>JARQOD010000001.1:23532360-23674893 GCA_033576555.1 Oophaga sylvatica
ATATAATATTTGTGTCATTCTCAAAACTTTTGGCCATGACTGTATATTGCTGCAAAGGATTGGGCATGCTAAAACCCAGCATGCCCCATCCAGCAACCTCCCCACCCCAATATATCTTGGGTTAGATGATTGTTCTGCCTGTAGAACACTGTATGGACACAACTCATACCAATAGATGCTGATTTAATTTATTTTTTGTATCAGGATTTGTTAATTTTCTGTTTTTCTTGTTTTCTTCCCCTGATGTTCTGGCAGCGGGAAGTATCTAGTTAGCGATGGAGAGTAGGCACTGAGGCTGCTGCTGCTGAAACCTGGCAGCGCTGATCTCCCCGGTTCACATTTAATTTGTTGTGCCAAATTTTCCATTACAGCTTGGACAACAATAAAAGCAGACGCAGAACCCGACCCGACAGGTTTTGGCTCCTGCATTATTCACATACGTGCTGCGATTTCCATTGGACCCAGGAGCTAAAGAGAACTGCCCGGGCCGTTACTTCCAAGTGAAAGGGAAAAGTTTAGATAGAACTAGTTATGCCAAAGCACTGAATCGTGTGCCAAGCGAGAAACTTGGATCAGTTTTTGTTTTGCAAAAACACAAATCAAGTAAAACGTAATCGCTCTTGTGGATTCATGTGGTTGTCTGAGGATTTAGCTTCTTTAAAATGACTGGCCATATCTGTTTTCACTTTTAGGTTTGTCATTTAGAGAGGTGGTGCCATGTTTGGTTTATAGTTACTGAGGATTTCTATGACTTTTCAACATTTAAAGGTCTGGTACACTTGTTTTTTTTTTTTTTTTAGAAGAAAATTTAATTGCAAAACCATTTCCAACCACATGGTGTGCTGGTAGGCACATTGGTTTTTGCTTCTGCACATTTCATTGACAGATGTTGTCTATTGTAATGTGCCACCTAGTGGATGGGAGTATGAAGTGCAGGCATTGTGAAATGACACTCCAAGATGAACAGCCAGTTTTATACAATGAATCTTTGTAAATGGTATGAGTAACTTTATAAATACCATCTATTACTCTCTTACTCAGCAGAACTCACTATTCTGCTGGTGCAGTCACTGTGTACATACATTACATTACTGATCCTGAGTTACATCCTGTATTATACTCCAGAGCAGCACTCACTATTCTGCTGGTGCAGTCACTGTGTACATACATTACTGATCCTGAGTTACATCCTGTATTATACTCCAGAGCTGCACCCACTATTCTGCTGCTGCAGTCACTGTGTATATACATTACATTACTGATCCTGAGTTACATCCTGTATTATACTCCAGAGCTGCACTCACTATTCTGCTGGTGCAGTCACTGTGTACATACATTACATTACTGATCCGAAGTTACATCCTGTATTATACTCCAGAGCTGCACTCACTATTCTGCTGGTGCAGTCACTGTGTACATACACTACATTACTGATCCTGAGTTACATCCTGTATTATACTCCAGAGCTGCACTCACTATTCTGCTGGTGCAGTCACTGTGTACATACATTACTGATCCTGAGTTACATCCTGTATTATACTCCAGAGCTGCACCCACTATTCTGCTGCTGCAGTCACTGTGTATATACATTACATTACTGATCCTGAGTTACATCCTGTATTATACTCCAGAGCTGCACTCACTATTCTGCTGGTGCAGTCACTGTGTACATAACATTACTGATCCTGAGTTACATCCTGTATTATACTCCAGAGCTGCACTCACTATTCTGCTGGTGCAGTCACTGTGTACATACATTACATTACTGATCCTGAGTTACATCCTGTATTATACTCCAGAGCTGCACTCACTATTCTGCTGCTGCAGTCACTGTGTACATACATTACATTACTGATACTGAGTTATCCTGTATATACACAGTGACTGCACCAGCAGAATAGTGAGTGCAGCTCTGGTGTATAATACAGGCTGTAACTCAGGATCAGTAATGTAATGTATGTACACAGTGACTGCACCAGCAGAATAGTGAGTGCAGCTCTGGAGTATAATACAGGATGTAACTCAGGATCAGTAATGTAATGTATGTACACGTGATCCGAGTTACATCCTGTATTATACTCCAGAGCTGCACTCACTATTCTGCTGGTGCAGTCACTGTGTACATACATTACATTACTGATCCTGAGTTACATCCTGTATTATACTCCAGAGCTGCACTCACTATTCTGCTGGTGCAGTCACTGTGTACATACATTACATTACTGATCCTGAGTTACCTCCTGTATTATACCCCAGAGCTGCACTCACTATTCTGCTGGTGCAGTCACTGTGTACATACATTACATTACTGATCCTGAGTTACATCCTGTATTATACTCCAGAGCTGCGCTCACTATTCTGCTGGTGGTCACCTTTGCCAATTACCTTCCTTATCATAAATTGATGTAAAGCTGCATCCTGCTGTGCTCCAGAGCTGACTTATCCCAGCATTCATTGTTTGACAGGTTGCACAGAGCTTTCTCTGTCTGCTCTTATTCTGGCTGCATTAACAAAACTAGAATTCTATTAAGAAATGCGTCACACTACGCATAATGTGGAATTGAGTGTGTAGTACTTAATTTCCCCAGTGGTGGCGCTGCAGGGAAATTAAACACTTACTGAGTTCTCCCACGTGCGATCGTTGTGATCAAATGATTATTTTTTTCTTTCTGGTTTCTCTTCTCACAAGCAAGTTATTTGTGGGCACAATACATTTGATCTTCAGTTTTATTTCTAATAGAGTTGCTGGTCTGATCACTGTAGATTTGATCGGCCGATAAATGTGCTGTTTAATCAGCCGTTCTGATGAGACGTCCTTGTACATGACGTATTTTGCAAACTGAGACTTTAATCCATGGGAAGGGAGTGGTGATGACGGGTGGTGGATTTTCACCAAGTGTCGTGTTTCCACAGGGCTGTCTGGCTTTGTTCGTTTCAGTTGACTTAAGGCCCTCGCGCCACGCCTCGGTTCCATGTCCGCCGTGCCAAGATCCTGTCTTACAGCCCTTATTGTGAAGCCTGCAGGGAAGAAATTCCAGCATCACAGAACTGTAACGGTTTATCGACAAAGCTGGTAATTTAATGGTTACCATACCGCCATATAGTGAGACAGTGACCGTCCCTTCCCTCTTAAAGGAGCACTACACCTAATAACTATAAAATGCAACATACAGTATGTAATTTCTCTGGGTGCAAAATTGGCATGGGAGATAAATCCCTACTACCCGAATCATTTATCCAAAAGTCCAGCCAGCCTTTACTCTGTTTTTTGAAATGGCTTATACCTGGAAAAAAAGATTGCATTCAACTGGAGATTTGGTGTATAGATTGTTTACTTCTGCCACTAGATGGCGCTTACTGCTCTCCCTTCTAGCTGCCAGAACACCAAAGCTCCCCTAGTGTATGCAGTAGACAGTCTGGATACTTAAGCTCCCTCTAGTGGTGGTCATGGGTAATCTGAATAAATGGGCTCCCTCTAGTGTTGGTTGTGGGTAATATGAATAAATGGGCTCCCACTAGTGGTGGTTGTGGGTAATATGAATAAATGGGCTCCCACTAGTGGTGGTTGTGGGTAATATGAATAAATGGGCTCCCTCTAGTGGTGGTCGTGGGTAATCCGAATAAATGGGCTCCCTCTAGTGGTGGCCGTGGGTAATCCGAATAAATGGACTCCCTCTAATGGTGGTCGTGGGTAATCCGAATAAATGGGCTCCCTCTGGTGGCGGCTGTGGGTATTTTGAATAAATGGGCTCCCTCTAGTGGTGGCAGTAAGCAGTCTGATTTCTTAAGCTTTCTCTTATGGTGGCAGCAGGCAGAACTAGGATTTTTCAGGTGGTGGTGGCTGGCAACCAGAATTACATTTCTGGCAACCTGCTGCCATCACTAGGGGAATCTGTCGTGTAAACACTTGGACTCTTTAAGGGAAGCGGGAACAGTATTGCCATATAATTTCGGACTCTTTATCGGAAAATGGCCAATTGCTTAAACCTGGTTTTGAAGAAAAATAAAAATCGTCATATTTTCATATTGGCAATTTAGGGACCTTTTAGTCCCACAAATTTTGCCCCAATGCCATCAGAAATGTTGGTTTGGTAGTGCAAGTGTTAACCACTCCACCAAAGTACTCTCCTTTCCAAACAACTTTGGGTGGGCATCACAAAATTACTGGGATGGTTTAAAAAAAAATCTATATATATTAGTCTGTCAAATTCAGAAGAGATGGCATGTACATTTTTATTTTTTTTGTAGTGAAACGTTAAACCTTTCAGCTTTTCACACTGGCCACTATGCCTAACATTTGACTCTCTCCCTGTTCTCATGCACATTGCAGCAATACACGGACTTAGACCCTGTTTGTACGGAAGCCCTACCTGTGCATGCTGGATAACTGTGCAGGATGGGAGGAGGAGGTGAGTTGTGATTCTGTGTAGGTGTTTCAGTCCTGTACAGATGCCTGTCTGTGATGATAATGAGACTACTGAAAAACAGTCTTAAGGTACTGCCACACTACACAATCCCGCTAGCGATCTCGTTAGCGTCGCATACTAATGAGATCGCTAGCGGGATTGTTTCTATATCGCTAGTAGCTACCTATTTTAGCGATGTCGTTAGGACGCTATCGCGGTTAGCGATCTCCTTAACGACTTTAGCGGTACAAAAGTACCGCTAAATCGCTAAAAAAGGTGCCACACTCAGCGATATACTTACCAGCGGGGCGCCAGCGACGAAAATAGGGTCGGAACGATCGCTGTGATGAACGACATCACAGCAGGGGCCTCGTCGCTGGTAGATGCCGCACACAACATCGCTAACGGGATCGCTAAATAGTGACGTTTTTTAGCGATCCCGTTAGCGATGTTTAGTGTGGCATACCCTTTAGTCTAGTGGCCTGTGTTACAACTAATCTACAGGATTTGTTTACTTTTTCACATACGTTGCAAATATAAAAAAAATAAATAAATAAATAATTCACATGAAGGTGATGCGTCATTGGAAAGCTATTGTTTCAGCAGCAGATGGAAGGAAAGGAGACACACTAGTAATGACTAGTGGGTAGGCGGAGCCCACACAGGATAGAACACCTCAGATTAAAAAAGTGTTGACCGGCCCCTCCAGCTTGGGCTCCTCCTACTCCAGCTCTCCAGTCTAAAATTTGAGGTCTCAGAGGATAGTTGCTGCTGAAGCAGCTCCTCAGAAGATTTTTTATTTTTATCGGACAGAGACTTGGACCCCCATGGTCCTGAGGTCTCAGGGGTCTCAGCGCTGCTGGACCCCCACCCCTCCCTTGGCGGATCTGTATTACCCTGTAAGGTGGTCCCTGCAGAACCCTGCCGGCCCTGGGGGATGAGGGTTGCTTCCCTGGCGGGGACGCAAACCGCGCTTCTGGGGTCACTGCGTTCCCCGTCCTGGGGGGAAGCTACGGGCACAGCGCCACAAATCCCTGGGGGTCCCTGTGGCGCTCAGCTGGCAGAGTACTCTGCATTTTAATGTGTTTGAGTGCTTCAGCGGCCGCTGCGGCAGCCGCTGCTACATGTTTTCAGTGTGGTGATTGTGTACTTTTGTCCGCAGGTGGATGCCTGCAGGACATGGGAGCGGGGCAGGTGCGGAGAGCGGAGTGAGTCGCGCGCTTTTTTTGAAACCGGCGGGGGGCGTGGCTTCGCGCTTTCCCGTTTTTTCGCGGGCAGGAAGCGCTCTGAGCGCGCGCTTTACCCTGCCTTTCTTCTTCCGGCTTCTCTCCTCTAGCGCGGCGGCCATTACTGACGGCCTCCTCGGGCTCCTCACTCTCCGCTCCCTCCGACCGACCAAAAGGAACAGCACCGCGGCCAGCTGGGTGAGTCGCTTCTACCTGTGAGGGCAGAAGCTTAACCCCCTACACCCCCCCAGCGCAGGGCACCTTTCTGAAGGACTGCCACACTGAACGCTCCAGCTAACGATCACGTTAACGACGCATACTAATGCGATCGTTTTTGTGATCGTTTTAATGTCGCTAGTAGCTGCCACAGTGGGCGATCTCATTAACGACGCATAAGTGGTTAGCGATCTCCTTAGCGACTTTGGCGGTCATTGCAATGTACAAGTCAGCGCAATATGTTAGCGATCTCGTTGGCGTTCTTGTTTAGTGTGGCATACCCTTGAGGCACTGTCCTGCAGCTGTTACCTCATAAGAGGCACCTGGGGCTCGCACACCCTTTTCATTAACAGGGGTTGTGGGGAGTCTGCGACATTAACCCCTTCTTTGGCGGTTAACCCTTAATTGGGGACAGCTGGGGTAGCTCTCTCTTAAAGGCAAAACGAACGCTGAAGGGTTAAAGCTCTTAAAGAAACCACACTGTTCTAGTTGCTGACAGGTTTAACCTGCCATATACTGTGTGAGGGCATGTCAGATCAGGGTCCAGGAGGTGCGGACCGTCTCCCAGATCCGCTACAGGATCAGTCTCGCGTATCTGACACGCAGACCTCGACGGCGTCAAGCGCAGCGGTCGGAGGTGTCAGTGATGTCAAAATCGAGGCCCTCGCTCGTTCAATTGATGGCCTTTCTGACCTTCTAGGTTATTGGGTGTCAGCTAGATCCTCTCATGGTAGGAAGCGACACAGGCCGGTGCCATCCTTCCCGCGTAGCGACTCGGAGATCTCGGGCATGGAGGGTTCCCCTTCAAGCTCGGATGGGGAGATGTCCGATTCGGATAAGGAGGATTGGCAGGGACACTCTGCCTCTCTTTTGGGCCGTACAGAGGCTTTTATTGGAGCCATGAGGGAGGCGTTGCAGTTACCGGAGGAGGTAACTAGACGTCCTGGTAAGTCGGCCCGGATGTTTCAGGAGTCGCATAGGTCGCGATCAGCCTTACCATCTCTGGATGAGCTTAATGGGGCAGTGGAGAAGGAACGCCTGTGTCCAGATAAACGTTTTCAGGGGACACGGTTTTTTGAGACGCTGTATCCGTGTACGACGGAGTTGATTGATAATTGGATTCCTTCTCCTGAAGTGGATGTCCCTTTATCCTAGCTTAGCAAATCCTCATTACTTCCTGTTAAAGGGAAGGCGAGTCTGCAGGATCCGCTGGACAGAAAAACGGAGATGGCGGCGAAATCCATCTACGAGGCCGCGGGTCATGGATTCAGAACAGTACTAGGGTCCATGTGTGCTTGTAAAGCTTCTCTAAGCTGGTTAGACGTCTACGGACGGCGTGGCAAGATGGATCCCCTCTATCCGAGGTAGATGGGCTTTTTAAGTTGTTGGAGGATGCAGCCCGATATGTCAGTGATGCAGGTTTAGATACTGTCACTGCTGTCCAGGGCGCAATCCTCTGCGATCACAGTCAGGAGAGCACTGTGGCTTAGACAGTGGACCGGAGACGCGGTTTCCAAGCAAGGTTTGCTATCCTTAGCTTACAAGGGTGGTCAGCTATTTGGATCTGACCTCACGGAGCTGATTGCCAAGGCAAAGGCAAAAGAAACTGCTTTACCGCAGCGAAGAGCTGTGACTTCTGCGTCTGGCAGGCATAGTGCCGGTAGTAGTCGGCGGTCCTTTCGGTCCAGGGGACGGTTCGGTCAGCCCTCTTGGGGATCGGGTCGTCCCTCTTTTTCAGGAAAAAAGAACGCTCAGAAATCCCGCACTCCCTGGAAACAGAGCTTCCGCCAAGACAAGCGGGAAGCTGACAAAAAGCCCGCTAAGGCGGACTGATGCCAGGGTCTCACTCGAGGGCTCTCGAGTGGAAAGTCGCCTGCTCCAATTCGAACCGACTTGGGCTTCCCGCGTGTCGGACGCCTGGGTGACGCGGGTTGTGTCGGCAGGCTACTTCATAGAGTTTCTTTCTCGACCCCCAGACAGTTTTTGCCAATCTCGCATTCCGTCAGAGCCCGAGCTATTTGCTGCGAGAGGTCGATTCCCTTCTGCAGAAGGGTGTGGTGGTACCGGTTCCACCGGAGGACCGGGGAAGAGGGTTTTATTCCAACCTCTTTGTGGTCCCCAAAAAGGAGGACAAATTTCACCCCATTCTGGATCTCAAAAGATTGAATCGGCATGTCCGCACCCGGAAATTCCGCATGGAGTCACTTCGCTCCGTTGTGGCGGCCCTGTCGCAGAACGATTTTTTGGTGTCAATCGACATTCGGGACGCTTATTTGCATGTTCCCGTCGGAAGGGCCCACCAACGCTTCCTTCGTTTTGCCATAGGTCAGGACCATTACCAGTTTGTGGCCCTGCCATTCGGGTTGGCCTCAGCACCCAGAGTTTTTACGAAAATTCTGGCACCTCTCATGGCGATTCTGCGAAGACAGGGGGTTACGATTCTTCCCTATCTGGACGACCTTTTGATTGTGGCGTCCTCAAAGGATGAGGCGGTGACGGCTCGCAATCTATCCCTTCAACTCCTAGAGGACTTCGGGTGGCTGGTCAATTGGGAGAAGTTGTCTCTGGAACCGTCACAGTCAATCCTGTTTTTGGGAATGCATTTCGACACGGTACGAGCAGTGGTGTCTCTGCCTCCAGACAAGCAAGCGAGTCTTTTTCGACATGTACAGGTTATGAAGTCTTCGACAGCAATGTCCCTTCGAAGGTGTATGCGCCTTCTGGGTTTGATGGTGGCGTCGATGGAGGCAATTCCGTTTGCCCAATTTCATTCCAGGGCTCTCCAAATGCTCATCTTGAACCGTTGGGATCGATCGCAGTTTTCACTGGATTGCAGTGTCATCATCTCCCACAGGGTGCGAGATTCTCTAGGATGGTGGTTACGTCCGGAAGTGTTATCCCTGGGGAAGTCCTTCCTCCCTCCGAGGTGGTCGATCATAACCACCGATGCCAGCCTGACGGGCTGGGGGGGTGTCTGGAACGATCTCTGGATTCAGGGAGTATGGTCGTCGGAAGAGTCTGTCCTGCCGATCAACATCCTGGAATTGAGGGCAATTTTCCTTTTGCCTCCAACACTGGACGGTCCCTTTAAGCGGTCTACCAGTCCGAGTGCAGACAGACAACGCGACGGCGGTCGCGTATATCAACCATCAAGGTGGGACGAGGAGCTTCAGACTCATGATGGAGGTGTCTCGGATCCTGGTATGGGCCGAGGCCAGTGTGCCAGCCATCTCTGCGATTCACATTCCAGGAGTTCAGAATATCACAGCGGACTTCCTCAGTCGCGAAAAGATGGATCCCGGAGAATGGAGTCTTCATCCGGAAATTTTTGCACTGCTGTGCTCCCGTTGGGGGACTCCCCAAGTGGATTTGATGGCATCCAGGTTCAATGCCAAGTTACCGACGTTCATGTCCAGGTACAAGGACCCGAAGGCTGTGGCGGTGGATGCTCTGGTGGCTCCTTGGGACCAATTCGAGCTAATCTATGTGTTTCCGCCGATATCCTTACTTCCTCTGGTGTTGCGTCGGATCAGACTGGAGAGTCCCGACTATGTTGATAGCCCCAGATTGGCCAAGGAGGACGTGGTTCTCGACACTGGTGTCGCTTCTGGCAGCGCCTCCACTTCCACTCCCTCTTCGCCCGGACCTGTTAACCCAAGGGCCCATTCGTCACCTGGACCTGAAGTCTCTGCGTTTGACGGCGTGGCTCTTGAGACCGAAATCTTGATCCGTCAAGGTTTTTCAGCCGAAGTCATTGCCACTCTGCGAGCTGCCAGAGGTCCGGCTACTACTAGGATTTATCACAAGACTTGGGAAGCCTTCTTTTCGTTGTGTTCGGGTTCTTCTAGGAACCCGAGGATTTTTTCCATTCCCAATTTGTTGGCCTTTTTGCAGTACGGGCTGGACAAGGGTTTGGCAGTTAGCACTCAAGGGGCAGGTTTCTGCTCTGTCCTTGCTGTTTCGGAAGGCTATCGCCTCGCGTAGGGACGTACGTTCCTTTTTTCGCGGGGTAACCCGTCAGTTTCCGCCGCGGAAGGCGCTTGTGTCTCCTTGGCGGCTCAATCTTGTCTTGGAGGCTCTTCAACATGGGCCTTTTGAGCCTATGGACTCTGTTAGCCTTTCCTTGCTCTCTTGGAAGGTTGCTTTCCTAGTGGCGGTCACTTCTTTGAGAAGGGTTTCTGAGTTGGCGGCTCTTTCTTGCTCGCCTCCTTTTCTGGAGTTTCACCCAGATCGCGTAGTGCTTCGCACACGGGGTGACTTTCTACCTAAGGTGGTGTCACAATTTCATTTTAACCAGGATATTGTGTTGCCCTCGCTTTGTCCGGAGCCGAGGAATGCGAAGGAACGGGCCTTGCACACATTTGATTTAGTGCGGGCTTTGAAGTTCTATTTGTCTATTACTCAAGGTTTTCGGAAGTCGGATTCTCTGTTTGTGATTCCAGCAGGTCGTCGACGTGGGCAACGAGCTTCCAAGGATTCTATAGCTCGTTGGATTCGGTCGGCCATTTTAGAGGCTTACCGACTTAAGGGCGAACCTTGCCCGATTAAGATTCGAGCTCACTCCACGAGGGCTGTGGGTTCATCGTGGGCCTTTCATCAAGGGGCCTCGGCAGCTCAGCTCTGCCGGGCGGCGACCTGGCGTTCCGTCCACACATTTACGAAATTTTATAAGGTGGACGTCAGTGCTTCCGCTGATGCGGCCTTAGGACGTAGGGTCCTGCAGGCGGCTGTAGTTTAAAGTTCTTGTGAACTTGTATTTAGCGCTTGTTGCGCATTTATTTAAGTTGTTGGGAATCTGCCTCTGTTGGTTTTTTGCCCACCCTTTAATTTCTGGACTGCTTTGGGACATCCCACTGGTAATGAATGTGTCTCCCTTCCTTCCATCTGCTGCTGAAAGACGGATTTTGGTAAGACCTTACCTGTAAAATCCTTTTCAGCGAAGGAAGGAAGACAGATTCCCTCCCATGGCAGAAGTGTGTTGTTGTGTTTTCAGATGCGGCGTGACCCTTCTCTGATAGCGATTATCTGGGCTGAGGTCGGCGCGCTAAGGCTCTTTTCCAGCATTGCCAGCTCATCGCAGTGGTCAGGTTCAGTGAGTAGTACCTGGGACTGTGTGGTTTTCTCCTTCGTCTCATTGGGGGACACAGGACTGTGGATGTATGCTACTGCCACTAGGAGGCTGACACTAAGTAAACATAAAAAAAAGGTTAGCTCCTCCTCCGCCGTATACACCTCAGCACTGGCCACAGGCAAATCCAGTTATTGCTTAGTGTCTGATGGAGGCACACGTCTGGTTCTTTTTCCAGACCATTTTTTTTTTTTTTTTCCCACGAAGATGAGATAGGGGCGACGGATCCTATTGAAAGGGTCCGATCTCCCCAAACCATCAACGGGCGAGCACGTGGAGTAAAGCCTCCATCGTATCCTCTCCCGCAACGTGGGACATAAATGCCGGACTCAGCCCTGACCACCCTAAGGTATTGAAGCCCTAGGCTGTACAGAGGCGGGAGTTAGTCCGTGCGGCCCCCACTGCACCACCAATGCTAGACTGCGGTGCTGCAAGGTGGCGGACGGTCCCTCTCCTCATCCCCTGAAGGGGTGATGGAGTTAGGGTTCCTGCACCGTCCTTTTATTTTTCACGGAGAGTCCCCCTTTAATGCGCTGCATGTGAAGACGTTGGAAGAAGAATCTCACCTTCAAATCCAGATTGGACTAAAGATACAGCAGCGCTCTGGAGTAAAGATTTAGTCCCCGGCTTTACCCTGGACTAGGCCGCGGGCTGAAGTATGGAGGGGGCCGCGGTCGTGAGTATGGGACCGTTCCCGGCGTCTCCTGTCGGCGGGGCCGCTCTCCGACTTTGGGGTGGCCGCCGCCGGAAAAATTTAGACCGTGGCTTCTAATGGCGCTAGGCCGCGGCTTCAAATCTAGTCCCCGGCTTTTCCCGGGGACTGGGCCGCTGGCCAGAATGTTATGCCGGCGTCAGCTTGAGGGATCGCGGTTGCGGAGGTGGGCTCCGCCCCCGGTGGCGTCTCCTTCCGGCGGACCCGCCCTCCGACTTTGGGGCCGCCTCCGCCGGAAATTTAGATTGCGGCTTCGGCGGCCGCTAGGCCGCGGCTTCAAATTTAGTCCCCGGCTTTTGCCGGAGATAGGCCGCGGCCGGAAGTTGGGGGGACGGAAGCCCTGACGTCTAGGCCGCGCCTCTTGACCCTCCCTCCTGAGGCTCGGCTACATGAGCACTTCCTCTTTGGCAGAGAAGCGCTCTTTTTTGAAAGATTGGAGCCGCAGGCAATTCCACCGGGAGAAACTCGGATGTCCTGTTTTTTTCTGCCCATTGTACACGAAAGGACGCTGGGATACAGGACTGGGGTGAGTGCTACTACCTCCAGCCTGATTGTTGCGCACTTTTGCGCCCCTTCCGCTGACTGACACATCCAGTTTATTGTGTACTGTGACGGATTCAGAATGTCCAAAAGAACCAAGACGCATACGATACTTTATACTGCATGCATTGCTTGTAGGTCCCCTTTTCCGCATGCCCAGACTTCTCGGGTCTGCGAGGCCTGTGACTCTGAACGGGCTCAGGAACCCTCTCCTATAGCCGAGCCTAGTGCGTCAAGCCCCCCTGAATGGGCCCTTTCCCTGGCTCAATCTGTGGCGTCATTGACCAGAGCGGTCGAGTCCCTTCAAGCTCCCGATAGGAGCAGGGACAGTGGTTCACCTGTCTTGGCTACATCTCAGGAACCTCAGGCCTGCAGGGGCCGCGCTCGCACCAGGCAGACACAGGGGAAACGAACCCACACTGTGTCGCCCATGCCGTCTGGAGCCTCGGCATCTTTTAGTTCCGTCTCCCGCTCTCCCTCTCCCTTGGCAAGTGATCAATATTCGGATTCCGATTTGGAAGAATCACTTAATCTAGAGGCACAGTATAGTCAAGAAACAATTGACAGTTTGATTGAAGCTATCAATCAAACTCTGGGGATAGACAATGAGTCCACCTTGACCTCTGGTCACAAGGTGACCTTTAAACGAGCCAGGCAAGCCCATAAAGTTTTTGGTGCTCATCCTGAGTTTGAGGAATTAGTGCAGCGCCACCGGGAGAAACCGGACAAGCGCTTTGCTGGACAAAAGGCTCTCAATACTAGATATCCTTTTGCTCCTGAGCTCCTTAAGAAGTGGACAGAATCTCCTTCGGTTGATCCTCCTGTTTCGCATTTGGCATCTAAAACGCTCCTCTCTATTCCCAGCGGTTCCTCTATTAAGGAGCCAACGGATCGTCTAATTGAGAGTTTGGCCCGTTCGGTATTTGAGGCATCAGGTTCTGCTCTTTCTCCTTCTTTTGCAGCGACTTGGGTTGCTAAGGCCATAATATCCTGGTCGGAGTCTCTAAATAGGGCTCTTCACGGCATAGAGGTGCTGTCTGAGGTAACCCAGATTTCTAATCAAATAGCTCTTGCTGGAGACTTCTTAATTAATGCATCCATGGATGCAGCAAATTGCGCAGCATTAGCCGCTGCTAATGCAATTGCCATTAGAAGATCCTTATGGCTGAGAACTTGGCGAGCAGATTCAACCTCAAAGAAGTCGCTTACATCTTTACCATATCAGAGTGGTCGGTTATTTGGCGAGAGACTGGATCAGCTCATATCTGATGCAACGGGAGGGAAGAGCAATTTCCTTCCTCAGCAAAGGATTAAACAACCTTTTCGTCGACAACCTCAGCCTCGTTTTAGGGCCTTTCGTAACCCAGGCTGGGCCATGCCAGCCACCTCCAGCGGCTCAGGTCGGCCTAATCAGGCCAAAGATCGCCAGGTCACCTACAGGACCAATCCTCTGGGAAGAGGGAGATCTTATCAGCCAAGATCCAGAGGGTCCAAACCCCAAAGATATTCGGACAAATGACTGGAGGCAAAATCCGGTCAATTTTTCCAGGGTAGGCGGCCGCTTACTCTGGTTTCGTCCCACTTGGCTATCAGTGACTCACGATGAGTGGGTCAGGGAGTTAGTCTCCACGGGGTACAAAATAGAATTTACCAGCCTTCCCCCAAATCGCTTTTTTCCCTCGCGCCTTCCCAAGGAGGGGTCTCGAAGTCGTGCCTTATTCAAGGCGGTCGAGTCTCTTCGGCACAGCGGGGTTGTCGTACCTGTACCAGAGGTCGAAAGAGGTCAGGGATTTTATTCCAACCTGTTCATTGTACCCAAGAAGGATGGTACCGTAAGGCCTATTCTAGATCTAAAGCGATTGAACCGGTTTGTCAAAATTCGGCATTTCCGAATGGAATCTCTCCGTTCGGTCATTGCAGCCATGGAAAGAGGGGAATTTCTAGCATCAATAGACATCCAGGATGCCTATCTTCACATTCCCATATTTCCCCCTCATCAAAGGTTTCTTCGGTTTGCCATCGACAAACTTCATTTTCAGTTCGCAGCCCTGCCATTCGGGCTAGCCACAGCCCCCAGGGTGTTCACAAAGGTCATGGCTGCTGTTGTGTCCATTTTGCACTCCAGGGGGATAGTCATCCTGCCTTACTTAGACGACCTCCTCATCAAGGGGCCGTCTTTTCAGACCTGCGAGGAAAGTGTCAACATTACGTTAGACACCCTTGCTCGTTTGGGGTGGCTGGTGAATATGAAGAATCATCTCCCGTGCCATCTCGGAAGATCACCTTTTTAGGGATGAATTTCGACACCGCTCAGGGGTTGATAATTCTTCCTCAGGACAAGGCCTTAGTTCTCCGCCAAGAGGTACGGATACTTCGCCAACCTATTCCTCACACCATCCGGTTTTGCATGAGGGTCCTAGGAAGGATGGTGGCGGCAATCGAGGCTATTCCGTTTGCCCAGTTTCATCTTCGCCCCCTTCAACATGCACTCTTGGCAGTATGGGACGGGAGCCCTTACTCCCTCAATCTGCGGTGTCGTCTGTCCCTGCAGATCAGACAGACTCTTACGTGGTGGACGAGGGACACCACTCTTCGACAGGGTCGTTTGTTTCCTCCAAATTTTTGGTTGGTAGTCACAACGGACGCCAGCCTTCTCGGATGGGGAGCAGTGTTTCGTCACCACACAGCTCAGGGAGTTTGGTCTCAGCAAGAATCGACCCTCCCGATCAATATTTTAGAGATCCGAGCGGTTCGGCTGGCTTTGAAGCATTTTCACCAGCATCTGGCGGGCCGCCCAGTCCGAATACAATCGGACAATGCCACGGCGGTGGCATACATAAACCATCAGGGAGGTACCCGCAGCAGGGCGGCCATGCACGAGGTAAAACAGATTCTGACCTGGGCAGAGGAAAATCACTCTGTGATTTCAGCAGTCCACATACCGGGCGAGGAAAACTGGGCAGCAGATTTTCTCAGCCGTCACGGCATAGCGTCAGGGGAATGGTCTCTACATCCCGAGGTTTTTCAGCAGATATGCCGACGCTGGGGAACCCCAGATGTGGATCTGATGGCTTCCAAGATAAATGCCAAAGTGCCCAACTTTGTTTCCCGGTACCGGGATCCGCAGGCAATTGCAGTAGATGCCCTGGTTCTACCATGGAATCAGTTTCATCTTCCATACTTGTTTCCACCAATAGCTCTGCTCCCAAGGGTGATCAGAAAGATCAGGTTAGAAGGAGTCCCAGCGATATTAATCGCTCCAGATTGGCCACGTCGCCCATGGTACGCGGAGCTGGTACAATTGCTCGCCGACGCACCCTGGCGACTGCCAGAGCGCGCGGACCTTCTCTCTCAAGGCCCAGTTTACCACCAGAACTCAGCGGTCCTGTGTTTGACGGCTTGGCCGTTGAATCTTGGATCCTGACCAGGGCTGGATTCTCTAAAAAAGTCGCCGCGACGATGGCTAGCGCCCGAAAGTCTGTTTCGGCTCGCATCTACCACGGGACTTGGAAGGTCTTTTTTACTTGGTGCAGGGAACATGATTGTTCCCCGCTTCGGTTTTCAATTCCAAACATTCTGTCATTTCTCCAGGCAGGCCTAGATTCAGGTCTAGCACCAAGTACGCTTAGACGCCAGATATCAGCCTTATCAGTGCTTTTTCAGCGAAGGATCGCGTCTAATTTTCAAGTTAGGACCTTTATTCAGGGGGTTGTCCATATAGTTCCCCCTACAAGGCTCCCTTAGATGTTTGGGATCTCAATCTAGTCCTGGGAGTCCTGCAGGAGTCTCCTTTTGAACCTTTGCAGGAGGTTTCTCTGTCATTTCTTTCCTGGAAAGTGGTGTTTTTGGTAGCCATAACATCCATAAGGCGGGTTTCGGAGCTGGCTGCACTGTCTTGTCGAGCTCCGTACTTACTTTTCCATCAGGATAAGGTGGTGCTCAGACCAACACCACCTTTTTTGCCTAAGGTCGTGTCCTCATTTCATATTAATGAGGACATTGTTTTGCCCTCATTTTGCCCAGCTCCGACGCACCGAGTGGAGAAGGCTCTCCATACGCTGGATCTGGTGAGAGCACTCAGGAGATATGTATCTCGGACGGCGTCCTTTCGACAGACGGACACGCTGTTTGTCTCCCTGAAGGTCGCAGGAAGGGACTTGCTGCTTCTAAATCAACCTTGGCTAGGTGGATTCGGTTAGCCATTCAGGAGGCTTACCGCATCAGAGGCGCAGTGGTTCCCGCAGGGATCAAGGCTCACTCCACCAGAGCGGTGGGTGCCTCCTGGGCCCTTCGACATCAGGCTTCGGTGGAACAGGTTTGTAAAGCAGCAACCTGGTCCAGTCTGCATACCTTTTCCAAGCATTATAATGTCCATACCCAGACTTCTGCGGATGCCAGTCTGGGTAGAAGGATTCTTCAGGGCGCGGTTGCGCACCTATAAGCAATGCTTGATTATAAACTACACTGTGGAGTCGGTTTCCCACCCAAGGGACTGCTTTGGGACGTCCCACAGTCCTGTGTCCCCCAATGAGACGAAGGAGAAATACGGATTTTTGTGTTACTCACCGTAAAATCCTTTTCTCCGAGACGCTCATTGGGGGACACAGCTCCCTCCCTAATAGCCGGATGGCTTTGTTTTTGAGTTAACTCTATTCTCTGATTAATCTGTATCAGCAGTTTTTTCTTCTGGATATGCTGTATCTGTGTTAACTCTGATTTATTTTAGCCTCCTACTGCTTTTTGCACTAAACTGGATTTGCCTGTGGCCAGTGCTGAGGTGTATACGGCGGAGGAGGAGCTAACCTTTTTTTTATGTTTACTTAGTGTCAGCCTCCTAGTGGCAGTAGCATACACCCACAGTCCTGTGTCCCCCAATGAGCGTCTCGGAGAAAAGGATTTTACGGTGAGTAACACAAAAATCCGTATTTTTTCTGTTATATGCATAACCTATCTTCTTGTTGTTTCTCTGAAGTTCTTCAGAAGGGGTTATGTTGCTCCGCTGGTGATTTTTGCTCTTCCTTAGCTTGTGTACGGACTGGAGAGCTGGAGTAGGAGGAGCCCAAGCTGGAGGGGCCGGTCAACACTCTTTTTTAATCTGAGGTGTTCTATCCTGTGTGGGCTCCGCCTACCCACTGGTAATGAATGTGTCTCCCTTCCTTCCTTCGCTGAAAAGGATTTTACAGGTAAGGTCTTACCAAAATCCGTCTTTTAAATTGGGTATTTAACATGCTCTAGAGAGGATTAAAAATTCTAAACTTGGCATCTGGTCTGAAGTGTCGACTGTGCACCACTTCAGATCCAACCCCATGAATGGTGTTTTTTTTTTTTTTTTGCTTTTTTTTTCTGTTGGGATTCTTTATACGGACAGCAATATTGGCAGGTTTATAACATTTGCGGTCATTGGAAGGCCTTGTCCTGCCTTGTAAGAAGTCAGCTGTCATTGTACCGACATCCGAATCCTTACATCGTGAACAGTGTGAGACCGCGCACATATTTCTCCCCAATACCAGAAAATCCTGACAGTGTGGTGCACACAATGCAAGGAGCCAAAAGTCTGCAGTCGGTGCGCGCGCTGCACACTGTCAGGATTCTCCGGTTTTGCTGGAGCGAGCGGGTTAGTGGCATAACTTGTGTTGTATGGGCCTCCAGGCAAAAGTTTGATTGCCATTACACCGCCGTTATTTATGTTGCTCAAATAAAAAGGTCCCAGTGGCCCTGCCAGAGCCTATAAACACATGATCTGTAATTTAAATATATGGAAACGTGAAATCTCAGTGCAGTAATAAGATTGGTTACGGTATTCAGAAAACAAATATCACTAGTCTTCTATCGAGCAAAGTTTATATTCAAATATCACCACACCATGACCGCATGGCACCACCATGTAGTGTCTAGATACATGATGGAAGTCCTGTTCAGACAAAACCCTCTATTAGCATACTGGACTTTTTATAGTAAAGTGGCATAAATGTGAAAAAAAAAAAAAAGCCTCAATCACAAATCATAGGGCTCATACTCGCATGCGTGGAAATCGTCTGATGCTCGCATGTGACATCCCAGCTCTGGCGCCGACACTCGGGAGTGGAGTGTACAGGTACATGTATTTATATGCAGCCGCTCGCTCCACTCCCGAGTGCCAGTGCCAGAGCTGGGATGTCACATGCGAGCATCGGACGATTTCCATGCATGTGAGTATGAGCCCATACAGTGGTGACAGTATGTGTGTTTTTTTCCTGGTGGTATTATTCAATCTCCAGAGCTCCTGTGTAGTGTGCACTGCATTTACTGTATACCATCTCCAGAGCTCCTGTGTGCACTGCTTTTACTGTATACCATCTCCAGAGCTTCCGTGTAGTGTGCATATACCATCTCCAGAGCTCCTGTGTGCACTGCATTCACTGTACCATCTCCAGATCTCCCATGTAGTGTGCATATACCATCTCCAGAGCTCCTGTAGTGTGCACTGCATTTACTGTATACCGTCTCCAGAGCTCCCGTGTAGTGTGCACTGCATTCACTGTACCATCTCCAGAGCTCCTGTGTGCACTGCATTCACTGTACCATCTCCAGATCTCCCATGTAGTGTGCATACACCATCTCCAGAGCTCCTGTGTAGCTAGTGACTCACAAATGACTTCTTCTCTTCTGTCGCAGGCCTCTTACTGCTCCCAGCCACAACTAGTCTGGTATGTCTTGTAGTCCCCTCTAGCTAATGGCTTCCATATCCACTTTTCCGCCCATTCAGTGCAGTGTACAGTAACTGTACTTTTCTTGTCCTGTTCCTACACACTCCCTCAGATTCCCCCAAAATAACATTAGTGATGTCCCCCCCCCCCCCTTACGGTAGAAATGTGCTCCCTTGTTGCCACATATAAAATTAATGTTTTGGCCCTTTATGGGGCCACAATGGGTTACGTTATGCTTATGTACACAATAGGTGAAATTAATAATGGGTTGTCCACTGCTTTTATCATCTTTCATCAGAATAAGTCCTCTATTTCTGATGGCCAGGAGTCCGACACCTGGCACTTCCGCCTACCGGGTGTTCTTGGTGGCGGTGGCCACTAGCTGTAATTGCTCAGTTGTGGATCTGATCAGTTTTCTGATGGTGGCAGCGGCCGGGTGTCTGCACATCTGACTCCTGTTCATTTTGAGTACAAGGCGGGTTTGCGGTACTGAGCTGCGACCACTACCTGAAAATACAGAAGATGGAGCAGCACTGCAATTGAGCATTTCCCTCTGCCACTGACACAGAACAGCTTATCGGCGGGGGGTGCTGGGTGTTAGACCCCAACCGATTTTTTTTTTTTTTTTTTTTTTTTTTTTTTTTTTTTTTTTTTAAACTGCAGCAGATAAGCAGCTGTCTATGCAGTGTGCACAGAAAACTGCTAATCAGGGGTGTGGGTTGGGATATACAGGAGGACATTTAGTTAGACAAATGCTCTAGACCAGGTTCCCCAACTCCAGTCATAGAATCATAGAATGGTAGAGTTGGAAGGGACCTCCTGGGTCATCTGGTCCAACCCCCTGCTCAGTCCTCAAGGACCCACCAACAGGTCATGTTTTCAGGATTTCCTTAGTATTGCTCAGGTGATAATTGCGTCACCTGCACAGGCAATAATTCAATCACCTGTGCAATACTAAGGAAATCCTGAAAACCTGATCTGTTGCTGGGCCTTGAGGACTGGAGTTGGGGAACCCTGGTCTAGAGATAATCTCCTGCTAATAAAAACATTGGTTGTATTGAAACTTCAACAGGCAGCCCAGATCAGGGTCTCTGCCCCTAAATCATGCTGCTCAGATTAAGCAAAAATCTTCTTACAGATTCCCTTGTGTGCTATCAAAGCTGCCAGCGTGATGCGGTTTGTGTAATGCATCCATATCTCATAATGCTGTAGTGCGCGTCTGTATTCTCCAGTATATGGCACTGTGGTCTGATTCACCTGTTTCTAGGTGCAAGTGAAAGCTGCTTTAGTGTTAAGTCAGTATCTTTCAATTGATCATTCGTCAAGGAGACTCTTCCGAAACTGCAGTCAACTGGTCCCTCATGCCAGTGGGTCCTACTCTTTAACATCTGGTTAAAAATGTGGTACGTTGCCTGACCCTGGATCTTGCCCTTTCAAGTTTCCCCAGAAGGAGCTAACATGGCGAAACCCAGGGTAGGGCAAGAGACTGGCATGCTGAGTGGTTCATAATGTTACTTACCCATGATATTTGTCTTCAGTGCACTGACGTTTTCTATGGTCTTGTCTTGCAGGACGGGTTGGTCAAGCAGTCGCTCTAAGGGCAAAGACTTTTGGTTTTAATGTAATTTTCTACGACCCTTACCTATCAGATGGCATCGAGCGGGCTTTGGGTCTGCAGCGGGTCACCACTCTGCAGGATCTTCTGTTTCATAGTGACTGTGTAACTCTGCACTGCAGCTTAAACGAGCACAACCATCATCTTATTAACGACTTCACCATCAAACAGGTAGGAGCCCGTCACGTACAGTTGGGAGGTGCGAAGGACTGAAGCGGCGCATGTAGGTTTCGCCGATTTGAGGCACTCTATTTGAGACCCCTGTTTTTTTTTTTTGGTCTGAATTTACCTTGTAAATGGTCTTGGGTTATCTTGCCTCTGAATATTTATAGTGTTGACTATGATGCCCCCATTATTGTCGCTGTTGTGTCCTTTGGTTTGTATTTGGAGACCCTAAAGGTTCAGATTTCTCTTAACTTTGGTACAAGCACTTCCAGGGCAATTGACTTCTGGTGTTTGGTTTTTTTTCCTCATGGATGTAGCAACTTGGTCCCACGAATGGCCATGAAGTACAATTTCTACCAGCTTTATCTGGTTCCAGTCACCAGGTTTGGGAGGTCTGGGGGCAACAAAATTGGTCCACACCTCCCAAGTTAAGAAGGGGCAGCTGACTGCTGTACGCCATGGAGTTGGAGAGCAAAATTTTGCACTCCATTGTCTTGGGTTGAGGACCAAATTTCTGCACCCCCTTCTTACTACAGTTGAAGAGCTGGAGGCATGCAAAATGAGGCAGTGGTCAAGTGGCCCAAATTACCGCCCCACGTTGATGTGAGAACAATTTGTGGTGGGGACAGCTGCTGCACCCCATTGTCTTGGGGTGGAATGGGATCAAAATGCACAACCCTTTGCCAAAGGGAAAAACCCGATTGGGCAACCCACAGCCATTAGGTGATATTCCACCACCGTGATGCCATGTGGATCCAAACCACTGCACCGAATTGCCATGTTGGAAGCCAAATTACATACCGGTAACCCATTCGATGGTGCCAGATACCCCCTAAGGCCGGTGTCACACTTGCAAGAAACTCACGCGAGTTTCTCACATCAACACCCGGCTCTGCTGCCGGCACTCAATCCGGAGTGTGCAGCTCCATGTATTTCTATGCAGCCGCACGCTCTGGTCCGAGTGCCGGGTGTTGATGTGAGAGACCAACCAAATCTCCATTGTTGGCTCATCAGGTGGGATGGTCTCTAAAATATTCATTTTTTCCCTTTAATGCTGTATAAAGGCTGGAGTCACACCCTCGTCTGCCAGCGTTTTACCCGGAGCCGACGTTTGGGCAAAAATTTATAGAATTGCTGCTAGGCATAAATATTACTGTGCATATACCATCTGTACCGAGACACCTCGACAGTCAACAATGTGGATCACGGGAGGAACATTTATTGATTTAACAAACGGCTAAAATACAGAAATAAATGGAGATATAATATATTTAGTACTGTATATTTTAGCCCCAAAAAATTTGGGCAGACACCATCTTCTACATACATGTGGGTCATCTTCAGATTTCCTGGTGTCAGAAATCTGTGCCTTGACAAAGGTGTCTGATCGTCCTATGGAGTACTGTCAGGTGTTAAATGCCAAAAGGATATTAGACAAATGCCATATTTTGGGGTATATTTTGGGATATTTAAGCTCTGCACCCATAAGTGCTCTGGAATGCCCCCAAAATGACCAGGGCTGCCCATTTTGGGTGTAATTTTTAGGTCCCAACACTACTGTTTTATTGGGACAATCCTTCAACAAAGGCTGTTGGCAAGTAGGAGTTTTAAGGGAATGTCATCAGAAAATAACCTGTTTTTCTGCTTTCAGGAAATGCACATGTATATTAGCAGCAATAAACAGGGTCTAAGTTGTCCTTCTTAATTGATGCTTCTAATAAGCGTGTGCAAAGATCATTGTGATCGGAGGGAGGTGGGAAGTTGGTTGGTGGATCCATGCTGCCTGTTGTGATTGGAACTGTTATCGGCTTTGTGTAGAGATTAGTGATGAGCGAATGTGGTCAGATAAGGTGTATTTTGAGCATGCTGGTGTGCTAAATGTTTGAGTCCTCACATCTGCATGTCTCTTGGCTGTTCGACCTCTCAGCCTGTAGATCCTCGCATCTCACTGCTGCCCCCTGCTGGCTCAAGGGATACACAAGAAGTAAAAAATGCACCTCTCCAAAATAACAGGTGACCAGGTATTACAGTATCTGAGCTAACTGCAGAGCCGGCAGAATTCTGATTGCAGCTCTGGGTGTTAATAAAGCTTAAGCTGTAGTGTGACTCTAGTGAAGCAAACATGGGGCAAAAATATGAAGTGTAAAAGCAATTGGCCTGAATAAGGAGCCAGGAACGGCTCTACTACATCCGATTATATCCATTAGAGCCGACACAACCACAAATCAAAGGCCCCAAGTAAAGACCTCTAATGCAAGTGAGTAAATAATTGAAGGGGTAGTGCTGTATACTACCGGCCTGGCCTTCACATGGTGGTAGGCAGACATGCATATTTTATGTCTAAGATCTCAACCCTCCTCTTCCAAGCTCTACTTTGACCCTTCCCTATCCTACAGATTGTAAGTTTGTGTGTTCGGGACTTCGGTCACACCTCATCCTTTGTGTACCTGGCCAACGAACTTTTAAGGCTGGAGTTCCTACAGAAGGACGTGAACTAGTATCAGTCCAGAAATGTAACGTTACTACCAGAGCAATATTGGACCATAAGATTCTGAATTAAAGGAGATTTATCATTTTAGCTTGCATGATGTGTAGTACAATATGGTGTGACAATATATAAACTAAAATGCACCAATGTGTAAAATAAATCAACATATATACACCACTAATTGAATCTGCACCCCTAAGTGCGAATGGATAACCATCCAATGAATGAAATAAAAAACCCAAGTGCAAAAGAAGAGGAAGGGGGGAAAAAGGACCACCAAGGCAGGTTTAGACAAAACACATATATTTATTGGAATAATATAAACAAATGCACAAACATGTAATAAAATAACAATGATGTTTAACAGAAAGCAAAAAATTCCACCCTATAATGCCCAATAATAGGGATATATATCCATATAAAGGAAACGGTATGTGATATAAGAGTGCAGGTAGAAAATCTACAAAAATAATTGTGATGGTAAAAAGTACAAAAAAAAATATGAATTTATATATATATATGTGATGCTGATGAATAACACAAAACCTAATTGTGTACTAAAAATACCAAAAAAGTTGCTGGTAACACAAGTGCACAATGAATAAATCTACGTGTGAGCTGCTCTATAGCAATGAAATGAATACCCTAAAATCAATTAACCAAGCGATGGAGAAAAACCTGTGCTCACAAAACGTGCCCAAATATAAACAAGTGCTACCATGCAACTGAAAACACAATACCTGAAACAATGCAGAGGGGCAATAAGGGTGGATATGTCGCTTCCTGGAACACGCCCCGACGCGCGTTTCGGAAATAATTCCTTCGTCAGGGGGACTGTCCAGCAGCAGAACAGGAGAATCCTCCGGTGGGCCCCACCATGTAAGAATGCACTCCCCATTCCACCTGTGTGAGAAGTAGCTAGCACAATACACTTGATGCCATTGTCTGTACATAGTGAAACGTCTCAAACTATCCCATTTGTTATACAGAAACGTAGACCAGTTTGTGAATGAGGGTGGTGTGATATTTGCATGTAGCTGAATAGTGGGCCACCATAGTCTGTTACTGGTGGCCCCTTGGCACCTCAGTCTGGCACTGTACATATTCTATACAGGGCTGGACAAGGGTAGAAAATCAGCCCTGGCATCTGCAAGTACAGTGTGCTGACGAAATGCCGCCATCCTGATCTTGTAAAGTGGTTGTACACCACTGGCGAGCAGCTCCGCCAAACTGTGTACTATACCCTCCATTAGGATTTGGCTCCTCTGTCCAGTTCTAGCTGTCGTCATATAAGCTTGCAACTCGCATACTTGCCGTCACATGTCTAGTAGCCGCTTTGATCAATGAGCAGTACACCCATGAATAAGTTTTCAGCAGGCACAAATGCCCCCTGTACCTCCATAGTTATACCGCACTGTCAAGGATAACGGCTTGGGTGGGTTTCACAGATCCCACCACTGTTACCTCTTGGTCACAGATGATGTCAGAAAGATCACACAGATCTCACCGCTGCCACCATTTTGTCAGAATGCAACACTGCCTCCATTCATGAGGACAATTGACTGACTAACAAGGCCTCGGCTGTTTCCACTACTACGCCGGTTATTGAGGAGCTCAGTGAGCCTGTAGTGTATATACTCTGCCGATTCCAAGTCGTTGAGTATCTATGTATTTTCTCTTTACACCTCGTTATGGTCACTGCTAACTCAACTGGTAGCTGCCACCACTAATAGTTTTATACAGGCCGACAAGACCCGTTACAGATGGCGTACGGCTACAGGGGTGCGGTTTACAGAGCAAAAGGAGCAGAGCTATTCAAATTTTATCTATTTAATCCAGAAAGGTAGACAGTGTACGGCTCTAATCTCTATGGAGGGATGTACTCCGATTGAGAAAATAGTTCATTCTGGAAGCGTTCTCTGCGAGAGTGCCCCAAGACCGACACCAAAACCTTAATTTTATTAGCTCAAGGCTACGCCCGCATACCTCCCCATGATGAGCAAGTTGGGGGTGTTAGAATGGCCTTACAGTGATGCAAGTAAATGCGTTGTGCGTCCCTACTCTGAGAATATATCTCCCCTAAATATCCGAGCAATGCAAAA
Source organism: Oophaga sylvatica (assembly GCA_033576555.1). Lineage (NCBI taxonomy): Eukaryota > Metazoa > Chordata > Amphibia > Anura > Dendrobatidae > Oophaga > Oophaga sylvatica. The sequence goes on from JARQOD010000001.1 coordinate 23,557,645, forward strand.
CCCAATATTAATAACGGACTACTGGCTACGAAGTCTAAGAATATTTGATCTGGGGTAGGCACTTCCCCCCCTCATGACCCACAGAGGTTGTCCTACAGTCACTAAGTGGCGTGATCAATGGGACAGACGGCTGCGCTGGCCCTAAAGCGATACACAATAGCTGCATCACTTAAAACCCATTTCCGATAACGTCCTTGCTTTTGCTTTTCTGATGGCCGTTCACTCCCTCTAGTGGTCACAGGACATAGCACACTTTGCATTTCGGGGCTGTATTCTTCTTGCCAGCCTTTCTTCTGTAGCCGCGTCGGCCTGCAGTCCTGCTCGTGCTCCTCACTGATCGGCCGATCGTCCCGTTCTAAGTCATTGTTCAGATTCAGAATTCTGAATCTGGTGATGGATTTGTCATGAGATTTTTCAGAGGTAGAAGTCTCTACTTCTGCAGATGGGGAAAGAGGCGCTGGTCAGACCTACCTCCTCCCTTTCCATTTGTGGTGCCTTTACCGCTCTCATAGCCCCGAGAGGGACCGTGTAGCAGGACTTCTTCATACCACCGCAGATCTAATATACCGTACAGCGTGCAAGTAGCCATGCCTTACATTGAGCACAGTGTGGCGCCACTCTAAGCGAAGGTCAGCCCTGCTTCTAACTATAGCCATAAAACGGGGGCGATCCTAATATCTAAATTCTTAAGGTTCTGGTTTGATGGTCTCTGGATCTTCTCTACAGATGAGGCAAGGAGCGTTCCTGGTAAACACAGCGCGAGGCGGCTTGGTGGACGAGAAGGCGCTAGCACAAGCCTTGAAGGAGGGGAGGATACGAGGAGCCGCGTTAGACGTCCATGAATCTGAACCGTTCAGGTATTGCGCGTTGTGCGATGTAATACACAAGCATGAAATCCAGACGTCTGAGGCCTAAATGGCCGCCTGTACTCTGGCAAATCTGAATGCTAAATTCACAAGTCTTTTTTTTTTTTTTTTTTTTTATTCTTTCAGCTTTTCTCAAGGTCCGTTGAAAGATGCCCCCAACCTCATCTGCACGCCACACGCCGCCTGGTACAGTGAGCAGGCGTCCATAGAGATGAGGGAAGAGGCAGCCCGGGAGATCCGCCGAGCCATTACAGGTAAGGTTACCGGCCTTGGAGAACTGGGAAGAGTGGATTTTTAGAGGTTGATGGACTCTGCCCCTTCTTCCATTATGCATACTGTCTGGTAACCCTGGCTGAGATATAATTTTACAGTCAAGGGTCAAAAAGGTAAATTTGGAGCAGAAGAAATGTACCAGTTTTAAGCCGATTTAAAATGCAGGTCCATAATTCTTTTAAAGGGAAATAAAAGCGGAACTGACCCCTTAATCGCCATACGGTTCCCTGAATGAATCCATTTTGCCGTGAGCTCCCCCTAGTGACAGACAGAAGAATTTTGTTATACTGCGGGGGGTACTAATAGGACCCCTCAGCACAATGCAGTTTATGCTGAAGATAAGAATGGTCTGTAAAAAACAGAACTGTTTTATATGGGGCCGCTGTAATAAATGGGCTGATTGTTATCCAAATGGGTCTGGCTGGGGTAGACTTCATCATGTCGTTAGATTTGGGGCCACAAATGAGGCCGCTCTGCATTATACAAACTCTACGGTGTTTCTAATACCGGATATTTGTTTTTTTTTTTCTTCCCTACAGGTCGTATTCCCGACAGCCTGAAAAACTGCGTTAATAAGGATCACCTAACGCAGCAACACACTGGGCCAGTATGGATCCCGGGGTGGTTCATCCAGAACTGAACGGAGCTGCGTACAGGTAAATGCAGCGCTCTGCCGGACCGGGGCCGATACGGGGACTGAACCGGGCAGCGGATGTCTGCGCGCTCGAGAAGTATTGAAAAGGGTGCAATGTCACGCTCACGGTTCTGTGGCTCGTGTGATCTCCTCCGTTTGCTCCTCGCTTATAGGTGTTGCCTTATCTGAGCACATTCGCTCATCACTAATGACTCTAGTTTATAGGTCCTGCCGGGGAAGTGCATTACTGCTGGAGAAGTTAAAGAACATGGCGTATAAAGCGACCGATTCATGCGTGCCCAACAGCCATCGACCAGGCATACCACATGGTTTGGACCCTGACCTAACAAGATGCCCACCCTCTCCACCCCCCGGTCTAATGGCCTAAAGGCAGTCCCTGACGGGTCTTTGCAAACCCAGATCAGCTCCACCAGCAACTTGGGTCACTGCTTTCCCCGGATCGGAGACAGTGGCAGATTTTTCAGAAATTGGCTTATTGTATTGATGTCAGTGAGTGCCCTCTAGTGGTGACCAAAGACAGTAATGTATCACTTACCCGCTCCTATAAAGAAGCTCTAGTTAACATAAATGTCTATAAATAATAATCTACATTGAAATAATAGAATAAAAACCTTTTTTCAAGATGACAGACAAGGGGGAATAAATACTTGCAATTTTAGCAAAAAAATCTTTATTTTCCTGCCGATGTCCCTATGACAACACTTCTTTCTTCTGTACTGGGGCATAGTGTTGCTGTGATAACAGCCAGTAGGCTAAATCTCAAAAAGCTTGATTCCTTGACTAATGGTTTATTCCTATCATCATACATAGGTTTTGTCAGATAGTGATTGTAAATACAATCAACCAAGCAATTTACTGCTTATTAAAATTTCATTTGTTAAGAAACGAACACTTTTTTTTTGTTCAGCAGACAGAATAAAAGAGCCTGTAAGTGCTGCGTATGTTCTATTGCGCTTGTAAGCACTGTTTTGTAGATTGCCAGAGTCTCTCGATTACAAGGTCGCCTCCTAATCCTGGACAGCTTCACTGCACCGCTTACAGCTAGACAGCAGCGTTGGTCGGTCTCCTAGGCAATGAGATGTAAACTTGAAATTAGAATAAGCTGTAAATTGTGACAGTGCTTGATTTTAAAAGCTCGATCCGATTCTGAAGATGGGACGAAGCCTTTTAAAGTAGATATCAAGTAAAAATCAAATTTGCAACTAATCTCCTAAGTCTATGTAGTGCTTACCATGGCCTCTAGATGGCGGTGGTGTTTTGGCTAGCCTCTGAATGCGTTGGGGTCTTGCGCTCTAGAATTACAAATGTCACTTCTGCAGTAACACCTTCCCATAAAGCTGAAGTGATTGTAATGGGCTCATGGAAGGAAGGGAAATTTCTGAGTTAGTTTTTTTTTTTTTTTTTTTTTTCTAAAGGAAAAGCTGTGGCAGAGCTGAATTTGCAACATAGTCCTCCTTTTTTTTTTTTTTTTTTTTTTATTTGGGCCCGTTTATGTACAATCTGACATGACACACAGCTCTGCAACATCTGCAGCATTGGAGATTCCCTTCCCTCTAACACATCAGCTCAGGTCATTCAGGTTTCCTTGTCTCATTTCATCCATGCAAAAACATTTGTCCTGCTTCCCTAGAAGTGTCACCCTGGTAAAAGTCCCCCCCTGTGTAATTGGGTTCCTGTGGCCGTGCTCTCTATCTGCACTTTCATCTTCAGGCTAAACTAACTCTCGCTCTCGGTATACATGACGTCTTAAATATTTAATAGTGGCACAAGACTGCATTAGGCGCGCACTTTTTATCGTCTTGTTATATCGATTTGGATCTCGCGCCTCCTGGAGGAAATGCTGACTATTGTAGGACAAGAGGATATTCACTCGATGTATTTTGTGATACAACCTGACACCGCTCTTCTCTTTGTGAAATTGCTTGTCGGCCCACAAAATAATTAGTTTTTTTTTTTAATTGCTGCTAAGTGTTTAATGGAGCTTGTAAACCATGTTATGAGTATAGGGGCTAATCAAATCTAGTGTGATTCACCCTTGGTCATTAGTTTTTAATGTTGTATTATGTCCTTTTATATACCATGTCTTGGTGACTCCCATTACCTCCATAGCCATCCTAGAGCTTATAACCACATTGTGTATAACTCCTGAGTATAGAAACTGATGGGCCAATAAACTAAATAACTTAAATGACCAGGGGTGAAATACTAGTTACTGGTTTATCTACAGTTTATAACGAACTAAATTGTTCTAGCAATCGCCTCCCTTTGCAACTTCCAATTAATGATTTCCTCGATGGGAGACCATTCCAGAGACTCTTCAGGCCATGGCAGCATGTTTTGGCCACGCAGCCTGCTCACAGTAGCGCTAGCAAAATGCAACTTGGCATTGTCATCTTGCCAGACTGCTCCTGGCACACTTTTTTTTCATTTGGTGGTAGAACCATGGTATGGCCATTTCTCCAATGTAATGTCAAGCTGGAATGAAGACTACTCATCCAGCTACCGTACATTATGCTACTATATGCCATAATCCCATGAATAGGACCTCTTCATGGCATTGTCCACATGAATGCAATGATAGCTGGTGATTAATCTGGGGACAAAGATAAAAGCGGGACTCGTTGCTGAAGAGGACGGACCTCCATTGCTCAATTTCTCTGGTCTCTATTAAGAACATGTGGCAGCGCCATGAAAAGGCCTTCATGAGAAACAGTGTCCCACCAGTCCTACTCACCGGATTATGGTGTGGGTTGGCCGGACCCCTCTAGTTTCATTCCAGGTACACTGACTGCTCGGCACTTAATTTATATGGCCATGGAACCGGTGGTACATTTTTCAAGAAGAAAACGCCAGGTCAGATGTTGCTGGTGCTACTGTGAGCAGCCTAAACGCGCTACCATGGCCTGCAGCATCTCCAGACTTGTCTCCCATTGAGCACATCTGGGACGTCATTGGTTATCAATTACAAAGGAAGCTGCCAGCAGCAGATGTTGATCTGCCCAAGTGCATTCAGCTTCGGCTGATCTTTCGTCAGACAACCTTCAACCTCAGTTGATGGCAGCCGAGGCTAGAAGTTTGAGGATTTCTGCATGTGACTCTCTCAACATTGAAAAAAAAATCCAGATGTTTTTGGATATTTCCATATCATAAACACCTCTATACATCCTATGGTTTCTGTAATTCCACCACTTTTCCTTCTTGGTGTTGCAACTTCAATGTTGAGGAGTGTCTACATGTTCTGGGTCTACATGTTCTGGATGATGCCCTTTATGGAAGACTGGTTTCAGTGGGGGGCACTACACAGAACTTTGTGAAGAGACCCATTCTTTTCCTCTGAATGCCACCACACATCACCACCTTATGATTCTCCATTGACCATTTCTTTGACTTCCATCATTTGGTTGATTGACCCCTGTCGTTATTCCAGCAGGTATCCTCCAGGAGTAGTAAGCGTGGCCCCAGCTGGCATCCCAACGGCAGTGGAAGGAATCGTCCCCAACTCCATGCCTTTATCGCACGCCCATCCGGCCGTGGCTCATCCGCCTCACGCCCCTTCTCCCGTCCAAACCGTCAAACCAGAAGCTGACAGAGACCACCCAAGTGACCAATTGTAGCCAATGACAATAGCAGATGACCATTCCCATGCATAGGAGACCTGGAAGTCAACAAAAGACTACCGAAGATGATGATGGATACAGCAGAAGCAGCGGTGTAAAACACAAATGATTAAAAGTTCTGGATTTTGGATGGAGGCAAAAATAATGAACTTTCATGCAGATCATAAGTTGTTTTTAGAGTTTTGGTCCAAATATACAGAACAGAGAAGAAAGGATTTGGCAAACTTTTTTTTTTTTTTTTTCCCTCCCCATTACCCTCCTCCCATTTAAACAGAAAAAGTTGTAGTTTGTCCCTGTTCAGTGGACTGACCTCACTGTCCTGTGTCCTCCTGTTGGTCCTAAGTGAGAGAAGCTAGTAGTTAATTATATCATGAATGTATTTGTCTGTGTACAGTTTTTAGAACATTACAAAAATAAATCGGGGTTTATTTGCATAATTGTCAACAGGAATAACATAAGGGAGGCGTTCGGCAAACCACTTTTGAAATATACAAAAAAGCCTAAAAAAAATACAAAACTATTTTCTTTTTATATTTTGTGACATGCCCAATAATCATGGCGGTTGGCAGACTTCTCAGGACAATACATTTTTCCCATGAGTTTTTTTTTTTTTTTTTTTTTTTTAACTACCTGCTTGTCTTGTGTCTATACTTATGTATTTTTTTTTTTTTTTTGGTTATTTCAGATCCCACTTCCTTTCTCCTCCTTTCCATTTGCCATAAAATCCCTAATTTCAGACATGACATGATTTTAAATTTTTTTTTTTTTATTTTTTGTGAAATGAATTTGATTTCATATAAACGAGCATAAAGCTTCTTGTCACCAGTTTAAAAAAAGAAAAAATATATATTATTGGTGGTATGCGGGAAATCCAGACTACTGAAAGGTAGTACATTTCATTGCCTACATTGATTCCTTCCTGGTAATGTGGTAGGCTAGCAATATATATTTCTTTTTATTTTATTTTTTTTGTTAAAATCATGTTTGTGCGTGTATCCATTTGTATGAATTATTTTAAAGGAATAAAAAATGAAAAACCCCAGATGTTTAATAGGTTGCATCAGGTTTTGTTTTTTTTGAGCTGGAAAATAAGTCGTGTAGAGATGGGCGAACCTGAACAGTAAAGTTTGGCGTCGGTATTGGACACCTACTGTTCGGGCATGAACGCCCAGCACGGACTTCACAAGGACGTCTTTTGCCTTTCGGGTTCGTCCCCTGAACACCAGGTGCTTGTCATCACAGCGTGGCAAACGCTGCTTCTGATTAGTGGTAAAATCGCTACCGCCGGTCAGACAGATGCAGTTCCCACACTGTCAGCTGAACACTTGCGCTGCATTGTGATCAGAGGTAAAAAGTTCACCTCTGGTCACTGGTGTGGGCTGATTGCACAACTGCTCTCATCAGCCAACACCTGCTGCCGCTAATAACAGTGAGCAAGAGCTGATGGGAGTATTTATCAGCCGCACCTGCACTGTAATTGAGGAGTAAAAAAACTGCGTGGGTTCCCCTGTATTTTTGATAACCAGCCATGCAAAACTCACAGCTGGGGGCTGCAGCTGTCAGCTTCAAAAAATCTGCATGGGGTCTCCAACTTCTTGACAGACAGCTGAGGGACTGGTAGTCTCAAGCTGGTAAGGAGCCATGGATATTAAGCCTCTCCGCAGCTGTCCAGAAAAGCAAATTCTGGTGCTTTGCCTGGCTCTTCACACTTGCCCTGTAGCAGTGGCGAGTGGGGTTGATGTCACCTTTGTAATGTCAGGTGACATCAAGCCCACGGCTTAGTAATGGAGAGGCATCTATAAGACACTTATCCATTACTAATCCTATAGCTGTATGGTAAATAAACACACAGCCAGAATAAAGTGTTTTATTTGAAATAAAACAAGTTTTTTTTTTTTTTTTTTTTTCATTTAAATTAAGTTGGGTTACTAGAACACCTAACTACACGAAATCCCTCGTCTCCTGTAACGAAAAAAAAAAAATCCCTCACCTCTCTATACCCACCCCCCCCCCCCCCAGACATAGATTACGACGTGGGACAGGACAAACCGTTTTCAACCTGGACGGTGCCAAGATGCAACCGTCCAGACTGAGAACCACTGGTGAATGAGCTGCTGTGAGTGCAGCATCAGTGACTAGCGGTGATGTCATCGAGGTTACAGCAGGTCACTAAGGCTGCGTTCCCAGCTTGGCCTCTGCTAGCGGAGATCTCACCGAGGTCACCACAGTTCACAGTGAGGAAAAGTCTCACGGTGCAGCGGCGAGTTAACCTTAGTGAAATTCTCACTGTGAACTGCTGTGAACTCGCCTCTGCACTGTGAGAATTTTTCTCGCTGTGCTAGTGGGGATCTGAGAGGTCACCACAGTTCAGGAGCCCAGCTGGGAGCACAGTCTTAATGACCTGTGGTAACCTTGATGCCGTCACTGCTAGCTCGTTCATCAGTGCGTCTCAGCCTGGATGGTCAGATCTTGGCACTGTTCATGTTGAAAGCGGTTTATCCCCCCCAGACATGGAGAATGACATGGGATGAATTTTTTCTTTGTTTTATTACATGAGACAAGGGATTTAATGGAATGGGTGTTTGGTGAGGTATAACTGTGTTTGATATATTTAAATAAAAATGGAGAAGTGTTTTTATCTTAAATAAAGGACTTTATACTTGCTGTGTGTTTACTAATCCTATTGTTATATGGTAAATAATGGATAGGTGTCTCATAGATGCTTCTCCATTACTAAGCCATGGGATTGATGTCACCAGACTATACAAAGGTGACATCAACCCTACAAATATGAAACCCACTTGCCACTGCTACTGGGCAAGTGGAAAGACCCGGGCAAAGCACCAGAATTAGTGCAACTAATAGATGTGCCTTTTCATGGTGGCTGCAGGCTACTGTTTTTAGGCTGGGGGCCAATAACCCTGACCCCTTAGCAGCCTGAGACTACCAGCCCCCAGCTGTCTGCTTTAGGCTAGTTTCACACTAGCATATGGCTGCGCTGCGGACTTCCTCTGTGAAGCTCCGCCCACCACCGCACCTTCGGTCAGCTCCGCCTATGTCTGCATGCGTCCTGCGTACCTATATTTAACATTAGGTACACAGGCCATGCAGATGTATGCTGATGCTGCCGCATGCGTCGTTTTGACGGTGCGGCGACCTACGCCGAACGCAGCATGTTGCGGTCGCCGCACCGTCAAAACTACGCATGCGGCGGCATCAGCATACATCTGCATGGCCTGTGTACCTAATGTTAAATATAGGTAAGCAGGCCGCTTGCAGACAAAGGCGGAGCTGACTGGAGGAGGTGTGACTGTGGGTGGAGCTTCACGGAGGAAGTCTGCAGTGCAGCCATACGCTAGTGTGAAACTAGCCTTAGCAAGACTGGTTGTCAAAAACGAAGAAAACCTCACTCTGATTTTTTTTTTTTTTTTTTTAAATTAAAAAAAAAAAAAAAAAAACTGTGGGGACCACTCTATTCTTGATAACCAGCCTTGCTGTAGCTGACAGCTGAGGGTTCCAGCCCACAACTGAGTTGTGCCTGGCTGGTTATTAATAAAAAACACATTGTGGGTTCCCCTGTATTTTGTTTTTTTTTTTTTTTTTTTTTTTTTTTTTTTTTTTTGTCGCTGTCGCTGTTATGGGCAGCAGGCATCGACTGATGGGAGCCATAGTCCCATCAGCGGACAGCAGTAACCAGAGGTAAATTTATGCCTCTGATCACAGCTGCTGGCTCACGCTATTATTTGACAGTGTGGGAAACACAGCTGTCTGAGCGGTGTCAGCGCAATAAACACCGCTTCTGATCAGTGGTAAAATCTTTGTCATGCACTTGACAGCGTGGCAAACACTGAATGTTTGGGTCCCCCATTCAAGTGAATGGGATTTGGTACCAGAACTTTTGAAACTGTTCTGCTGGACCCAAACATCCAGGTGTGCTCCCATCTCTAGTCATGGGTTGGATACTTTACTCCATAATGAGTAGTGGGTGGGATGCCAAAGAGTCAAATTTTTCTACAAAGCAAAAAACACTTCTCATCTGGTCTCCATGGCCCCATAACGCCTTGATCACTTCCAGAGGATGACGTTGGTGGCAGTCAGCTGACTCTCTACTTTGTTCCTTCCTGCTCCATTCTTTTTTAATGGGGGTTATCCACCTCTGCAATTCAGAGAAAAAAATATATAAAATCTTCAAACATTAACTCCCAAATACAAGAGTTTAAGTTTTACTAAACATTTTGCACAGTTTGACTTTTTTATTTTATTTAAATCTTTCCTTCTGGTTAAGGAAAGTCAAACTACAACTCCAAAAATTTTCCTTCAATTAAGGGCTTCTTTTTTGGGACCACACCACATCCATAATTTGGACAGTGAGCTACTAAATTACCTATGGCACATGGGACTACGATGGTGAGGAGGCATCATGTAACATTCAGAATATATATAGGCTGTCTGATAAATTATGTACATGCTTTATATGCTACATGGAAAAATGTAGTGGGATGTATTTTAAAGGCTGGAGTCACACTAGCGATATTAAAATCGGTCCGATTTTGATGCAGGAGAGTTGGACGAGTGTAATGGAAGTGTCATGGTTTTTTTTGTTTTTTTTATGCGAGTACAATCCGATTTTTCTCAGCTAGCATCTGATTAACATCCGAATGCAGTGTGATTGCTATCTGACTGCAGTGCGATTTTTAACATGAGCTTTTATAAGTCATTTACACATCCTTTTCAAAGGAAATATTCTTTAAAACATGGATAAATAGATGTATGAAAAGCCGGCAATTCAGAAACCACGTAGTGTAAAATTACTGCAGGAGCTGACAGGATGGAAGAGAAGGATTACATACAGTAAATATAAATAGAATATGTAGATATACAGATGTCTGTAACAAATACAATTAGTACAGTGTGGCTTACTGTACATGTATTTAAATAATAAAAAAAAAAAAATTCTAAAAAAAAATGGCGTGGGCTCCCACACTATTTTCGTGACCAGCAGAGGGAAAGCTGGGGGCTGATGTTTATAGCCTGGAAAGGGGGTAATACTCATGTAGCTTCCCAGGCTATCAAAATCGGATCAGAACTGTATACGTGGACTTTACTGGCTATTAAAATGTGGGATCCTAAAAATACGTACGGTCCCGCTATAATTAACAACCAGCAAAGGCTATGCAGACCGCTGCGGGCTGATGGCTATAGTCTAGGAACGGGCTTTGGATGCATTAATGTTAGCCTCCTATTGTTACAATTTCCTAGCATAAAACAAAGGACTGAAACTTGTCGTATGTGAAGTCCCGTGCCTGAGGCGGCAAAGTATGACATTGGAATCTTAAAACTCAAAACCAGGATTTTATATCAAATGTGAATTATGCTGAGGAATGGGGACTAGTGATGAGCGAGTATACTTGTTGCTCGGGTGATCTCCAAGTATTTGGAAGTGCTCAGAGATTTAGTTTGTTGCCGCAGCTGCATGATTTGTGGCTTTTTGACAGCCTGAATACATGTGGGAATTCCCTAACAAAAAGGCAATCCTCATACGTATTCAGGCTGTCAAGTAGCTGCAAATCATGCAGCTGTGGCAACAAACTAAATCTCCAAGCACTTCCAAATACTCTGAGATCACCCGAGCGAGCGTGCTGGGGAAAACCCGAGCAAGAGTATACTCGCTCATCACTAGTATTAACCCCTTTTCCTGGCCCAATTACAAATTTTGATTTTGACCTTGGCATTATAGCGACGCCTATCTGCAAGCTGCTCTTTGTTATGGGGGGAATTTCCGAGGCACAATTGGAATGAATAGGGAAGCATTTAATATTAAAATGCCTCCGATTTGGCTTCGCTCTGTCAAGTAAGTTTTTCTCAATTCTTCCTATTAGCCAATATGCGGCACTGAAAGCAATTTTCATCAATTTTCTTTTGTTCCGGGGGTAGAAATTGCCAAACAAAGACTTTTTTTTTTTTCTATTCCAAAGACGTGAAGTTGATGGAATGACAAGTAAAACATTCCTAATCATCTCTAATTCAATCGCTTTATAATTTTCTTGTTGGAAGCAACATGATCCTTTTCTGAAATTGCTGATTTAATGAAAATGAAGAGTGAGCTGCTGGAAGCGTAAATTTACTGCAAATCTGTAATGCATTATGAAAAATGGTTTAATGTTGCTCGACTGCTCCCCAGGCTGCTGAAGTCTCCAACCACTACAGCTTCAGATGTCTTATTTTTTTTATTTTTTTTTATATATAGGACACAAAGAATTACCGTATAATACCTCTGTAATATATCTTTTGCACTTACCTTTGTAGCCTGGGCAAATTTTGTCCAGCATAGTTGAGGAATTGTGGACTGTCCTAATTTAATACCCGACCAGTAGGGACTAGAGATCCGCGAACTTGTTCAGAAAACGTTCACCAATCTCAATTTCGGCACTAATATAGCACATTCGTGTTCAGTTTCCCAAGCGGTTTTCCCTCAAAGCTGGTAAAACTCAGTCACGGTTCAGTAAATGATCGTGGTGCAACTCATCCATTTATTAAGACTTTGGCTAAGATGGGGTGCTGTATGATGACTGTGGGGGGGAGATGTATATAGGTCACAGGAGTGGCAGTGTAATTTTTTTATTTTAAATGTAATGTGTGTAGATTTTGGCAGCTAATAGGGGCACAAATCATCCACATTTCAAATTTCCAAAAACTGACTGCCAAATCCAAACATAAACTAAGTGTGAACAGGTGCTTACCTAGAGTTACCAACTCATATGCACTCAAACCAAAAAGGCAGCACTCTGCAGTGCCCTAGCATGCAAATATGAAAAATTAATTGCAAAAAACTGACCCTCTGTAAGCATCTGTTCACACTTAGTTTGTTTGGATGTGACGGTCAGTTTTTTGAAATTTGTAATCATTAGCCTTCTGACTGAGCACTCCGCCTCTTAGCCTCAGGTGCTTTTAATCACAGCAGGACCACTACCCCTCCACAGAGATATAGATTTCAGTCTCACAGAGGATTCACATTAGGTTCCTATACAGATGAAGACTTTAGTCTGAGAGGATTGGCATTAAGTTAGATCCTGGAAACGAGAGTCGCCTTAATGTAGCTTCCAGGTATACATGAATTGGCCAATTTATAGTTAGATAGGATCCTGTCCTGTGTGAAATCGACCTTCCAGCATCTAACCAGTTTGGGCTAATAGATTTGTGCAAGCAGGAGTCCATATTTCCTAATCCAAATCGTTTGGGCAAATACTGTGTTAGTCAGGACTCAGGAGGTTACATTTCATAATCAAAATTGTTTAGGCTAATATTGGGGTGCAGGCAGGAGGCCACATTTCCTAATCAAAATCGTTAGAGCCTGGTGCCTGCACCCCAATATTACCCAACAATTTTGATTAGGAAATGGGGCCTCCTGCCTGGAGGCACACCATCTCAAAGTAAATTCTGATTGTTATTTTAGTGAGAGGTGATTGACGGTTCTGGACCTAGGGCTGTGAAACAGCTTGTTAAAAGAGGGGGAGGATACATCTAATAAGAGTGAGGAAAAAGTAAGGTCATGGTGGAAGGAGGGGGAAGGATAAGCTTGATGTTTGACGTGTATGTGGGTTAGGTGGTGTTACTGAAAGCTCTTCTGAACAAACAGTCTTGTCCTATGCAAAGACCATGGACTCTATCTGCTACTGGACGGGCTACTTAATGCCTTTTCTTTGGTAGCCGCACAGCGGTATCCCTTAAAGCAAGAACTACACAAAAAATGCGACCAAACAGCCCAAGAACTAATGAAAAATATATTGATGTTTATTATGACAAATAAGAACAGGTAGACAAGGTTAGACACTCCAAAGTGCATATGTGCAGTACGGATAGCATGGAACACAGAAATGCTGCTTAAATAGTTATAATGGTATAATCATATCAACAAATAGTACAAGTGTACTTATCATATTGTAGAATAAAGAATTCCCACACATATATATCGTCAGATGGCCTGGTCCCCTAATACAATGTGGTAGAATGGTCACATAGAATAAATAGTACTATAGTCGCTGAAGTCGCCATAATAGAAATCAATATAACATACCACTAAAGATCATAGAATCATAGAATGGTAGAGTTGTAAGGGACCTCCTGGGCGATGCATCTGGTCCAACCCCCTGCTCAAAGCAGGATTCTCTAAATCATCCCAGACAGATGTCTGTCCAGCCTCTGTTTGAAGACTTCCATTGAAGGAGAACTCACCACCTCTCCTGGCAGCCTGTTCCACTCATTGATCACCCTAACTGTCAAAAAGTTTTTTCTAATATCTAATCTGTGTCTCCTCCCATTCAGTTTCATCCCATTGCTTCTAGTCTTTCCTTGTGCAAATGAGAATAAAGATGATCCTTCTACAATGTGACAGCCCTTGAGATATTTGTAGACAGCTATTAAGTCTCCTCTCAGTCTTCTTTTTTGCAAGCTAAACATTCCCAAATCCTGCAACCGTTCCTCATAGGACATGGTTTGCAGACCGGTCACCATTCTGGTGGCTCTTTTCTGAACTTGCTCCAGTTTGTTGTTGTCTTTTTTAAAATGTGGTGCCCAAAACTGGACACAGTATTCCAGATGAGGTCTGACCAAAGAGGAGTAGAGGGCAATAATGACCTCACGTGATCTAGACTGTATGCTTCTGTTGATACATCCTAGAATTGCATTTGCCTTTTTTGCTGCTGCATCACACTGTTGACTCATGTTCAGTCTGTGATCAATTAGTATACCCAAGTCTTTTTCACATGTGCTGTTACTTAGCCCTATTCCTCCCATTTTGTATATGCTTTTTTCATTTTTATTGCCCAGATCTAGTACTTTGCATTTTTCCCTGTTAAAATCCATTCTGTTAGTTGCTGCCCACTGCTCCAGTTTATTTATATCTTTTTGAATCCTCTCTCTCTCTTCTCTAGTATTAGTTACCCCTCCTAACTTTGTGTCATCAGCAAATTTGATCAGTTTACCTTCAATTCCTTCATCTAAATCATTGATAAAGATGTTGAACAATACAGGGCCCAAAACAGAGCCTTGCGGTACCCCACTTGATACATTCTTCCAACTGGATGTGCAGCCATTTACGACCACTCTTTGGGTCCGATCACTAAGCCAGTTATGAATCCACCTAACAGTTGCCTTGTCCATTCCATACTTAGTCATTTTTTCAATAAGGATTGTGTGAGATACTTTGTCAAATCTTTGCTGAAGTCAAGATATACTATATCTACAGCATTTCCCTGATCCACCCAGTCAGTGATTCTGTCATAGAAGGAAATTAAGGTAGTCTGACATGATTTGTTAGTTACAAACCCATGCTGACTCTGTTTAATCACTTCATTCTTATCCAGGTACTTGCATACATGTTCTTTAATAATTTGTTCAAAGATCTTTCCTGGTATAAAGTCAGACTCACCGGCCTGTAGTTCCCTGGGTCCACCATCTTCCCCTTTTTGAAGATAGGAACAACATTTGCTCTTCTCCAGTCTTCTGGGACTTCTCCTGTTCTCCAAGAATTTTCAAAGTTTATGGACAGTGGTTCAAGAATTTCTTCTGCTATCTCCTTCAGTACTCTGGGGTGTAATTCATCTGGTCCTGGAGACTTGAATTCGTTTAGGTTAGCTAAGTGTTTCCTCACTGTCTTTCTGTTTATAGATATCCTGGATTCTTCTATTCCTTTAATAGGACAGTGAAGATCAGTTGATGTTACATTTCCTTTCTGAGAGAAAACAGATGCAAAATAGTAATTTAACAGTTCAGCCTTCTCAACATCCTGTCTTACCATTTCATCATTTTCATCCTGTAAAAATCCTATAGCATCTTTGACTTTTCTTTTACTTTTGACGTATCCCCAAAATCCTTTTTTGTTGCTTTTGATGTCACTTGCAAGCCTTAATTCATTGTCCGCTTTAGATAATCTGATTTGTGCCCTGCAGGTTCTGCAGACGGCATTATATTCTTCTTTAGATATGCCTCCCTCTTTCCATTTGATAAACCCTTTCTTTCTTCTATTTTAGCATGTGTTTTAAGTTCTGTGTTCATCCATCCTGGTTTCCTTAAATGCTTCCCATTCTTCACTCTTTTCGGAATTGTTAACAATTGTGCTTTGAGAATCTAATTTTTCAAGATTTTCCATCCTTCCTGGACATTTTTGTCCTTAAGGATATCCAGCCATTGGATCCCTCCAATTCTCTTTCTGAGTCCCTTAAAATCTGCCTTTCTGAAAACTAACCTTGACGTCTGAGTCTTCACAGGTCTTCCTCCTCTTGTTATCCAAAATTCTAAAATAGCATGGTCACTACCTCCTAGGGTCCCAGCCACTCTTGCCTCCTCAACCATTTCTTCCCTGTTTATAAGGATTAGATCCAAGGTAGCAGATCCCCTTGTTTTCTCCCCTACCTTTTGAAAGATAAAGTTGTCAGCAAGAGAGGATAAGAATTTCCTTGACCTGTTAGTTTTGCCTGAGAGAGATTCCCAACAAATGTCTGGATAGTTGAAATCTCCCATGACCACTATGTGTCATATTTTTTGGAGAACTTGGCCATTTGATGCATAAAGAGTTCATCCATATCTTCAGCTTGTATAGGTGGCCTGTAGTAAATGCCTACAATGGTGTCCTTTCCATTGTTCTGTCCTTGTATTCTTACCCAAACAGTTTCCACAGAACTCCCAGTCTCTGAAGCGTCAATCTCTGTGCAGATACACGCTTTTCTAACATACAATGCGACACCTCCTCGTTTATCAAGTCTGTTTCTTGCAAATAAGTTGTATCCTTCTAGCCTTGTATTCCAATCATGTGTATTGTCCCACCAAGTCTGTGATTCCAATGACATCATACTTCTCCTGCGTTAGTAGTTCCAATTCTCTTTGTTTGTTGCCCATGCTTTGTGCATTTGTATATAAACATTTTAGATGTACAGGGACCACCCGGGAAGCCAGAGTAACAGAGGAAAGAAGCAGCACGTCCGCGTCACCCTGACGCGCGTTTCGGCAACAGTCTTCATCAGGGTACCAGGCCATCTGAGGATATATATCTGTGGGAATACTTTATTCTACAATATGATAAGTACGCTTGTACTATTTGTTATGATTATACCATTATAACTATTTAAGCTGCATATCCGTGTCCCATGCTATCCGTACTGCACATATGCACTTTGGAGTGTCTCACCTTGTCTACCTGTTCTTATTTGTCATAATAAACATCAATATATTTTTCATTAGTTCTTGGGCTGTTTGGTCGGTTTTTTTGTGTAGTTCTTGCTTTAGGTTGATTGGCGACTAGTCTACTGTTAGTCCCTACGATTTTGGTATCATCATGTATTGTTCTCTGCTTCGTTGGTATATATCTGCATAAATAATGATACCTTTGTCTCTGTTGAAACTTTGCTTTAAAGCGGTATGTCTTGTAGATGAGGGCCAGAAAGAGCATGTGCTCCAGTGGCCTCCTCCTGTTCCTCCACCTTATCACACAAAGTCTAATCCTCAAAGGTGGCACTCCAATTACGCTTGTTTTCCCCCACATCCCAACACTCCAACTGGCCAACTGACTGTGGTGAACCACAGATGGGCGAGTCTGCATGCAGAGCTGTTCACACATTCTATGCCATGGGCATCAGAGGTCTGCTACAAAGATTCATAGAATCCAGAGGAGGAAAGAATCTGCACCGATGCCCAAAATATATTCCTGTTGGATCTGGGGCTGGATGAAGTAGGGTCCCAGCAGAATCTGGACCCTCATCACCTGACATTAAAACCCTGGGGGTGGAGGTGATCCTGATGAGACTCAGATAACAAAGGTGCACACAGACTGTACTGTACTGTGCTGTCAGGGCAGGAAGAGGAGGAGGGTGACTCTAAGGGTAAGGAGTGGGAGAACAGAGTATGACTATGAGGTTGTAGATCCCACTTGGTGTGATGCATCCACAACTCTGGCTGTGGCCAGCAGCTGTCATGAGTTTGCAGAGACGGCAGGGTTTGCCTAGCCTGGGCCTTCAAAGGATAACCCAACTTGTGTTATCGGCCAACTTTGCAAAAAACTACTCCGTAGAGGCAGAAATTGCAATAATTTGATTACTACCATGCGTGAACGGCACATGCGTGACCAACATGCTTGGGAATCTCACTGTGAAAAAATGTGGACTAGCAGGCTTCAACTAGCGTCCTTCCTGTCAAATGCATCTGCTGCTTCTTCCTCACCGTGGTCTCTGGCTGCAGAACCCCACTTGTTTACCCCCTACAGTCGGAGTGAGCTAGAGCTCATCAGCTGTTGCAGAACTGGAGATACCTGCTGCTTTTGTTTCACAGAGCACACCACATCTTTTTCAATCCACCATAACATCTCTGCCTGCACCGCACTCGCAGTCCAGCAGTATGTCATATTCACCCTACTCCTCCCTCTCAGCACAGCAGCCAGCCCTCAGTCCTGCAGTTGTGGTCACGTAAAAGATTGTTTCCTCCTACACGTGCCAAAGCTAAGAGCTTGTACGCCACCATCTCCAATCTGTTGGCTGCCTTTCCTTCTGGTGGTTACAGACTGTTTCGAAAAGCTGATGGCCGTCACTGTCCCCCAGTAGCAGTTTCCCAGTCGCCATTACTTCTCCAAGAAAGCTGTGCCAGCGCTACACCAGCATGCAGACAACATCACCTGTTCCTTGAAAAAAATCTGCCAGGGTGCATTTCACCACTGACACCTGAATGAGCAAACATGGGCAGGAGCGTTGCATCTCGCTGACTCGGCACTGGGTGACTCTGGTGGCTGTGGGGGCAGGCGATCAAGATGCTGCTCCACAAGTCGAGGAATCTCCAAGACTTGAGCAAACCTTTGTATCTAACACTTCCTCCACTGCTTCTGCCTCCTCCACCTCCTGTGGGACCTCCACCTGTGCCCGCAACCTCTCCCGTAGGCTGGGTTCACATCTCGTATCAGTGCGCAGCGTAGGGCTGCATACTTCTTTCCTTAAGATCTGCATGCTACTTGCGTACCTGTGTTTAACATTGTGTACACAGGGACATGCGTTGAATGCAGATGCACCCCCCCCTTCGTGGTTTTGACGTTACCCGCCGAACGCAACATGTTGCATTCGGCAGGCACGTCAAAACCACGCACGGGGTCGCATCCACATAGAACGCATGTCCCTGTGCACACAATGTTAAATATAGATATGCAAGAAGCATGCAGATCTTAAGGAAAGAAGTACGCAGCCCTATGCTGTGCACTGATACGCAAATGTGAACCCGGCCTTAATGAGGCACTTCTTCCAACAGTGCAGAGAAAATCCCCACCATCTCCGTACTGTGCAGTCAAAGCTCACTGCAATCCAGCATTGTTTAAATTAATACGCCTTGGAGATCGCAATCACACAGCTCAAGTTGTGGACAGCTATCCAGGCCGAATTTGAGCAATGGCAGTCTCCACTGAACCTGGAGCCAGGGGAAGTGGGTGATAACCGTGGAACCTGGTGGCGGTCCTAGTCCAGGGTAACCTCACACGTGCCTTGCATGGCTCATGTCCTCAACCTGGTGGTACAGCAATTTCTTCGCCACTATCTCGGCCTAGATGCACTGCTGTTCGCACCCTCTTTAGGCTTACTGGTTAACCATTTGATTTGCGAAGTGCCAGCAAGGTGGAATTCAACACTGCATATGTTGCAGCAACTGTGGCAGCAGCGACGAGCCCTTGTGCAGTATGTCCTTTTGTATAGCCTGAGGCAGCGCAGTTCGGACGTGGTGAAAATCATGCTTGCAGAGTGGGCACAGATGAAGGACCTTTGCACCCTTCTGCACAGTTTGAAAATGGTTAACACTGACTATGCCATCATCTGCATCACTATTCCGGAAGTAGAGGCGGATGCAGAAGTGATAATATCTCTAAGCTCTGGACTGTCATTGGCGGGAGGGGAGGGGACGGAGGAAGCAACCTTGAGCATTACCCAGGACACCATCACACCATGGACCTCATGGAAGCGCCCGACACATGAACGCCTTCTTGCTGCACTATCTGCAACATGATGCCCTTATTGTTAGGATTAGAAATAATGCTTACTACTGGGTTGCCACTCTTAGATCCACGTTACAAGAGTAAATTTTGCCATATGCTCCCATCCCCTCACACCCTCCCCAACCCCGCCCCCACGTGTGCATTGCAGTTATAGACTTCCAACCCTGGAAACGTTAAGTAGTCAATACAAAAACCGCAGCAGCAGTGTAAGTGGCAGAGGCAATTTCTGTGAGTTGTTTCACACATTTTTTTAGACCAGCCTGTGCATCAGCAGAACAGAGTACAAGTCTGACACGTTGTGAACGGCTGGAGAGGATGGTGCGGGAGTCTCTGGAGCTCAATATCCATGCTGTCAGGGAGAATTTTGACCCTTTTGCATTTTGGTCTTCAAAAATGGAAGTATGAAAATAGATCGTGAGCACAATCTTAATGGAAATGGTGCTTAAAGTCTAGGTTCCCACACCGGGTACTAATAACAAAGAAAAGACTAAGCACTCAACTTAATAATTTATTAGTAGTATCTTCAAAACGTTTCGGTCTTGGTGACCTTCATCAGTAACTACTTATATGTATGTAGAAAATTGCTCCTAGAGAGACAGGTGCCCCAAGTGAAGAATGCTGCATAAATATAAGCGTGGCTTATGACAAAGCTCTGTGGTAATGCTGAGTGTCTAATTTTGCGTATCCAACGCTATGAAGACTGGGGCTGAACCAAGATGCTATCTGCGCAGTCTAGATGTCTTCCCTTAGATGTGAGAGGCACCTCTTACATCTAAGGGAAGACATCTAGACTGCGCAGATAGCGTCCTGGTTCAGCCCCAGTCTTCATAGCGGTGGATACGCAAAATTAGACACTCAGCATTACCACAGAGCTTTGTCATAAGCCACGCTTATATTTATGCAGCTGTCATGTATAGTGTACAGTTCCTATAGCGTCTTGTGCTTGGGTGCGAGGAAAACACAGGAGACATAGGTTGAAATGAAATGACTTGTATTACTTCATACAAGCATGCTGAAAAGTTCACACAGTTTGCAGGAACAGCGACAGGAGACACAGCAGGCCAGAGTAACTTCAAGCACTACAATAAATCTCCAAAGCAGGTTCAGGATCTCTTCTCTGTACCGTAATTCCTCTGCAAACATGGATTCACCAGACAGCAGGTTTCCAGAGTCCAAAAGTGTTCCAAGGTTCCTCAGTAGGGAATAGCTGGAGTACAAGTCCAAGGCTTCCAGGAGTCAGGTCACAGACTGACTGAGGCTTGATTCAGGAGCACTGATTGTTCAGCTGAGGCTGCTTAAGAAGCAAGAGGGAAGAATCAGGGCGGGAACATGAAAACTGGAAACTCCATATTAACTGAGGGCAAGAGCTGCAGAAAGACAGAAAGCAAAATGGCCGACGGAAAACTGAGTTTCAAGGAACATGTCAACAGAGACAAAGAACCTTACATTACTCCCCCCTTAGGGACAACCTCTGGATGACCTCAGACCAGGCTTGTCAGGGTACCTCTGATGAAACTGGCGGAGCAGGCGAGGAGCATTTACATTATTGACTGGTTCCCATGAGTTGTCCTCCACTGGGTAGCCCTGCCATTTAATCAAATATTGCAACTGATTTCTGTACAACCTGGAATCTAGAATCCTTTCCACCATAAATTCTTCCTGACCATCGACCAGCACTGGGTCAGGGCAAGGAGAAGAACGTCCAGGAAACGTATTGGGTGTTGCAGCCTTTAGTAGGGATACATGAAAGACAGGGTGGATTCTCATAGTTCTGGGCAGTTGAAGACGACAAGCAACAGCACTTATAATCTTATTGATCTTATAAGGTCCAATGTACTTATGTCCCAATTTAGACGATGGAATCTTTAACCCCTTCACCCCCAAGGGTGGTTTGCACGTTAATGACCGGGCCAATTTTTACAATTCTGACCACTGTCTCTTTATGAGGTTATAACTCTGGAACGCTTCAACGGATCTTCGCGATTCTGAGTTTGTTTTCTCGTGACATATTGTACTTCACGTTAGTGGTAAAATTTCTTCGATATAACTTGCGTTTATTTCTGAAAAAAACGCAAATATGGCGAAAATTTTAAAAATTTTGCAATTTTCAAACTTTGAATTTTTTTTCCCTTAAAACAGAGAAATATGTCACACAAAATAGTTAAGAAATAACATTTCCCACATGTCTACTTTACATCAGCACAATTTTGGAACCAAAATTTTTCTTTGTTAGGAAATTAGAAGGGTTAAAAGTTGACCAGTGATTTCTCATTTTTACAACAAAATTTACAAAGCCATTTTTTTAGGGACCACCTCACATTTGAAGTCACTTTGACGGGTCTATATGGCAGAAAATACCCAAAAGTGACACCATTATAAAAACTGCACCCCTCAAGGTACTCAAAACTACATTCAAGAAGTTTATTAACCCTTCAGGTGCTTCACAGGAGCTGAAGCAACGTGGATGGAAAAAATTAATATTTAACTTTTTAGCCACAAAAATGATCTTTTACAAACTTTTTTTATTTTCACAAGGGTAAAAGGAGAAAATGGGCAGATAAAGTTGTTGTGCAATTTCTCCTGAGTACGCCAATACCCCATATGTGGGGAAAACCACTGTTTGGGCACACGGCAGAGCTCGTAAGGGAAGGAGCGCCGTTTGACTTTTTCAAACTAAAATTGGCTGGAATTGAGATTGGACGCCATGTCGTGTTTGGAGAGCCCCTGATACGCCTAAACAGTGGAAACCCCCCACAAGTGACACCATTTTGGAAACTAAGACCCCCTAAGGAACTTATCTAGATCTGTTTTGAGCACTTTGAACCCCAAAGTGTTTCACAAAAGTTTATAATGCCTGGGTGTGAAAAAAAAAAAAAAAAACCGGATTACTTACCGGTAATGCTCTTTTATAGAGCCCACGACAGCACCCACTGAGAGAGGGGATCCGCCCCTAGGAACAGGAAACCTACAGAGAGATAAAAGGGGCGGCCCCCTCGCTCCTCAGTTGGATTACAGAGAATGAGAGGAACCGCCACACAAGTTTCAGTTACTTTGCTCCATAATACGTTTAAGGTATATATACATATTTACACTGCTAGACTATGTACAGTAATTACATACATTTAACCCTTCACCCAACGGAATACACCGTGTATACTATAAGTAGGGGAGGGAAGTGAGTGGGTTCTGTCGTGGGCTCTATAAAAGAGCATTACCGGTAAGTAATCCGGTTTTTTCTCTTCGCCACGACAGCACCCACTGAGAGATTTTCAGAGACAATCACCTGGGAGGGACCACCGTGTCAAGGACTGATCTACCAAACACTAGGTCTGTTGAGGAAGATAGATCTAATCTATAGTGATCATAAAAGGTAGAAGGTGAAGCCCAGGTTGCGGCCTTACATATAAGGTCTATCGGGACATCTGCTCTTTCTGCCCAGGAGGAAGATATGGCTCGTGCGGAATGTGCTTTCACGCCCTGTGGTGGGACTTTCCCCTTTGCCACATACGCCAGAGATATTGCGTCTCTAATCCATCGAGACAGCGTACTCTTCGTCACTCCTGCACCTTTACGGCTGCCCTGGAACGAGACAAAGAGAGCCCTGCTCTTCCTCCAGGGTCTAGTCCTGTCCAGATACACTAAGATGGCCCTTTTAACGTCTAAAGTGTGGAATCTTTCTTCCTGTGGTGATGAGGGCTATCATAAAAAGAAGGAAGGTAGATCTCCTGGGATCTATGAAACTTTGTCGTCACTTTAGGGAGATAGGACGGGTCTGTTTTTAAGACTATCTTGTCCGAAAATACCGACAGGAAAGGAGGATCTATCGATAAGGCTTGGAGATCACTCACTCTTCTTGCTGAGACCAAGGCCACTAACAAAATGGTTTTAAATGAAACATTTCTTATTGGTACTGAATGAAGGGGCTCAAATGGACCTTCCGTTAAGGCGTCTAGAACTAAGTTTAAGTCCCAAGATGGCATTCGTGGTATATGGACTGGTTGTGCTCGATGGCAGGCTGAGATAAACCGAGCTACCCATTTATTGCCTGCTACGTCATGACTATATAAGGCTCCCAGAGCTGACACTTGAACTTTAAGTGTATTTACTGATAGTCCTAACTCATGTCCCTTTTGCAAAAATTCTAGGATAGCTGGAATAGGTATTTCACCGATGGCGCTGAATGAAATGTTAAATTGTTTTTCCAGACTCTGGCATTATATTGTTTTGTTCTTCCTATATGCAGAAGGTTATTAGCCCATCTGAAAAACTCTTGCTTTAATAGTGCCTTTCAAATTCCAAGCCGTGAGGCGCAGCCTTTGACCTGGGGGTGATGGAAGACCCCTGTAGAGAGGTCCGTCCCAAGGGAGGATCCATGATCTGAGACCGACATGGCCCTCACATGAGAACCTGGCCCTTGCCAGAACGGAGCTATCAGATTATTCTTGCTCCTTCTTACCTGATTTTCTGATGACGATTGTATAAATCATTGAGAAAGGCATAAGCTAGCGAAAAGTCCAGGGGTCTGCAAAGCATCCGTATGTCGGACTGCCACCTTGAATAGTGAAGCAACCTTTCGACTGCCTTTTCCTCGTGCAAACAGTTATTTTGGCTTGCCCATCTGACTGATATCATGTTGAATATTGCGACTGAGCACCCATTCTCCGATGTAATATGCGACTGAGAAAATTCTGCTTGATTTGTCTGCCCTGATTGCTGTGATAGGGACAGGAGATGACTTTCTGCACTTTAGATTTCTTCGCGATAGACATGAGGCTACCCATCGTGTTCCTCCCTGGTGTTTAGGTATGACTACAGAGGTGGTGTTGTCTGAGAATTCTGTATGGTTCCTTGTAGTGGAAAAAGTACATATAGCTGTATACAGCTTTTATTCTCTCATATTTGATGAGTCCCTAAATTGATTGACCACTTCCCTGTACCTATTGTCTTAATGTGCTCCCATCCAAGGACTGGCATCTTGTTCCAATATTTGAGGACCACTACCCAAGGAACCTCACCGAAAGATTTTCTGGATCTTGCCACCATTTAGGGAACTGACCACTTCGATGGCAGGGATATTATACTTCAACTGTCCTGTAGCTCTCCCTTTTGCAGGATGATTCTTTGTATTTCCTGGTATGAACTGGCCCATGGACTGCGGAATACATGAGGTCAAAGAACCTAGCAAGACATCCTCCTCTAGGGATATTATGGGATTATACACAAGACGTACTTATTGATCACAGTTATTCTTTGCCTCTGGTATGAGTACATCTCTGACTACTGAATCCAGATGAAGGCTAGAACGTCGACAGGTTACCGGGTGTAGCCTGGATTTTTCCCAGTTTATCAGCCAACCTAAGTTCTGCAAGGATGAGATTACGTCAGATAGTCTGTGCTTACACTGTAGATACGAATTTCCCACTATCAGAAGATCATCCAGGTATGGGATTACCAGGGTATCTTTTATTCGCAAGTATGACATCACCTCCAGCATTAGTTTGGTGAAGACGCGGGGTGCCATAGATAGTCCGAAGGGCATTGCCGCGAATTGAAGATGACAAATCCGGCCTCCTAACGTGACCGCTACTCGTAGAAACCGCTGATGCGATATTTGTATCGGCAGATGGTAATACGCATCCTTGAGGTCCACGACCGCCATGTAGCATCTGGGAAATAGAAGTTTAATGGCTGATCGTATAGACTCCATTTTAAAAGTTCGGGCCTTCAAAAAGGTATTCAGCTTCTTTAAATTAACTATGGTTCTGAATGAACCATCTGGTTTAGATACCAGAAACAAGGGAGAATAAAAGCCTTTCCCTCTTTGATGAACCGGAACCTCCACTAGTACTTTTTTGCGTAATAGGCCTTTAATTTCTAATTCTAATGACTCCTGTTGGGCCTGAGACTTTAAAGAAGTCAATAGAAAGGAGTCCGGAGGGTTCCGGACAAATTCCAATGCTAGACCTGATCTTATAATATTAATGGCCCAGGGGTTTGATGTTATTTTTTCCCAGTGACAGCAGAAGTGTAATAGCCTGCCACCCACAGGTAGGTTGGCACTACCGGAATTTATCTCCTGATTTGAAGGAACGTTTACCGAATAGGTTTCCTTTCGGCCTGAAGTCCTTATTATTCCAGGAGTTCTGGGCTTTAAAGTCTTTCTTTTTGCCAAACGCTGGCTTCCTGAATGACCTCCCTGGCAGGGTATAGCACAGAGTTTAGATTTAATCTGTGTGTCCCCTTTCCAGCCTTTTAGCCATAACGCCCTCCGAGCTGCGTTAGTTAAACCCGCCGTTCTTGCCGCTAGGCGGAGAGAATCTATTGAAGCATCCGACAAAAAGGCTGCTGCACCTTTTATTAGCGGAATGGAGGCACGTAGCTTATCTCTGGATAGGCCATTTTTTATATTGTCCTCCAACTGGTCTAACCATATTAACATGGCTCTGCCCGTACATGTGGCCGATATTGCTGGCTTGAATGCCCCTATACATGATTCCCATGATCTTTTAAGCAGTGCATCTGCTTTCCGATCCAGGGGGTCCGATAGCATTCCAGTATCCTCTACTGGTAGAGAGGACCGGCGGAAAGTTGAGGCTACAGCTGCATCTACTTTAGGCGCTTTTTCCCAAGAAGCCAGATCTTCATCATTGAAGGGGTATCGTCTTTTGGATGCCGCCGGCATAAAGCCTCTCTGCCCCTGCTTCTCCCACTCCTTTTTAACCAAATCTTTTATGGTTGGAATTATAGGGAATACTCGACCCTTTCGTTGGGAGAGACCTGAAAACATAATCTCTTGGGGAGTTTTAGGGTCTTTAACGTCCGACAATCCCATAGTGTTCCTTACTGATTTAATCAGGTTATTTATGCTATCAGTCGGAAAGCACGTATGTTCCTCTTCCTCCGAGGATACGGATTCCTGCGACACCTGAGAATTCAGCTCTCCACTGTCCGAAGAAGATGTTTCTCTGGCGGAGTGACCTCTCTAAGGGATCTCCTTCCCGTAAAACGACTTGCTCCCCCTAGGGCCTGTAGCTCTTCTCTAATCATTAGGCGGATGTCTTCCGTTCTAACTGAATCCTCCTCCTGAAGCGTATGGCCAATGCATATTTGACACAATCTTTTAGGATACGTGTCTGGGAGGGGCTGGGAACATAGGGCACATTCCTTGTGCTTGGATTTGTCCGTTTTTTTCGCCTAAGGACAGACAGAAAGAGGGGGAAGGGCCGTCAGCTTGACAGGTGTGATTTAAAACACTCACCCAGTAAAGCTCTTTTGTCAGCATGGTACCGGCTTCGAAGTCGAAGGATCTGGCTGCGGCGTGGAGTGAGATGATTTTCCTCCATCTCTGTTAGTGGAACCACTTCGCTTGGAGTGTCCACTTCCACCTTTTTTGCTGTTGCTGCTGCTGCTGCTACGACGTGGATCAACCATGTCGTCAGAGGGGCGCGAAACAGGGTCATCCGGAGCTGACATTGCTGCACACCGGAGGCCCAACAGCCGATGCTTTTATGCAGCTCCCCGCAATAAGCAAAAAAAAATTTTTTTTTTTTTTTTTTCACAGCATTTGACCCGGAAGTGTCTTGCCTTCACTTCCGGGTTTTGCCTCTCCTGCGCCTGCGCAGCCGTTCTGTACCGCCGTTCTCCCCTATGGTACAATTAGACGTCCGGGGATCACTGACCACGCGCGCCTCTGTGCCGCGTTTCCCTGCTCCGGGAACTCCGGTCATGCTCCACAGCCATCTCATATCGCATCAAGGCTCCCAGCATTCTGAAGGTAGGGCAGCCCCAGCGTTCACACACACACACACACACCGTACCTCTGCGAGCCAGAGCTATATCGCTCCTGGCCTCGCATTACCACCTGGTCTCCATATGTCCCATTTTCTTCTCCATGACAGCGTTGGGAGTTTCAGGTGGTTATTTCTCAGTCGAGGGGGAGTTGAATTCAGACTCCCCCGACGCTGCGTCTGGTGCCGGAGCCCCTGCCGCTCTTATAGAAACTGCGCAGGCGGCTACCATAGCCCAGGCATCCTCTTCTTAGTAGGTTCCTCTTCTGGGAACAGGAAACCAACTGAGGAGCGAGGGGGGCCGCCCCTTTTATCTCTCTGTAGGTTTCCTGTTCCTAGGGGCGGATCCCCTCTCTCAGTGGGTGCTGTCGTGGCGAAGAGAAAAACAATTTTCCACAAAAATGATTTTTTAGTCCCAAATTTTTGATTTTTCCCAAGGAAATTGGACCCCAAAACTTGTTGTCCAATTTGTCCTGAGTACGCTGATACCCCATATGTGGGGGGGGGAAACTGTTTGGGCGCACGGCAGGGCTTGGAAAAGAAGCAGTAACGTTTTGGAATGCAAACATTGATGGGGGTCATGTTCCGTTTGTAGTGCCCCAGATGAGCCTAAACAGTGGAAACCCCCCACAAGTGACCCCATTTTGGAAGCTAGACCCCCTAAGGAACTTATCTAGATCTTTGGTGAGCACTTTGAACCCCCAAGTGCTTCACACAAGTTTATAATGCCCGGGCATGAAAATAAAAAATCCTATTTTTTCCACAAAAATTATCTCTTAGTCACTAATTTTTTATTTTCCCATAGATAACAGGAGAAATTGGACCACAAAATTTGTTGTCCAATTTGTCCTGAGTACGCTGATACCCCATATGTGGGGGGGAACCACTGTTTGGGCGCATGGCAGAGCTCGGAATGGAAGGAGCACTATTTGACTTTTTCCAACCAAAATTGGCTGGAATTGAGATTGGACGCCATGTTGCATTTGGAGAGCCCCTGATGTACCTAAACAGTGGAAACCCCCCACAAGTGACCCCATTTGGGAAACTAGACCCCCTAAGGAACTTATCTAGATCTTTGGTGAGCAATTTGAACCCCCAAGTGCTTCACACAAGTTTATAACGTAGAGCCGTAAAATTAAAAAATTATATTTTTTCCACAAAATTGATCTTTTCACCCCAATTTTTATTTTCCAAGGGAAACAAGACTCCAAAAGTTATTGTGCAATTTGTCCTGAGTACGCTGATACCCCATATGTGGGGGTAAACCACTGTTTGGGTGCATGGCAGAGTTTGGAAGGGAAGGAGCGCCGTTTGACTTTTTCAACGCAGAATTGGCTGGAGCCATGTCGTGTTTGGAGAGCTCCTGATCTGCCTAAACAGTGGAAACCCCCCACAAATGACACCATTTTGGAAACTAGACCCCTCAAGGAACTTATCTAGATGTGTGGTGAGCACTTTGAACCCCAAAGTGCTTCACAGAAGTTTATAACGTACAGCCGTAAAATAAAAAAATTTTTTTTTTTTTTACAAAAATGATTTTTCAGCCCCCAATATTTTATTTTCACAAGGGTAACAGGAGAAATTGGACCCCAAAAGTTGTTGTCCAATTTGTCCTGAGTATGCTGATACCCAATATGTGGGAGTAAACTACTGTATGGACGCACGTCGGGGCTCGGGAAAGGGAAGTAGTGACGTTTTGGATTGCAGACTTTGATGGAATGGTCTGGGGGAGTCATGTCGCATTTGGAGAGCCCCTGATGCGCCTAAACAGTGGAAACCCCCCACAAGTGACCCCATTTTGGAAAATAGACCCCACAAGGAACTTATCTAGATGTGTGGTGAGCACTTTGAACCCCGAAGTGCTTCACAGAAGTTTATAACGTACAGCCGTAAAAATAAAAAATCCTTTTTTTTTTTACAAAAATGATTTTTTCGCCCCCAATATTTTATTTTCACAAGGGTAACAGGAGAAATTGGACCCCAAAAGTTGTTGTCCAATTTGTCTTGAGTACGCTGATACCCAATATGTGGGAGTAAACTACTGTATGGGCGCACGTCGGGGCTCGGAAGGGAAGTAGTGACTTTTGGATTGCAGACTTTCATGGAATGGTCTGGGGGAGTCATGTCGCATTTGGAGAGCCCCTGATGCGCCTAAACAGTGGAAACCCCCCACAAGTGACCCCATTTTGGAAAATAGACCCCACAAGGAACTTATCTAGATGTGTGGTGAGCACTTTGAACCCCGAAGTGCTTCACAGAAGTTTATAACTTACAGCCGTAAAAATAAAAAATCTTTTTTTTTTTTACAAAAATGATTTTTTCGCCCCCAATATTTTATTTTCACAAGGGTAACAGGAGAAATTGGACCCCAAAAGTTGTTGTCCAATTTGTCCTGAGTACGCTGATACCCAATATGTGGGAGTAAACTACTGTATGGGCACACGTCGGGGCTCGGAAGGGAAGTAGTGACGTTTTGGATTGCAGACTTTGATGGAATGGTCTGGGGGCGTCATGTCGCATTTGGAGAACCCCTGATGCGCCTAAACAGTGGAAACCCCCCACAAGTGACCCCATTTTGGAAAATAGACCCCACAAGGAACTTATCTAGAAGTGTGGTGAGCGCTATGAAGCCCCAAGTACTTCACAGAAGTTTTATAACATACAACCGTAAAAACAAAAAAATCATTTTTTTTTTACAAAAATGATTTTGTCGCCCCCAGTTTTTTATTTTCCCAAGGGTAACAGGAGAAATAGGCCAAATTGCACAATAACTCTTGGGGTCCAGAGTATGCTGATACCCCATATGTGGGGTAAACTACTGTTTGGGCGCATGGCAGAGCTCAGAAGTGAAGGAGCACCATTTGACTTTTTCAACGCAGAATTGGCTGGAATTGAGATCAGACGCCATGTCACATTTCGAGAGCTCCTGATGTGCCTAAACAGCAGAAACCCCCCAATTCTAACTCCAACCCTAACCCCAAACACCAATAACCCTAGTCCCAACCCTAACCACAAACCTAACCCTAACACACCCATAACCCTAATCCCAACCTTAATCCTAACGTTAGCGCCAACCCTAACCCTAATACTAACGTTAGCGCCAACCCTAACCCTAACTTTAGCCGCAACCCTAACCCTAACGGGAAAATGGAAATAAATACATTTTTTTAATTTTATTATTTTTCCCTAACTAAGGGGGTGATAAAGGGGGTTTGATTTACTATTTATAGCCGGTTTTTGTGATTGGCAGCTGTCACGCTAAAAGACGCTTTTTATTGCAAAAAATAGTTTTTTGCATCACCACATTTTGAGAGCTATAATTTTTGCATATTTTGGCCCACAGAGTCATGTGAGGTCTTATTTTTTGCGGTACGAGTTGACGTTTTTATTGGTACAATTTTTGAGCACGTGACATTTTTTATCGCTTTTTATTTCGATTTTTGGGTGGTTAGAATGAACAAAAATCAGCAATTCATGAATTCTTTTGGGGGAGGCGTTTATACCGTTCCGCGTGTGGTAAAATTGATAAAGCAGTTTTATTCTTCGGGTCAGTACGATTATGGCAATACCTCATTTATATCATTTTTTTAGGTTTTGGCGCTTTTATAGAATGAAAACAATTTTATATAAAAAATCATTATTTTTGCATCGCTTTATTCTGCGAGCTATAACTTTTTTATTTTTTCGCTCATGATGCTGTGTGACGGCTCGTTTTTTGCGGGACAAGATGACGTTTTCAGTGGTACCATGTTTATTTATATCGGTCTTTTTGATCGCGTGTTATTTCACTTTTTGTTCGGCGGTATGATGATAAAGCATTGATTTTTTGCTTCGTTTTTTTTTTTTTAAGGGGTTCACTAAAGGGGTTAACTAGAGGGACAGTTTTATAGGGGGGGTCGTTACGGACGCGGCGATACCAAATATGTGTACTTTTATTGTTTTGTTTTTTTATTTACAGGAAAAAATGAATTTATTGGGGAATATTTTTTTTTTTTTATGATTTTTTTTACACTTTTTATTTTTACTTTTTTTACTTTTTTACTTTGTCCCAGGGTGGGACATCACAGTATTTTATCAGATCGCTGGTGTGACAGTGTGCACAGCACTCTGTCACACCAGCGATCGCTCTGGCATCGCTGCAGGCTTCCCCAGCGCCTGCTCTCAGCAGGCACTGAGGAAGCCGCCTCCCTGCAGGACCCCGGCGCCATCTTGGATCCGGGACCTGGAGGGAGGACGGACCCTCGGAACAGCGCGACACATCGCGCTGCTCTGAGGGTCTTAGGGGAGCGCGCAGGGAGCCCCCTGCCTGCGCGATCCTCCCCTGTGCCCCGGGTACACCGCGATCATGTTGTGCCAAGGGTTAATGTGCCGGGAGCGGTCCGTGACCGCTCCTGACACACAGTCACGGGTGTCAGCTGTGATAATCAGCTGACACCCGGCGGCGATCAGCTGCGCTCCCCCCGGGAGCGCAGCTGATCGCCCATGACGTACTATTCCGTCCATGGGAATTAGGTCCAGGGTCACATGGACGGAATAGTACGTCTGATGGCAGAGAGGGGTTAATTTAAGATTTCTGGTTGACAGCCAGACCAAATCTCCTACCTTGAAAGCTGGTGCAGGTTTACGAAATTTATCTGCTGCTTTCTTGTACCTTTCTTGAGCCGATTCCAGATTTTCCTTTAGAAGATCCATATTCTTCTGTAAAGACGTGATTCTTTCAGCCACTGCTGGTAAAGGCGTATCTATGGGAAATCGAGGAAGAATGTTAGGATGATAACCTAGATTGGAGTAAAAAGGAGACTGCTTAGTGGAGGTACTCTGAGAGTTGTTATACGAGAACTCAGCCAGTGGAAGTAGATCCACCCAATCATCCTGTAGGTGGCAGATAAAACAGCGGAGATACTGCTCCAGAGTCTGATTGGTTCGTTCTGTCTGTCCATTAGTCTGGGGATGAAAAGCAGAAGAAAGGTTTACTTTAATGTCCAATGCTGCACAGAAATTTTGCCAAAACCTTGAAGTGAATTGCACCCCTCGATCCGAAATGACCTCATCCGGTACTCCATGTAAGCGAAACACATTCTTAATCATCAAGTCTGATGTCTGTTTTGCAGTGGGTAAGCCGACACAAGGGATAAAATGAGCTGCCTTTGTTAGACGGTCAACCACCACTAGAATGGTGTTCTTCCCTTGAGAGGTTGGTAACTCCACAATGAAGTCCATAGAAATGGATCCCCACGGGCGGGACGGGGTGGGAAGAGGTTGCAATAGACCAGTTGGTGAGGAGCGAGGTGTTTTGCATCTTGCACAGACTTCACATGAAGTGACATAGTTTAAGACATCTTTCCTGTAAGTGGGCCACCAAAAGAAACGAGAAAGAAATTCTTGTGTCTTTAGAATTCCCCTATGCCCGGCTATCTTGGAATCGTGGATGAGTTGCAATACTCTCAATCTGACTGTTTCAGGTATATACAGACGTTGTCCCTGAATCCACACACCATTCTTAAAGACAAGACTTACGTCCCTTGGGGGTTGAGCCAACAAAGAATCCGCATGGTATGCTTCCTTGATGTCCTTAAGTAGGTCTTGATTATGAATCACTCCCAGGAATCTAGAGTCAGGAAGAATAGTCTTAGGAGGAGTAAGTGGACGTGTCTCTGCTGAATGAATCCTAGAGAGTGCATCAGCCTTTCCATTGCGCGATCCTGGTCTATAAGAAATGACAAAATTAAATTGGTTTAGGAAAAGATTCCAGCGAGCCTGGCGAGGAGTCAGGCACTTAGCCGACCTGATAAATTCAAGGTTACGATGGTCTGTCAGGACGACTATTTGCTGTGCAGCTCCCTGAAGAAGGTGTCTCCATTCCTTGAAGGCGGCAATAATGGCCAACAATTCTCTATTGCCCACATCGTAGTTCCTCTCAGCCGAAGACAACTGCTGAGAAAAGAAGGCACAGGGATGCAAGACATTCTTCTCACCTGTTCTCTGAGAGAGTATAGCTCCAACGGCACAGTCTGAAGC
The DNA here is from genome assembly GCA_033576555.1 of Oophaga sylvatica. NCBI lineage: Eukaryota > Metazoa > Chordata > Amphibia > Anura > Dendrobatidae > Oophaga > Oophaga sylvatica. The sequence goes on from JARQOD010000001.1 coordinate 23,590,872, forward strand.
ATCCACCTCTATTATGAAGGCAAGCTCGGGGTTGGGGTGTACTAAGATAGGTGCGGTGATAAATTTATCCTTTAAACAGGAAAATGCTTCCTGAGCTTGCGGGGTCCAGGAGAACCTAGACTGTTTCTGGGTAAGTTGGGTGATAGGTGACACTACCTCAGAAAAATTCTTAATGAAACATCTATAGAAGTTGGCAAACCCGATGAAACGCTGCACCTCCTTCACATTTCTAGGAATTGGCCAATCCTTGATGGCTTGGGTCTTGCTTCCATCCATACTAATCCCTTGCGTAGATAGTACATACCCCAGAAATTGAATTTCGGTCCTATGGAATTCACATTTTTCAAGTTTGATGTAGAGATGGTTTTGTCTTAGGCGTTCTAAGACCATTCTCACATGTCCATGATGTTCCTCTGTGGAGTTAGAAAAAATTAGAATATCATCCAGATAAATCACCACAAATGTATCTAGGAGATCCCTGAAGATATCATTCACGAAGTGTTGGAAAGTGGCTGGGGCGGTACTCAGACCAAAAGGCATAACTAGATATTCAAAGTGTCCATAGCGTGACCTGAAAGCAGTCTTCCATTCATCCCCAGGTCTAATACGGACCAAGTTATAGGCCCCATGGAGATCCAGTTTAGAGAAAATTTTGGCATGCCGCACTCTCTCCAACAATTCAGGGATTAAAGGCAATGGATAACGGTTTCTAATAGTAACCTTATTGAGTTCCCTATAGTCTATGCAGGGTCTCAGAGATCCATCTTTCTTCTTCACAAAGAAGATGGGTGCACCTGCGGGAGATGAAGAGGGGCGTATGAAGCCCTTGGCTAAATTTTCGTCTGTATAATCCTTCAAAGCTTTTAGCTCGGGCCCCGCTAGGGGGTAGATCTTACCAAAAGGTATCTCGGCTCCAGACAATAATTCAATTGGACAATCATATGGACGGTGAGGAGGAAGCTGATCAGCGTTCTTCTTGTCACATAAATCCACATAGTCCTGGTATACAGCTGGTAGTTCAGGGACTGACATGGTTCCTTTAGGAACAGAGCAAGCTGAAACTCCTTGACTCATCTGTTTCTCCGGTAAGTGTAATTCCTTGGTCTCCCAGTTAATCGTAGGATTCTGCGCCTGCAGCCATGGTAGCCCTAGAATAATGGGAAAGTGGGGAGAAGAGATAAGCATAAAAGACATTTTCTCCTGATGATCTTTACCCATAAGGACCCTCAAAGGCTCTGTTTCTTGATCCACTGGTCCAGAAGTCAGTAGAGAGCCATCCACAGTCTCCATCTGTACTGGAGTAGCCTTCTTCACTGAACGTATCCCCTGTTTCAGAGCAAAGGAGATATCCATAAAATTTCCACTTGCTCCTGAGTCGATCATAGCAGAGCTAGACACCCAAGCTGAGTCAACCCAGAGTTTGATGGAAAGGAAGCAATGAGAATTGTTTCTTTTACAACTCAGCTGGGACACCGCTGAGGAAACTTGAAAAATTGCAGCGTTTATACCGTATCGTCCCCAGAACTAACAGAGTTTAAGTCCGAGAAATCAAGATCTCTTGCAGCAGATCTCTCTGGAGCCTGAGGCTCGGACATGACAGAGCTCGTACCGCAACACTCACAGTGAATGACTGCTGCAGTAGTCTTACGAGAACGGCTGGGGCAGTTTATAATGAAGTGCCCTGACTTACCACAGTAGAAACATAGATTTTCCTTTATACGATGTTCTTTGCGTGCATCACTAACCCGTCTTTGTAAAGAGTCCACCTGCATGGGTTCAGGTTCTGGTTCCCTTGTGATCCTACTCAAAGGTTCCTTAGCTGAGGAGGGAGGTAGTAAAAGGTTAGTGCGATTATTTTCGAACCATCTCTCTTGTCTGCGTTCAGTCAGACGAGCATCAATACGGATACAATTAGTTAATAAGTCACCTAACGCAGTGGAGGGTCGCACGAGCAAGTTCATCCTTAATCATGGAGACAACCCTTTCCGAAAATAGATTTTTTAGCGAAGTGTCCCAAGGTATCAAGAGCCATCCTGAAATCCGGGCATATTCGGCTACTGAAGCTTACCTTGGCGCAAAGTAACATGGCTGCTTCAGCTGTTGCACCTGATTGGGGTCATCAACACCTGCCCCATGGCTGAAATAAAGCATCAAGGTGATTCAAACAATCATCTCAGTCTCAATCAGAGGTTTGCCCACATAAGCCTTATTGGTAAGCAACATGATTATAGTAAGCACTTTGGATCGTTCAGTGGGAAATTGTGAACCATGTGCAGAGAAAAATAAATTGCATTGATTAATAAATCCCCTGAATTTCTCACGTTCACCGCCAAAACGAAAAGGAGGTAATTTGGGGATCCCAGAACTTGGGGTTATGGCAGGAGCCTGGGCTCGTTCCTCTAGAGCCTCAATCCTGGCTCGCAATTCCTGGGTAGTCTATCCAAACACTTGCAAATTATGATTAGTGAGGTCCTGTAGGCTTGCAAAACGGGTCTTTATAGTCTGTATATCTGCAAGGATTGTATCAGTCACTCCGCAAAGTTCCTTTATGCGGGCCTCCATCTTCCAGATCTTTAAGGCAGAAGTGCTGGAAGGAGAAGAGGAAAGGAAAAAAAAAAAAAACAATAGTGTTTACCTGTGGTAGCACTCCAGAGTAAAATTTTAAGGGAATGCGCTCACCTGGAATGGTTGTGAGAAGTCACAACCACTGTCATCACATAAGGTATTAAACGGACATCTGATATCCACAGTCACAGCAGCACGGCTTTCCCAGACCCAGCAGACACTAAACATTGGCTCCTGAATCTTGTCATGTATAGTGTACAGTTCCTATAGCGTCTTGTGCTTGGGTGCGAGGAAAACACAGGAGACATAGGTTGAAATGAAATGACTTGTATTACTTCATACAAGCATGCTGAAAAGTTCACACAGTTTGCAGGAACAGCGACAGGTGACACAGCAGGCCAGAGTAACTTCAAGCACTACAATAAATCTCCAAAGCAGGTTCAGGATCTCTTCTCTGTACCGTAATTCCTCTGCAAACATGGATTCACCAAACAGCAGGTTTCCAGAGTCCAAAAGTGTTCCAAGGTTCCTCAGTAGGGAATAGCTGGAGTACAAGTCCAAGGCTTCCAGGAGTCAGGTCACAGACTGACTGAGGCTTGATTCAGGAGCACTGATTGTTCAGCTGAGGCTGCTTAAGAAGCAAGAGGGAAGAATCAGGGCGGGAACATGAAAACTGGAAACTCCATATTAACTGAGGCAAGAGCTGCAGAAAGACAGAAAGCAAAATGGCCGACGGAAAACTGAGTTTCAAGGAACATGTCAACAGAGACAAAGAACCTTACAGCAGCATTCTTCACTTGGGGCACCTGTCTCTCTAGGAGCCATTTTCTATATACATATAAGTAGTTACTGATGAAGGTCACCAAGACCGAAATGTTTTGAAGATACTACTAATAAATTATTAAGTTGAGTGCTTAGTCTTTTCTTTGTTTTCAAAAATGGAAGTGGCCTGAGCTCACCTGTCATGCCTTGGAGGTTTTCTCATTCCCGGCAGCCAGTGTTCGTTCAGAACGTGGGTTCAGCGCTGCAGGTAGTGTCCTGACGGATAAGTGCAGCCGGCTGTCCCAAAGTGTAGACCGCCTAAGTTTCATGGATATGAACAAGTCATAGAACTCCAATGATTCTTGCACCCCAGGCACAGACTAGGCGATGGTGTAGTTTTTAATGTAATGCATTGATCTCGCATTATTTCAGTCTGTGACACCTTTGTCATGGCTTCTGTGCCTGCTGTTGCTACTGCTGCTAATGTGGAGACTCCAAGTTGTCTCCATCTGGTGGGTTGCCTGTAGTGGAAGATGTGTCAGAGGCCTATTATACGATTTCTACTCTGGGGAGATTGATGCCACTTTACTGGTGTGTGACTATAATTTTAGCAAATGTGGAAACTCCAAGTTGTGTCTCCTTCATGTGTGCTGCCTGTAGCAGTAGGGCTCCCAGACAGGCAGGCCTGCACTTACTTTCAAATCAACTACCTATGTTATTATCCCAACATTTTTCTACCATTAGTACTCTACCAAGCTGATATTTGTGCCACCTGAGTCTGTGCAGAAAAGCAGTTTGAGCTGTTGCATGAGGTATCGGGGTTCACAGCACAGCAGGCATACACCGATGCCTCACCCACACCATCCTAATTAAAACTTCATTCAAAGCTGTAAATGGTGGCCCAGACCCTGATACCTCATGCATGGCCCATGGCTGTCTGCTGCTGCACCATTTTGGAAATGTTTGGACTCCAAGTTGATTCTCCATGTGTGTTGCCTGAGTTTGGCAGGGCTCTCAGAGCACCAGGCTTACACCTGTTATTGGTCAATGTTTCAGCAAGAAATGCTGGGCCAAGCGCTGTCCCATGCTTCAATGCTGCACAATTATACTTTTTGTACTCTGGGTCAATTGGTGACACTTTTCCTGGTGTCAGATCCTAATTTGAGCTGTTTGGAAAGCTTTTTGCCTCCCCTTAAGGTGTTGTCTATGCTTTTTGTTTTGCCTCCTATTAAATTCAATGGGGCTTGGGTACGTTCTCGACAAACCTTTCGTCGAACATCGGTACATTCGCCGAATCGAACCTTGAAAGGTTCTCTCATCTCAAGTGGAGACAACCCCACCAATCAGCTGATTAAAGGTGGCACAGCACCATACATTGTGTAGTGGCCGTCACTGGTACTGCGAGCTGTCTCCTATAGTAGTAAATGGGAGAGAGCTTGCAGTACCATTCACTGCCACTACACAATGTACGGCGCTGTGACAATCAGCTGATCATTGGGTGCAAAGAGTCTCATTCTCTGGAGGAGCCAACATGTCCTATTAAAGGGTTTCTCATTAAGGAAATCCTTGTCCATATGCCCAATGCATTACATGGACAGCCATTCGTTTGGCTTTCCCCAGTAATGACAGGTGAAAGAAGCCAAAAAGGTTTATGATACAACCCCTTTAAGATTGATGGAGATGGATCCCATAGGTAACCAGTGTATACACTACCCGTATACATAGTGACTGCTAGGAGTGTAACAAAAAAATGTAGGAAACCAGTTAGTAACCAATTTGTGTGGGATGAAGACCACCTAGGTCAGTGATGGCGAACCTTGGCACTCCAGCTGTTGGAGAACTACAACTCCCAGCATGCCTCAACTGCTGCAGGTTGCAAGGGCATGCTGGGAGTTGTAGTTTTACAACAGCTGAAGTGCCAAGGTTAGCCATCACTGACCTAGGTCATCAAGATGGTGGAGGGCTGGTGGCATATGTTCCGACCTTACAATTGAGGCTCGACCCCATGTAATTGTTCATTTCTCTTATGATGACTCTCTAGGGATATTAGACACTAATTACTGTGGCATCCATCGGTGGCATACCTTCTTTATTTGCTGATTTTGGCAGGACCACTGCAATAAAAAAGGATCATCTTACAGGCAGATAAGTTTTTTGAGGGTCTAGGGACAACTGGCTATTCCCAACATTTTAGCTGGATATTGTTGGATAGTTGTTGAAGAAAAAATATATTTGCAATTTACTGTCTTTTAATAATTGCAGCCGTTCTTGAGATATTAATATTTTTGTCTACAGCTCGTTGCCTAGGAGACCGACCACCGCTGCTGTCTACATTTTAAGCATTGTACTTAAACTGGTTGAGATTAGGAAGTAATAGCGCACTCCTGCTATTCTGAACAGCCTTGGAAGAGCGCTTACAAGATAAATAGAAAAGAGCTTGTAAGCACTGCACATTTTCTGCTGTCTATCAGCGGTGGTCTGTCTCCAAGGCAACTAGCTGTTAACAAAATTGTTGATATCTCAAGACCGGCTGAAAATTTTCATGTGCAGTGAATTGTAAAAGTGCTAATTTGTACAAGCTTCAATTGACTATCTATTTATGAAGGTGGGAATAATTCTTTAACCCCTTAGTGACAGAGCCATTTTGCAGCTTAATGACAGGGCCAATTTTTACAATTCTGACCACTGTCACTTTATGAGGTTATAACTCTGGAACACTTTAACGAATCCCGCTGATTCTGAGATTGTTTTTTCGTGACATATTGTACTTCACGTTATTGGTAAAATTTCTTTGATATGACTTGTGTTTATTTATGAAAAAAACGGAAATATGGCGAAAATTTTGAAAATTTAACAATTTTCAAACTTTAAATTTTTATGCCCTTAAATCAGAGAGATATGTCACACAAATTTCTTAATAAATAACATTTCCCACATGTCTACTTTACATCAGCACAATTTTGGGACCAAAATTTTTTTTTGTTACGAAGTTATAAGGGTTAAAAGTTGACCAGCGATTTCTCATTTTTACAACACCAATTTTATTTTAGGGACCACATCACATTTGAAGTCACTTTGAGGGTCTATACGATAGAAAATACCCAAAAGTGACACCATTCTAAAAACTGCACCCCTCAAGGTGCTCAAAACCACATTCAAGAAGTTTATTAACCCTTTACGTGCTTCACAGGAACTGAAGCAATGTGGAAGGAAAAAATTAACATTTAACTTTTTTTTGCAAAAACTTTACTTCGGAACCTATTTTTTTTATTTTCACAAGTGTTAAAAGAAAAAATAAACCACAAAATTTGTTGTGCAATTTCTCCTGAATAAGCCGATACCCCATATGTGGGGGTAAACCACTTTTTGGGCGCACGGCAGAGGTCGCAAGGGAAGGAGCGACATTTGACTTTTTCAACGCAGAATTGGCTGGACGCCATGTCGCGTTTGTAGAGGCCCTGATGTGTCTAAACAGTGGAAACCCATCAAAAGTGACCCCATTTTGGAAACTAGACCCCCCAAGGAACTTATCTAGATGTGTGGTGAGCACTTTGAACCTCCAAGTGCTTCACAGAAGTTAATAACATAGAACAGTGAAAATAAAAAATCATATTTTTTCCACAAAAACAATCTTTTCACCCCAATTTTTATTTTCCCAAGGGTAACAAGACCCCAAAAGTTTTTGTGCAATTTGTCCTGAGCATGCTAATACCCCATATGTGTGGGTAAACCACTGTTTGGGTGCATGGCAGAGCTTGGAAGGGAAGGAGCGCCGTTTGACTTTTTCAGCGCAGAATTGGCTGGACGTCATGTTGTGTTTGTAGAGGCCCTGATGTGTCTAAACAGTGGAAACCCCCCACAAGTGACCCCATTTTGGAAATTAGACCCCCTAAGGAACTTATCTAGATGTGTGGTGAGCACTTTGAACCTCCAAGTGCTTCACAGAAGTTTATAACATAGAGCCGTGAAAATAAAAAAATCATATTTTTTCACAAAAACGATCTGTTCACCCCAATTTTTATTTTCCCAAGGGTAACAAGACCCCAAAAGTTTTTGTGCAATTTGTCCTGAGCATGCTGATACCCCATATGTGGGGGTAAACCACTGTTTGGGTGCATGGCAGAGCTTGGAAGGGAAGGAGCGCCGTTTGACTTTTTCAACTCAGAATTGGCTGGACACCATGTCGCGTTTGTAGAGGCCCTAATGTGTCTAAACAGTGGAAACCCCCCACAAGTGACACCATTTTGGAAACTAGAACCCCTAAGGAACTTATATAGATGTGTGGTGAGCACTTTGAACCCCCAAGTGCTTCACAGAAGTTTATAACTCCCGGGCATGAAAATAAAAAGTCATATTTTTTCCACAAACCTGATTGTTTAGTCCCCAATTTTTTATTTTTCCAAGGGTAACAGGAGAAATTAGACCACAAAAGTTGTTGTCCAATTTGTTCTGAGTACGCTGATACCCCATATGTGGGGGGGACCACTGTTTGGGCGCACGGCAGGGCTTGGAAGGGAAGGAGCGCCGTTTGACTTTTTCAAACCAAAATTGGCTGGAATTGAAATTGGACGCCATGTCGCGTTTGGAGAGCCCCTGATACGCCTAAACAGTCGAAACCCCCCACAAATCACACCATTTTGGAAACTAGACCTCTTAAGGAACTTATCTAGATGTGTGGTGAGCACTTTGAACCCCCAAGTGCTTCACAGAAATTAATAAACGTAGAGTCGTGAAAATGAAAAATGAAAAATCATTTTTTTTCTCAAAAATGATTTTGTTAGCCAGCTATTTTTTATTTTCCCAAGGGTAACCGGAGAAATTAGAACCCCAAAATTGGTGTGCAATTTGTCCTGAGTACGCTGATACCCCATATGTTGGGGTAAACCACTGTTTGGGCGCACGGCAGGGCTCGGAAGGCAGGACTTTTTGAACGCCACGTCGTGTTTGGAGACCCCCTGATGTGCCTAAATAGTGGAAATCCCTCAATTCTAGCTCCAACCCTAATCCCAACATACCCCTAACCCTAATCCCAACCCTAATCCTAACCTAAATCCCAACCCTAATTCCAACCCTAATTGTAACCCTAACCTTAATTATAACCCTAACTCTAATTGTAACCTTAACCCTAATTTTAACCCTAACCCTAATTGTAACCCTAACCCTAATTATAACCCTAACCCTAAGGCTAGGTTCATTTTGCGTTTTACCAGCCCGTTCAACACTAGCGTTGACGGGCTGGTAACGGTATAGCATAACGCGATTGCGTTATGCTATACCCGCTAGCGCAGAGGAATCAGCAGATGATTCATCTGCGCTAGCGGTGACGGAGACCAAACGCTGCAGCCCGCGTCCGAGGCTCCGTCACTGAATGATGGCACGTCGCAAACGCATGCCGCTTTACGGCATGCGTCGTGATGCGCCCTCAAATGGGGGTGAATGGCAGCGTTAACGGACTGCGTTACACCGCGTTATACCGCGGTGTAACGCAGTCCGTCTAACGGACTGCCATAACGCAGTATGAACCCAGCTTAACCCTAGCGCTAATTATAACCCTAACCCTAATGCTAACCCTAACCCTAATGCTAACCCTAGCCCTAATTATAACCCTAACCCTAATTATAACCCTAACAGAAAAATGAAAATAAATATAATTTCTATTTTTTATTATATGTCCCTAACTAAGGGGGTGATAAATGGGGGGGTTATGTACTGTTTTTTTTTTTTTGATCACTGTGATAGTTTATCACAGTGATCAAAATGTACTTTTATGAGAATGAATGAAAAAAAATTTGAATCTGCCGCCAAGCAGATCGGCGGGCGCCATTTTTTTTTTTGCAGGAAGAAGACCGGGATGATCGGAGGCCAGGGGGACCTGCCAGAGGACACCGGTAAGTATAGGGGGGGTTCAGGGGGACACGGGGACCCTCATTTTCTCCCCTCTGATGTGCGATCACATCAGAGGGGGGAGAAATCATTTTTTTTTTGCGATCGTGTCTATGCTTGCATAGCCGCGATCGCAACACCGGGATCGGTGAATACCGACCCGGATCATGTTCTCTGGGGTCTCGGCTACCCCGGTAGCCGAGACCCCAGAGAATATTTGCCCATCCCCCCACCAGCACAGCGGCACATAGCGGCGGGCACACTGAGCATGCGCCCGCCATTTTCTTAACAGCGCCGGCACCGGGGGACAACGGAGGGCCGGGGGCCACATGGATTGGATCGGGGGCCACATGGGGGTCCTGGGGACCCTTTTTCTCTGTCCTCTGATGTCCGATGACATCAGAGGACAGAGAAATTAAATGGCACAACTTTTTTTTTTTTTTTTTGCGGTCGCCGTTATAGGGTTAATAACGGCGATCGCAACATCGGTGTCGGTAAAAACCGACCCGATTCATGTTCTCTGGGGTCTTGGCTACCCCCGGTAACCGAGACCCCGGAGAAAATGCGCCTCTGGGGGGCGCTATTCACTTTTTCCACAGTGCCGTTAATTAACGGCGCTGTGGTTTAAGTACCCTTAATGACCGCCGTTAAAAGGCGTATCGGCGGTCGTTAAGGGGTTAAGGAACCAAAAAGCCCTTTAAGACAAATTCCAGAAGCTAACTTATCCACAAAAGTAGGTGATGATTCTTGGATTACACAACACATGGAGCTTATTACAGTAATCTTGGTATTACCAAAGCTTTATATTTTATATGTGCATTGTGTGGAGGATTTAGTCATCATGCATGGGGTTCAGGGTCACCATCAGACATTACTGGCCTTACTTGTGTATGGGACCCATTGAGCGGCCAAGAGTTGGCTCCCCTCTTTTTGCTTCTGCTCACCGGGCCACAGGGCAGGATCCTGCGGGTTCAGTAGCTGGATGTGCGTCCTTGGATGCACGTTCAGTTAAAATCTATTGCAGTGCAGGAAGCAAGGAAGCAACAGTTAACATCCGCCAGCCAATCACAGGCCGGAAGCTGACATCAGCGCGCACGTCTCCAGCGTATGATGTCGCTGCCATGTGACGGCATGTCCGCACCTCAAATGAATGAGGGAAACGACACGCTGGACCATGGACAGGTGTAAGGAGAATCTTTTACTTTATACTGAAAGCCGCAATGTGGGTGCAGGGTGGACACACATGGGGCAGGGTGGGAGAACATATGGGGCCAGGAATGAGACAAAAGGGAGCAAGGATGGGGATTATCATCACTGAAGGGGTTAATTAAGGGATATTACTACTGTAATGTATTTTATTTATTTTTGAGGATACTGTTTTCAGTGAGTTGGGGGAGGTCCTGTTAGTGTGCAGGGTGACATTCGCTTTTTTTCTTATCATCTGGTGTGGTGTAGAAGTTGGGAATGTGTCATGGAAGCGGTGCTCTAAATAACCTTGTCATCTTTGCAGAAACAAGTCCTGGCTGGAAGAAGTTATGGTTGTCTGCGCTGGATGAAGAAGAAAAGCAAACATGAAGGACTTTAAGATGTCACCGGTGAGTCAGTATATTACCTGTACACTTATTCTATATTGCATATACAGAGCTCCTGTGTATAATGTCACTGGTGATCCCTATATTATCTGTACACTGACACTATACACTGTATGCCATGTACAGAGCTCCTGTGTACAGTCATGGCCAAAAGTTTTGAGAATGACACAAATATTAATTTTTACAAAGTCTACTGCTTCACTTTTTCTAATGGCAATTTGCATAATTCCAGAATGTTATAAAGAGTGATCAGCTTAACAGCAATTACTTGCAAAGTCAATATTTGGCTAGAAAATGAACTTTATCCCCCAAAACACATTTCAACATCATTGCAGCCCTGCCTTAAAAGGACCAGCTAACCTCTTTTCAGTGATTGCTCCATTAACACAGGTGTGGGTGTTGATGAGGACATGGCTGGAGATCAATCTGTCATGATTAAGTAAGAATGACACCACTGGACACTTTAAAAGGAGGCTGGTGCTTGGCATCATTGTTTCTCTTCTGTTAACCATGGTTATCTCTAAAGAAACACGAGCAGTCATCATTGCAATGCACAAAAATGGCCTAACAGGGAAGAGTATCGCAGCTAGAAAGATTGCACCTCAGTCAACAATATATCGCATCATCAAGAACTTCAAGGAGAGAGGTTCCATTGTTGCCAAAAAGGCTTCAGGGCACGAAAGAAAGACCAGCAAGCGCCAGGACCGTCTTTTAAAAGTGTTTCAGCTGCGGGATCGGGCTACCAGCAGTGCAGAGCTTGCTCAGGAATGGCAGCAGGCAGGTGTGAGTGCATCTGCTCGCACTGTGAGGCGGAGACTCTTGGAGCAAGGCCTGGTCTCATGGAGGGCAGCAAAGAAGCCACTTCTCTCCAGAAAAAACATCATGGACAGACTGATATTCTGCAAAAGGTACAGGCAGTGGACTGCTGAGGACTGGGGTAAAGTTATTTTCTCTGATGAATCCCCTTTTTGATTGTTTGGGACATCAGGAAAACGCCTCATTCGGAGAAGACAAGGTGAGCACTACCACCAGTCTTGTCTCATGCCAACTGTTAAGCATCCTGAAACCATTCATGTGTGGGGTTGCTTCTCAGCCAAGGGAATCGGCTCTCTCACAGTCTTGCCTAAAAACACAGCCATGAATAAAGAATGGTACCAGAATGTCCTCCAAGAGCAACTTCTCCCAACCCTCCAAGAGCAGTTTGGCGATCAACAATGCCTTTTCCAGCATGATGGAGCACCTTGCCATAAAGAAAAGGTGATAACTAAATGGCTCAGGGAGCAAAACATAGAGATTTTGGGTCCATGGCCTGGAAACTCCCCAGATCTTAATCCCATTGAGAACTTGTGGTCAATCATCAAGAGACGGGTGGACAAACAAAAACCTAAAAATTCTGACAAAATGAAAGCATTGATTGTGCAAGAATGGACTGCTATCAGTCAGGATTTGGTCCAGAAGTTGATTGAGAGCATGCCAGGGAGAATTGCAGAGGTCCTGAAGAAGAAGGGTCAACACTGCAAATATTGACTTGCTGCATTAACTCATTCTAACTGTCAATATAAGCTTTTGTTACTCATATGTTTGCAATTATTATATTTCTGTCTGTGATAAAAACATCTGTCAAACACACATAAAAACCAAAGGGCAGCAGATCATGTGAAAATATAATATTTGTGTCATTCTCAAAACTTTTGGCCATGACTGTATAATGTCACTGGTGATCCCTGTATTATCTGTACACTGACACTATACACTGTATGCCATGTACAGAGCTCCTGTGTATAATGTCACTGGTGATCACTGTATTATCTGTACACTGACACTATTCACAGTATACTATGTACAAAGCTCCTGTGTATAATGTCACTGGTGATCCCTGTATTATCTGTACACTGACACTATAACAGTATACTATTGTAAGCTTTTCAGGGATATAGCTCTGGATCGCCGTCCGGGTAGACGAGTGGCACGGAAACAGTTCAGATCCACAGACAGCAGTTCTTGAAAAACTGGCCGCAACCAGTTTTATTAAAGTCTACAGCAAACAGAACATAATCAAAACCAAATCATAAACATAAGACCTGGGCTTGTCCAGCCACTTACTACAAATTAGATAGATTTCCCTATCTACCGGGTCCAGACTCTAACAGCCTGAGCCAAAACAACACATATGTTCAGCATTTACCAGCATGGAGTTTCTCAGAGTCTCCTCCTTGTGTCTGAAGGCACCTTCAACGTCCAGACTTGAGAGAGCTCTCCTCCTATTCAGCAGCTATCCGCATGGATTCTCATAGAGACTACTCCTGTGTCCGGGGTACATCGAGCACCCAGACTGAGACAGCTCATACTCTCCTGGAGACTCCTTCTTGTGCCTGGACTCCTTGTCCAGACTAAGCGAGCTCTCTGTCTGTGTTCACAGACACCTACTTCTGGTCTCCTAATTAACAGCTGAGTGGTTTCAGGCCTGAGCTGCAAGTGTGTACTGAATGTAAGGTGTAGTGACCTTTCTCTACCACTAGGTTTACAAAGCCATACATTTCCCTTATACCAGTCAGCAAAGTATCTAGGTGAAATGTACACCCCATTCAACACACATACTCTCACTGTCTCACATATCCCCCCCCTCTTCTCCAGACCGGAGGGCTGGTCATCCAGACCGGAGGGCTGGTCAACAATCCAAAAGAGACAGTGAACTCTGGACCAGTCATGGCCCTCATCAGCTTCATCTTCACTACTGTCATCTGTATCTTCACCTGAGCCATAGCCAACATCAGCTTTCTCTTCATCTGAAGCATCCGCACTACCCTGTACCCTCCCAGGCCTATGCTCTCTGCGGGCCTCGGGTATCCTGCACGGTTTCATCTTGACCTTAGGGCCGGGCGCAGTTTCGATATAGTGCCTGGCCAGAGAAGTACGACCCGGCACATCAGAACACTTCTGCTGACTCTTCCTCAGAAACTCACGTACCTCCTGTCCCTGGTGCACTGACCATGTGTCACCAACTATCACAGAAGGTATAGGGGGTTTTTCCCTTTTCTTTAGTTCCCCTTGAACCCTCTTTAGCACATCTATTTTCTTGAATATCGGTTGACTCATAAAGTCTATTTCACAGACCTTAAGCTCCTCTGCCATGGTCTCTGACCATTTTAAGCTACACTGTTCAAATGATTGGGACTGTAGAAGGAGCTGATCGTTTTTCTTTTGCAGTACACATAATTCATCCGCTAAGTCTCCAGCTGAATTGTAATGTTCTACCGTAACAACAGCATTCTTATATAGAGCCTTAGACTTATTGAGCAGCATTTGCTCTTGCAACAAAGAGATTCCCTGTATCCTTCCTTTTGCTTCATTGACCTTCTCACGAAGATGCTCATGGCTTTCATCACACTCCTTCATCACAGTTTGGAGTTTTTTCTGAGAAGTCATCAATTCATCTGGTACCTGTTGGACGTCTTTTATGTCTTCGGCCCCTTCTTCAGGCTCTTCTGGTAGAACATGCTCAGAAGCCCTTCCGTCAGTCTTACATTCTACCTCTTCAGTCACATCATTATGGTCTCCAATATTTCCATTTATTCCGGCTTTCAAGTTCTCCTTGATAGCTGCATCTGTATACTCAGAACCCGCCGGATTCTTCTCTTCCACCACGTTCTGCATCCCATCTGAGCTCCCGTGTGTCTGCAGCGGCAACGGAGTGACACATCGCTTTTCCCATTTGTTGGGACGTGGCTCCGATGTAGACTCCATGAAAGTGCGCTTGAGCTCACCAACGCCAGCCTGATGTCTCAAAATCTCATCTTGTGACTTATCCAGATCCTTGGTGTCACTCGGGAACACCGCTGGGGCTCCGGGCGCCGAACTTCCAGCCTGAGCTTCACGAGTTGCAGCTACTGATCCGAACCGCAACCCGTCCACGCCGCTGTCTTCGGCAGAAACAGATTCCTGGACAGAGTCAGTCCCCATATCTTCAGTCTTGTTCCTCACAGCTTCACTTGAGACCTCAGCTTCTGATGAGGCATCTAGCTTGGTGACTACCACTTCTATGGCTTTTTCCACCTCTGCAGCATCTCCCTCAGAGTCCTTGGCACGATACAGATCCACACCATACCTTGGTAACTTCACATTTCCAACAGCATCTACTTGGGCTGTGTTCAGTTTCAGAGTCCTGCCTTTAAAGCTCAGCTCTCCTCCTTTCACCTTAGTCTTCGCCAGGGAACCGGCCAACTGTAAAACATCTTCAGATGCCATCTTCTGTCCGACTGCAAGGTCAGCATCAGCCTTCCTCTCAGGACTCTCAACCTCCTCTGCTACCATGCCTTCCTCATTTGCACTGGTTGCTTGATTGTCATCAGATGATTCACTATCACTACCACTATCCCTGTCTGACCCCTTTTTCTCAGCCACATCTGGCTCACTTTCAGGGTTATACACTTCATTTTCATTCACATCCTGCTCACTGTCAGGGTTATACAATTCATTCTCATTCACATCTTGATCTGGAACCTTAGTTAACATGTCATCCACAACATTAACTTCACCATCTGGTCCCTGGTTTCCCTCAGGTGGTCCCTCAAGTATGTGACTATGTGACAACCCCAGCACTATACTTCCATATAGCTCAGGTACTAGGAGCTGGCTCACGACCTCTCCCTGGACTTCAGTGTCCCTATACCACAGGTTATTGTTTATGGCAACATGAGGAAACCTCTCCTCAGAGCCAGGCTCTTGGGAAACCTCATTTAGAACATTTATATTTTCCTGGGCCGTTTTAAGAGAGGGGTCTCGCCACTGCTCACTCTCAAAATTGTCACAGGACACAGGTAAGTCAGGGACACTCGGTTCCCGAGAACCACCATCCTCGTCTCCCAACATCACCTGCAAAGGAATTTCATCACTATCACAGTCATCATTATTATCAATATCATTATCATGATTATGATCAGTATCATCATCACTATCATGATCATCATCATTATCAGCATCAGCATCATTACCATGGTCATCATCATTATCATGATCATCATCATCATTATCATCATCATCATCATTATCACATAAGTTTAATGGCCCACTAGCATTGTGTTCCGCCCCTCGGGACTGCGCACCCTCAATAGGAGCTTCATCACACTGTCCATCAGAAACATTTTTCCCCCAGAGATCCTTAGACCGGGGAAAGTCATTACCGAATAT
This sequence comes from Oophaga sylvatica, assembly GCA_033576555.1. NCBI lineage: Eukaryota > Metazoa > Chordata > Amphibia > Anura > Dendrobatidae > Oophaga > Oophaga sylvatica. Next base: position 23,606,861 of record JARQOD010000001.1, read on the forward strand.
GACGGGGGGCACCAGGTTCTTCACTACCCCCACTTCACATGAAACCTCCCCGCGTTTGGGGATCAAGTCCACGACAGTCTCTGGGTAGACTTTGGTGTCTCCATGGACGCACACCACACTCAGGTGTTTATCAGGGATAAAGTCCCTATCAATCAGGCTGTCCCATACGGAAGTCACTGGACTCTCTGAGTCCAAGAGGGCCTGTGCTGGGCAGTCATTTACAACCACCGGGGACCCCTGTGGTCCAGTCTCTTCGGCTGAGGTGGACACACACACAGGCTCTGCGCAGGGAGAGAGGGATCCGCCAACAACACAACACATAGGCTCCCCCTCTATTGGACAGTTGGCTGCAATTTCACGACATCTCCAACACTGTCCATCACACTCTCCCACCCACACGACCCCAACAGCTGGAACGCTTTTACCGGGAGAGTTCGGCGTCCAGGAACTCTGAAGTGACGACCTCTCAGACGGCTGGTCACGGAGGCAGTCTTTGGTGGCGAAGGCCCTCTCCATCAGGCTGACCAGACGATTGGCGTCCTGGTGGTCTCCTTGTCCGACCTCTGGCTGTACCTCAGGAGGACGTGCTTGGGTGTAGCGGTCCACTATCACCTTTTCAACTCCATAATCAGGTTTGCTGACTGCAGACTCCCAACTGCATCTCCAGTCATGAACTCCCCTGGCACGGGCTGTCACCGTAACACCCAGCCGGGTAAGAATCTCCGCTTTCAGCTTGGCATAGTCTTGGCTGTCCTGCTCGCTCAGGTCAGCATAGGCCCTTTGGGGTTCTCCAATCAGATAGGGTGCGACCATCATGGCCCATTCAGATAGGGGCAGATTCTCCTTCTCTGCCAGTCCCTCAAACCTAGTGAGATATACCTCCACATCGTCACGAGGTGTCATCTTTTTCAGGGACCGTCTTACCGCCTTCTTTACAGCGGACAATGCAGGTGACTTTGCAACATTACTTTGGGACGATGCGCTGCAAGTCTTTTGTAGTGCTGCAACCTGCTCAAAAAACAACCGGTTATTCTCCTGCTGCTGCTGCAGGAATTGCTGCTGGGCCTGCTGCATGCGCTGCTGGTGCTGCAGGCGCTGCCGCTCCATGCTCTGCTGCATGCTCCGCTGGGCCTTGACCAGGTACTCAACGAGCTCCTCCATACTGCCGGACTTATCTGTCTCAACCACGGCAGTCTTATGTTGCATATTAACTTGCGCCATTTGTTCAAACAGCACCTCCATGCTGTCATCCATGCTGTCAGACTTCTCTGTCTCAACAACGGCAGTCTTCACTCAAGACATACACACTCCACAGTCTTTTCCACAAAAAATTCAGCTTTGCTGTGCAGACACTTTTTTTTTTTTTTTCTCTGCAAACTCTATTAGGGCCACTGTCTCTTTAAGACTGCTCCAACAGACTTTTCCTTTGCTGCTGCACACTCCACAGTCTTTTCCACAACAAGTTCAGCTTTGCTGTGCAGACACACTTTTTTTTTTTTTCTTTTGCAAACTCTATTAGGGCTACTGTCTCTTTAAGACTGCTCCAACAGACGTTTCTTTTGCTGACACACTTTTTTTTTCTCTGCTGCTGCTTCAACAGACTTCACCTTTATTGCTGTCTCTCGCCACTGTGCTGCCCGCATTTTCTAGCACCAATTGTAAGCTTTTCAGGGGATATAGCTCTGGGATCGCCGTCCGGGTAGACGGAGTGGCACGGAAACAGTTCAGTCACAGACAGCAGTTCTGGTAAAAACTGGCCGCAACCAGTTTTATTAAAGTCTACAGCAAACAGAACATAATCAAAACCAAATCATAAACATAAGACCTGGGCTTGTCCAGCCACTTACTACAATTAGATAGATTTCCCTATCTACCTGGGACCAGACTCTAACAGCCTGAGCCAAAACAACACATATGTTCAGCATTTACCAGCATGGAGTTTCTCAGAGTCTCCTCCTTGTGTCTGAAGGCACCTTCAACGTCCAGACTTGAGAGAGCTCCCCTCCTATTCAGCAGCTATCCGCATGGATTCTCACAGAGACTACTCCTGTGTCCGGGGTACATCGAGCACCCAGACTGAGACAGCTCATACTCTCCTGGAGACTCCTTCTTGTGCCTGGACTCCTTGTCCAGACTAAGCGAGCTCTCTGTCTGTGTTCACAGACACCTACTTCTGGTCTCCTAATTAACAGCTGAGTGGTTTCAGGCCTGAGCTGCAAGTGTGTACTGAATGTAAGGTGTAGTGACCTTTCTCTACCACTAGGTTTACAAAGCCATACATTTCCCTTATACCAGTCAGCAAAGTATCTAGGTGAAATGTACACCCCATTCAACACACATACTCTCACTGTCTCACACTATGTACAGAGCTCCTGTGTATAATGTCACTGGTGATCCCTGTATTATCTGTACACTGACACTATACACTGTATGCTATGTACAAAGCTCCTGAGTATGTCACTGGTGATCACTGGATTATCTGTACACTGACACTATACACTGTATACTATGTACAGAGATCCTGTGTATGTCACTGGTGATCCCTGTATTATCTGTACACTAACACTATACGCTGTATACTATGTACAGAGCTCCTGTGTATAATGTCACTGGTGATCCCTGTATTATCTGTACACTGACACTATATACAGAGCTCCTGTGTATAATGTCACTTGTGATCCCTGTATTATCTGTACACTGACACTATACCCTGTATACTATGTACAGAGCTCCTGTGTATAATGTCACTGGTGATCCCTGTATTATCTGTACACTGACACTATACACTGTATGCTATGTACAAAGCTCCTGTGTATGTCACTGGTGATCACTGGATTATCTGAACACTGACACTATACACTGTATACTATATACAGAGCTCCTGTGTATAATGTCACTGGTGATTACTGTATTACCTGTACACTGACACTATATACAGAGCTCCTGTGTATAATGTCACTGGTGATCCCTGTATTATCTGTACACTGACACTATACACTGTATACTATGTACAGAGCTCCTGTGTATAATGTCACTGGTGATCCCTGTATTATCTGTACACTGATACTATACACTGTATGCTATGTACAGAGCTCATGTGTATAATGTCACTGGTGATCACTGTATTATCTGTACACTGATGCTATACACTGTATGCTATGTGCAGAGCTCCTGTGTATGTCACTGATGATCCCTGTATTATCTGTACACTGACACTATACACTGTATGCTATGTACAGAGCTCATGTGTATAATGTCACTGGTGATCCCTGTATTATCTGTACACTGACAATATACACTATGCTATGTACAGAGCTCCTGTGAATGTCACTGGTGATCACTGTATTATCTGTACACTGACACTATACACTGTATACTATGTACAGAGCTCCTGTGTATGTCACTGGTGATCCTTGTATTATCTGTACACTGACACTATACACTGTATACTATGTACAGAGCTCCTGTGTATGTCACTGGTGATCTGTTATGTTTTGGTAGCTGAGGAGAGCAGGCAAAAACGGCAAAACACCAGAGAGGTTGGAATCTACTGGATTGCAGTACCCTGACTAACCACCACAACTAAAGGCAGCCGTGGAGCATACCTACGTTGGTCCTAGACGCCTCGTCACAGCCTGAGAAGCTAACTACACCTAAAGATAGAAAGAGGAAAACTATCTGCCCCGGAGCAGATCCCCAAAGAACATAGGAAGCCCCCAAACATGTAATGGCGGTTAGACAAGAGGAAACACAAACACAGACAAAAAATAGTATGAGCAAACGTTGGGGCCCAAACTTCCTAGACAGAAAAGGATAGGAAGGAAACTTACTGCAATCCCAAAAAACCCTAAAAAGTACCAACTCTACTAATTACAAAAACACCTGAGATCACACGACCTCTACCACCTAAATTAGTTCTCTGGTGTAACAAAACTAAGCCGCAGCCACTGAAAAAACTGGATAAGGCAAATGAACAAATAACAGAGGCTCAGATAAACTGAGAGGAGCACAAGCCCCCGTAGGGGACCTGGCTGACCTCCACAAGAGTGCAGGAAACAATGCAAAAAGCAAACACAGAAATAAAAACAGAAAATGTCTTATCTGAGAGCAGGAGAAGAGGCAAGATTCAGCAGGCTTCCAAGTGAACCAGGAACAACAGCAGTTAGACAAGAACAATTGATCACCGGCAACCCTGATGGGAGGGAACCTCCCTTATATAGGACCAGTCTGTAACTCCTGATTGCCAATCTTCACTAAATGGTTCAGCACTGTCTGCAACCACCAGAGGGAGCTTCTGCTCAGAACTCATCTCCAACACATTCACAACAGTGATCCCTGTATTATTTGTACACTGACACTATACACTGTATGCTATGTACAGAGCTCATGTGTATAATATCACTGGTGATCCCTGTATTATCTGTACACTGACACTATATACAGAGCTCCTGTGTATAATGTCACTGGTGATCCCTGTATTATCTGTACACTGACACTATACACTGTATACTATGTACAGAGCTCCTGTGTATAATGTCACTGGTGATCCCTGAAAATCTGTACACTGACACTATACACTGTATACTATGTACAGAGCTCCTGTGTATAATGTCACTGGTAATCCCTGTATTATCTGTACACTGACACTATACACTGTATACTATGTACAGAGCTCCTGTGTATAATGTCACTGGTGATCACTGTATTATCTGTACACTGACACTATACACTGTATGCTATATACAGAGCTCATGTGTATAATGTCACTGGTGATCCCTGTATAGTCTGTACACTGACACTATACACTGTATACTATGTACAGAGCTCCTGTGCATGTCACCGGTGATCCCTGTATTATCTGTACACTGACACTATACACTGTTTACCATGTACAGATCTCCTGTGTATGATGTCACTGGTGATCCCTGTATTATTTGTACACTGACACTATACACTGTATACTATGCACAGAGCTCCTGTGTATGATGTCACTGGTGATCCCTTTATTATCTGTACACTGACACTATACACTGTATGCTATGTACAGAGCTCCTGTGTATATGTCACTGGTGATCCTGTATTATCTGTACTGACACTATACACTGTATGCTATGTACAAACCTGAGTATGTCACTGGATCACTGATATCGTATCTGACACATACACGTTACATGTACAGAGCTCCTGTGTATTTACTGGTGATCCCTGTATTATCTGTACACTAACACTATACGCTGTATACTATGTACAGAGCTCCTGTGTATAATGTCACTGGTGATCCCTATATTATCTGTACACTGACACTATATACAGAGCTCCTGTGTATAATGTCACTGGTGATCCCTGTATTATCTGTACACTGACACTATACACTGTATGCTATGTACAGAGCTCATGTGTATAATGTCACTGGTGATCACTGTATTATCTGTACACTGATGCTATACACTGTATACTATGTACAAAGCTCCTGTGTATGTCACTGGTGATCACTGGATTATCTGTACACTGAACTGTATACTATGTACAGAGCTCCTGTGTATAATGTCACTGGTGATTACTGTATTACCTGTACACTGACACTATATACAGAGCTCCTGTGTATAATGTCACTGGTGATCCCTGTATTATCTTTACACTGACACTATACACTGTATACTATGTACAGAGCTCCTGTGTACAATGTCACTGGTGATCCCTGTATTATCTGTACACTGACACTATACACTGTATACTATGTGCAGGGCTCCTGTGTATATCACTGATGATCCCTGTATTATCTGTACACTGACACTATACACTGTATGCTATGTACAGTCATGGCCAAAAGTTTTGAGAATGACACAAATATTATATTTTCACATGATCTGCTGCCATCTGGTTTTTATGTGTGTGTTTGACAGATGTTTTTATGACAGACAGAAATATAATTGCAATCATATGAGTAACAAAAGCTTATATTAACAGTTAGAATGAGTTAATGCAGCAAGTCAATATTTGCAGTGTTGACCCTTCTTCTTCAGGACCTCTGCAATTCTCCCTGGCATGCATCAACTTCTGGACCAAATCCTGACTGATAGCAGTCCATTCTTGCACAATCAATGCTTTAATTTTGTCAGAATTTTTAGGTTTTTGTTTGTCCACCCGTCTCTTGATGATTGACCACAAGTTCTCAATGGGATTAAGATCTGGGGAGTTTCCAGGCCATGGACCCAAAATCTCTATGTTTTGTTCCCTGAGCCATTTAGTTATCACCTTTGCTTTATGGCAAGGTGCTCCATCATGCTGGAAAAGGCATTGTTGATCGCCAAACTGCTCTTGGAGGGTTGGGAGAAGTTGCTCTTGAAGGACATTCTGGTACCATTCTTTATTCATGGCTGTGTTTTTAGGCAAGACTGTGAGAGAGCCGATTCCCTTGGTTGAGAAGCAACCTCACACATGAATGGTTTCAGGATGCTTAACAGTTGGCATGAGACAAGACTGGTGGTAGCGCTCACCTTGTCTTCTCCGAATGAGGCGTTTTCCTGATGTCCCAAACAATCGAAAAGGGGATTCATCAGAGAAAATAACTTTACCCCAGTCCTCAGCAGTCCACTGCCTGTACCTTTTGCAGAATATCAGTCTGTCCATGATGTTTTTTCTGGAGAGAAGTGGCTTCTTTGCTGCCCTCCTTGAGACCAGGCCTTGCTCTAAGAGTCTCCACCTCACAGTGCGTGCAGATGCACTCACACCTGCCTGCTGCCATTCCTGAGCAAGCTCTGCACTGCTGGTATCCCGATCCCGCAGCTGAAACACTTTTAAGAGACGGTCCTGGCGCTTGCTGGTCTTTCTTGGGCGCCCTGGAGCCTTTTTGGCAACAATGGAACCTCTCTCCTTGAAGTTCTTGATGATGCAATAGATTGTTGACTGAGGTGCAATCTTTCTAGCTGCGATACTCTTCCCTGTTAGGCAATTTTTGTGCATTGCAATGATGACTGCACATGTTTCTTTAGAGATAACCATGGTTAACAGAAGACAAACAATGATGCCAAGCACCAGCCTCCTTTTAAAGTGTCCAGTGGTGTCATTCTTACTTAATCATGACAGATTGATCTCCAGCCATGTCCTCATCAACACCCACACCTGTGTTAATGGAGCAATCACTGAAAAGAGGTTAGCTGGTCCTTTTAAGGCAGGGCTGCAATGATGTTGAAATGTGTTTTGGGGGATAAAGTTCATTTTCTAGCCAAATATTGACTTTGCAAGTAATTGCTGTTAAGCTGATCACTCTTTATAACATTCTGGAGTATATGCAAATTGCCATAAGAAAAAGTGAAGCAGTAGACTTTGTAAAAATTAATATTTGTGTCATTCTCAAAACTTTTGGCCATGACTGTACAGAGCTCATGTGTATAATGTCACTGGTGATCCCTGTATTATCTGTACACTGACAATATACACTATGCTATGTACAGAGCTCCTGTGAATGTCACTGGTGATCACTGTATTATCTGTACACTGACACTATACACTGTATACTATGTACAGAGCTCCTGTGTATGTCACTGGTAATCCCTGTATTATCTGTACACTGACACTATACACTGTATACTATGTACAGAGCTCCTGTGTATGTCACTGGTGATCCCTGTATTATTTGTACACTGACACTATACACTGTATACTATGTACAGAGCTCCTGTGTATAATGTCACTGGTGATTACTGTATTACCTGTACACTGACACTATATACAGAGCTCCTGTGTATAATGTCACTGGTGATCCCTGTATTATCTGTACACTGACACTATACACTGTATACTATGTACAGAGCTCCTTGTATATATGTCACTGGTGATCCCTGCATTATCTGTACACTGACACTATACACTGTATACTATGTACAGAGCTCATGTGTATAATGTCACTGGTGATCCCTGTATTATCTGTACACTGACACTATACACTGTATGCTATGTACAGAGCTCATGTGTATAATGTCACTGGTGATCCCTGTATTATCTGTACACTGACACTATACACTGTATGCTATGTACAGAGCTCCTGTGTACAATGTCACTGGTGATCCCTGTATTATCTGTACACTGACACTATACACTGTATACTATGTGCAGAGCTCCTGTGTATATCACTGATGATCCCTGTATTATCTGTACACTGACACTATACACTGTATGCTATGTACAGAGCTCATGTGTATAATGTCACTGGTGATCCCTGTATTATCTGTACACTGATAATATACACTATGCTATGTACAGAGCTCCTGTGAATGTCACTGGTGATCACTGTATTACCTGTACACTGACACTATACACTGTATACTATGTACAGAGCTCCTGTGTATAATGTCACTGGTGATCCCTGTATTATCTGTACACTGACAATATACACTGTATACTATGTACAGAGCTCCTGTGTATAATGTCACTGGTGATCCTTGTATTATCTGTACACTGACACTATACACTGTATACTATGTACAGAGCTCCTGTGTATGTCACTGGTGATCCCTGTATTATTTGTACACTGACACTATACACTGTATGCTATGTACAGAGCTCATGTGTATAATATCACTGGTGATCCCTGTATTATCTGTACACTGACACTATACACTGTATACTATGTACAGAGCTCCTGTGTATAATGTCACTGGTGATCACTGTATTATCTGTACACTGACACTATACACTGTATGCTATATACAGAGCTCATGTGTATAATGTCACTGGTGATCCCTGTATAGTCTGTACACTGATACTATACACTGTATACTATGTACAGAGCTCCTGTGTATGTCACCGGTGATCCCTGTATTATCTGTACACTGACACTATAAACTGTATACTATGTACAGATCTCCTGTGTATGATGTCACTGGTGATCCCTGTATTATCTGTACACTGACACTATACACTGTATACTATGTACAGAGCTCCTGTGTATAATGTCACTGGTGATCCCTGTATTATCTGTACACTGACACTATACACTGTATGCTATGTACAGAGCTCCTGTGTATAATGTCACTGGTGATCCCTGTATTATCTGTACACTGACACTATACACTGTATGATATGTACAGAGCTCCTGTGTATAATGACACTGGTGATCCCTGAATTATCTGTACACTGACACTATACACTGTATACTATGTACAGAGCTAATGTGTATAATGTCACTGGTGATCCCTGAATTATCTGTACACTGACACTATACACTGTATACTATGTACAGAGCTCATGTGTATAGTATCACTGGTGATCCCTGTATTATTCAAATTCAAAGAAGCTTTATTGGCAGGACTAAATACACATTAGTTTTGCCAAAGCAAGTGTACAAAAGGGGAATATGGATAGGGATGTTGGGTAGGGGCAGATCCAGGGTGGGGCTATGGAAGTCCATGGCATAGGGAGGGGTGATGGGGGCGCAGGTCCGGGGTGGGGGCTATAGAAGTCCATGGCATAGGGAGGGGGAATGGGGCAGATCCGGGGTGGGGACTATAGAAGTCCATGGCATATCATAGTTCTCTTTCTCGCAGTCTATGACATTCGCTCACATACCGCGCTGCTATCTCCGCTGCTCTCTCTTCTTCCCCCAGCAAGATATATGTTTTCTCTTCCTCCTTCATGGTGATGAAATCCGGGAAGAGATGTGAGAGTCTCCTGAAGTGAGTGTCCCTCACTGCTGAGTATTTGGAGCAGTGTAGCTGGAAGTAGGGTTTCGTCCTCTATGGCCTCCTGGTCACAGTGTTGGCATAGTCTTTCCTCCCTGGGCATGTAGCTCTGCCTGTGTCGGCCGGATTCGATGGCCAGACTGTGGGCACTGAGTCTATACCGGCTCAGGATCTTGTGGTCTCTGGGGTCCGGGAGTTTCTCCAGGTATGGGGCCAGACTGTAGTCTCTCTGTAGACTCCGGTACATGGTCAGTTTCTGGGAGCTGATTATGTCGTTCTTCCAGTCACTGACATACCTCTCCTGGCCTTCGTCTACCATCTTCCTGATTTCGGCTTTTGTCAGGTTGTTGTGATTGGTGTTCTGGTCAGGTTGGGTTTGGGTGAGCTGTTCCGAGGGTCCTAGTTTTTCTGTTTCACCTACGTGTGTCAGGGCTTTATGGTGATGGGAGCTTGGATTGCTCCTTATTATTATCTGTACACTGACACTATACACTGTCTGCTATGTACAGAGCTCCTGTGTATAATGTCACTGATGAGCCCTGTATTATCTGTACACTGACACTATACACTGTATACTATGTACAGAGCTCATGTGTATAGTATCACTGGTGATCCCTGTATTATCTGTACACTGACACTATACACTGTCTGCTATGTACAGAGCTCCTGTGTATAATGTCACTGATGAGCCCTGTATTATCTGTACACTGACACTATACACTGTATACTATATACAGAGCTCCTGTGTATGTCACTGGTGATCCCTGTATTATCTGTACACTGACACTATACACTGTATACTATGTACAGAGCTCCTGTGTATAATGTCACTGGTGATCCCTGTATTATCTGTACACTGACACTATACACTGTATGCTATGTACAGAGCTCCTGTGTATAATGTCACTGGTGATCCCTGTATTATCTGTACACTGACACTATACACTGTATGCTATGTACAGAGCTCCTGTGTATAATGTCACTGGTGATCCCTGTATTATCTGTACACTGACACTATACACTGTATGCTATATACAGAGCTCCTGTGTATAATGACACTGGTGATCCCTGAATTATCTGTACACTGACACTATACACTGTATGCTATATACAGAGCTCATGTGTATAATGTCACTGGTGATCCCTGTATTATCTGTACACTGACACTATACACTGTATACTATGTACAGAGCTCCTGTGTATGTCACTGGTGATCCCTGTATTATCTGTACACTGACACTATACACTGTATACTATGTACAGAGCTCATGTGTATAATGTCACTGGTGATCCCTGTATTATCTGTACACTGACACTATACACTGTATACTATGTACAGAGCTCATGTGTATAATATCACTGGTGATCCCTTTATTATTTGTACACTGACACTATACACTGTATACTATGTACAGAGCTCATGTGTATAATGTCACTGATGAGCCCTGTATTATCTGTACACTGACACTATACACTGTATACTATATACAGAGCTCCTGTGTATAATGGCTCTTATGATGATACTAGATGGTGGCCCGATTCTAACGCATCGGTATTCTAGAATATGTATGCAGTTTATTTATGAAGATTTAAGAATAATGCAATGAATACACAGGATTTTCCGGGTAAAATATATACATTATCATTAAATGTTATTGCTCATAGAACTTAATACAACTGAACGAAATTATTAAACAGATCATCCAAATATATAAACTATTACATGAATATCTAACTGTATTTAAATAAATCATCGGACGAAAGAAGTACATCGACACTATAATATATTTGTTAACAATATCAACCCAAAATATTTTTGTACACCACATTTCTTGTGAATACCTTTTGACTATCTATAAGCAACTTTCCTTGTAAAGGGGTATCAAAAACTTGCACCTTGACGTTGGATCTCATTTTAACTCTTGAAAATGCAACGTAGAGTTGTCCATGACCAAAACCGGGCTTCGGTAGATATATGCCAACACGCTGTAGAGTTTGACCTTGTGACTTGTTTATTGTTCCAACTTTGAGTTGTGGTCTGTGGTATGGCATTCCTGATGGCGTAAGACTATTTAAAAATTCAACTGGATAATGCTCTGTTTCATCTTCATTGTCTACATCCAGCGAATCATCACTTTTGTACAACTTATTCATGTCCAGGCATTCTATCCATCACACGGGAATTTAGCAGAGCCACGTCATCGTTCTTGGGACAGAGAATCGCATAGGAAGATGCCCTCTCAACACTGCTTTGGTCATTCACATCAATTTCAACACGTTGTCCATTGACTGCATTGTAAGTGATGTTTTTGGACAACATGTCTTCTGGTATTTCAATAATGTCTTCTCCAAGGTTGTATTCATTGCTAAGTTCACTGTTACCAAGTTTAAGAAGCCAGTTGCTGTACTCTGGGTCAGAAGATCGCATGTTGTTAATTAGTCGGAGTTTATTAAACTGTTTCCAAAGGTCAGCCATTTTTAAGCTGGACTCGATAACATCTGTTCTTGTTCCATTTGGTATGACTGGAAGACATTGCCTGTATACTATGTACAGAGCTCATGTGTATAATGTCACTGATGAGCCCTGTATTATCTGTACACTGACACTATACACTGTATACTATATACAGAGCTCCTGTGTATGTCACTGGTGATCCCTGTATTATCTGTACACTGACACTATACACTGTATACTATGTACAGAGCTCCTGTGTATAATGGCTCTTATGATGATACTAGATGGTGGCCCGATTCTAACGCATCGGGTATTCTAGAATATGTATGCAGTTTATTTATGAAGATTTAAGAATAATGCAATGAATACACAGGATTTTCCGGGTAAAATATATACATTATCATTAAATGTTATTGCTCATAGAACTTAATACAACTGAACGAAATTATTAAACAGATCATCCAAATATATAAACTATTACATGAATATCTAACTGTATTTAAATAAATCATCGCCAATGATGTATTTAAATAAATCTCCGCCAATGACAAAAACTTTACCACCAAACGGAATTTCATTTTTTTCAGCAACATTTGTAGTCATAACTTCACGCAGAAGTCTGTCAATTAAGCTCAAAGCGTATTTGGGTGCCGTGGTACACTCGTCAAGTATCAAGAGATTTGCATTGTTTAACTGTCTTCCTGCAAATGTGTCTTGTTTTATTCTGGAAACGGAGATTTCCTGGGGTGTATATAGAGGCTGCTGGGGTGTATATAGAGGCTGCTGGGCTGTATATAGAGGCTTCTGGGGTATATATAGAGGCTGCTGGGGTGTATATAGAGGCTGCTGCTGGGGTGTATATAGAGGCTGCTGCTGGGGTGTATATAGAGGCTTCTGGGGTGTATATAGAGGCTGCTGGGGTGTGTATAGAGGCTGCTGCTGGGGTGTATATAGAGGCTGCTGCTGGGGTATATGTGGAGGCTGCTGCTGGGGTGTATATAGAGGCTTCTGGGGTGTATATAGAGGCTTCTGGGGTGTACATAGAGGCTGATGCTGGGGTGTATATAGAGGCTGCTGAGCTGTATATAGAGGCTTCTGGGGTGTATATATAGGCTGCTGCTGGGGTGTATATAGAGGCTTCTGGGTGTATATAGAGGCTGCTGGGGTGTATATAGAGGCTGCTGGGGTGTATGTGGAGGCTGCTGCTGCTGGGGTATATGTGGAGGCTGCTGCTACTGGGGTATATGTTGAAGCTGCTGCTGCTGGGGTATATGTGGAGGCTGCTGCTGGGGTATATGTGGAGGCCGCTGCTGCTGGGGTAAATAGAGGCTGCTGCTGCTGGGGTGTACGTGGAGGCTGCTGCTGGGTTTAAGTGGAGGCCGCCGGTCAGGGTACTTCCGCTGCGAGCAGCCGGAGATGACCTCCATGCAGCAGGAGATGACCCGTGGCTACCGTCTGGAGATCAGCGGCTAGCGCCACTGATCTCCCGACGATAGCGGTGGCGTGCGTGGTTCAAATCCTGCGCCAATTCGCGGCCGGACTGTGCCTGTCGCTGATTGGTCGAGTCCGGCCAGACACGACCAATCAGCGACGCGGGATATCCGTTACAGACAGACAGAATTAGACGATTATATAGTAGATTATTGTGTTGTTTTTTTTATTAATGATCAGTATTGTAGTATTCTGTCACTGTGGTTTCTGTTATGGGTGGTCTGATCTGTATTTATTTGGGCTTTGGACTGTTCATTGTAGGGTTCTGATCGATGCTTTGTATTACTGTAGGTCTCTGGTCTGGGCTGTTATAGGTGTTTGGGCTGTTTTTTTTGGGGTGGGTTGAGCTGTGTATTTTAGGGTTCTGATCGATGCTTTGTATTACTGTAGGGTCACTGGTCTGGGCTGTTATGGGTGGTCTGGGCTGTTTTTTTTTGGGGTGGGTTGAGCTGTGTATTTTAGGGTTCTGATCGATGCTTTGTATTACTGTAGGGCCACTGGTCTGAGCTGTTATGGGTGGTCTGGGCTGTTTTTTCTTTGGGGGTTGAGCTGTGTATTTTAGGGTTCTGATCAATGCTTTGTATTACTGTAGGGTCATTGGTCTGGGCTGTTATGGGTGGTCTGGGCTGTTTTTTTTTTGGGGGGTTGAGCTGTGTTTTGTAGGGTTCTGATCGATGCTTTGTATTACTGTAGGGTCATTGGTCTGGGCTGTTATGGGTGGTCTGGGCTGTTTTTTTTGGGGGGTGGTTGAGCTGTGTATTGTAGGGTTCTGATCGATGCTTTGTATTACTGTAGGGTCTCTGGTCTCGGCTGTTGTGTGGTCTGGGCTGTTTTTTCTTTGGGGGGTTCAGCTGTGTATTTTAGGGTTCTGAGTTATACTTTGTATTATTGTAGGAGTTCTGGTCTGGGCTCAGTATTGATTTTGGGTTTGATGAAGGTGGTGATGAGCACTGCTTGGGACGGGGGAGCCATAGGTTGACATGAATTATATAAGTAGTCAGATTTTTTCATTTTGTAAAGGTGTGACGCACCCTTTTACCACTTAGTACATTGTTCTTGGCACCTCCTTGATGTCACTTCTCCAAACGAGATCAATGTGCCAAAGATTTTTAGAGACTAATAGTTGTCAGGAATACGGCTGTGAAGGGTCTAGAGATATACGACGCGATGTGGACCACCGGGACTCATTACTGACACTGTTACCGTCCCATATAGAGTATCCGGTATGTTTAACCATAACATTTCTGCCTGAGATTGATCATCTGTGTATTCAGCTCCGCACTCATGAGACACGTTCGGCTGATAAACCAAAATAATCCGGGCGGCTTTACAGTGGCGTAAAGAATGCGCTGACGCACTTGAGGAAAACCGGTCTTAAAACGTCAGCCATACCGAGTAACTTTTATGAAGTTCACGTCGGATTTTATACTCTGGCAGTAAACTGAGATGCTTTTATTAACAGTCTAATATAAGCACTCTCTCCTTATTGCCTGTGAGTAATGATCAAATGGCAGAACTCCCAGCTACTGTGCTCATCTGAATTTACTTCTGCGGCACACACTGGCACTTTGTGAACTATGACACTAGTAGTAAGTTTATTTCTCATATCTAAGTATGGCAATTTAACTCCAAGACGATAGATCACCTTGGGGATTCATGCCTTTTTTCCTACTCTTGCTTTCCCTTGCAGTTCAAAAAAAAAATCTGTTCCTATAATAGGACCGCCGTTGCGGTAATGCAGGAATCCTGCTATGCTATGGAAAGTAATGACCCAATTTAGTAACAGTGACATTATTTGAAAATTGCCTTGTGCTGCAGGTAGCTCTATATTTCCAGCTCAGGGAAGAATATTAACATTTCCCATCAGAATTGGCCTCTGCGTGTCACGGAGGTAATCGCCCGCCGCTCTGTGGAGTTATTCTTTCTTTTCTTTTACAGATTCTTCAGTACTGCTGAGTGATTCGTCTCCGTATACTATCCAAACTACGACTATATGGCCAAGAAAAGTATATGGATATGTGATCACCACGCCTCTATGAACTTGCTGGACATCCCATTCCAAAATAAGGAAGTAAATATGAAGACGAGTGCCATTTCACACCTACTATAGAACAGACATCACTCTTCTGGGTTGGCTTTCTGTACTTTGCATCTCTACATTTATGAGGTTACGCAAATATATTGGGGGGGGGGGGAGTAGGTGTAGCAATCGATATTCCTATTTACCCAAATGTGTTGAATAGGGTTTGGATCCACTTCCAATCCACACCCAACTTTTCAAACTATGCTTTACACCCCACTGGCCTATACCTGGCATTGTGCATGAAGGCTGAGAAATTGTCCTGGAGCTGCCGTAGGTGCTGGGAGGCCAGTTTATCTCTTGGTCAAGTAGTGATGGACATTCTGGAAATTTTTGGTAAACTGGATCATTGGGATCTGTTCAAGAGAGACTCAACTCTTGGATTGCAACCATCTATTAAATACTAATTCACACGCAGGATGAACTAGTGTGTAGGGTAAAATCACACTGCTCCCCTGCAGTTCGCCAATGGAAGCTCAAACTTGAAGGTTAGCACTTGAGCTGCTTGGTGGGTTTACAGGGTTTTGGCTCATTGTTTCAGCTCATTCAGAAATAACCCATCACTAGAGACACGAAGAGAAGCCCCATATATGAGCAAAAGGGGGTTTGTGCCAGTTTTTACGATCCCATCAAGAAGGCCATTCATTTGCAAACACAGCTAGGAGAATGTTTTTGCAAGCAGACTGTCACGGGTTTACTGTGACAGAGATGAGCCAGAGGACCGCAGCATCTGATTTCTCCTACTCCTGCACTGATTAGAATCACTTTACCTTTATATTAAACAGTGCAGGTTTCTTTTAGCAGTGCAGGGGTTTATCTGCTCAGTTGAGAGCTCCTGGAAGCTTTCCTGCATTAAGGCTCTCAGCTGTGCATTGTTAGCCACTCCCATCTCCTATATAAACTGGGCCTGGCAAGCAATCATTGTCAGAGCTAGCCTTTGCTGCATGGCTGGAGGTTGTTGGTTGTTGTTGGAGAAGGTGTTTGGTGGATTTATCTGTGACTGTTGCTAGGCTTTCGGTGTGTGCTAATTTCCCCTTCTCCTACTTTGTTTTTTCCCCATCCTCCACTCCCCAGTGTATACCTCTGTTGTTTGTGTGAGTATATTTGTTGATTGGTGTTTTCCTTTATCCCTGTTTGTATTACCTTGTTAGTCTGGTTGGCGTATTATGGTACACTACTAATCCCCTCTTCCCTGGGTGGGTGGAAGGGTACAGACTGAGGGTGGATTCAGGAGCTAAGGCAAGGTACGTGGCCATGGCGTCCTCACCATCAGAAGTAATCTGGGGAACAGGGCGAGCTAGGGCGCACCTAGTGTTATCGACACTGGTCCCGGTACACCCGACAAGAGTCTTGACATTAGCTCTGACCGTAACCGTTTTTTGATCCTTTATGGGTCCAATCACTGCTTTGACAGGGCAACCGTAACAACTCAGCCAGGAGGTTGTAGATCTACGCACTGTTGTTTTGCAGAACCCTAAAACTTCAGGCTGGGTATCGTGACTCTCCGGCAACCCTTAGTGAAGCCTAAGATCATTTTGCCTGTCTGGTTTTCTGGGGAGCGTGACAAGTTTGTTGTTTTGAGGGAGGCCTGTAAGGTAAACTATACATTTTTTTCTGATGCTGGTTCATATACACGACGACCCCGATCGCGGCTCCCTGGCTGAGTCCACACTATGTCATGTGAAGGTAACAGAAGTAATCTTATGCCAACTGGTAACATTCCTGAGAGCATATGGAGGAAGTGCTTTCCCTGCAGTAGAGCTCATACACACGCATATAGCATTAACAAGAAGAAACTGTGCAGAGGTGTCAAATGCCTCCATCATAGTGTGGTATTTGCAGGTATGCAGGTTGCAGTGACGAGTCGAAAACGGGGCAAGCTTTAACTATAAATTTATAAGGGGAGTTTTTGTATGTAAAACAGACAGGAAACTGGTTCTCCACGCAGGGAAACCATACACAAACACTATAAATAACTGATGAATACTCAACGAAAGTCAGGGCCTATAGGGCCGCAATATGGCCGTCCAATGCCCTCAGGTAATAAACAACAATAACAGAGTGTCTCTTAGCTTCTCAGACGTTATGTGGGGTTGAGATCCGGTTGTCATTCGGCTGGGCCCAGCCGATGAGGAGCTGACATAAGCCTCGAGCGTTCCCACGCTCAGGCGCAGATGGGGCACAACAGGTCCTGGAGAAATCCTCCGGCATAGAGTTCACCCCTCCAACTCCAAGAGGCGGGATCGCGGTAGCTGTCGGGGAGCGGGACCCTAGCGATCACAGGAGATGGGACACAGGCCGCAGCCGCGGGCTCAGGTGAGACAGTGGCGGTCGTGGCTGTGGATGAGTAGGCCACAACCGCGGGCTAAGGTGAGACAGTGGCGTCGCGGCTGTGGGTGAACAGGCCGCAACCGCGGGCTCGAGTGTGGCAGTGACAGCCGCAGCTGACAGAACTCTCCTGTCTCTACCGTCCTTGTCAGCGAGGTCCTGCTTTCTCCTACGCAGGCTCTGCGTCCTGTCTCTCCTGCGTTTCTCGCTCTTCTAGTCTGTCTCCGTGGCAACTCCCCTCTGCTGAACTCCTGTGCTCCTTTTATCTTGGCCCCGCCTCCACACCTTCCAGAAAAGTCTCTGCCTCCCCCTCCAGTTCCTTCCCCCGGGCACCTTCACCCTAGGAACTTATGTGACAGCCCCCTTGGTTCTGGCCTGGGCACACAGTGGGGGCCCATTCCCCTACAATAACAAGTGGGTGTGAGCAGCATTAGGCATTAAGTTGTGCCAACCCAGTGCTTAGTGTGGACCACAGAATGTGATAACAAAAAGCTCCATATTGAGCTTCTGTAATTGGTGTTTGTCCCAGGTAGAGGTGACCAGCCCACCTGCAGAAGACTACTGCCATTAGAAGTGGGCAAGGGTTGTTTCCTCAGAAGAGAACACTGAGACTAATCCTTGAATACATTCACTAGATAGGCGAGGGATGGGATAAGCCTCCCTAGAGGGGTAAAGAGTAGCCACACTGGCAAAGATGGTAAGCTAATGCTGAATAGTGATGAGCGAGCGAGCTTGTGTGCTCATAGTGACTTCGACGTGCTCGAATACTATGTTCGAGTCCCTGCGGGTGCATGTCTCGCGGTTGTTCGACTGTCACAACACATGCAGGGATTCCCTGTTTGGTAGGCAATCCCGGCATGTGTTGCAGCTGTCTGACAGCCGCGAGGACTCAAACATATAATTCGAGCACTCTGAAGATATTCTATTAGCCCATGAGCATGCTTAGCTAACACCTTATCTGAGCACACTCGGTCATCACTAATGCCTAACTGTATAGAGGGACGCTGCATGAACGACGGCTAGGTGGGACTGTGAAACGTAAACTGTAGAAGAGCTGAACAAGTTAAGAGGAATTTGCAAAGTTCCAGAAAAGCTCCTACAAATAATGTCGTGAAGGCGAGAGGGGTTGTGATCAGTAAAGAAAGAGATGTGTGCTGAACTGTTGAGAAAAGTGACTCATAGATTCTGGCAGTGTGAAGGAAGTGCTGCTGATTAGATTGCCAGCTGCTTTCTTCAAAAAAATAGCACCACTCTTTTACATCATCTATGTCTAGCGTGCATTTGAGTTGTGGGCAATTGCTTTAGAGAGCAATACCCTCTTGCATAGTTATTAGTAGTCCAGTGGGGGGTCAGGATTTAAAAGAATTGTCCAATATTAACTAGAAAAGACAGCCTTTTGCCCACTCCTATCCATAGGCTTTTCTAGAACTCAAGCTTCCACATGAATTAGTATAAATGTCCCCAGTTCCCCATTTTTTGCATCAAGAGGTGGGCGATGCCGCAGGCCTGACAAGTGACGTGCATGGCCTCCTGTCTAATATTAAAATACCTGCCTGGTGTGCACAAGACCTGTCAATCGGCCGACAAATGCAAAAGCTAGCGGCGCTTCTCCCCTCCCTAGTCGGAAGTGAGCGGTGTTAGCTAACCCCCTCTAAGCATTGATTAAGCAGAAATAGCTGTTAAACAGGTCTTCAAAAAAACCATCGAAGCAAAGGCGTGTGAACCTGACAAGAGTGTTAGTTACAGATTTATTTTAAAATCAGAATCTCAGGAAATATTTTTCTCATCAGACTCGAAAAAATATGTAAATTTATTCCGAATACTTTTCATTACAAAGAGCGACAGTGGTAGCGCGGCGGGGGCTGCCTGCTGTAATAAAGCAAAGTTTCCATGTCATATTGTATTTTCAGCTGCTTATGTTAAACCAATCTTCATGTTTACAAGCAAGAACGCTCTGTAT
Source organism: Oophaga sylvatica (assembly GCA_033576555.1). Classification (NCBI taxonomy): domain Eukaryota; kingdom Metazoa; phylum Chordata; class Amphibia; order Anura; family Dendrobatidae; genus Oophaga; species Oophaga sylvatica. The sequence continues at coordinate 23,626,855 of JARQOD010000001.1, forward strand.
AAGTTACCGGCAGATGGTATTTACTCTATAGCTCGGCGGTAAGTTGTTATAATTTAGCGGCTTATGAATCGCTGCACACGATTTGTCAGGAGACATTTGTGCCAAGTCCTGGAAAATAAATATATTCATTTTCCGAGTGCGGCTCAGTTTTTCTCTAAAGCTCCGGCACCTAAATCACATTGAAGAATGCAAGGACCGTGCTCTAAACCAATATTAGGAAGTGGATAGACTTTGATTTAACCTTCTTATGCAAAATTCTCATTTCCATATTGTATTTACAGGCTGGAATAGGAGAACAGGCTCCATGTTATGATCACCTCCTCCAGACGTGGATATGATAAAGTTATCTGCCACTCTTACCGATGAAGAGCTCTGGGATCCCACCATCTGTCTCTCGCCGAGGCCACCCGTTTACACATATATTATGTGATAGGGCTAACATAACCTCCTAATAAATATACCGTGCCACTATTAGAGATGCACAGATAAGGAGAATTTGTGGACAATCTGCTCTACTGGTGTCTCATATAATGGATCCAAGTCCAGACAAAGTATTTACGCTTCTTCTTTGTTCAGTCAACGCGTTTCGAGGTGCTATAGACTTCTTCATCAGGACTTCATCAGTGACAAGGCTACGGTTAGGTGGATTCAAAACTGTCTCAGTGATCGTACTCAGAGTGGTAATAAATGGTTGCACATCCAATTAGAAAAGTGATTCAAGTGGTGTATCACATAGCTCTGTCCTGGCTCCAGTCTTGTTCAACATTTTTATAAATGATCTCAGTAAGGGAACTGAAGGCAAACTGATCAAATTTGCAGACGATGCAAAGCAAGAAAGAACTAAGCAACAGCACGTATGAAAAAGACTTGGGTAAACTAATAGATCATAAACTGCACATGAGTCAACAGTGTGATGCAGCAGCAAATCTGTGTTTTCCTGGCATAATGATGACTCATTGGACTTGCAGCAGCTGGATTTATATGTGATGGAAATGTTGTGTATACACAACTAAATCAGGTTAGCATAACCTTATTTAACACCCCTATCTCCCTTGGATATAACCCTATTGCGCTGTCATTTCCTCCTGTTTTTTTTGTTAGAGATGGTTATGCCATATTATTAACTGGGAAAGAGCCACCATGTGCCATTACTATGCCATATCAACTACTGCCACACAAATGAAAATTACACTGCAGGTGTCCTCACAGTGGGAAATTCATCAATGCTCACTTTAAATTTTTAATTATAAAAGTCAACCAGTGGGAGATCTGCAGTATACATAACATAGGATACATTGAGACTGCTGGGTATACATCACATAGGGGCATATACATAACAGGAGATGAAAGGGAAAAAACATTACAGGAGGGCCTTGGGGTATATACATCACAGGAGATGCTGGGGCACATACATCACAGGAGACGGCAGGGCATATACAGCAAAGGATGGGCTGGGTGCATATATACGTTACAGGAAGGGCTGGGGTCATATATATACATCACAGGAGGGGCTGGGGGCATATATATATATTTATATATACAGTACAGACCAAAAGTTTGGACACATCTTCTCTGTGATGGTGTGATATGTTATGTGGGTATCATTTTGTGTATTTTATATTTTACTGATTTACATGGTGTTCTCTTGCTGCCCGATATCATTCTGTGAATTCCACATATTGTCTAGAGTCTCAATTGTCAGCCTTTTGGCTGAAACCCCTGCTGACATCTCCTGACTGTCCATTCATGACCCCTCAGCTATCCATATGCAGCGAGTCACCCCCAGTAGTGCCTTAATCCCTGAGGCACCTTTCCCAGGTCAGAAGTGAGATGAAAGCCATCAAACCGATCTGACTGCCCTGGAGATAAGGAGGGGGTCTGATGACCACAGAGAGGTGGAAATCAGTTCCTGTGTGAAAAGGATGGTGTGCAATTAGCAACTGGTGTAGACCCCGGACTTAAGGGTATGCCACACTAAACAATATCGCTAACAGGATCGCTAAAAAACGTCACTATTTAGCGATCCCGTTAGCGATATTGTTCAGTGCGGCAGCTTCCAGCGACGAGCTTCCTGCTGTGATCTCGCTCGTCGCTGGAATCGTTCCGGACCCTATTTTCTCGTCGGCGCTCCCGCTGGGTAAGTATCTAATCGCTGTGTGGCACCTTTTCTTAGCGATTTAGCGGTACTTTTGTACCGCTAAAGTCGTTAAGAAGATCGCTAACGGCGATAGCGTCGTTAACTATATCGCTAAATGTGGCCGCATTTAGCGATATAGAAACAATCCCGCTAGCGATCGCATTAGTATGCGTCGTTATCGTGATCGCTAGCGGGATTGTTTAGTGTGGCAGTACCTTAAAAAGCAGGTACTTGCATTTTTAGGAACTGCTGGTTACTATCGGAAATTTGTTCCTAATTTCAGCATCTTGGCCAAGCCCCTAACCGACCTCACCCGCAAGAACATGCCTAGGAATGTGACGTGGACGACTGCATGCGAGGATGCCTTTTCAGCGTTAAAGACCGCCCTCATCACTGCTCCTGTCTTGGCTGCCCTTGATTATAAGCGCAGGTTTCTCGTGCAGACAGATGCATCCACCTTTGGGATTTGGGCAGTTCTTAGCCAAGTGAACGCCTCTGGAGAAGAACATTCTGTTGCTTTTGCTAGTCGGAAATTACTGGATTGGGAAGTTGCTTATGCCACTATTGAAAAAGAGTGTCTTGCCATCGTATGGGCGATAAAAAAAATTGCAGCCATAATTGTATGGCAGAGACTTTACAATTGTTACAGACCACAACCTCACATGGCTGAATCGCGTATCAGTAGACAATGGAAGATTGCTGCGATGGAGCTTGTCCCTACAACCCTACTGCTTCTCCATCCAATACAAGTGGGGCAGCCAGTACCAGAACGCTGATGAACTGTCTCGACAAGAAGAACCATAGACCCCTCAGGCCGACCTAGCCTTACCACCGTACAAGGGACTATTGCAGTTGAGCAATGTGGACTAAAGTGAGCAGGCCAGAGGTCTGTGTAGACCTCATGGCGTGCTCACTTATTTTGAGGGGGGGGGAGAGGTTGTGATGGTGTGATATGTTCTGTGGTTATCATTTTGTGTATATTTATATTTTACTGATTTACATGGTGCTCTCTTGCTGCCCGATGTCATTCTGTGTATTCCACATATTGTCTAGAGTCTTAATTGTCAGCCTTTTGGCAGAAACCCCTACTGATATCTTCTGACTGTCCATTCATGATCCCTCAGCTATCCAAATGCAGCGAGTCACGCCCTGTAGTGCCTTAATCCCTGAGGAACCTTTCCCAGGTCAGAAGTGGGATGAAAGCCATCAAACAGGTCTGACTGCCCTGGAGATAAGGAGGGGGTCTGATGACCACAGAGAGGTGGAAGTCAGTTCCTGTGTGAAAAGGATGGTGTACAGACACAGCACTTCAGAGAGAAAGAAGGAGTGATTTCTTTTGTTTTATCCTCTGTCGTCTGGATTATTGGACTGATCTCATGGACATTTATCCTGTTACTGAACTGCATTCGTGTTCTGGACTATTGGATCCTCAGTGTGGTAGTTTGTTTATGGACCTTTTCGTTTTGCCTATAATAAAGGTCTTGGGATTGTTCGTACTCCTCTTGCTCTGTTGATTGTGTGATACGGAGAAGGACCCCGTGACATTCTCATTTAAAGATTTTTCTGTATTTTCATGACTATGAAAATTGTACATTCACACTGAAGGCATCAAAACTATGAATTAACACGTGGAATTATATACTTAACAAAAAAGTGTGTAACAACTGAAATTATGTCTTATATTCTAGGTTCTTCAAAGTAGCCACCCTTTGCTTTGATGATTGTTTTGCACACTCTTGGCATTCTCTTGATGAGCTTCAAGAGGTAGTCACCGGAAATGGTCTTCCAACAATCTTGAAGTAGTTCCCAGAGATGCTTAGCACTTGTTAGCCCTTTTGCCTTCACTCTGCGGTGTCCAGCTCACCCCAAACCATCTCGATTGGGTTCAGGTCTGGTGACTGAGGAGGCCAGGTCATCTGGCGCAGCACCCCATCACTCTTCTTCTTGGTCAAATAGCCCTTACACAGCCTGGAGGTGTTTGGGGTCATTGTCCTGTTGAAAAAATAAATGATGGTCCAACTAAACGCAAACCGGATAGAATAGCATGCCGCTGCAAGATGCTGTGGTAGCCATGCTGGTTCAGTATGCCTTCAATTTTGAATAAATCCCCAACAGTGTCACCAGCAAAGCGCCTCCACACCATCCACACCTCCTCCTCCATGCTTCACGGTGGGAACCAGGCATGTAGAGTCCATCCGTTCACCTTTTCTGCGTCGCACAAAGACACAGTGGTTGGAACCAAAGATCTCAAATTTGGACTCATCAGACCAAAGCACAGATTTCCACTGGTCTAATGTCCATTCCTTGTGTTCTTTAGCCCAAACAAGACTCTTCTGCTTGTTGCCTGTCCTTAGCAGTGGTTTCCTAGCAGCTATTTTACCATGAAGGCCTGCTGCACAAGGTCTCCTCTTAACAGTTGTTGTAGAGATGTGTCTGCTGCTAGAACTCTGTGTGGCATTGACCTGGTCTCTAATCTGAGCTGCTGTAAACCTGCAATTTCTGAGGCTGGTGACTCGGATAAACTTATCCTCAGAAGCAGAGCTGACTCTTGGTCTTCCATTCCTGGGTGGTCCTCATGTGAGCCAGTTTCTTTGTAGCACTTGATGGTTTTTGTAACTGCACTTGAGGACACTTTCAAAGTCTTCACAAATTTTCGGACTGACTGACCTTCATTTCTTAAAGTAATGATGGCCACTCGTTTTTCTTTACTTAGCTGCTTTTTTCTTGCCATAATACAAATTCTAACAGTCTATTCAGTAGGACTATCAGCTGTGTATCCACCAGACTTTTGCACAACACAGCTGATGGTCCCAACCCCATTTATAAAGCCAGAAATCCCACTTATTAAACCTGACAGGGCACACTGTGAAGTGAAAACCATTACCGCTGACTACCTCTTGAAGCTCATCAAGAGAATGCCAAGAGTGTGCAAAGCAGTCATCAAAGCAAAAGGTGGCTACTTTGAAGAACCTAGAATATAAGACATAATTTCAGTTGTTTCACACTGTTTTAAGTATATAATTCCATGTGTTAATTCATAGTTTTGATGTCTTCAGTGTGAATTTACAATTTTCATAGTCCTGAAAATACAGAAAAATCTTTAAATGAGAAGGTGTGTCCAAACTTTTGATCTGTTCTGTATATCACATGAGACGCCAGGGCATATACATCACAAGAGAGGATGGGGCACATGGAGGGCTTGGGGGTATATACATTACAGGAGGGTCTGGGGCTGCCGCTGATGTCATTCATGGGATTGGAGTGTTAAACACAGAGTGTGCTGACTCCACACACAAAGTACGTCCTGACACAGGATGTAATCCTTTATTTCACAGTCCCGTACACGCATTGTCAGGAGCAATTAAAATCCAGCAGGCAGTGTTTTGCTTTCTTTTGGTCTGAGCACTGTGAGCCCGGTCCGAGCACTGCGATCCATGGGAATCTGCACGGGGGCTGGAGAGAAGAAGTCACGCGATGTTCAAGGTTCCCTGTTGTGAATGGGTTTGAGATGAGTTCTGAGCAGAGGATCCCTCTGGTGGTTACAAGCGGTACTAGTGAAGATTGTGAGGACTGGGAATCAGGTGTTACTGACTGGTCTTATATAAGGGAGTCATTTTCCCATCAGGGTTGCCGGTGACCAATTGTTCTGGTCTGAATCCTTCATTCCAGTTTCCCTTGTAGCCTGCTGTGTCGTGTCTGCATCTCCTGCTACCAGATAAGAATTTTTCTTCTTTTGTGTTGTTGCTATATTTTTGCATTTTGTCCTGCACTTCTTTGGGGGCCTTCTGGGTCCCCTCCGGGGGCTTCTGCCTTCTCAGTTTAGTTCAGCCACTGAGTTTTGTTCTTTTGCTTTTTTCAGTTTTTTCAGTGGCTGCTGTTTTGATTTTGTTACACCAGAGAGCTAATTTAGGTGGTAGAGGTCGTGTGATCTCAGGTGATTTTGAAATTAGTAGAGTTGGTGTTTTTCAGGGTTTTCTGGGATTGCAGTAAGTACCCTTCCTGTCCTTTTCTATTTAGATAGTTTGGGCCCCAGCGTTTGCTCATACTATTTTCTTTCTGTGTCAGTATTTCCTCTTGTCTAACCGCCATTACATGTTTGGGGGCTTTCTATTATCTTTGGGGATCTGCTCCGGGGCAGATAGCTTTCCTATTTCTATCTTTAGGTGTAGATAGTTTCTCAGGCTGTGACGAGGCGTCTAGGACCAACGTAGGAACGCTCCACGGCTGCCTCTAGTTGTGGTGGTTAGTCAGGGTACTGCAATCCCATAGATTCCAACTGCTCTGGTGTATTGCCTTTTTACCTGCACTCCTCAGCTACCGAAACATAACAGTATCACCGGCCCAAAAATTGAAAATTGTATGGTACTCACAGAAGGGAAAAAATATTGTGATAGAAAAAAGGTTGTCAGAGTTGTCAGAGATATTTTTCTGTTTGTTGCATTTTTTTTTTTTTCCCTCTGTATCTCTGGGTGCTGGGGAGGATCTTTTCTCCCAATGGAGTTTGCACAGTTGTCTGGCCGTGTGGATCAGCTTGCCACTGAGGTTCGGAGTATTGCTATCTATCTTGCTGGGTTGCCTGTTGTGGAACCTAGGATCCCCATGCCAGATTTTTTTTAGGGGATCGAGCTAAGTTTCAGAATTTCAAAAATAATTGTAAATTGTTTTTTGCCTTAAAATCTAAGTCCTCAGGAAACGCAGCGCAGCAGGTTCAAATTATCATCTCTCTCCTGCGCGGCGATCCTCAGGATTGGGCTTTTTCCCTGATACCTGGGGATCCTGTTTTGAGTGATGTTGATGCGTTTTTTCAGGCTTTGGGGTTATTGTACGATAAGCCTAATGTCACTGATCAAGCTGAAAAAGCCTTGTTGGCATTAAATCAGGGGCTTGATGACGCTGAGTTATACTGTCAGAGATTCCGTAGGTGGGCAGTCCTGACCAAATGGAATGACGACGCTTTGGCGGCCCTTTTCCGGAAGGGTCTGTCAGATAATGTAAAGGATGTTATGGTGGGATTCCCTGTCCCCTCTGGTCTCAATGATTCTATGTCATTAGCGATTCAAATTGACAGACGTTTGCGTGAGCGGAGAAGTATGCGTGGAGTGGTGTTGCCTTGTGAGCCAGCTTCTGAGCCCATGCAGTGTGATGGAGTGGTGTCTGGGGCACAGCGTCATGAGTTTCGAAAGCGCAATAGGTTATGTTTCTACTGTGGTGATGCCTCTCATGCTATTTCAGTCTGCCCTAAGCGGGGAAGACGTTTTGCACGCTCAGTTGTCTTGGGTAGTGTTCAGACTAAGTTTTTATTAACTGTCACTCTGATATGCTCTCTGTCCTCATTTTCTGCTCAGGCTTTCGTTGATTCTGGAGCAGCTATTAACCTGATGGATTATGATTTTGCTAAACGTTGTGGGTTTCCCTTGATACCCCTACAGAAGTCTATTCCCCTACTGGGGATCGATTCTACCCCTTTGGCTGAGAATAAACCTCAGTTCTCTACTCAGGTGATAATGAGGGTTGAACCTGATCATCAGGAGTGCTGTAAATTTTTGGTTCTGTATAATCTGCATGATATTATCGTACTGGGTTTCCCTTGGTTACAGTCTCATAATCCTGTTTTGGATTGGAAATCTGTGTCTGTAACCAGTTGGGGCTGCCAATGTGTTAATACCAACACTCCTGTTTTTTCTGCCTCCCCCCAAGCTCAGGATGTTCCTGACTTTTTGTTTGATTTTTCTGATGTGTTTAGCGAAAGTAAATCTGCATCCTTACCTCCCCATAGGAGCTATGACTGCGCTATTGAATTAGTGCCGGGTAGTAAATTCCCTAAAGGTCGCCTTTTTAACTTGTCTGTACCTGAACATGACGCTATGCGGTCTTATATCAAGGAATCATTGGAGAAGGGTCATATCAGACCATCCTCTTCACCCTTAGGTGCCGGTTTTTTCTTTGTGGCCAAAAAAGATGGTTCATTAAGGCCATGTATTGATTATCGTCTCTTGAACAATATTACTGTGAAATATCAATACCCGTTACCCTTGATTTCTGACCTGTTTTCCAGGGTGAAAAACGCTACTTGGTTTACCAAGCTTGACCTCAGGGGGCGTATAACCTTATTCGCATTAAGCACGGGGATGAATGGAAGATGGCATTCAATACCCCTGAAGGGCATTTTGAGTACCTAGTGATGCCCTTTGGGCTCACTAATGCCCCTTCCGTCTTCCAGTCCTTCATGAATGACATTTTCAGGGATTTTGTGGACAAATTTCTGATTGTTTATTTGGATGATATCTTGATTTTTTCTAATGACTGGGACTCTCATGTGAAACATGTTCGGACTGTGTTCCAGATTTTGAGGGATAATGCTCTGTATGTGAAGGGATCAAAGTGTCTTTTTGGCGTACAGAAGATCTCATTTCTGGGATTCATTTTGTCCCCATCTGTTATTGAAATGGACCCGGTCAAGGTTCAGGCCATCTGTGATTGGGTCCAACCTACTTCATTAAAGGCTCTTCAGAGATTTTTGGGTTTTGCCAATTTTTATCGTAAATTTATTGGTAATTTCTCGGTTATTGTTAAACCATTAACTGATTTGACCAGAAAGGGTTCTGATGTGGTGAATTGGCCTCCTGAGGCAGTCTCTGCATTTCAGGAACTTAAGCAGAGATTCACTTCTGCTCCTGTTCTACGGCAGCCTGATGTTTCTCTGCCATTTCAGGTGGAGGTTGATGCCTCTGAAATTGGGGCAGGTGCCGTTTTGTCCCAAAAAGATCCAGAGACCTCTAAAAGTAACCCTTGTGCCTTTTTCTCTCGAAAATTTTCTCCTACTGAACGTAATTATGACGTGGGTAATCGGGAGTTATTGGCCATGAAGTGGGCTTTTGAAGAGTGGAGACATTGGCTGGAGGGAGCCAAACATCAGGTGGTGGTCCTTACGGACCATAAGAATCTGGTCTATCTGGAATCTGCCAAGCGACTCAATCCTAGACAGGCCAGGTGGGCCTTGTTTTTCACACGTTTTAATTTTGTGGTTTCCTTTCTTCCTGGCACTAAGAATGTTAAGGCGGATGCCCTCTCGAGGAGTTTCCTTGCGGACTCTCCTGAGTTATCTGATCCTTCTGTTCTTTTGAAAGAGGGTGTAGTTCTTTCCGCCATCTCGCCCAATTTGAGACTTGCTCTGGAGGGGTGTCAGGAGGATAGGCCCGAGCGCTGCCCTGTTGGAAAATTGTTTGTCCCGGACCAATGGAAAAAGAGTGTGATGTCTGAGATTCATTGTTCCGCATTGGCTGGGCATCCCGGAATTTTTGGCACCAGAGACTTGGTTAGTCGGTCCTTTTGGTGGCCTACCTTGTCTCGCGATGTCAGGGAATTTGTGCAGTCCTGCGGGACTTGCTCTCGCTCCAAGCCTTGCTCTCGCTCTAGTGGTTTGTTGATGCCATTGCCTGTGCCCAAGAGACCATGGACCCATATCTCTATGGATTTCATTTCCGATCTTCCTGTTTCTCAGAGAATGACCACCATCTGGGTAATTTGTGATAGGTTTTCCAAAATGATACATCTTGTGCCATTACCTAAGTTGCCTTCCTCCTCTGAATTGGTGCCGTTGTTTCTTCAGCACGTGGTTCGTTTACACGGCATTCCTGAGAACATTGTGTCTGACAGAGGAGTCGAGTTTGTTTCCAGATTTTGGAGGACTTTTTGTTCTAAACTGGGTGTTCAATTGTCTTTCTCCTCGGCATTTCATCCTCAGACCAATGGTCAAACTGAGAGAACAAACCAGACATTAGAGACTTATCTAAGATGCTTTGTGTCTGCTGATCAGGGTGACTGGGTCTCTTTTTTGCCTTTGGCTGAGTTTGCTCTTAATAATAGGGCTAGCTCTGCCACTTTGATGTCTCCGTTTTTCTGTAATTCTGGTTTTCACCCTCGATTTTCTTCAGGACAGACGGAAGCTTCTGTCTGTCCAGGTGTTGACTCTGTTGTTGAGCGTATGCAACAGATTTGGGACCAGGTAGTGGAGAGGTTGTCCCTCTCTCAGGAGAAGGCCCAGCGGTTTGCTAACCGGCATAGGACTGATGGTCCTCGGTTTAAAGTGGGGACTTGGTCTGGTTGTCCTCAAAGAATATTCCTATGAGAGTAGCATCTCCTAAATTTAAGCCTAGGTTCATTGGACCTTATAAGATCATGGAGATTATTAATCCTGTTTCTTTTCGTTTGCTTCTTCCAGGGACATTTAAGATCCATAACGTGTTCCACAAGTCCTTGTTGAAGAGGTTTGTTGAGCCAGTGGTTCCTGCTACTGTGCCTCCTGACCCTGTTTTGGTTGAGGGCAATCTGGAGTATGTGGTTGAGAAAATATTGGATTCTCGTTTTTCTAGACGAAGACTCCAGTATTTGGTTAAATGGAGAGGTTATGGTCAGGAAGACAATTCTTGGGTGTTTGCTTCGGACATCCATGCTAGGAGACTTATCCGTGCGTATCATAGAACTCATCCTGACCGACCTGGTTGCTCAAATGAGGGTTCGGTGACCCCTCCTCAAGGGGGGGGTACTGTTGTGAATGGGTTTGAGATGAGTTCTGAGCAGAGGCTCCCTCTGGTGGTTACAAGCGGTACTAGTGAAGATTGTGAGGACTGGGAATCAGGTGTTACTGACTGGTCTTATATAAGGGAGTCATTTTCTCATCAGGGTTGCCGGTGACCAATTGTTCTGGTCTGAATCCTTCATTCCAGTTTCCCTTGTAGCCTGCTGTGTCGTGTCTGCATCTCCTGCTACCAGATAAGAATTTTTCTTCTTTTGTGTTGTTGCTATATTTTTGCATTTTGTCCTGCACTTCTTTGGGGGCCTTCTGGGTCCCCTCCGGGGGCTTCTGCCTTCTCAGTTTAGTTCAGCCACTGAGTTTTGTTCTTTTGCTTTTTTCAGTTTTTTCAGTGGCTGCTGTTTTGATTTTGTTACACCAGAGAGCTAATTTAGGTGGTAGAGGTCGTGTGATCTCAGGTGATTTTGAAATTAGTAGAGTTGGTGTTTTTCAGGGTTTTCTGGGATTGCAGTAAGTACCCTTCCTGTCCTTTTCTATTTAGATAGTTTGGGCCCCAGTGTTTGCTCATACTATTTTCTTTCTGTGTCAGTATTTCCTCTTTTCTAACCGCCATTACATGTTTGGGGGCTTTCTATTATCTTTGGGGTTCTGCTCCGGGGCAGATAGCTTTCCTATTTCTATCTTTAGGTGTAGTTAGTTTCTCAGGCTGTGACGAGGCGTCTAGGACCAACGTAGGAACTCTCCACGGCTGCCTCTAGTTGTGGTGGTTAGTCAGGGTACTGCAATCCCATAGATTCCAACTGCTCTGGTGTATTGCCTTTTTTACCTGCACTCCTCAGTACCGAAACATAACAGTTCCCCACCCCTGGGTTACTGAATCAGTTAGCTACTGACTGGGTCTCTAGGGATATCTGATTACTGTGTGTCTCACCACTGGGAGCTTCTGCGATCTCAAGAACGAAGCTCTGAAACCCAAGAACCAGGCTCTTCAGATCTTCATCTTGAATGAAGCGGAAGAGTGCATGCTCTCAGTTCATTGTTTATGAGCCTTCCTGAGAAAACCTTATCTAGCATTCGTCAATTTTTTGCCAGTCTCACAGACCATTAATGGGGCGAAGATCAAGTACACTGGGGAAAAAAGTATTTAGTCAGCCACCAATTGTGCAAGTTCTCTCACTTAAAAAGATGACCTAGAAATGTAATTGACATCATAGGTAGACCACAACTATGAGAGTCAAAATGATAAAACAAATCCAGAAAATCAGCTCACCTTGTCTGATTTGGCAAGATTTATTTTGCAAATTATGGTGGAAAATAAGTATTTGGTTATTAAAAAAAGTTTATTTCAATATTTTGTTATATATCCTTTGTTGGCAATGACAGAGGTCAAATGTTTTCTGTAAGTCCTCAGAAGGTTGACACACACTGTTGGTGGTATGTTGGCCCATTCCTCCATGCAGATCTCCTCTAGAGCAGTGATGTTTTGGGCCTGTCGCTGGGCAACACGGACTTTCAAATCCTTCCAAAGGTTTTCTATGGGGTTGAGATCTGGAGACTGGCTAGGCCACTTCAGGACCTTCATATGCTTCTTACGAAGCCACTCCTTTGTTGCCCTGGTGGTGTGCTTGGGATCATTATCATGCTGAAAGACCCATCCATGTTTCATCTTCAATGCCCTTGCTGATGGAAGGAGATTTGCACTCAAAATCTCACAGTATATGGTCCCATTCACTCTTTCACGTACCCAGATCAGTCGTCCTGGTCCCTTTGCAGAGAAACAACTCCAAAGCATGATGTTGCCACTCCCATGCTTCACAGTAGGTATAGTGTTTTTTGGATGTAACTCAGCATTCTGTCTCCTTCAAGCACGACGAGTTTTGTTTCTACCAAATAGTTCTACTTTGGTTTCATCAGACCATATGACATTCTCCCAATACTCTTCTGGATAATCTAAATGCTCTCTAGCAAACTTCAGACGGGCCTGGACATGTACTGGCTTAAGCAGGAGGACACGTCTGGCACTGCAGCATCTGAGTCCCTGGCGGCGTAGTGTGTTACTGATAGTAGCCTTTGTTACGGTGGTCCCAGCTCTATGTAGGTCATTCACTAGGTCCCCCCATGTGGTTCTGGGATTTTTGCTCACCGTTCTTGTGATCATTTTGACCCCACGGGGTGAGATCTTGCGTGGAGTCCCAGATGAAGGGAGATTATCAGTGGTCTTGTATGTCTTCCATTTTCTTATTATTGCTCCCACAGTTGATTTCATCATACCAAGCTGCTTGCCTATTGTAGATTCAGTCTTCCCAGCCTGGTGCAGGGCTACAATTTTGTTTCTGGTGTCCTTCGACAGCTCTTTGGTCTGCACCATAGTGGAGTTTGGAGTGTGACTGTTTGAGGTTGTGGACAGGTGTCTTTTATACTGATAAGATCAAACAGGTGCCATTACCACAGGTAATGAGTGGAGGACAGAGGAGCCTCTTAAAGAAGAAGTTACATGTCTGTGAGAGAAATCTTGCATGTTTTTAGGTGACCAAATACTTATTATCCACCATAATTTGCAAAATAAATCTTACCAAATCAGACAAGGTGACTTTCTGGATTTGTTTTCTCATTTTGACTCACATAGTTGTGGTCTACCTATGATGTCAATTACAGTCCTCTCTCATCTTTTTAACTTGCACAATTGGTGGCTGACTAAATAGTTTTTTTTCCCACTGTATGTGCACTTATGCTCCATTCAAGATACGGCTCCTTGGAGCCTTCTCTTGGTTTCCAAAGCCCCGATCTTGGGAGCACTGGATAGGGTATATACAGTGCCTTGCGAAAGTATTCAGCTCCCTGGAACTTTTCAACCTTTTCCCACATATCGTGCTTCAAACATAAAGATACCAAATGTTAATTTTTGGTGAAGAGTCAACAAGTGGGACACAATTGTGAAGTTGAGAAAAATGTATTGTTTTTTTTAAATTTTTGTGGAAATTCAAAAACTGAAAAGTGGGGTGTGCAAAATTATTCGGCCCCTTTAACTTAATACTTTGTTGCGCCACCTTTTGCTGCGATTTCAGCTGCAAGTCGCTTGGGGTATGTCTCTATCAGTTTTGTACATCGAGAGACTGAAATTCTTGCCCGTTCTTCCTTGGCAAACAGCTCGAGCTCAGTGAGGTTGGATGGAGATTGTTTGTGAACAGCAGTTTTCAGCTCTTTCCACAGATTCTCGATTGGATTCAGGTCTGGACTTTGACTTGTCCATTCTAACACCTCGATATGTTTATTTGTGAACCATTCCATTGTAGATTTTGCTTTATGTTTGGGATCATTGTCTTGTTGGAAGACAAATCTCCGTCCCAGTCTCAGGTCTTTTGCAGACTCCAACAGGTTTTCTTCAAGAATGTATTTGGCTCCATCCATCTTCCCATCAATTTGAACCAACTTCCCTGTTCCTTGCTGAAGAAAATCAGGCCCAAACCATGATGCTGCCACCACCATGTTTGACAGTGGGGATGCTGTGTTCAGGGTGATGAGCTGTGTTGCCTTTACGCCAAACATATCGTTTGGCATTATTGCCAAAAAGTTTGCTTTTGGTTTCATCTGACCAGAGCTCCTTCTTCCACATGTTTGGTGTGTCTCCCAGGTGGCTTGTTGCAAACTTTAAACAACACTTTTTATGAATATCTTTGAGAAATGGCTTTCTTCTTGCTACTCTTCCATAAAGGCCAGATTTGTGCAGTGTACGACTGATTGTTGTCCTATGGACAGACTGCTCCACCTCAGCTGTAGATCTCTGCAGTTCATCCAGAGTGATCATGGGCCTCTTGGCTGCATCTCTGATCAGTCTTCTCCTTGTTTGAGATGAAAGTTTAGAGGGACGGCCGGGTCTTGGTCGATTTGCAGAGGTAGGATACTCCTTCCATTTCAATATGATCGCTTGCACAGTGCTCCTTGGGATGTTTAAAGTTTTGGAAATCATTTTGTATCCAAATCTGGCTTTAAACTTCTCCACAACAGTATCACGGACCTGCCTGTTGTGTTTCCTTGGTCTTCTTGATGCTCTCTGTGCTTCAAACAGAAACCTGAGACTATCACTGAGCAGGTGCATTTATATGGAGACTTGATTACACACAGGTGGATTATATTTATCATAATATCATAAATTAGTCATTTAGTACAACACTGGCTCATTCAGAGATCCACAGCGAACTTCTGGAGTGAGTTTGCTGCACTGAATAATATTGCGCGCCCCACAATTCAGTTTTTGTATTTCCACAAACATTTAAAATAACCAATAAATTTCATTCAACTTCACAATTGTGTCCCACTTGTTGATTTTTCACCAAAAATTTACATTTGGTATGTTTGAAGCATGATATGTGAGAAAAGGTTGAAAAGTTCCTGGGAGCCGAATACTTTAGCAAGGCACTGTAACTTACTATCTTGGGTATAATCCTTTAAAAACAAACTCTACGTTTATCTTCCATACCATTCCATTGTGTTTGTCTCATTGACGAGCAGTTTTGTGATTGATACCGCAGAACAGAGAATATCAGTTCTTCCTGTTCTTCACATTTCCAAGAAAACAACCGTCCACAGTAACAGGATGAATTGTCTGGCGTGAGATATGGATCGCACAGTGTCGGCTTTACAGCAGTAGAAAGCATGAAATACCTTTTGTTTGTGACTAGATGAGATGTATTCACTGTCGGCTGTAATCTGTCAGGCGGGAGGAAATAACAAGGCTATTTTTTTACCTCTATCTATGTAACAGATGCCCCTTGAGTTTAATCTGCCTGCGTTCTCCATATTCCGTGTCTGTGAAATGCATGTTTTTCTCATTTAAGCAAATGAGGGGGAAGGATAACGATGAACCAGACAAGACCACAACCGCATAATCGCACATAACGCTTCATTTCTGGTGTCACGAAAGTCTAAAAATCACCAAAACTCGGATCCCCGAGGGGGTCTTGTCATCGTTCCAATCACCTGTGCTCCTGTGTAAGGTATAATTATCCAAATTATCCACCTTTACCTATTTTTTTGCATTTTGCTTTTTTATAATTGTTGTTTATGTATTATTTTAGCATGGTTATGTAATAAACAGTGTTTTTAATATTATTTCCTGGATCTCTTCGTCAGCTAATATTATTTAAGTCCGAGTTTGTTGGTTGGTTTTTTAATGTGTGCCAAATTCTTCAAGACGGCACAGGTAGTTCATTAATTTTGAACACGATCAAAAATACTTTTCCTTTTTTGCTTTTCAACTTTTTTTTTGAGAAAAAAAAATTGCAAGTTAGGATAAAATGTTGCAAAATTTTCCCAAAAATTTCTGACGTACATCTAATCATCCTGGTGGGGGAAGGAGGGGACAGGATCACATTTGTGCATCTTACAACTTTATAAAAAAAGTCTTAATTAATGAATCAGACGAAAAAAAGAAAAAATCTGGAAACCCCTAACCGATGCCAACAATGGCGAAGTAATACAAAAATAGGTGAACACTGGTGATGAGCAAACGGGCTTCTGTTTTAGACAATCCCTGCATGTGTTGTGTTTGTCGAACAGCCGTGAGACATGCAGCCGCGGGGACTCATTTTTCAAGCATGCCGTAATCACTTGGTTAGCACCCGAGAACGCTCGGATAACACCTTACGTGAGCTTATTCGCTGATCACTAATGAACATATATAAATGGACTTTAAAAAAAGGATCATATTAAGTGCAGGTGAAAAACGCCCAAAAATTAGATAAAAAAAAGTGCAATAATAAAACAGGCCATAGGTCTTTCTGCAAAACTTGCAACCCGGCACCTGCCACGGGCCATATATAATACTGGTATTTCACAAAGACTCTGTAGCTCAGATATGCTGGCTCCAGTACCTCTGCACCCCTGTAGCCTGCAACCGTAGAAGTGCACTACACTGAGTGTCACAGTAGGTGGCGATATTGTCCCGTTGAATGCTGCACATCTTCGCTTTCTATCGCCCGTTTCTGCAGATCTTCTTACTTCATATTAACATTACATTGTGCTGCAAACAATCTCATTGTTTAACACGATTACTAAAGTAGTGAATGTAATAGTCATAGCCAGGACCGGTTTTAGAAAAAGTGGGGCCCTGGGCAAATGTTAAGAGTGAGGCCCCCAATTATAATATTGCATTATCATGTAACGTGATGCGGGGCGGTAGTTGTGGCCGATGTACTTGTCTCCTATGCGCCAGCATGTTACATGAAAGTGGGAGTCCTGGCGTGGTGTGTAGACTTGTGCTGTGAGGGCCCTGCGCCCATGCAGGTTGCATGTAACCAGATGTTGAAGGGTTAGACACCGCTTCATGCCCTTTTGTTCCTTCTACTCCCACAATGGGCAGGACTTTCTTGCTGTTCTGCGCCACTAACCACTAGTTTTAAAGTTCCTATCCTATGCAGGGTCGGACTGGGGTGTCTGGGGCCCACAGGGGGAATTGACCCTAGTGGCCCACCCTACATCTATATGCAAATATCTGTAAGCCGTTATCCCCATTATAGCGGAGCATCGACTGTAAACACAGGCGGCTCCTGCACATCTACTGTGCGCCCCCATAACTGGGATGTATAATTACATTAGTTTACATTACAGGGGTTATTTTGTTAAAACAAGTTATCACCGATCCATAGGCTCTACAGGATAGGAGACCGCTTAGATCTAACCATTAGAAACTGCACCGATCGGAAGAATGAGGACGTTTTATCCCTGAATGGACATTTTAAAATGCAGCGGCAGGTGTGATGTCTGACCGCTGCTCCATTCATTCTCGTTGGGGCTTCCATGAAACTACAAGTGCAGCCCCTTAGGGAATGAATGGATCAGTGGTCGAGTTGTCCATGCCGCTCCAGTCTAATGGGGATATAGTTCCACATTCTACCGATTGGGTCCAAGCAGTCAGACCTCCATCCATCAATAACTTATCATTTATCCTGTGGAGAGGTGATAACTTTGTTTCACAGGTAACCCCTGTAAGAGCACCTCTGCATCTGTGTAACAAGTATCTAATCTCTAATGGAAATAAAGAATCTTCTCCTAATTAATATCAGAGAGAACAAATGACCGCAATACTCAAAACAACCCACTATACCAAGACATGGGCGTACCCACCGTGGGGCAGGGGGGGCAGCTGCCCATCCCTAGAAGCAGGGGCACACAATGAAAGAGAGCGGAGAGAGCAGCACAGTGCCGGCTCCCTCTGCCACAGGTTGCAGTGCCTGTCTGTGTGCGCAGTGCACGGAGCTGCTGTCTCACCAGAGGAGCTTCTTCCTTGCTGCAGTAGCTGTAGTTTCACTTTCTGCCCTGCAGGCTCTGGTTGTCTCAGCCACACTGGGTCCTAGTGCCTTCTGTCTGTGTGCAGACACTGGACACTTCCTGGTCCTACCTCAGTCACTGCCTGCAAGCTTCATGGTAAGAGGGGATGGAATTTATTAAATTCATTCTGCTCAGGCATGTCATGGTCACTGTGGGGGAATGTGAGAGGATGGGGGTACAGTGGGGGAGGGGTACAGGGCACTGGGGTGAATGTAAGAGGATGGGGGTATTGTGGGGGCTAGGGAACTGGGGGTTAATGTGAGAGGATGGGGGTATTGTGGGGGAGGGGTACAGGGCACTGGGGTGAATGTAAGACGATGGGGGTATTGTGGGGGCTAGGGCACTGGGGGGTTAATGTGAGAGGATGTGGGTATTTGGGGGAGGGTACAGGGCACTGGGGTGAATGTAACAGTATGGGGTATTGTGGGGGCTAGGGCACTGGGGGGGTTAATGTGAGAGGATGGGGTATTGTGGGGGAGGGGTACAGGGCACTGGGTGAATGTAAGAGGATGGGGTATTGTGGGGGCTAGGGCACTGGGAGTTAATGTGAGAGGATGGGGGTACTGTGGGGGAGGGGTACAGGGCACTGGGGTGAATGTAAGAGTATGGGGTATTGTGGGGGCTAGGCACTGGGGGGTTAATGTGAGAGGATGGGGTATTGTGGGGGCTAGGGCACTGGGGGGGTTAATGTGAGAGGATGGGGTATTGTGGGGGCTGAAGTGGGGGAGGGGCAACAGGGCACAGAGAGTGAATGTGAGAGGATGGGGTATTGTGGGGGAGGGGCAACAGGGCACTGGTTGGTGAATGTGAGAGGATGGGGATATTGTGGGGGCTGGCGCACAGGGTATTGTGAGGGAGGGTGGACAGGTCACTGGGGTTGAATGTAAGAGGATGGGGGTATTGTGGGGCTAGGGCACTGGGGCTTTACTGTGAGAGGATGGGGTACTGTGGGGACTGAAGTGGGGAGGGGCAACAGAGCACTGAGGGGTGCATGTGAGAGGATGGGGGTATTGTGGGGTCAGTGGGACAGAACACTAAGGGGTGCATGTGAGACGATGGGCTGTTGGGGTGTGGGTGGGGGACAGGGGAGGTAGGGGGCTTTTTTTACTTGTGAGCTCCTTAATACTTTAATAATAGATTAATATTTCAGTATTATTATAACAAGGGCATAGACAGACGGCCGTATAACTCATGCGAGGATCGCACTGCAATCCTCGGACTTGCTGGTACCGCTCCTGACATGAGCGCGACTGCCATGTATAATATATGGTATATACAGCGTAGTGTCGCATACACTGCTGTATTATACAATATACAACAGTTCTAATGCTCCATACCTAATATGCAGGATAATGTACAGTGTATATGATGTAACCTGTATAAGATGCGACATTGGCTTGCCCCCCCCTAGTTTTGATCCTGGGTACGCCCATGGTATATAGTGTATAGTGTACAGGTAATAGTGATCACCAGTTACTGTATACACATGAGCTCTGTACATAGTGTCAGCGTACAGATAATACAGTGATCACCAGTGACATTATACACAGGAGCTCTGTATATAGTGTCAGTGTACAGATAATACAGCGATCACCAGTGACTTTATACACAAGAGCTCTGTATATAGTATACATTGTATATTGTCAGAGTGCAGGTAATGCAGTGATCACCAGTGACATTATACACAGGAGCTCTGTATATAGTGTCAATGTACTGGTAATATAGTGATCACAGTGACATTATACACAGGAGCTCTGTATATAGTGTCAGTGTAAGGTAATACAGTGATCACCAGTGACATTATACACAGGAGCTCTGTATATATTGTCAGTGTACAGATAATAGTGATCACTTCATGGCCCAGTTATGATCCAACGGACAATGTGTCACCTGAATCTCCCAGGGTGGAATCAATCATAAGAACCGACTTCAGTCTTTCGTCTATTTTTCCTTGTGAAGAGATAAAAGGTGGAATTGCTGCCTCTGGAAATTAGAAAACAAGTTAATGGCGCTTCTTTACCGCCATAACCGTGTGACACGTTATCTCCAATTTCTTGGCCGTAAGATAGGAACATAATTAAATTCGGGAGGGGAGAGGATAATAACCCTCCAGTTAGATTTCCACCGCGGCAGTATTGATTGAAGGCGCAATGTAATGAATATGAAAATATTTCTAAATACGATGCTGCTCTTATCTGCAATTGTTTTCTAATTAGAAAAAAACATCAGGACTCGCCTGTTCTAATTACATGCATTATTAATAGCTGCGACTGCATCATCCGGCAGCAGATGTAAAGGTTTCGAACAGCTTGTGTGACTTCTTTGAAGTGCGGGGGTCACTTATTTATTCAAATGTACAGTGGAATGATAGATTTTATTCTTCAACAACAGTTCAACTACAATTTACATGTAATGGAATATTAAACATGATTGGACATTGAGAGGTGTGAGAATTTTTGCAACTAGTTTTTATTACTTTTAGTGAATCTAAAATAAAAATTGAAGCAAATTTGCAAATAGTGTTGATTGAAAATCTCCGGCTGTTTTTGTGTTTACAGCTCCTAGGCTGAATTAAAGGTTTCAATATTAGCACTAATACTTCAATACTACAGTCGTGGTCAAAGGGTTTTTGAGATTGACGCAAATTTTGCTGCTTTAGTGTTTTTTTTAGATCTTTTAGTTCGAGGTTTCTATGGATACTGAATTACAATTATCAGCAATTCATAAAGTTAAACTTTTATTGACAAATATATCAAGCTCATTTTACAGCATTGACCCTTTTTTTCCCCAAGCCTTTGGCAACTGGATATCCCCTTCTGGGTCAAATTCTGACTGATGACTCTTTCTTGTCAATTCAGTACTTGGAGATTATCACAATTTTTGTTTTTTTCCTCCCACTTTTTGAGTATTTAGAACTGGTGAATTCCTGACCATTGACTCAAAATGTAAATATTTTGCTCACCGAGCCACTTAATTATCACACTTCCCTTGTGATTTCTCTGGAAAAACTATTGTTCATCACTACATTGCTTCTGGATGTTTGGGAGAAGTTGCTTTTGGAAGAGGTTTAGATCCTATTTTTTATTCATGGCAGTAGTTTAAGGCAAAATTGTCAGTGAGCTCCCTCCACGGATGAAAGTCTCCCACATGAATGATCTCCAGATGCTTTACTGTTGGCATGACACAGGACTCATGGTAGTGCTCACCTTTTCTTCTCTGGACAATCATTCTTCCAGATGTCTGAAACATTCTGAAGGGGCTTCATCAGAGAAAAGAACTTTACCTCCCTCCGTCGTCTTCATTTTTCTTAGTGGCAAGAGGCTTCATTCCTGCCCTTCTTGACACCACCCCAGTCTCGAAAAGATTTTGCCCATCTGTGCTTGCTGATGCACTGATACCTGCCTGCTGCCATTTCAGGGCAAGCCCTGCACTAGTGTTGAAACAATCTCAGATCTGAATCCTGTGTAGGCTGGAAAGAGGTGAACATGTGCCTTTAAAATCCAACAAAACTGGTGGCCAACCATCATTATATTGTGTTCGTGCGAAGGGAATAACTCAAAATTTGGATTGCCTGAATTCACAAATTTTGAGAAACTGAACGCAAATTAGATTAGTTTAGAATCGATTTACTTATTGATACGTAAAGGCAGCTGTTCGGCCATGAAGCTCCTGGTGGGGACTGGGGTGCAGTATTTGTGCTGATATTAATACCAGAGAAAGTCTGGACTCTACAGTTATGGAATCAGCAGAGCATTGGTGACGTTTCTGCTCCTCAGTACTCCGTGACCTTGCTCTGTGATGTGACAGGGTCTCCACTTTGTGGCTGAGTTGCTGCGGTTACTTCCACTTCTCAATATTATCACTCACAGGTGATGGGGGAAGGTTTAGAAGGAAGAAATGTCAGGAACCAGCTTGTTACACCAGTTGTTCCTATTACAGCACTGTGCTGTCACACCGGTCGTTCTGTTACATGTTCCTGAATGGATGAGGGGCCGGAGGATATATATACTGGGGGCAATGCTGGGGCCTTATTTTATACAGTAGGGGCAATGGAGTTGGATGTTATACCCCAGAGGAAATAGGCCTGTATGAGAACGCTTAATTGAATGATTAAAACATGTGTCCGAATCTTTCATCCATAAGGTTACACATTCGGGGTCACCAAGTTATGAAAAGCAGAGGGCAGAAACGTTCTCAACACTCTGCTCCATTGGGAGCTTCATGCCCGAGCAGCTGAATGTGTGGTATCCCAGTATCCATTCTGCTAATACTGAGGGAGACAGTTGTCGTGTGCCAGAATGACTTTGGGCACGGTGAGTTAGGAGATGTATAATGCATTGTATGTGCGGTGTTGTGAATGGGTTTGAGATGAGTTCTGAGCAGAGACTCCCTCTGGTGGTTACAAGCGGTACTGGTCTGTTCAGTGAAGATTGTGAGGACTGGGAATCAGGTGTTACTGACTGGTCTTATATAAGGGAGTCACCTTCCCATCAGGGTTGCCGGTGATCAATTGTTCTGGTCTGAATCCTTCATTCCTGTTTCCCTTGTAGCCTGCTGTGTCGTGTCTGCATCTCCTGCTAACAGATAAGACATTTTCTTCTTTTTGTTTTTGTACTATATTTTTGCATTTTGTCCTGCACTTCTTTGGGGGCCTTCTGGGTCCCCTTCGGGGGCTTTTGCCCTCTCAGTTTAGTTCAGCCACTGATGTTTGTACTTTTGCTTTTTCCAGTTTTTTCAGTGGCTGCTGTTTTGATTTTGTTACACCAGAGAACTAATTTAGGTGGTAGAGGTCGTGTGATCTCAGGTGATTTTGAAATTAGTAGAGTTGGTGCTTTTCAGGGTTTTCTGGGATTGCAGTAAGTACCCTTCCTATCCTTTTCTATTTAGTTAGTTTGGGCCCCAGCGTTTGCTCATACTATTTTCTTTCTGTGTCAGTATTTCTTCTTGTCTAACCGCCATTACTTGTTTGGGGGCTTTCTATGTTCTTTGGGGTTCTGCTCCGGGGCAGATAGCTTTCCTATTTCTATCTTTAGGTGTAGTTAGTTTCTCAGGCTGTGACGAGGCATCTAGGACCAACGTAGGAACGCTCCACGGCTGCCTCTAGTTGTGGTGGTTAGTCAGGGTACTGCAATCTCATAGATTCCAACTGCTCTGGTGTATTGCCTTTTTTACCTGCACTCCTCAGCTACCGAAACATAACAGTATCACCGGCCTAAAAATTGAAAATTGTATGGTACTCACAGAAGGGAAAAAATATTGTGAAAGAAAAAAGGTTGTCAGAGTTGTCAGAGATATTTTTCTATTTGTTGCATTTTTTTTTCCCTCTGTATCTCTGGGTGCTGGGGAGGATCTTTTCTCTCAATGGAGTTTGCACGGTTGTCTGGCCGTGTGGATCAGCTTGCCACTGAGGTTCAGAGTATTGCTGCATATCTTGCTAGGTTGCCTGTTGTGGAACCTAGGATCCCCATGCCAGATTTGTTTTTGGGGGATCGAGCTAAGTTTCAGAATTTCAAAAATAATTGTAAATTGTTTTTTGCCTTAAAATCTAAATCCTCAGGGAACGCAGCTCAGCAGGTTCAAATTATCATCTCTCTCCTGCGCGGCGATCCTCAGGATTGGCTTTTTCCCTGACACCTGGGGATCCTGTTTTGAGTGACGTTGATGCATTTTTTCAGGCTTTGGGGTTATTGTACGATGAGCCTAATGTCACTGATCAAGCTGAAAAAGCCTTGTTGGCATTAAATCAGGGGCCTTATGACGCTGAGTTATACTGTCAGAGATTCCGTAGGTGGGCAGTCCTGACCAAATGGAATGACGACGCTTTGGCGGCCCTTTTCCGGAAGGGTCTGTCAGATAATGTAAAGGATGTTATGGTGGGATTCCCTGTCCCCTCTGGTCTCAATGATTCTATGTCATTAGCGATTCAAATTGACAGACGTTTGCGTGAGCGGAGAAGTATGCGTGGAATGGTGTTGCCTTGTGAACCAGCTTCTGAACCCATGCAGTGTGATAGAGTGGTGTCTGGGGCACAGCGTCATAAGTTTCGAAAGCGCAATGGGTTATGTTTCTACTGTGGTGATGCCTCTCATGCTATTTCAGTCTGCCCTAAGCGGGGAAGACGTTTTGCACGCTCAGTTGTCTTGGGTAGTGTTCAGACTAAGTTTTTATTAACTGTCACTCTGATATGCTCTCTGTCCTCATTTTCTGCTCAGGCTTTCGTTGATTCTGGAGCAGCTATTAACCTGATGGATTATGATTTTGCTAAACGTTGTGGGTTTCCCTTGATACCCCTACAGAAGTCTATTCCCCTACTGGGGATCGATTCTACCCCTTTGGCTGAGAATAAACCCCAGTTTTCTACTCAGGTGATAATGAGGGTTGAACCTGATCACCAGGAGTGCTGCAAATTTTTGGTTCTGTATAATCTGCATGACATTATCGTGCTGGGTTTCCTTGGTTACAGTCTCATAATCCTGTTTTGGATTGGAAATCTGTGTCTGTAACCAGTTGGGGCTGCCAATGTGTTAATACCAACACTCCTGTTTTTTCTGCCTCCCCCCAGGCTCAGGATGTTCCTGACTTTTTGATTGATTTTTCTGATGTGTTTAGCGAAAGTAAATCTGCATCCTTGCCTCCCCATAGGAGCTATGACTGCGCTATTGAATTAGTGCCAGGTAGTAAATTCCCTAAAGGTCGCCTTTTTAACTTGTCTGTACCTGAACATGACGCTATGCGGTCTTATATCAAGGAATCATTGGAGAAGGGTCATATCAGACCATCCTCTTCACCCTTAGGTGCCGGTTTTTTCTTTGTGGCCAAAAAAGATGGTTCATTAAGGCCGTGTATTGATTATCGTCTCTTGAACAATATTACTGTGAAATATCAATACCCGTTACCCTTGATTTCTGACCTGTTTTCCAGGGTGAAAAACGCTACTTGGTTTACCAAGCTTGACCTCAGGGGGCGTATAACCTTATTCGCATTAAGCACGGGGATGAATGGAAGACGGCATTCAATACCCCTGAAGGGCATTTTGAGTACCTAGTGATGCCCTTTGGGCTCACTAATGCTCCTTCCGTCTTCCAGTCCTTCATGAATGACATTTTCAGGGATTTTGTGGACAAATTTCTGATTGTTTATTTGGATGATATCTTGATTTTTTCTAATGACTGGGACTCTCATGTGAAACATGTTCGAACTGTGTTCCAGATTTTGAGAGAGAATGCTCTGTATGTGAAGGGATCAAAGTGTCTTTTTGGCGTACAGAGGATCTCATTTCTGGGATTCATTTTGTCCCCATCTGTTATTGAAATGGACCCGGTCAAGGTTCAGGCCATCTGTGATTGGGTCCAACCTACTTCATTAAAGGCTCTTCAGAGATTTTTGGGTTTTGCCAATTTTTATCGTAAATTTATTGGTAATTTCTCGGTTATTGTTAAACCATTAACTGATTTGACCAGAAAGGGTTCTGATGTGGTGAATTGGCCTCCTGAGGCAGTCTCTGCGTTTCAGGAACTTAAGCAGAGATTCACTTCTGCTCCTGTTCTACGGCAGCCTGATGTTTCTCTGCCATTTCAGGTGGAGGTTGATGCCTCTGAAATTGGGGTAGGTGCCGTTTTGTCCCAAAAAGATCCAGAGACCTCTAAAAGTAACCCTTGTGCCTTTTTCTCTCGAAAATTTTCTCCTACTGAACGTAATTATGACGTGGGTAATCGGGAGTTATTGGCCATGAAGTGGGCTTTTGAAGAGTGGAGACATTGGCTGGAGGGAGCCAAACATCAGGTGGTGGTACTTACGGACCATAAGAATCTGGTCTATCTGGAATCTGCCAAGCGACTCAATCCTAGACAGGCCAGGTGGGCCTTGTTTTTCACACATTTTAATTTTGTGGTTTCCTTTCTTCCTGGCACTAAGAATGTTAAGGCGGATGCCCTCTCGAGGAGTTTCCTTGCGGACTCTCCTGAGTTATCTGATCCTTCTGTTATTTTGAAAGAGGGTGTAGTTCTTTCCGCCATCTCGCCCAATTTGAGACTTGCTCTGGAGGGGTGTCAGGAGGATAGGCCCGAGTGCTGCCCTGTTGGAAAATTGTTTGTCCCGGACCAGTGGAAAAAGAGTGTGATGTCTGAGATTCATTGTTCCGCATTGGCTGGGCATCCCGGAATTTTTGGTACCAGAGACTTGGTTAGTCGGTCCTTTTGGTGGCCTACCTTGTCTCGTGATGTCAGGGAATTTGTGCAGTCCTGCGGGACTTGCTCTCGCTCCAAGCCTTGCTCTCGCTCTAGTGGTTTGTTGATGCCATTGCCTGTGCCCAAGAGACCATGGACCCATATCTCTATGGATTTCATTTCCGACCTTCCTGTTTCTCAGAGAATGACCACCATCTGGGTAATTTGTGATAGGTTTTCCAAAATGATACATCTTGTGCCATTACCTAAGTTGCCTTCCTCCTCTGAATTGGTGCCGTTGTTCCTTCAGCACGTGGTTCGTTTACACGGCATTCCTGAGAACATTGTGTCTGACAGAGGAGTCCAGTTTGTTTCCAGATTTTGGAGGACTTTTTGTTCTAAACTGGGTGTTCAATTGTCTTTCTCCTCGGCATTTCATCCTCAGACCAATGGTCAAACTGAGAGAACAAACCAGACATTGGAGACTTATCTTAGATGCTTTGTGTCTGCTGATCAGGATGACTGGGTCTCTTTTTTACCTTTGGCTGAGTTTGCTCTTAATAATAGGGCTAGCTCTGCCACTTTGATGTCTCCGTTTTTCTGTAATTCTGGGTTTCACCCTCGATTTTCTTCAGGACAGACGGAGGCTTCTGTCTGTCCGGGTGTTGACTCTGTTGTGGAGCGTATGCAACAGATTTGGGACCAGGTAGTGGAGAGGTTGTCCCTCTCTCAGGAGAAGGCCCAGCGGTTTGCTAACCGGCATAGGACTGATGGTCCTCAGTTTAAAGTGGGGGACTTGGTCTGCTTGTCCTCAAAGAATATTCCTATGAGAGTAGCATCTCCTAAATTTAAGCCTAGGTTCATTGGACCTTATAAGATCATTGAGATTCTTAATCCTGTTTCTTTTCGTTTGCTTCTTCCAGGGACATTTAAGATCCATAACGTGTTCCACAAGTCCTTGTTGAAGAGGTTTGTTGAGCCAGTGGTTCCTGCTGCTGTGCCTCCTGACCCTGTTTTGGTTGAGGGCAATCTGGAGTATGTGGTTGAGAAAATATTAGATTCTCGTTTTTCTAGACGGAAACTCCAGTATTTGGTTAAGTGGAGAGGTTATGGTCAGGAAGACAATTCTTGGGTGTTTGCTTCGGACATCCATGCTAGGAGACTCATCCGTGCGTATCATAGAACTCATCCTGACCAACCTGGTTGCTCAAATGAGGGTTCGGTGACCCCTCCTCAAGGGGGGGGGTACTGTTGTGAATGGGTTTGAGATGAGTTCTGAGCAGAGACTCCCTCTGGTGGTTACAAGCGGTACTGGTCTGTTCAGTGAAGATTGTGAGGACTGGGAATCAGGTGTTACTGACTGGTCTTATATAAGGGAGTCACCTTCCCATCAGGGTTGCCGGTGATCAATTGTTCTGGTCTGAATCCTTCATTCCTGTTTCCCTTGTAGCCTGCTGTGTCATGTCTGCATCTCCTGCTAACAGATAAGACATTTTCTTCTTTTTGTTTTTGTACTATATTTTTGCATTTTGTCCTGCACTTCTTTGGGGGCCTTCTGGGTCCCCTTCGGGGGCTTTTGCCCTCTCAGTTTAGTTCAGCCACTGATGTTTGTACTTTTGCTTTTTCCAGTTTTTTCAGTGGCTGCTGTTTTTGTTACACCAGAGAACTAATTTAGGTGGTAGAGGTCGTGTGATCTCAGGTGTTTTTGAAATTAGTAGAGTTGGTGCTTTTCAGGGTTTTTTGGGATTGCAGTAAGTACCCTTCCTATCCTTTTCTATTTAGTTAGTTTGGGCCCCAGCGTTTGCTCATACTATTTTCTTTCTGTGTCAGTATTTCTTCTTGTCTAACCGCCATTACTTGTTTGGGGGCTTTCTATGTTCTTTGGGGATCTGCTCCGGGGCAGATAGCTTTCCTATTTCTATCTTTAGGTGTAGTTAGTTTCTCAGGCTGTGACGAGGCATCTAGGACCAACGTAGGAACGCTCCACGGCTGCCTCTAGTTGCGGTGGTTAGTCAGGGTACTGCAATCCCATAGATTCCAACTGCTCTGGTGTATTTCCTTTTTTACCTGCACTCCTCAGCTACCGAAACATAACAGTGCGGACACTGAGGACTGATAAATGTGGATTTTGCTTTGTACTTTGCTGCCATCTACTGGCTAATGTAGATTTATGAAGTTAGGTATTCAGTCTCCACAACAAGCTACCATGGAAACGGTTGGAAGGACCTCCCAGCTCAAGTGCACACACTTCCAGTAAGCTGGTACAAAACCTGTCTAGTCTAGTGATGGGCAGTCCGGCTCCTTTTGGTGATCTAGTTGTCAGCGTTGGACTGGAGTAGTTTGGGCCCACCAGAGAAAATCATTCTTGGGGCCCACCATGCTTAAGGGGTACTAGCTGCAGAGTCTTCCCTTAGCTTCCATTTAGTCAAGCTGATACTCAGGGAATTTTTTTTCATCTATATACCTGTCCAATCACCTGACAAACCAGCAAATTGCTCGTTTGTTGGTTGCAATGATTGTAAAGGGTCGGGCGGGTGGTTACCTTACTGGGAACAGCTGCATATTTCACCCCTGTTACTTCCATGGCCGCACAAAACCCATTCATACAAAGAAAACATGACACAAATATTTTATTGTATGGCAGAAATGGCCGTGATGTTTATTTAGGGTTACATAAATTAATCAATAAATACTTCAATAAATAAATCCATATAAATTATTAAACTTCCAACCATAACCAATCCACCCATCACTTGGGCGATTTTCCCACAAATGAACATCACGACAAATATAATAATAAGGGGGAGGGCGGGAGGGATCTTCTTTTCTTCACAGACGATGACAGGAGCCAATGGGCGACAGCAGGACTATTTATATCCATAAAACAGCCCGCCAAAACCTTCTTAAACCAATCAAAAACATATAAATTTAGGCGCCAAAAGCCAGAAAAAATCAGTTTCAGCCTGCTCGTAGACACCCCACAGCTTACCTGAAGTACCACATTGACATTACACATACCAATTATTTCATGCAATATTCAGGGATTATGCAGCCATGAGTCCCCCCCTTTATTATACTCTTTGTATGTAGGGGGGGCTAACATGGCCGCACAAAACCCATTCATACAAAGAAAACATGACACAAATATTTTATTGTATGGCAGAAATGGCCGTGATGTTTATTTAGGGTTACATAAATTAATCAATAAATACTTCAATAAATAAATCCATATAAATTATTAAACTTCCAACCATAACCAATCCACCCATCACTTGGGCGATTTTCCCAAAGCCGGGACTCGGAGAGTCAAGGCCCCCCACAACAGCACAGCCATTTCTCCACCATCGTTTGTAAATTCAAATTAAAAATATCTAGACCAATGTCAGAAAGATGGACTAAATCATTTCTGTACAACCCAGGAACAAAGCCTTCCAAGTTTGCCGAAAAGAGAAACCACCCAAAAGTGGAAAAAATTTGCACACACCTCTATTAATTCTTTTACGAATTTTGTCTAAAAATGAAAATTACCCTTAGACCAAGACAGTCTAGGAATGATCTCGGAAAAAACAAACACAGTATTCGGGAAAGATTGCTTCAAGCCAGTAACATCGGATCTTAGAAAAGCTAGTAAATCTAGTGTCCTAATTTTTTCCGAGATCATTCCCAGCAACATGAAATATCACTAGATTTGGGTAAGGAAGGTAACTACAGCATTTCTTGAATTCAATAACAAAATTCGCCCACCGTAAACCTCGAACACTGTGCCAAAAAATCTGAACCTGGTCAGGACTAAAAGAAAGGTTCTCCGTATAAGATCTTTGACCAGCTCGCTTCTGAGCCCAATAAATAAAAGAGTGACCGATAATCCAAACTATCAAAGGACCTGCAAACAAATTAAAATTAATAATCATACAAATCATGGCGAACATATAATTTATAACGCTCATATTCCCATCTACCTAGCTTCCTAATATCAGAAGAACACCAACCCGATCTGGCAGCTTCAGTAGCTGCGCCAATCCTAAAGGAATGGGAAGTGATTTTAAGATTATCTTTACCTAGGAAACATAAGCATTTTTTTAAAACGGAGTTAAATTGAAAAATGGTAACCGGGGATCTATCTTGATGAAGGAATAATGGGCCCATAGCATTGGGCCTACAACCTAGCCATTTTTTGATGTTGAACACCGGACAAATAACATCATCTGGAACAGATCCCAATTTAATTCTAGACCCCCTACCACATTGATCCGTTTTGGATTTCCTAATAAAGAGAAAAAGAACCGAATCAATCAAACTGATGTCCGATATCAAAAGGCCAGCAGGCTCCGATTTTTTAACAGAAATTAATTCACTAACCCGAAGGGCTCCGAAAAAAGCAATAGAAAACGCAAGGCAAACAAAGTGGCTTCGAATGAATTCAAACAAACGCTTGCTAATGCCAAACAAAGGTCCCTCAACAAAGAAAGGGATATGGGACGTCGAGAGTCAGGCTTAAAATTACCTCTTTTAAAACCCTTCAAAAATTGTTTTATTGGAAAAAACCCTGTTAACGGGGGACTACCTGACAATTTGAAAAAGAACGAAACGCCAGCCAAATGCTTTGAAATAGCTGCAAAAGAAAGACCCCTTTTTACTAAGAATTCCGCAAATTTTAAGCCTGAAACAGGACTAGACAGCGAAATTTCATAATTAAACTCTTCGCAAAAATTTACCCACATATACCATGCGGCCGAGTAATCGGCCATGTTCTTTTTGATAAGGACTGCTCGATAAAATGAGGAATTATATTTAAATTATGTCCCAAATTGAAGAAGGGCAAGGCGTTGCTTCTGCGTCTGCGTTGGGAACCTGCAGATGAAAATTTGACCGCTCACACAGGTACAGAGACTTAGCAAACATAGCCTTTTCACT
Organism: Oophaga sylvatica; assembly: GCA_033576555.1. Classification (NCBI taxonomy): domain Eukaryota; kingdom Metazoa; phylum Chordata; class Amphibia; order Anura; family Dendrobatidae; genus Oophaga; species Oophaga sylvatica. The sequence continues at coordinate 23,657,930 of JARQOD010000001.1, forward strand.
CCTTCCTAATCTAGCTTTTAGCCAAATATTGTGCTTCAGACAAAGTAAAACGAGGTTTCTTAAAATCTTAGACGACCGCAAATTTTTGGAAGATAGTGTATTAATGGCAAAAATTACTCCCTGATTTTCTGAAAGAATAATAATCCTAAGATTCTGCATCAAGGCACCCCAAAGGAAGACACATAAAAATATGGAAAAAAGCTCCAAAACAGTAGAATTCTCAGTTATTTTACTCAACACCCATTTCTTAGGCCAACGCTGAAATGTCCAATGGGATAAAAATATCCCGCTACAACCAGAAAAATTGTCACTTGAAAATAGAAAAGGAAACGAGTCAGACGGGACAAAATTCTCTTGAACACAAGACCTACCATTGAACTCAGAAAGGAAGGAAAGCCAAACCCGTAAGTCCTCTTTCATTTCTGAAGAAACTCTCACATGAGAGAAAGGAGAAGAGAGGCCTTTTGTTGCATCAAATAGACGTCTGGAAAAAACCCGGCCCATAGGCATAATTCGCAGGGCGAAAGTCAATAGACCTAACAAAGATTGTAGCTCCTTTAGAGTAATTTTCGTCTTAGAAGGAGACATGGACAGAGCATTGTGCAACTTAGAGATTTTTTCCAACGGGAGTCTACATTCCATCCTCTCGGAGTCCAAGGTGATGCCCAAAAATTCAATACAGGTTGAGGGAAAGACTGTCTTTTCGTGAGCTATTGGTACACCAAAGCTCCGACACATTTGTATGAATTTTTCGAGAGTGCTGAAGCAATCTTGAGATTCAGAAGGGCCGACGAACAAAAAATCGTCGAGGTAATGCAAAATACCGGAGTTAATACAACTGGACTGAAGAGTCCAATGTAAAAATGTTGAGAAACTCTCAAAATAAAAACACGACAGGGAGAATCCCATGGGAAGACATTTATCGAAAAAATATTCATCTTCAAAATAAAAACCAAGGGAATTAAAACCATCCGGATGAACCGGAAGAATTCTGAAAGCTGACTTGATGTCCGACTTTGACATTAAACAATTCTTCCGGAATTTTCTCAGCAGATCCACGGCTGAATCAAAAGAGGAATAGCAAACTGAGCATACAGATTTGTCTACCTCGTCATTCACCGAGGACCCTTTCGGGTAAGATAAATGATGAATTAAACGAAAGGAACCTAATTCCTTTTTAGGAACAATGCCTAAAGGGGAAATACGAAAATTGGAAAAAGGAGGAGATGAAAATGAACCCGCAACTCTACCCAAAGCGATTTCGTTAAAAAATTTTTCCTAGCTACATCAGGATATAAAGATAAAGAAGAAAGATTCTTTGATAATTGACAACCGAGACCTTTGAAAGGAGGAATGCGAAAACCAAAAGCAAAACCGTTAAATAAGAGGCCACTAATCTCCTGATCTGGGTAATTGTTTAACCAGATTAACATTTTTTCCAATTTCACAGGAATCCGGGCCTTTTGCAAAAGTATCCCTGGAAGCTGATTGTTGAGCGGCCTGTTTTTTAAAACACTTGGAAACTGGGTGTGAATTACCGCAAAAGGAACACTCGTGTCGAAAACGACAACTGTTGTTCCACTTACACGTAGAGTCGTTAAATGCAAAACAGAAACCTCGTTTAACTGCAGGATTGGATTTTGCTTATTTATGTACTGACGCTGCACAGCTAGTTTTTGCCTAAAAGCTTCGTCATAGTTTAACCAGGCGAAGCCACCAAAATTCCTAAGAGCTTCTAAAATGATGTCTACATGCTGGAATAATTGGCTACAAAGGTTCGGGGATTTTTCGCCAAGGACAGCTGAGTAAATAGAAAAAGCTTGAATCCAATTATTAAAGGATTTCAAGGATTAACGCATGACTTCATCAGACTCAGATTTATCTTTTTCAACTTTACCCAACTGCTCCCTGCGAGGGAGAAGCGAAAATAAATCAACATACTTTCCTTCCCAAATTAACTCTTTAGTGGCTGAGCTTAGGTGAAACCCTAAAGGAGATAACTCGCAAGTGAGAGCCTCCTTAAAAGGGTTATGAGGGGTTAAATTAATAGGCTCCGCTGATTTACTGGATTCAGTAACAGATAGAGGGGAGGGAGCCTGAAAAGCTTCACCCGAAGCTTCAACCAACAATGATTTAAAAATAGATTTAAAATCGTTCTGGGGGACAGACAGGGGCACATTGAAGTTCTCACCCCTTCCTGACAGGCACTGGTCCGTGTCTTGATCCGAAGAACAGCCAGCCCTCATACCCTGTGAATCAGGGGAGAGCAGCTGTGTGCTGGTGGATGTAGGGACATCATTTTCATCTCCTGGCTGAACTGTCTGGAAGCGTCTTGGAGAAGCATTCCTGCTGCCGTGAGCCAGCGTAAGCGAAGCCGCAGCGGTACGGGATGGTGTCACCGCCGCAGCGCTTTTATGGCCATGACGGGTACCCGCACCGCCGGAGGCTTCAGCTGACGTCGGCAATTCCTGAAGATGCCGGCCGAACTCCCGCGCCGGACTCCGAGACTTCGTAGGAGGGCGGGATGATTTATTACGTGCTTCCTGTGCACGGCTTGATGATCTTGCTGGCGACGCTGAGGGAGAGAAGGATGTCCGGGGCCTCCTGGATCTTGAAGAGCCACTATGGCTCTGAAGAGAAGTCCCAGCTTGACACGGAGGCTGCTGCTGAGGGCAAGGTTCATGTGGAGGAGGAACGGCTTCAGGAGCTGCAGTGACAGGTTTTATAGCTAAGCAGCTCCTCAGCCAATTCTCTCCATCCACTTCCCCGGCTCTCGCTATCAGCTGCTGAAGGAGATTCTCCATCTTCCCGGTAATCTGTTATCTCTTATCTTCTTTTCTTCACAGACGATGACAGGAGCCAACGGGCGACAGCAGGACTATTTATATCCATAAAACAGCCCGCCAAAACCTTCTTAAACCAATCAAAAACATATAAATTTAGGCGCCAAAAGCCAGAAAAAAACAGTTTCAGCCTGCTCGTGGACACCCCACAGCTTACCTGAAGTACCACATTGACATTACACATACCAATTATTTCATGCAATATTCAGGGATTATGCAGCCATGAGTCCCCCCCTTTATTATACTCTTTGTATGTAGGGGGGGCTAACATTCTCCTAGGATGGAGGCAGAGTCCAGAATCACGTCAAACAGTTCTGCTTTATTTTCCTCCGGACACACCACATCCAAAACACCAGCACGTCTTATACGCTACCAGCAATACATTCTTCACAACTTCTCCTCTTCTTCTCTGCTACACCAGAATGGACCACAAAGTATTGACGGGACGAGGAGACCGGTGAAAACGGCACTTCGATCTCTTCCTCTGGAGACACTTCAATCCAGCATAAGAAAGACACATCTACTAGGTCGTCCACTCCTCTCTGGTTATCCTGCCCGGATACTTGCTGGTGGCCCACTCGCTACTACGCTCTGCACGACCTCTTCTGCTGAGTGTTGCCACAGTGGTTCTTCCACTGGACTACTGCTACGTAAACCCACTCTTTTTGGGCTCACGTTACCACGGTGAATCTTCACCGGCTTCTTCAGGTGGTTGCTGGTCCCCACTTAATTCTACCCTATGCTCAGGGCCCAGGAACGTGGACGTCCTCACACTGGCAAGGTGCACCCCCGACTGACTTCTGCTACGAGGAAATCTTCCTGACAGATTCCCGCTTGGAGGCAATCTTTCCCTAGCAACAAGTCTCTAACCAATTGTCCTTATTGGAGTGGATGTGCTCAATGCCCCCCTCTAGTGACCAAACGCACACTGCATTGACATTATTTTTATAACTTTCTAACTGGATCTCTATCGTGCCCCCATTAGTGATCCCTCACAAACTATATCTAAACTCATATACATATATATACACTACCCTTCTCGTGCCCTCCTTTAGTGACCCCAAGGGTGCACTATCTACCTATAACTCAACCCCCACATATTAGACATAACCCTAATGCATGACATCACACAGTTCATACAAAACATACATTTGCACATGTTAACACAATTAAAAGGGGTGAAACATTTAAAGGGTTAATACCCTTGACCTCCTTACATGATTTTTACTCTTGATTTAAAACATCCTTATCGGCAGCAGATACTTATGTGTAAACAAGGGCTGCTGAGAAAAATGAGATTCTATAAGCACAGAAAGATTGTATTAATTAGACATGTGCCACATACAATCACTCAGCGTCGGACTGGAGCACCTTGGGCCCACCAGAGAAAATCATTCTTGGGGCCCGCTATGTAGCTACATAGAAATAAATACAAGACCGCCAATTGTGCGGTAAAACGCGCTAATATCAGGGTATAATATAAGGTAGTAATTATGTAGCAGGGGTTGGGGTAGCCCCTCTCATAGAATATAAAGTAGCCAACTCATAGAATATAAAGTAGCCCCCTCATATAGTATAATGTAGCCCCCTCATATAGTATAATATAGCCCTCCTCATAGAATATAATGTAGCCTCCTCATAGAATATAATGTAGCTCCCCATAGAATATAATGCAGCTAGCATCATAGCGTATAATGCAGCCCCCCATAGAATATAATGCAGCCCCCTTCATATAGTATAATACAGCCCCCCCACAGAATATAATGCAGCCCTCCTCATAGAGTTACATGCCCCCCCTCATACAGGGTATCATGCAACCAGGACATAATATATATATATATATATACACATATATATATATATATATATATATAATGTGTATATATATATATATATAACTATACTCACCTCTCCTCATCGCTCCCACGTGATTCAGGCGGCGGCTGATATCTGCAGATTAACATTATTTGGTGATATGAGAAGTTCCCTTTAAAATATAAGTCAATGGGAAAGCTAAAAAGATGTCAAGATCATGAAGTCTTTTCAAGCGTATGTCAGTGCTTTCGTTTAAAAAAAAAAAAAGCTACTGTTTTCTTATTCGTTATAAAGATTTTTTTAAAGTCATCGACTGTCAGTAAGACGCTCCCACAAAGAAAAAGCTCCAGCAAGAATAAAGTGTTGAAAAAGAGCTGAAGTAAAGTCCAGAAAATACTAATATAAAGGAGATTTTAGGTCTACAAAACCCAAGAGAAAAGTAATAATTCCTGAAGAGTTTTCTTCTTGAAAAACAGATTGTTTTTCCTCTCGTAAAACATGTTCACACAGAGGGTTTTTTGGCAGTGTTTTACAACACAAACTCTAAAACTGGTGTTTTTTTTTAAAGATTTTCTACTGCAAAAACTGAGAAAAAACACCGTCAGTATGAGCCTGCCTTAGTCTCCACAGAGCAGATTAACGTATGAACTACCCACAAATCGCCCCCATAAACTGCAATGGGTAATCTGCACTGCTGGTCATTCCAGTGGATTTCTTTAAACCTGTGACATGTCACCTAGTGAACAATCTTCCTGGACACCGCAGTGGGTGGCCCGTGGCCTTACACAATGGGATGGGGTATTCCACGCGCAGACCCCACAGCGAGCACCACAGGGTCAGCCCCAGATTTTTTTGCTTCAGATTCTGGTGCACTTACACCTCAGTGTGAACATGGCCTTAGGTAAACTAAGATGTGTCATATCTGCCATAAATCCTGTAAGACTGAGCCCGAATGTCACATTCCGCTGGGATTTCTCATGTGCCAGCGCTGCCCTTCATAATCTGTTCTAAGTACATGGGCACAAATGTCAGGAATTGCTAGAAATAACTCCACTTCTCAGAGCAATGGCAGCAGCACCCTGAGAACTGACCCTGCCAGCAGATTCCCCCTGCTGTACCAGGAAAGGTGGGCAGCACAGGGGCAAGGAGGGACATGTGCTGTACCGGAGCAGAATGAGTGGAGCCCCTGTGCCCCCAGGGCCCGGAGGGTGGCATCATCAGTGGGCACAAGGGCTCTCAGCCCAGCCTCCTGCACTCACAGGGGATAAGTGAACCCTGCAGCCAACTATTCAGGAGCAAGTTGGAAAGTTGTGCCCCCCATACCTGCTGATATAGCCATCGACGTCCCCATCACAGGTCTGGAAGAGGCGCCTCATCCTCTCCTCGCCGGGGCTGGAGGTGTCGCTGCTCCTGTTGCAGCTGCTGGTCCCGGTGACTTCCACAGCCGCCATAGTGCACGGCTGGGCGTCCACAGACTGCCCACTGCTGGATGAGGAACAGCCTAGAGCCAGCTGCGGACACAGCCACCAGTTCCTCGCCAGGCTCTCCTCTCTCCCGGTGCCTGTTCCTTCCCCGCTCCCCTCCCATACACACATGGCTCCACTCCGTAACCTTCGTACACACATGGCTCTACTCTGTACACACGGCTCAGCTCCGTACTCCCCATACACACTGGGCTCTGCTCCGTACACCAAGTACACACATGGCTCTGCTCCGTACAACCCGTACACACGTGGCTCTGCTCCGTACAACCCGTACACACATGGCTCTGCTCCGTACAACCCGTACACACGTGGCTCTGCTCCGTACACCTCGTACACACATGGCTCCGCTCCGTACACCCCTTACACACGTGGCTCTGCTCTGTACACCCTATACACACGCGGTTCTGCTCCGTACACCCTATACACACGTGGCTCTGCTCCGTACACCCTATACACGCGCGGCTCTGCTCCGTACACACTATACACACGCGGCTCTGCTCCGTACACCCTATACACATGCGGCTCCGCTCCGTACACCCCATACACACACAGCTCCGCTACTTACACCCCATACACACGTGGCTCTGCGCCGTACACCCTATACACACGCGGCTCTGCTCCATACACACTATACACACGCGGCTCTGCTCCGTACACCCTATACACATGCGGCTCCGCTCCGTACACCCCATACACACACAGCTCCGCTACTTACACCCCATACACACGTGGCTCTGCTCCGTACACCTCGTACACACATGGCTCCGCTTCGTACACCCCATACACACGTGGCTCTGCTCCGTACACCCTATACACACGCGGTTCTGCTCCGTACACCCTATACACACGTGGCTCTGCTCCGTACACCCTATACACACGCGGCTCTGCTCCGTACACACTATACACACGCGGCTCTGCTCCGTACACCCTATACACATGCGGCTCCGCTCCGTACACCCCATACACACACAGTTCCGCTACTTACACCCCATACACACGTGGCTCTGTGCCGTACACCCTATACACACGTGGCTCTGCTCCGTACACCCTATACACATGCGGCTCCGCTCCGTACACCCCATACACACACAGCTCCGCTACTTACACCCCATAAACACGTGGCTCTGCGCCATACACCTTATACACACGCGGCTCTGCTCCGTACACCCTATACACACGTGGCTCTGCTCCGTACATCCTATACACACGTGGCTCTGCTCCGTACACCCTATACACACGCGGCTCCGCTCCGTACACCCCATACACATACAGCTCCGCTACGTTAACCCCATACACACATGGCTCTGCTCTGTACACCCTATACACACGCGGCTCTGCTCTGTACACTCCATACACACGTGGCTCTGCTCCGTACACCTCATACACAAACAGCTCTGCTACTTACACCCTGTAAACCCCTCCTGACCTCACACAGAAACTTCCCCTCATCCAGCACCATGACAATCAGCACCTCAAAGTCCTGCATACAGAGGCCCCTGATCATGTGACCCCTGACTCCTCCCCCTCCCGTGACCTCATCACAGGTCCTGTGCGCACAGAACAGCCTAGCGACGTCATTGCTGGGAATGATTTATAGGATGATGTGGAAATGGCTGGCGCAGTGCTCTCAGCTGGATGAGGTGAGTTTGCGCCTGACATCTGCACACAGCATGGCCGGTCAGTTGTGTAGGCACTATCGACATGCAGGGCAGGGACTAATGAAGGAGGCAGGGGCTGGGGGCGAGGCCCACCGGAGATTTCTCCGGTGTCCCGGTGCCTCAGTCCGACACTGCAATCACTGGACACAGGATACATACACACCAGACACAGCATATGCACCAGTCACACACTATACATATGACATACACACACCAGACACCTGGGCGGACCCTGGATGTTCAGGTCCGGCTGAGCAGTTAAAGAAAGTTTGGGTTCGGGTACCAGATCAGTACCCGGACCCCATTCACTTGAATGGGGGGCCCAAACATCCAGTCTTTGTAACGCTGTCATGTGCCTGACAGCGCGGCAAACACCGCTTCTGATCGGCGGTAAAATCATTACTTCCGGTGAGACAGCCAGGGTTTCCACTCTGTCAAATGACAGCGTGAGTCTGCAGCTATGATCAGACGTATAAACTTTACCTCCGGTCACTGGCGTCGGTTAATGGGACTACTGCTCTCATCAGCCTACGCCTGCTGCCGCTAATAACAGTGACAACAGGAGCAGCTGATGAGAGTATTCAATAGCCTGTGCGCTAAATAAATAATTTAAAAAACGGCGTGGGTTCCCCTGTATTTAACTGACAACTGGGGGCTGCAACCAGCCTTGCTAAAGCAGACAGCTGGGGGCTAGTATTCTCAGGCTGGTAAGGGGCCATTGATATTGGCTCCCTCCAGCCTAAAAACAGCAGCCCACAGCCACCCAGAAAAGGCACATCTATTAGATGCACCAATTCTGGCGCTTTGCCTGGCTCTTCCCACTTTTCCATGTAGCGATGGCAAGTGGGGTCCATATTTGTGACGTTGATGTCACCTTTGTATTGTCTGGTGACATCAAGCCCACGGCTTAGTAATGGAGAGGCGTCTATAAGACACCTATCCATTACTAATCTTATAGTTACAGTTATTTGAAAAAGTTTGGGCACCTCTATTAATCTTAAGCTTAATGTTTTATAAAAATTGGTGTTTTTGCAACAGCTATTTCAGTTTGATATATCTAATAACTATTGGACACAGCAATGTTTCTGCCTTGAAATGAGGTTTATTGTACTAACAGAACATGTGCAATCTGCATTCAAACAAAATTTGACAGGTGCATAAGTATGGGCACCCTTATCATTTTCTTGTTTTAAATACTCCTACCTACTTTTTACTGACTTACTAAAGCCCTTTTTTTGGTTTTGTAACCTCACTGAGCTTTGAACTTCATAGCCAGGTGTATGCAATCATGAGAAAAGCTACTTAAAGTGGCCACTTGCAAGTTGTTCTCCTGTTTGAATCTCCTCTGAAGAGTGGCATCATGGGCTCCTCAAAACAACTGTCAAATGATCTGAAAAGAAAGATTATTCAACATAGTTGTTCAGGGGAAGGATACAAAAAGCTGTCTCAGAGATTTAACCTGTCAGTTTCCACTGTGAGGAACATAGTAAGGAAATGGAAGAACACAGGGACAGTTCTTGTTAAGGCCAGAAGTGGCAGGCCTAGAAAAACATCAGAAAGGCAGAGAAGAAGAATGGTGAGATCAGTCAAGGACAATCCTCAGACCACCTCCAGAGAGCTGCAGCATCAACTTGCTGCAGATGGTGTCACTGTGCATCGGTCAACTATACAACGCACTTTGCACAAGGAGAAGCTGTATGGGAGAGTGATGCGAAAGAAGCCGTTTCTGCAAGCACGCCACAAACAGAGTCGGCTGAGGTATGCAAAAGCACATTTGGAGAAGTCAATTTCTTTTTGGAAGAAGGTCCTGTGGACTGATGAAACCAAGATTGAGTTGTTTGGTCATACAAAAAGGCGTTATGCATGGCGTCAAAAAACACAGCATTCCAAGAAAAACACTTGCTACCCACAGAAAAATTTGGTGGAGGTTCCATCATGCTTTGGGGCTGTGTGGTAAATGCCGGAACCGGGAATCTTGTTAAAGTTGAGGGACGCATGGATTCCACTCAGTATCAGCAGATTCTTGACAATAATGTTCAAGAATCAGTGACAAAGTTGAAGTTACGCAGGGGATGGATCTTTCAGCAAGACAATGATCCAAAACACAGCTCCAAATCTACTGAGGAATTCATGCAGAGGAACAATGACAATGTTCTGGAATGGCCATCCCAGTCCCCAGACCTGAATATCATTGAACATCTGTGGGATCATTTGAAGAGGGCTGTCCATGCTCGGCGACCATCAAACTGAACTGAACTGGAATTGTTTTGTAAAGAGGAATGGTCAAAAATACCTTCATCCAGGATCCAGGAACTCATTAAAAGCTACAGGAAGCGACTAGAGGCTGTTATTTTTGCAAAAGGAGGATCTACTAAAAATTAATGTCACTTTTCTATCTACTGGCTAACACGGTACGAAGATACACATCTTTCCTATGTCACTTTTCTGGTGAGGTGCCCATACTTATGCACCTGTCAAATTTTGTTTGGATACAGATTGCACATGTTCTGTTAGTACAATAAACCTCATTTCAAGGCAGAAACATTACTGTGTCCAATAATTATTAGATATATCAAACTGAAATAGCTGTTGCAAAAACACCAATTTTTAGAAAACATTAAGCTTAAGATTAATAGGGGTGCCCAAACTTTTTCATATAACTGTATATGGTAAATAAAGGCACAGCCAGAATAAAGTCCTTTAGGCCTCTTTCACACTTCAGTCGTGCAATGTCAGTCAAAATCCGTCAAAATGAGAAAAAACGGATCCGCTATTTTTTTTGGCGGATCTGTTTTTTTCCCATTGACTTGCATTAGTGACGGATTTTGACGGATGGTCGTCCGTTATGTCCGTTTTTTGACGGATCCGCCAAAAAATTGGCGTCCGTCATTTTACAAAAACGGCCAATGCAACGGTCCGGACTTAGATTTCCGGAACAAAATTTTCATCATTTCCGGGTGAAATCTTCCTGGCGGATCCGTCAAAAAACTGACCAGTTTTGCATCCGTTTTTACACTTTTCTGACGGATCCGCCATTTTCACGCTTGGGCGGACGTCACACAACGGAAGTGTGAAAGAGGCCTTAATTGAAAGAATGAGACAGACTCCTTTAATGATTCTAAATTAAAACTGTACTCACGTCATCGCTCATTCCACTGAAGCCATGATCTCCTGTAATAAAACAGAAATGAAAAACGGGGATAAACAGTTTTCAACCTGGACGGTGCCAAGATGCAACCGTACAAGCTGAGAACCACTCAGGATTTAGCTGAGCAGCGGTGATGTCATTGAGGTTACCACCGGTCACTGAGTCTGTGTTCTCAGCAGGACCCCTGAACTGCAGTGACCTTGGTGAGATCCCCGCTAGCACCGTGAGAAAGTCTCATGGTGCAGCGCTGAGCTCAGAGAATTCACTGCAGATCACTTTGAGAAATTTCTCGCAGTGAACTCACCACTGCACCAAGGTTTTTCCTCACTCCCCACCTTCTCCACACACCCCCTTCCTCCACACTGCCCCTCATCATCCTCCTTGTCCACACAGCCCCTCATCATCCCCCTTCTCCAAACAGCCCCTCATCACCTTCCCTATGCAGCCCTACTCAAGTTGCATCAACCCTATCCAAAATGCATCCTCAGAGTTTATGGGTCCATTGTGCAGTCCCTCAGTCCTCTCCTCACAGGGCTCCACGCTGCAGCCTCTCATTTCCAGCAACCTGAGCACAGCGCTGCTTTCTGCTCTCAGGTCTTCACTGGACTGAGTGAGGCCCCTCCCACTCCAGTGACATCATTCGCTCCAAAAATCAACTCTGTTCCAGAATCCAGATGCTCCCGTGCTGTGTGCAGTTAGCCTGTGATTTTGCTGTGCGTGAGTTATTCCATTCCCGGTGCCGGTGTGTCGACCCGCCACCACAATTGTGGGTTACCAGGGCAATGGGGTACTCAGAGCCGAGCCCGTGGAAGTCTATGGGGATTTGTCACAGGTAGCTGTGGCTCGGTCTGTGGCCCTGGCGGTCTGGCGTATGTTGGGGGAATATTTACAGGGGATAGATTTATATACAGTTCGTGACGCCACCTGTAGTCTTCTGGTAATTTGTACCAGCGCTGCTGTAGATCTCTGAGGGATGGTGAGGCAGCTAGATGTCGGGTCCCCTACAGGTGGGACTGGTCCCCCAAAGTCTATGAAGTTAGTGAAGTCGGGTGCAGGTAAATAACACAGTCTCACACGGTCAGCGTCTTTCCATACCTTTACTTGTAAGATGTTCAGGCAGGTCCCAGGGAGGCTGATCCAAGGAGAGTGTATCTTGAGACAGCAGCTGGACAAGTTAGGGGCCTCCTTTACTTTCAACACAATGAGTACAACCAGCCTGAAGCGTAGTTCCCTCAATAACTCCAGCTAATCCATAGCTGTACTGCCCAGTCAGTTTTGTGGTAGGAGCCTTCCTGCGAGAGAGCTGAATTCCTATATTGCTGATCAGGCTCAAAGTCTTCACTCCCCCTGACCCCAGTTACGTACTGACTATATGGGGCTGTTTGCCGCGACCTAAGGTCCGGTAAATCCCTGGTTTTCTTACCACTATGCTTGAAGCTAATAGTGATCCTTCGGTCCCCAGTGACCGGTTGCAATGTGCAGGACTTCTTAAATCCAAAAGCACTCTTCAAATAATCTTTCCACTGTGCCTTTCGCCTTGTCCTCGCTGGTAGCATAAGCACTCACACTTGCATAAAGTCGGGTAGTCACTTCCTTCATTCCCTTCCTTCAAAGTTAGTTACAGATTCTCAGTTATCACTAGGCAGGAGCACGTCTCTGAACCTTTCACTGTCCTTGAGACAGGTGACTGAAGTCTTTCTGCACTAAGCTTCTTCTTTCTTTCAATGTATTCAGGTGAGGTACAGCTCTGACTAGGCTAAGGTGAATTAGACCACCTGTACCAGCCTCCACGTTCTGAACTGATGATAGAGCAGGCTGGACTGCTTCCTCCCTCCAGCTAAACTCCAGACGTCTGCTCCGTCCGAAGACAGGAACTGAACTGACTAAAAATCACTCAAAATCACTCAACAAACATACACCCTGACCACTCCCTCAAGTAAACTACACTACCCTAAGGGTGTGTCCAGTGTATGTTGAGTGAATGGGTATTTAGCATTAAACTGCTGTCTCGCCACACACTCTCCAGGGTACTGCGTGTGCCAAACACCAGGGCTACACATTCCCCCATGGTAAAAGACAGCACTCCCGGGCTGTAAAATACAAAAGAGACATTTTGTTTATGCATGAAAACATTAACAATAACATTAATTCGTCCCATCCGGGAGGTGAGGATATCTTGAACGTTGCAAACATTATAGAAAAATACAAATATTAAATAGCATTCAATAAATATACAGTATTCTTGTGAAGGACCCGCACCAAACCTTCAACGTAGGTCCTGGGTGGGCTGCAGGACATCCGAATGCAGACCTCACTCAGTGCCACACCACACGGGTTTTTGTATTCAGAGGTAGTTGTGCTGGTTTATGTAAAACCAAGATAAGGCACCGAAGCGCAACTATGTACAAATAAGTTCTGGGCTGGCACAGTCCTCAACCTCAAAGTCCATTGTAAAACCAAAGACATAGATATAATATCACATTATTATACTAAAGTGCAAAACTTTTTCTGGTTACCCAGCCGGGCATTCTACGGTTAGCAAAATATATATGCATTATACTCTTCAACTTATGCAAAATTTTATAAAACATTCTCAAACTTTCTACAATATTATTTATGGTAGACCCTATAGGGATCTCACCGATTCTTCTTTACTATTTATTCATTTACTTCTAATACATTTTCCACCCCGGGGGCTGGAACAATGCGATGATCCCTAGATCCCATGACTAACAAATCATGCGCTGCGATTAGGGTCTGGGTCGCCACAGTTCTCGTGCGAACCTCTAGGGGCGCAACGGGTACATTCTCTTCACGTGACACCGATTGCGTTTCAATCACAGTTAACGATATGGACCGTGTCATGGATTGCGATTGAGACTGGGTCGCATATTGCGATGTAGAGGTGGCTTGAATTTGCAATGAACTTGCAGGGGGCGATGCTGGGGCACGGCCGGATACTGCTTGAGCTGGAGACGGGGACGCTGTGGTAGTGGTGACGTTACCTGCGTCGGGGACGGGGTCACGGACGATGGTGACGTTAAGGGCATACCATCCCTTCATTCCCCAATGCCATGTGTACGTGACAATGTCTCCATTTACTAAGTCCCTCCCGGGATGGCCTTGTGGTAGGTGGGATTCTACGTCACGCCTGCTGACAAAGACCCCTGGATAGAGGCCCGGTTCATGGATGAAGCCCCAGCCCTTCCGGAGCTGGAACTCAGTCACACACCCCTGCCGCCGCGGTTCCCTCAGGGTACCTTTCTCCCTCCGGACACTCTCCTTGTCCGCGATCAGCTCTGCATGTTGTCGCTGACGGTTCCGCTGAACTTCCCGCTCTTCCTCCTGCTGGCGTTTCTGCTTCTCCTCACGACGCTGCCACTCATATTCCCACTGGGCGGTGTAGGCGACGTCATCCAGGCGCGCCATCTCGTCCCAGTCCACGTCTGGTAGTGACGGACAGGACCCCTCCGGTGTCCCTGCCGGGGACCGATCATCTGCTGCAGCCTCCTGGCTGGGCGGGCGTTCCGGAACTGGCGATACCTCCTCAACCTCCTTCGCCTCCACCGCTTCACCGGTGGGATCAGGATTGGTACTTTCGGGGGCAGCCTCCGGTTGCTCCTTCGCCTTGGGCAGCAGAATCTTCGGTAACTGGAATCGTGGGGGGTCGTTGAGGGGAGAGATCACCGTGTCCCACAGCCTCCGCTGCTCCAGGGTACGCCGGCGTCTCTCGATCTCTTCAAAGCCAGGTTGGTACTGGACCATCTTCTTCAGGCGTGCATTTTCTTCTTGAATCTCTAGCAACGCCTGCTGCAGGTGCAGGACCACGGATAACTCCGGTGCTGGTGGCAGCTTGGCTGGGGCACGGGGCCTGCCTTCCTCCGCTTCCCTGCTCGGCTGCACACGTCCTGCTTCCATGATGTTCCAGAAGATTCTCTCTTCTTCCTCCAGAGACATCCGGTCTCTTCCGTGGAGGCTGGGTTTGCGTCTCCTCCTCCTCGCAGGGAAGGTGAAGAGGAGGCGGACCTCCTTTGCTGTAGGGCAGGATCGCATATTGTAATAGCACTTTGAGAGGGCAGGCATTTTCTTCGCGCCACATGGGGGTACACGCCCACGAAGGTACGCCCACCTTCTTCTCCAGCGCCTGAGGGCGCGAATATGGCGACAAAAATGGCGATTTTGGCGCCAAAAGTGCAAACAGTCCTTTTTCACAAAAACAATTCCTTAGGCACACAGGGCTCGCAATTCTGCGAGTTTCGCATCCTGTTCGTGACGCCAATTTTTGTGTCGACCCGCCACCACAATTGTGGGTTACCAGGGCAATGGGGTACTCAGAGCCGAGCCCGTGGAAGTCTATGGGATTTGTCACAGGTAGCTGTGGCTCGGTCTGTGGCCCTGGCGGTCTGGCGTATGTTGGGGGAATATTTACAGGGGATAGATTTATATACAGTTCGTGACGCCACCTGTAGTCTTCTGGTAATTTGTACCAGCGCTGCTGTAGATCTCTGAGGGGATGGTGAGGCAGCTAGATGTCGGGTCCCCTACAGGTGGGACTGGTCCCTCAAAGTCTATGAAGTTAGTGAAGTCGGGTGCAGGTAAATAACACAGTCTCACACGGTCAGCGTCTTTCCATACCTTTACTTGTAAGATGTTCAGGCAGGTCCCAGGGAGGCTGATCCAAGGAGAGTGTATCTTGAGACAGCAGCTGGACAAGTTAGGGGCCTCCTTTACTTTCAACACAATGAGTACAACCAGCCTGAAGCGTAGTTCCCTCAATAACTCCAGCTAATCCATAGCTGTACTGCCCAGTCAGTTTTGTGGTAGGAGCCTTCCTGCGAGAGAGCTGAATTCCTATATTGCTGATCAGGCTCAAAGTCTTCACTCCCCCTGACCCCAGTTACGTACTGACTATATGGGGCTGTTTGCCGCGACCTAAGGTCCGGTAAATCCCTGGTTTTCTTACCACTATGCTTGAAGCTAATAGTGATCCTTCGGTCCCCAGTGACCGGTTGCAATGTGCAGGACTTCTTAAATCCAAAAGCACTCTTCAAATAATCTTTCCCTGTGCCCCTTTTGCCTTTCCTCGCTGGTACATAAGCACTCACACTTGCATAAAGTCGGGTATCCCCTTCCCTTTATTCCCTTCCTTCAAAGTTAGTTACAGATTCTCAGTATCACTAGGCAGGAGCACGTCTCTGAACCTTTCACTGTCCTTGAGACAGGTGACTGAAGTCTTTCTGCACTAAGCTTCTTCTTTCTTTCAATGTATTCAGGTGAGGTAAGCTCTGACTAGGCTAAGGTGAATTAGACCACCTGTACCAGCCTCCACGTTCTGAACTGATGATAGAGCAGGCTGGGCTGCTTCCTCCCTCCAGCTAAACTCCAGACTCTGCTCCGTCCGAAGACAGGAACTGAACTGACTAAAAATCACTCAAAATCACTCAACAAACATACACCCTGACCACTCCCCCAAGTAAACTACACTACCTAAGGGTGTGTCCAGTGTATGGGGAGTGAATGGGTATTTAGCATTAAAATGCTGTCTCGCCACACACTCTCCAGGGTACTGCGTGTGCCAAACACCAGGGCTACACACCCGGCCGCCGTCTGCACTGCTCAACAAAAAAGGGATGTGAAGTGAGCTCTTTCTCATCATCTGCTGCTGGTTTCCGGCTTCTACTGATCTTTGGAGGGACTGCACAGCTGAGAGAGCGGTGAGTTTCATTGAGATCAGTAGACGCGGCAGCAGCAGGGAATGAGAAAGCACTCACTGCAGGTCACTTGTTACTGATCACTGCAGACATCCCGCCAGCACCCGGGGAGGAATAACGCACTCCCTGTCGGTGCAGGCGACAGTGCCTGCTCTGCCCTGTATTCCTAATGTGAAGGAGGCAGGAGTTGTGGAGCTGGTCAGGGGGTGGGCCCACTGGAGGATTCTCCGATTTCCCGGGGCGCAGCCCGACCCTGCTGGTTCGCCTACTTGCAGTCAACCAATTAAACGAGGTAGGCGGGTTTT
>JARQOD010000001.1:23674993-23705911 GCA_033576555.1 Oophaga sylvatica
TTTCATCCCTGGGTTACAACACCGCCAGTTGTTTCTCGGAAGTGCTGTTAGCACAGTCTACACTTGCTCCTGTGTTACTGGGGTTCAGTAATGTCAGCTGTTCCCCTGCTGTGTGAACGGCAAATAGTCCTGCTGCCTCCACCATGTTCTCTTCTCATCCCTGGGTTACAACACCGCCAGTTGTTTCTCGGAAGTGCTGTTAGCACAGTCTACACTTGCTCCCGTGTTACTGGGGTTCAGTAATGTCAGCTGTTCCCCTGCTGTGTGAACGGCAAATAGTCCTGCTGCCTCCACCATGTTCTCTTCTCATCCCTGGGTTACAACACCGCCAGTTGTTTCTCGGAAGTGCTGTTAGCACAGTCTACACTTGCTCCTGTGTTACTGGGGTTCAGTAATGTCAGCTGTTCCCCTGCTGTGTGAACGGCAAATAGTCCTGCTGCCTCCACCATGTTCTCTTCTCATCCCTGGGTTACAACACCGCCAGTTGTTTCTCGGAAGTGCTGTTAGCACAGTCTACACTTGCTCCTGTGTTACTGGGGTTCAGTAATGTCAGCTGTTCCCCTGCTGTGTGAACGGCAAATAGTCCTGCTGCCTCCACCATGTTCTCTTCTCATCCCTGGGTTACAACACCGCCAGTTGTTTCTCGGAAGTGCTGTTAGCACAGTCTACACTTGCTCCCGTGTTACTGGGGTTCAGTAATGTCAGCTGTTCCCCTGCTGTGTGAACGGCAAATAGTCCTGCTGCCTCCACCATGTTCTCTTCTCATCCCTGGGTTACAACACCGCCAGTTGTTTCTCGGAAGTGCTGTTAGCACAGTCTACACTTGCTCCTGTGTTACTGGGGTTCAGTAATGTCAGCTGTTCCCCTGCTGTGTGAACGGCAAATAGTCCTGCTGCCTCCACCATGTTCTCTTCTCATCCCTGGGTTACAACACCGCCAGTTGTTTCTCGGAAGTGCTGTTAGCACAGTCTACACTTGCTCCCGTGTTACTGGGGTTCAGTAATGTCAGCTGTTCCCCTGCTGTGTGAACGGCAAATAGTCCTGCTGCCTCCACCATGTTCTCTTCTCATCCCTGGGTTACAACACCGCCAGTTGTTTCTCGGAAGTGCTGTTAGCACAGTCTACACTTGCTCCTGTGTTACTGGGGTTCAGTAATGTCAGCTGTTCCCCTGCTGTGTGAACGGCAAATAGTCCTGCTGCCTCCACCATGTTCTCTTCTCATCCCTGGGTTACAACACCGCCAGTTGTTTCTCGGAAGTGCTGTTAGCACAGTCTACACTTGCTCCTGTGTTACTGGGGTTCAGTAATGTCAGCTGTTCCCCTGCTGTGTGAACGGCAAACAGTCCTGCTGCCTCAACTTTAATTTCCATGGGTACCTTCTGCTACCCATCCGGGTTCCAGTACCGTCAGCTGGTTCTCCGCAGTGCCTTTGGCCTAGGTGCCTCCATGTCGGTATCCGAGTTCCAGCAACGTCTGCTGGTCCTTGGTAGTGCTTTGGAGCACAGGTACCTCCTGCTTAGTAACCCTGTCCCAGTAACGTCAGCTGGTCCTCGGTTGTGCCATTGGCTCTTTTCCTTCTGCTGACCCTCCGGGTTCCAGCACAGTCAGCTGGTCCTCGTTACTTTCATTGGTTCTTGTACCTTCTGCTACCCATCCGGGTTCCAGTACCGTCAGCTGGTTCTCCGCAGTGCCTTTGGCCTAGGTGCCTCCATGTCGGTATCCGAGTTCCAGCAACGTCTGCTGGTCCTTGGTAGTGCTTTGGAGCACAGGTACCTCCTGCTTAGTAACCCTGTCCCAGTAACGTCAGCTGGTCCTCGGTTGTGCCATTGGCTCTTTTCCTTCTGCTGACCCTCCGGGTTCCAGCACAGTCAGCTGGTCCTCGTTACTTTCATTGGTTCTTGTACCTTCTGCTACCCATCCGGGTTCCAGTACCGTCAGCTGGTTCTCCGCAGTGCCTTTGGCCTAGGTGCCTCCATGTCGGTATCCGAGTTCCAGCAACGTCTGCTGGTCCTTGGTAGTGCTTTGGAGCACAGGTACCTCCTGCTTAGTAACCCTGTCCCAGTAACGTCAGCTGGTCCTCGGTTGTGCCATTGGCTCTTTTCCTTCTGCTGACCCTCCGGGTTCCAGCACAGTCAGCTGGTCCTCGTTACTTCCATTGGCTTTTGTACCATCACCAACAGGACAAAGAAGGTTAAGACAAACTACAAGATACAGAACAAGAGACAGAAGAACAATAAGCAGAAGATCAAAAAGCAGAAGAACATTAAGTATAAGACCAAAATGAAGAGCAAAATATATGCTCTAAATTCTAAGCAGAAGAAGACTAAGCAGTGTATGGGGGTGAGTCCGTTCCTCCTCGTGGTGCCCCTGGAAAATGCCTGATGCTGCTGCAGGCTAAACTGAACGCGGACAAATACTGTTGTAATTAAAATCTTTCGTGACAGCAAGAACGGAAGGATGAAAATTCAGAGTTTTACAGATTACAAGTACAGGAATGTCTGTCACAAATAAGAATATGATGAAAAGGATGAATAGGAAGAAGATGAAGAAGTAGAATATGAAGAATAATAACTGTTTAATAAGAACAATATAAGTAATGTTAACAAAAAGATGAATAGCAAGAAGTTTTAGAAGATTAATAAGGTGAAGATGAAGAATAATTTGATGAGAAAGATGATGCTGCTGAAAATTATGAAGGAGAAAGTGTGTGAAAAGTTAAAAAGGTGAAGACCATGGAAGTTGTGAAACAGACATATTTGACAAAATAGAAAAAAGGTTAACAACATTGTCAATTTGTTCGTCAATCCGAACGTATTTCCTAAAAAAAAAAAATTAATGCTATTCCATTGGATTGGGTCAAACATCTATGCCTTTAATGTCTCCTCAACCTCCCCCAATACATTCTACATTACTCTTTCTTGTTTTCCTTCATGTACAATTAACCAACAAGGCAAGAATGGTTTTTTTTTTAATTTCGATATTTTGTTCCCATAGACTTACATGGGACTTCCGGTATCGGTATCGGGTATCGCCGATATTTTAGTGATATCGGCGATACCATTACGATTCCGATACTTTAGGATATCGGAAAGTATCGCTCAACTCCAACCTACTTCATTAAAGGCTCTTCAGAGATTTTTGGGTTTTGCCAATTTTTATCGTAAATTTATTGGTAATTTCTCTGTTATTGTTAAACCATTAACTGATTTGACCAGAAAGGGTTCTGATGTGGTGAATTGGCCTCCTGAGGCAGTCTCTGCGTTTCAGGAACTTAAGCAGAGATTCACTTCTGCTCCTGTTCTACGGCAGCCTGATGTTTCTCTGCCATTTCAGGTGGAGGTTGATGCCTCTGAAATTGGGGCAGGTGCCGTTTTGTCCCAAAAAGATCCAGAGACCTCTAAAAGTAACCCTTGTGCCTTTTTCTCTCGAAAATTTTCTCCTACTGAACGTAATTATGACGTGGGTAATCGGGAGTTATTGGCCATGAAGTGGGCTTTTGAAGAGTGGAGACATTGGCTGGAGGGAGCCAAACATCAGGTGGTGGTCCTTACGGACCATAAGAATCTGGTCTATCTGGAATCTGCCAAGCGACTCAATCCTAGACAGGCCAGGTGGGCCTTGTTTTTCACACGTTTTAATTTTGTGGTTTCCTTTCTTCCTGGCACTAAGAATGTTAAGGCGGATGCCCTCTCGAGGAGTTTCCTTGCGGACTCTCCTGAGCTATCTGATCCCTCTGTTATTTTGAAGGAGGGTGTAGTTCTTTCCGCCATCTCGCCCAATTTGAGACTTGCTCTGGAGGGGTGTCAGGAGGATAGGCCCGAGCGCTGCCCTGTTGGAAAATTGTTTGTCCCGGACCAATGGAAAAAGAGTGTGATGTCTGAGATTCATTGTTCCGCATTGGCTGGGCATCCCGGAATTTTTGGTACCAGAGACTTGGTTAGTCGGTCCTTTTGGTGGCCTACCTTGTCTCGCGATGTCAGGGAATTTGTGCAGTCCTGCGGGACTTGCTCTCGCTCCAAGCCTTGCTCTCGCTCTAGTGGTTTGTTGATGCCATTGCCTGTGCCCAAGAGACCATGGACCCATATCTCTATGGATTTCATTTCCGATCTTCCTGTTTCTCAGAGAATGACCACCATCTGGGTAATTTGTGATAGGTTTTCCAAAATGATACATCTTGTGCCATTACCTAAGTTGCCTTCCTCCTCTGAATTGGTGCCGTTGTTCCTTCAGCACGTGGTTCGTTTACACGGCATTCCTGAGAACATTGTGTCTGACAGAGGAGTCCAGTTTGTTTCCAGATTTTGGAGGACTTTTTGTTCTAAACTGGGTGTTCAATTGTCTTTCTCCTCGGCATTTCATCCTCAGACCAATGGTCAAACTGAGAGAACAAACCAGACATTGGAGACTTATCTAAGATGCTTTGTGTCTGCTGATCAGGATGACTGGGTCTCTTTTTTGCCTTTGGCTGAGTTTGCTCTTAATAATAGGGCTAGCTCTGCCACTTTGATGTCTCCGTTTTTCTGTAATTCTGGGTTTCACCCTCGATTTTCTTCAGGACAGACGGAGGCTTCTGTCTGTCCAGGTGTTGACTCTGTTGTTGAGCGTATGCAGCAGATTTGGGACCAGGTAGTGGAGAGGTTGTCCCTCTCTCAGGAGAAGGCCCAGCGGTTTGCTAACCGGCATAGGACTGGTGGTCCTCGGTTTAAAGTGGGGGACTTGGTCTGGTTGTCCTCAAAGAATATTCCTATGAGAGTAGCATCTCCTAAATTTAAGCCTAGGTTCATTGGACCTTATAAGATCATGGAGATTATTAATCCTGTTTCTTTTCGTTTGCTTCTTCCAGGGACATTTAAGATCCATAACGTGTTCCACAAGTCCTTGTTGAAGAGGTTTGTTGAGCCAGTGGTTCCTGCTGCTGTGCCTCCTGACCCTGTTTTGGTTGAGGGCAATCTGGAGTATGTGGTTGAGAAAATATTGGATTCTCGTTTTTCTAGACGAAGACTCCAGTATTTGGTTAAATGGAGAGGTTATGGTCAGGAAGATAATTCTTGGGTGTTTGCTTCGGACATCCATGCTAGGAGACTTATCCGTGCGTATCATAGAACTCATCCTGACCGACCTGGTTGCTCAAATGAGGGTTCGGTGACCCCTCCTCAAGGGGGGGGTACTGTTGTGAATGGGTTTGAGATGAGTTCTGAGCAGAGGCTCCCTCTGGTGGTTACAAGCGGTACTAGTGAGGATTGGGAATCAGGTGTTACTGATTGGTCTTATTTAAGGGAATCATTTTCCCATCAGGGTTGCCGGTGATCAATTGTTCTGGTCTGAATCCTTCTTTCCAGTTTCCCTTGTAGCCTGCTGTGTCGTGTCTGCATCTCCTGCTTTCAGATAAGACAATTTCTTATTTTGTGTTTTTGCTATATTTTTGCATTTGGTCCTGCACTTCTGTGGGGGCCTTCTGGGTCCCCTCCGGGGCTTCTGCCCTCTCAGTTTAGTCCAGCCACTGTGTTTTGTACTTTTGCTTTTTCCAGTTTTTTCAGTGGCTGCTGTTTTTGTTACACCAGAGAACTAATTTAGGTGGTAGAGGTCGTGTGATCTCAGGTGATTTTCAAATTAGTAGAGTTGTTTTTTTCAGGGTTTTCTGGGATTGCAGTAAGTACCCTTCCTGTCCTTTTCTATTTAGATAGTTTGGGCCCCAGCGTTTGCTCATACTATTTTCTTTCTGTGTCAGTATTTCCTCTTGTCTAACCGCCATTACATGTTTGGGGGCTTTCTATTATCTTTGGGGTTCTGCTCCGGGGCAGATAGCTTTCCTATTTCTATCTTTAGGTGTAGTTAGTTTCTCAGGCTGTGACGAGGCGTCTAGGACCATCGTAGGAACGCTCCACGGCTGCCTCTAGTTGGTGTGGTTAGTCAGGGTACTGCAATCCCATAGATTCCAACTGCTCTGGTGTATTTCCTTTTTTACCTGCACTCCTCAGCTACCGAAACATAACAGGGTTCCTTATGACAATTATTCTTACAGTAGTCAGATGGAAAGGTGATGGTCCTTGATGCCCAGTTGATAGAAGGGTTATGGACTGAAAACCAGGGGATCCCTAGAATAACCGGAAATTTCGGAGATGAAATAAGGTGGAAACTGACAGCTTCATGATGATCCGGTTCGATACAAATCTCCAGTTCGATTGTCTCATGCGTGACAGGTCCAGAAGACAAGGGTGATCCATCCACAGTTTCCATTTCAATTGGTGTGGATTTGGTCCTACTGGAAATATTATTATCACGTGTAAATTTTAAGTCCATAAAATTTCCTCCTGCTCCCGAATCCAACAGGGCAGAGCATTGTATTTTTTGGGTGCCCATTACAACCTGAATGGGGATTACAAAATGAGATGATGTAGAATGTATTTTGTCTATTTCTGGCGTTACTGATGAGATAGTCTGCAAGATGGAATCCGACTGCTGAGAAAGGTCCATATTGCTGGCAGACCTGTTGTTGGTAAAGGCTATAGTCCTTTTGTTAGGACAGTTGATGGCATAGTGTCCAGGGTCCCCACAATAGAGGCAGAGATGTTCTGCACGTCGCCTCTCCTCCTGTGCAGAGAGTGGTCTTCGGATGACGTCGATCTGCATCGGTTCAGACACGCCTTGCGTCTTTTCTTGGTGGTCCGATGCTGAAAATGAGAAGCCAGGGCTATTCCCAAGTGCTCGCAGTCTCTCCTTTCTCCTTTCAGTAAGTCTCTGGTCAATCCGGATACATAGTTGAATAAAGTCCTCCAACTGGTCAGGGGTCTCAACCCTGGCAAGCTCGTCTTTCACTGGTTCTGATAACCCTCGTCGAAATTGACTTCTCTGGGCCGCTGGATTCCAGGTGGTGTCGGCCACCCAGCGACGGAACTCCGATGTATATTCCGCAACAGAGCGACGTCCTTGGCGCAAATTATGTAATTTGGTTTCTGCTGTGGCACAGCGGTTTGGGTCATCAAAAACTTGATTCATAGCTGCGATGAAAGCTTCCAGGTCATTAAGGAGGGCATAGTCCTTTTCTACATAAGGTGAAGCCCAAGCAAGAGCTTCATCCGTCAGGAGATTTATCATGAAAAAAACTTTCTTCCTCTCAGTGGTAAAGGGAGCAGGTTGCATCTGGAAGTATATGCGGCATTGATTGAGGAATCCTCGGTACTGCTTGCGATCCCCACTGAACTTTGCAGGCAGCGGCAGCCGCGCGTGTGATTCGGACCCTGAATTGCGCACGTCCAGAAGTTGTTTTTGTAGCTCAATTACTTCCTGTTGTATCGCTGTGAAATCAGTTTGTAACTTGGAATATTTTCCTTGAGAGTCAGTACAAAAACTTTGAAGCTCCGTAACTTGCCGCCTCAGGGTGTTCACAGCGGACTCCATTTTGGCGCGAGATTATTCTGTCAAGATCCCGTCTGGGTTGGAGCCGATGTTACTGCAAACACTAGGGGAAGCAGAGGCAGGTAGCGTAGTCAGGTGGCAGCCGGAGGTCGGTACACAGGAAAGGCAGTTAGGTAACAGAGGAGCAGGCAGATTACGTAGTCAGGTGGCAGCCGGAGGTCGGTACACAGGAAAGCAGTGTTTGTAGCAATGGATCAGGCGGAGAGCGTAGTCAGAAGGCAGGCCGAGGTCGGTTCACAGGAGAGCAGTGTTTGTAGCAATGGATCAGGCGGAGAGCGTAGTCAGAAGGCAGGCCGAGGTCGGTTCACAGGAGAGCAGTGTTTGTAGCAATGGATCAGCAGGAAACGCTTGACTAAAGGCTTGGAGCTCAATAATCTCGCAATGACACACCCACAGGGCCAGGTTTATATAGGGTGTGTAATTGGCAATCAGAGGCCCAATCAAGAGAGCACTAGGTGTAGCCAATCAGGAAGAACAGTCAATGGTATCTGGGTTCAGCAAGGAACTTTGCAGCCAGCAGAATAGCTCAGATGGTAGAGCTGCTGGCCAGTAGACAAGAGGTACTGGGTTTGACTCCTGACACTGGCGAAGACGGCGATCCACCCGGATAGCTAGAGAAATGGCTGAATCAAGGGAAACTGGAGTCTCATACAGGGCTAAGGCATTATTCACCCTTACTGATAACTCGTCACATAACTGGCTTTGGAGTGCTGGCTCATTCCACTTAGTGTCCGTGGACACCTCCGAAACTCGGAGCAATACTCCTCCGCTGACCGGTCTCCCTGCTGAAGCTGATGAAGTGTGGACGCAGTTGGAGTTATCATATACATGACCCAGCACCAGAAAAAAATCCTCCACCATCTGGAGAGACTGGGAGTCAGACAGGAGAGAAAATGCCTATGCTTGGGGGTCACCCTGAAGGAGCGAGATTATTATCTTCATCCGTTGCTCCTCGGTTCCTGAGGAACAAGGATGTAACCTAAATTTTAGTTTACAGGCCTCGTTGAAAACAAACTTGTCACACTTCCCAGAGAACCTGTCAGGGAAAACGATCTTGGGCTCCACTAAGGGTTGTCTGGGAGTCATGGTCCCCAAAACTGATGTGTTCTGATGCCGCAAAACGACAGTGCGCAGATCTGCCACCTCCAGGCTGAGCTGCTGCAGTTGCCCTGTCAGAGCAGTAACAGGATCCATAATGGATCAAAAAACATTTTTTGTCAGAGCTAATGTCATGACTCTGTTATCGGGTGTCCCGGAATCAGAGGTTCCTTCTCTGGTCATAACACTAAGGACCATAGCTCGCACTGTTCCCTGGGTTACTTCTGAATGTGAAGATGCCGGGGCCATGTACCTTGCCTTAGCTCCTAACTCCACCCTTAGTCTGTAGCCTACCCCCACCCAGGGTAGGGAAGTAGTAGTGTACTGTAATACACCAACCAGACGAACAAGGTAATGCAAACATGGGTAACTGAAAAAAACAAACATACAAATATACACTCACATATAACAGAGGTATGCATTGAGGAGTAAAGGATGAGATTAAACCAAAGTAGGAGAAGAAATAGAATTATCACACTCACAAAACCAAGCAACAGTCACAGATAAATCCACCAAACGCCTTCTCCTATAATAACCAACAACTATCCTCCAAGCCATGCAGCATAATCTAGCTCTGATGATATTTTTAAGGGCCCCGTCACACTCTTCAATGTCCAGCGATCCCACCAATGATCCGACGTGGATGGAATCGCTGGGACATCGTTAGCTGATCACTGGTGAGCTGTCACATGGGCAGACTCACCAACGATCAGGACCAGTGAGCACGCTGGTATCCAGTGTACACATCGGGTAACTAAGTGCTGCGCCGCGCTTAGTTACCCGATGTGTACCCTAGATACCAGCTCCCAGCTTCTGCTGTACGTGCTGGGAGCTGGCTGATTGTTGGTCTCCCGCTGTCACACGCAGCAATGCGCGCTGGCCAGCGGGAGACCAACGATGAAAAAACGGTCCAGGCCATTTGACGACGATCAGCGATACCCAGCAGGGGGGCTGTTCGTCGCTGTGTGTCACACTGAGCGAGATCGCTGGCTAGGTCGCTGTTGCGTCACAAAATCGGTGACGCTTCAGCGATCTCGCTAGCGATCTCACTTAGTGTGAGGTGGGCTTTAGTCAGGACCCAGATTATATAGGGGATGGGAGAGGCTAACAGTGCACAGCTGAGAGCCTTAGCTCCAAGAGCTCTCAACAGAGCAGATTAACCCCTGCACTGCCTAAGAAATTTACACTGTTTAATAATAAGGTGAAGTGCTTCTATTCAGCGCAGGAGTAGGAGAACTCAGGCGCTGCGGTAAAACCGTGACAGATGCACTGCTATGGGGAATCTGTGTATGACACACTGTTATGTGGAGTCTGTGGATGATGCTCTGTTATGAGGGAATCTGTGGATGACACGCTGTTATGGGAGATCTGTGGATGATGCTCTGTTATGAGGGAATCTGTGGATGACACGCTGTTATGGGAGATCTGTGGATGACATGCTGTTAAAGTAGATGTGTGGATGACACTGTTACGAAGAATCTGTGTAAAACTCTGTTGTGAAGAATCTGTGGATGTCACTGTTATGGGGAGGATTTGTGGATGACATAATATTATGGATGACCTGTGGATGACACTGTTACGAGGGATCTGTGGAAAACCGTGTCGTGAAGAATCTGTGGATGTCACAGTTACGGGGAGGATTTGTGGATGATACAATGTTATGGAAGACCTGTGGATGTCACTGTTATGGGGGAATTTGTGGCCGACATACTGTTATGGAATATCTTTGGGTTGAAGCATTGTTATAGCGGATGTCAGTTACACATAGTCATAGGTGATCTGTGGAATAAATGCTTATGGTGGATCTGTGGGTTGAAGTATTGCTATAGAGGATGTATGGAACACACTTTGCGATGGGGGGATATGTGGTGTAGTGCAGCGGGGTTGGTGCAGTGTGACAGATAGACAGGGACTACAGGAAAGTTCACAGCAAATGTGTTTAATGTTCAAACAACTCACACAGTGCAAAGCATACGGTATCATCCAGATCGCAGCCGGTTGTCACAATAGTCCATACACAAGACCGTTTGCTGAGGGCGACTGCACCACTGTATCACACAGTGGGGTGACAGGCGTTCACTGCTTTTGGCTCTGTGTTAGCTCACGCAGGCTGGACGCTGCAGAGCCACCTGCTCTGCTACTTGCAAACAAACACTGACACACCCATACCCTATACTGCAGGATTTTTAACTCGAATCTGTGGCCATGGGCCACTTGTAAGACCCGGCTTGGAGAAAGCAGACTGCCCCACTACCATCCTGTAGTCAGCTTCAAAATAAAAGCCCTTACCAGGTTTTCCTGAACATTGCCTTGGCCGAATAGCTTGACCAGGTCCACACTTTTACTTTGCTTGTGACTCACAGGCGTCCTGCTGTGAATATAAGGCACTCCAGGGGGTCTAATAAGACTCCGTCTGCATCCTGAGGGATACATATCAACCCTTGCATATGATCCCCCTCACTGCCTCACAGTGGGCATCTGGCAATCACATTGTGACTTGAGCATCTGTGACTGATACATGCAGGAGTTGAGCCGATGTTTGGATATGACTTTACCATGCGCACAGAGGAATTAAGAGGACTTGGATGATGGGAATCAACAACTAAAGAGCGACTATTGGTTTTCTGTCAGTGGGTGATACTTGTGTTACATATAACGGGCTGAACAGATGTCTCCGGATTGATTATTTCATGTTTATTTCTCCTTGAAAGTCATTTTTCCAGGGACAAATTCTTTCCAATTTGTGATAAAAGCATATTTATAAGTCACCGCTCCGGCAGAATCTCAGCAATGAGTGTGGTAATTCACCATGTGGCTGTTTACAGCAGATTCGATGGCTGTCATGGGATGAGTTTACATTTCTTGTTTGTGACTTCATAGTTATAACGTGTCACATTCTTCCAAGAAAGGAAGCTTCGTGCATTCTATGTGAAGGATCAGTAGTCTATGTCAGTCTATGTCAGTCTATGTCAGTTGTGGAGGATGAAGCAAGACATCATCCGCACCTGTATGCAGAGTCCAGCCTTCCCTCCGTTTGGTTTTACGAGTTTTTCCCCCCCGGTACAGGATTTCATTGCACATTCGCTCAATGTCATCACTGCCAAGATGGGCACCGCGACTTACAGTAAACCGTGCGAAGCTCACAGCTTGTGGACAGTTTATAACATCTCAAACTGTACTGCGGCTCTGCAGGACATCTGCTGAATAATGGCTCCTACCGGACCACATACAAGCATTCCTTGCTGATATTTTCTCCTTCCACCATGACAGAAGGAGAGGCGGGAGTTTAAGACATGACCCAATATTCTTGCCTGTCAATGAGATTGTGACAGGTTTATAATATTATCCATTAAAATCTAATTTGATTCAGGGAAATTGCTCCTGATTCTGCTGTATACATAGCACGTAGCACCACATCTACCGCCAGGGTCTCTTCTGACCTCCCATTCTACATCTATAGACATTAATATGTAGTTGGCTCCTCTGCAGATATAACGGCTCCCACCCTTCGGGGAAGACTTTCTACAAAATTTTTGAGGTGTTTGTGGGAATTTTTGTCCAGAATAACATTTGTGAGGTCAGATCCTGATGTTGAGGAGAGTCCAGGATCACAATCTCCATTCTAGTTCATCCCAAAAGTGTTGGATCGGGTTGAGGTCTGAGCTGAATGCTGCCAATCATGTCCTTACATGTCAAACTCCCTAACCATGTCTTTATGGATATTGTGCACTGGGCACAATAATGGAGAACAGAAAAGGATCTTCCCCAATCTGCTCCTACAAAGTTGGAACATACAATTGTCCAAAATGTCTTGAAAAACAAGCCCATTACATTATACCTCCTCCATCAAACCGAACAGCGCACAATGCAGTCAGGCGGATAAGTGTCATCCATCACTGCACAGAACATGTTTCCTCCAGAGTTCAGTGATGACTGCTTCACACCACTCCATCTGACACACAGCATTATGCTTGGTGATATAAGGCTGCATGTGTGGTGAGCCACAGTGAGGCCCTAGATGTTGCAGAGTGGCCAGCTGGGACATGTAGTTTCTCTGACAGCAGATGGTAATGTCACGGAGGCTGAAGTGGGTTGCTGGACCTCTAAACACATCTGTCATGTCCACAATTGTCAATAGCAGAAGGTGTGACACTTGTGGAGATGATATAGGACCCAACACTGATGCCAATCCTACAGAGTCGATGTCTGGGTGCAGTCGTTGGAGAGTATGTGCTGTTAGTGCAATTGGAAGCAACCAGACACACGTGTTATCTAGCAAACAGAACACTTTTTTAGGGAAATGACAGGTTACAGTCTCACTTAAACATGGTTGTAGTCCACAGCATAGGATATGTGGCGCCCTTAAGGGGTTCAGTCGCCACAGAGGTGTTGCATCTCAACCAGAGGTGTGACACCTGACTCTCAGGTAAAGAGGAAGCACTCCTAAGACTCTAACACTGCATCCAACACACCATGCCAGCTGAGCATACGGACGTACCCTTAGGGAGGCTGGTCCGACTCAGACTGGTTAGCAAAGGGTGTCTATATGGGTGGGTGGAGTTAGCAGCAGCGTGAGAAGAGAGAGCAGACAGTCTCTGACTGAGTCTTTGTCTGAGTTCACCTCAGGAGAAAACTGCTAGAGTCAGCGAAAAGGTCCGAAAAGGCACGGACGTTGGTTTATCCATCCGTGGCCCCCATCCTGAAGAAGGAAGGACCAGGCCATCAGGGAACGGCCCCTAGACTAGTGGGAAAGCTTCAGGTCCTGCTAGTAAGCCGACGGCGGTGATCAGTTTATGGGTCATTGCCACCAGCAACAGCATCCCCTGGAAGGAAGCTATATAGGACCAAGGACGTACAGCATTGATCTGTTTCCCGACAGGACCGCAGCTTCTGATCCAAAGGACTGTATGGTGAGGTGCTAGGAAGTAGAAAGGAGTAAAGAGCACAGAGAGCGAAGGACAGAAAGGAACACACTGAAAGGAAGTCTTGGGAGGTGCGACCATTCTACCTGGGGGTTGCTGGACCACTCTCCCGGAGGACACAGTGCCAAGCGGGCATCTGTATTACCGGTGACAGAACTGTGAGTAAAAACCCTGAAACTGCACTTGGACTGTCTCCCTGATTATTCCAGTGTCGCACATCTCCCTGCTACACTCCTCAGCACCATTCCTCAATTACACCATCTATCTGCCCTGGAAGGACACAGCCTCACCTATAGGAGGTACACCATCTAGCTGCACAACACCATCCCTTCCAGAGGACCTGCATAGCAGCGCTGGTCGCCCTGACCAGACACTACAGGTGGCGTCACGAATCACTATACGAACATTATCCCCTGTAAATACATCCCCTTTTTGATGAGCGCCCAAGGCCACGGACCGTGACATCCCCCATAGAAATCAACGGGCTCAGGTCCGAGTACCCCACGGCCCTGGCGGGCGATTCAGATACACTCAGCATTTTGCGTTTGAGAGGAGGTTTCGTGTCCTTGTGAAGCAGCAAGATCAGGGCGTCTCCGGGCAGCTGGAGAACAATCCTCTTCGCATGCTATTGGAGGAGTTATTATAGGAAAACACAGGCCAGGTAATACTTTGCCAATGGAGGGACCTTGACTGGTCGGCTCTTTGTGACGATGTCTCAGATGTGGTTTGTGGAACCACTGTGCCACTGACCGTGGAGCCTGGAGGGGCATGACTAAGTGAACACCTGACTGTTCACTAGAGCCTCTGATGGTGAGGTTAGACACTCCAGGACAGACCAACGGATGCGCAGCAGCTGGACGCAGAAGACAGACTGGCGGGAGCAGCTGGCAAAGTTTGTATTAGAATGCAGCAGACAGCGTTCGCATGAGAGTGCAGCAGAGTTCACATGAGAATGCAGCAGAGTTCGCAACAGAGTGCAGCAGACAGAGTTTGTATCAGAGTTCAGCAGGCAGGATCTGCATCAGAGTGCAGCAGGCAAGATTCGCACAAGAATGCAGTAGGCAGTGTTTGTATCAGAGTGCAGCAGGCAGAATTTGCACCAGAGTGCAGCAGGCAGTGTATCAGACTGCAGCAGGCAGGATCTGCATCAGAGTGCAGCAGGCAGGATTTGCACCAGAATGCAGCAGGAACTGGTATGCAACCTTACACAACTTAGATTGTAAAACAGGAAGGTTGCTCAGGCACCTCCCCAGTGGGGGAGGAAGCAATATATACATAATGTCCCACAGCTATTGGCTGGGGAGGAAATAAATGCATGCGCTGACCCTTTAAAGAGGGCGGGAGTGCACGCACGTGCCCTAAGGACATGGCTAGAGGACTGGCTGGAAGCATGCAGAGCATGGGGAAGTGTAATGTATGTAGTACAGTTCATATAGCGTCTTGTGCTTGGGTGCGATGAAAACACAGGAGTCACAGGTTTG
The DNA here is from genome assembly GCA_033576555.1 of Oophaga sylvatica. NCBI lineage: Eukaryota > Metazoa > Chordata > Amphibia > Anura > Dendrobatidae > Oophaga > Oophaga sylvatica. Next base: position 23,689,911 of record JARQOD010000001.1, read on the forward strand.
ATATAGAAAAGTCCTGTATTACTTCATACAAGTTGGCAGAAATAGTCACACAGTTTGCAGACACAGAAACAGGAGACACAGCAGGCCAGAGTAATCCAAGCTCAGCAATCACTCTCCAATACAGATTCAGGATCTTCTTCTCTGTTACCGTAAGTCCATGCAAACGTGGGTCTTTCAAAGAGCAGGGTTCAGAGTCCACAAGTGCTTCAGAGTTCCTCAGTAGGAATAGCTGGAGTACAAGGTCCAAGGCTTACAGGAGTCAAGTCACAGGTTCACTGCAGGCTAGATTCTGAAGCACTGATTGCTCCGCTGTGGCTGCTTAAGAAGCAAAGGAGAGAATCAGGGCGGGAACATGCAAGCTGGAAACTCCATTTTGACTGAGGGCAAGATAGCTGCAGCAAGACAGAAAGTAAAATGGCTGACGAACAAACTGAGTTTCAGGAATATATACATAGAACCTTACATTACTCCCCCCTTAAGGACAACCTCCGGATGACCTCAGACCAGGCTTGTGTGGGTACCTCTGATGAAACTGACGGAGCAAGCGAGGAGCATTAACGTTATTGACCGGTTCCCATGAGTTGTCCTCCACTGGGTAGCCCTGCCATTTAATCAGATATTGTAACTGATTTCTATACAACCTGGAATCTAAAATCCTTTCCACCACAAATTCTTCCTGACCATCGACTAGCACTGGGTCAGGGCAAGGAGAGGAACGTCCAGGAAACGTATTGGGTGTCGCAGCCTTTAGTAGGGATACATGAAAGACAGGGTGGATTCTCATAGTTCTGGGCAGTTGAAGACGACAAGCAACGGCACTTATAATTTTACTGATTTTATAGGGTCCAATGTACTTATGTCCCAACTTAGACGATGGAATCCTTAACTTAAGATTTCTGGTTGACAGCCAGACCAAGTCTCCTACCTTGAAAGCTGGTGCAGGTTTACGAAATTTATCTGCTGCTTTCTTGTACCTTTCTTGAGCCGATTCCAGATTTTTCTTTAGAAGATCCATATTCTTCTGTAAAGACGTGATTCTTTCAGCCACTGCTGGTAAAGGCGTTTCTATGGGAAATCGTGGTAGAATGTTAGGATGATAACCTAGATTAGAGTAAAAAGGAGACTGTTTAGTGGAGGCACTCTGAGAGTTGTTATACGAGAACTCAGCTAATGGAAGTAGATCCACCCAATCATCCTGTAGGTGGCAGATAAAGCAGCGGAGATACTGCTCCAGGGTTTGATTGGTTCGTTCGGTCTGTCCATTAGTCTGGGGATGAAAAGCAGAAGAAAGGTTTACTTTAATGTCCAATGCTGCACAGAAATTTTGCCAAAACCTAGAAGTGAATTGCACCCCTCGATCCGAAATAACCTCATCCGGTACTCCATGTAAGCGAAACACATCTTTAATCATCAAATCTGATGTCTGTTTTGCAGTGGGTAAGCCGACACAAGGGATAAAATGAGCTGCCTTTGTTAGACGGTCAACCACCACTAGAATGGTGTTCTTCCCCTGAGAGGTTGGTAACTCCACAATGAAGTCCATAGAAATGGATCCCCACGGGCGGGACGGGGTGGGAAGAGGCTGTAACAGACCAGTTGGTGAGGAGCGAGGTGTTTTGCATCTTGCACAGACCTCACATGAAGTGACATAATTCAAAACATCCTTCCTGCAAGTGGGCCACCAAAAGAAACGAGAAAGAAATTCCTGTGTCTTTAGAATTCCTCTATGCCCAGCTATCTTGGAATCGTGAATGAGTTGCAATACTCTTAATCTGACTGTTTCAGGAATATACAGACGTTGTCCCTGAATCCACACACCATTCTTAAAGACAAGACTTACGTCCCTTGGGGGTTGTGCCAAAAAGGAATCCGCATGGTATGCTTCCTTGATGTCCTTAAGTAGGTCTTGATTATGAATTACTCCTAGGAATCTAGAGTCAGGAAGAATAGTCTTAGGAGGAGTAATTGGACGTGTCTCTGCTGAGTAAATCCTAGAGAGTGCATCAGCCTTTCCATTGCGCGATCCTGGTCTATAAGAGATGATAAAATTAAATTGGTTTAAGAAAAGATTCCAGCGAGCCTGGCGAGGAGTCAGGCACTTAGCCGACCTGATAAACTCAAGGTTACGATGGTCTGTCAGGACGACTATTTGCTGTGCAGCTCCCTGAAGAAGGTGTCTCCATTCTTTGAAGGCGGCAATAATGGCCAACAACTCTCTATTGCCCACATCGTAGTTCCTCTCAGCCGAAGACAACTGCTGGGAAAAGAAGGCACAGGGATGCAAGACATTCTTCTCACCTGTTCTCTGAGAGAGTATAGCTCCAACGGCACAGTCTGAAGCATCCACCTCTATTATGAAGGCAAGCTCGGGGTTGGGATGTACTAGGATAGGTGCAGTGGTAAATTTATTTTTTAGACGGGAAAATGCTTCCTGGGCTTGGGGAGTCCAGGAAAACCTAGACTCTTTCCGGGTAAGTTGAGTGATAGGTGACACTACCTCAGAGAAATTTCTAATGAAACGTCTATAGAAGTTGGCAAACCCGATGAAGCGCTGTACCTCCTTCACATTTCTAGGACTTGGCCAATCCTTGATGGCTTGGGTTTTGCTTCCATCCATACTAATTCCTTGTGTAGACAGTACATACCCAGAAATTGAATTTCGGTCCTATGGAATTCACACTTTTCAAGTTTGATGTAAAGATGATTTTGTCTTAGACGTTCCAAGACCATTCTCACATGTCCATGATGTTCCTCTGTGGAGTTAGAAAAAATTAGAATATCATCCAAATAAATTACCACGAATGTATCTAGGAGATCCCTGAAGATGTCATTCACCAAGTGTTGGAAAGTGGCTGGGGCGGTACTCAGACCAAAAGGCATAACTAGATATTCAAAGTGTCCATAGCGTGACCTGAATGCAGTCTTCCATTCATCCCCAGGTCTAATACGGACTAAGTTATAGGCCCCACGAAGATCTAGTTTAGAGAAAATTTTGGCATGTCGCACTCTCTCCAATAACTCAGGGATTAAAGGCAATGGATAACGGTTTCTAATAGTAACCTTATTGAGTTCCCTATAGTCTACGCATGGTCTCAGAGATCCATCTTTCTTCTTTACAAAGAAGATGGGTGCACCTGCAGGAGATGAAGAGGGGCGTATGAAGCCCTTGGCTAGATTTTCATCTATGTAATCCTTTAAAGCCTTTAGCTCGGGCCCGCCAGGGGGTAGATCTTACCAAAAGGTATCTCTGCTCCAGGCAATAATTCAATTGGACAATCATATGGATGGTGAGGAGGAAGCTGGTCAGCGTTCTTCTTGTCACATAAATCCACATAGTCCTGGTATACAGCTGGTAGTTCAGGGACTGACATGATTCCTTTAGGAACAGAGCAAGCTGAAACTTTTGGACTCATCTGTTTCTCTGGAAAGTGTAATTCCTTGGTCTCCCAGTTAATGGTAGGATTCTGAGCCTGCAGCCATGGTAGCCCTAGAATAATGGGAAAGTGGGGAGAAGAGATAAGCATAAAGGACAGTTTCTCTTGATGATCTTTACCCATAAGAACCCTCAAAGGCTCTGTTTCCTGATCCACTGGTCCAGAGGTCAGCAGGGAGCCATCCACAGTTTCCATCTGTACTGGAGTAGCCTTCTTCACTGAACGTATTCCCTGTTTCAGAGCAAAGGAGACATCCATAAAATTTCCACTTGCCCCTGAGTCGATCATAGCAGAGCTAGACACCCAAGCTGAGTCAACCCAGAGTTTGATGGAAAGAAAGCAATGAGAATTGTTTTTCTTACAACTCAGCTGGGACACCGCTGAGGAAACTTGAAAATGGCAGCGTTTACACAGTCAACGTCCTCAGAGGTAACGGAGTTTAAGTCCGAGAAATCAAGATCTGTTGCTGCAGATCTCTCTGGAGCCTGAGGCTCGGACCTGACAGATCCCCTCTCGCAACACTCACAATGAATGAGTGCTGCAGTAGTCTTACGAGAACGGCTGGGGCAGTTTATAATGAAGTGCCCTGACTTACCACAATAGAAACATAGATTCTCCTTAAAACGATGTTCCTTGCGTGCATCACTAACCCGTCGTTGTAAAGAGTCTACCTGCATGGGTTCAGGTTCAGGTTCCCGTGTGATCCTACTCAAAGGTTCCTTAGCTGGAGAGGAAGGTAGGAAAAGGTTAGTACGATTGCTTTCGAACCATCTCTCTTGCCTGCGTTCAGTCAGACGAGTATCAATACGGATGCAGTAGTTAATAAAGTCACCTAACGCAGTGGGAGGGTCGGCACGAGCAAGTTCATCCTTAATCAGTGGAGATAACCCCTTTCGAAAAATAGATTTTTGGGCGGAACTGTCCCAGGTGGTATCAAGGGCCCATCTCCTGAAATCCAAGGCATATTCAGCTACCGAGTGCTTACCTTGGCGCAAAGCTAACATGGCTGCTTCAGCTGTTGCACCTCGATTGGGGTCATCAAACACCTGCCCCATGGCTGAAATAAAATCATCAAGGTGATTCAAACAATCATCCTCAGTCTCAATCAGAGGGTTTGCCCACATTAAAGCCTTGTTGGTAAGCAACATAATTATAGTAAGCACCTTAGATCGTTCAGTGGGAAATTGTGAAGCATGTGCAGAAAAAAAAAGATTGCATTGATTAATAAATCCCCTGAATTTCTCACGTTCACCGCCAAAACGAAAAGGGGGCAACTTGGGAATCCCAGCACTCGGGGCTACGGCAGGAGCCTGGACTCGCCCCTCTAGAACCTCAATCCTGGCTCGCAAATCCTGGGTAGTCTGTCCAACCACTTGCAAATTGTGATTATTGAGGTCCTGTAGATTTGTAAAACGGGTCTTTATATTCTGCAAATCTGCAAGGATATTATCAGTCACTCCGCAAAGTTCCTTTATGTGGGCCTCCATTTTCCAGATCTTTTAAGACAGGATTACTGGAAGAAGAGGAGAGAAAAAAAACAATAGTGTTCACCTGTGGCAACACTGCAGAGAGAAAAAAAAATTAAGGGAACTGCTCACCTGGAATGGTTGTGAGAAGTCACAACCACTATCATCACAGAAAGTTTCAACCAGACATCTGATATCCAAAGTTACAGCAGACAAAAAAGAGAAAAGAAAGGAAAAAAAAACAAAACAATAGTGTTTACCTGTGGTAACACTGCAAAAAGAAAAAACTTAAGGGAATTGCTCACCTGGAATGGTTGTGAGAAGTCACAACCACTGTCATCACAGAAAGTACAACGGACGTCTGATATCCACAGTACAGCAGACACAGCCTTCCAGACCCAGCAGACACTAACGTTTTGGCTTCAGAATCTTGTAATGTATGTAGTACAGTTCATATAGCGTCTTGTGCTTGGGTGCGATGAAAACACAGGAGTCACAGGTTTGATATAGAAAAGTCCTGTATTACTTCATACAAGTTGGCAGAAATAGTCACACAGTTTGCAGACACAGAAACAGGAGACACAGCAGGCCAGAGTAATCCAAGCTCAGCAATCACTCTCCAATACAGATTCAGGATCTTCTTCTCTGTTACCGTAAGTCCATGCAAACGTGGGTCTTTCAAAGAGCAGGGTTCAGAGTCCACAAGTGCTTCAGAGTTCCTCAGTAGGAATAGCTGGAGTACAAGGTCCAAGGCTTACAGGAGTCAAGTCACAGGTTCACTGCAGGCTAGATTCTGAAGCACTGATTGCTCCGCTGTGGCTGCTTAAGAAGCAAAGGAGAGAATCAGGGCGGGAACATGCAAGCTGGAAACTCCATTTTGACTGAGGGCAAGATAGCTGCAGCAAGACAGAAAGTAAAATGGCTGACGAACAAACTGAGTTTCAGGAATATATACATAGAACCTTACAGGAAGGGAAGAACTGACCTCAGCATGGGTGAGTGAAGTGACACGCCAGAGACCCTGCCTGTCAGAGCAGGACTACGGCATGGTGCTAATAGACGACACACTAGCAGTATGAATGTACTCATGGTTTTGGGCGCTACCATTCCCTATTGCAGGAGGTACGTCATGCAAAGTTTGTGGCGTGGAAGTCACATTGCACTGGTGCAGGACAGAACTTGTTCAGCACTCTCTCTTCTGACTATGGAATGCTTCACTCTTTTGTGGAGGTGGTTATATGGAGAAATATGTCCCATCAGCGTAGACAGGCATATATTCTGGTGCTAACATCCTCTCCAGGTCTAGACTAGACTAGCGACGGGTCGTTCAAGAACGATCCAAGACACAGTCAGTTCCTTGCTGTGAACGATAGAAACCAGCACCCCAGTGAATCATAGAATGTCAGAGTTGGAAGGGACCTTCCAGGTCATCGTGTCCAACCCCCTGCTCAATGCAGGATTCACTAACCCATCTCAAACAGCTGTCTGTCAAGCCTCTGTTTGAAGACGTCCATTGAAGGAGAACTCACCACCTCTCATTCCAGCCTGTTCCACTCATTGATCACCCTTCACTGTCATTTAGAGCCACTAAATCATCTGAATGGCTCTCACTGAGCATAAAATTCAGGTGTTTGGCGGACGTAACTCCGCTCACCAAAGCGAAACTCCGCCTACTCATCTGTTTAATTGGTTGACTGCAAGTAGGCGAACCAGCAGGGTCGGGCTAGCGCACCGGGAAATCGGAGAATCCTCCAGTGGGCCCACCCCCTGACCAGCTCCACAACTCCTGCCTCCTTCACATTAGGAATACAGGGCAGAGCAGGCACTGTCGCCTGCACCGAGCAGGGAGTGCGTTATTCCATACCCGGTGCTGGCGGGATGTCTGCAGTGATCAGTAACAAGTGACCTGCAGTGAGTGCTTTCTCATTCCCTGCTGCTGCCGCGTCTACTGATCTCAATGCACTCACCGCTCTCTCAGCTGCGCAGTGCTCCATAAGATCAGTAGAAGCCGGAAACAGCAGCAGATGATGAGAAAGAGCTCACTTCACATCCCTTTTTGTTGAGCAGTGCAGACGGCGGCCGGCACCGGGAATGGAATAACTCACGCACAGCAAAATCACAGGCTAACTGCACACAGCACGGGAGCATCTGGATTCTGGAACAGAGTTGATTTTTGGAGCGAATGATGTCACTGGAGTGGGAGGGGCCTCACTCAGTCCAGTGAAGACCTGAGAGCAGAAAGCAGCGCTGTGCTCAGGTTGCTGGAAATGAGAGGCTGCAGCGTGGAGCCCTGTGAGGAGAGGACTGAGGGACTGCACAATGGACCCATAAACTCTGAGGATGCATTTTGGATAGGGTTGATGCAACTTGAGTAGGGCTGCATAGGGAAGGTGATGAGGGGCTGTTTGGAGAAGGGGGATGATGAGGGGCTGTGTGGAGAAGGAGGATGATGAGGGGCTGTGTGGACAAGGAGGATGATGAGGGGCAGTGTGGAGGAAGGGGGTGTGTGGAGAAGGTGGGGAGTGAGGAAAAACCTTGGTGCAGTGGTGAGTTCACTGCGAGAAATTTCTCAAAGTGATCTGCAGTGAATTCTCTGAGCTCAGCGCTGCACCATGAGACTTTCTCACGGTGCTAGCGGGGATCTCACCAAGGTCACTGCAGTTCAGGGGTCCTGCTGAGAACACAGACTCAGGACCGGTGGTAACCTCAATGACATCACCGCTGCTCAGCTAAATCCTGAGTGGTTCTCAGCTTGTACGGTTGCATCTTGGCACCGTCCAGGTTGAAAACTGTTTATCCCCCTGTTTTTCATTTCTGTTTTATTACAGGAGATCATGGCTTCAGTGGAATGAGCGATGACGTGAGTACAGTTTTAATTTAGAATCATTAAAGGAGTCTGTCTCATTCTTTCAATTAAGGCCTCTTTCACACTACCGTTTGTGTGACGTCCGCCCAAGCGTGAAAATGGCGGATCCGTCAGAAAAGTGTAAAAACGGATGCAAAACTGGTCAGTTTTTTGACGGATCCGCCAGGAAGATTTCACCCGGAAATGATGAAAATTTCGTTCCGGAAATCTAAGTCCGGACCGTTGCATTGGCCGTTTTTGTAAAATGACGGACGCCAATTTTTTGGCGGATCCGTCAAAAAACGGACATAACGGACGACCATCCGTCAAAATCTGTCACTAATGCAAGTCAATGGGAAAAAAACAGATCCGCCAAAAAAAATAGCGGATCCGTTTTTTCTCATTTGACGGATTTGACTGACATCGCACGACTGAAGTGTGAAAGAGGCCTAAAGGACTTTATTCTGGCTGTGCCTTTATTTACCATATACAGTTATATGAAAAGTTTGGGCACCCCTATTAATCTTAAGCTTAATGTTTTCTAAAAATTGGTGTTTTTGCAACAGCTATTTCAGTTTGATATATCTAATAATTATTGGACACAGTAATGTTTCTGCCTTGAATGAGGTTTATTGTACTAACAGAACATGTGCAATCTGTATCCAAACAAAATTTGACAGGTGCATAAGTATGGGCACCTCACCAGAAAAGTGACATAGGAAAGATGTGTATCTTCGTACCGTGTTAGCCAGTAGATAGAAAAGTGACATTAATTTTTAGTAGATCCTCCTTTTGCAAAAAAACAGCCTCTAGTCGCTTCCTGTAGCTTTTAATGAGTTCCTGGATCCTGGATGAAGGTATTTTTGACCATTCCTCTTTACAAAACAATTCCAGTTCAGTTCAGTTTGATGGTCGCCGAGCATGGACAGCCCTCTTCAAATGATCCCACAGATGTTCAATGATATTCAGGTCTGGGGACTGGGATGGCCATTCCAGAACATTGTCATTGTTCCTCTGCATGAATGCCTCAGTAGATTTGGAGCGGTGTTTTGGATCATTGTCTTGCTGAAAGATCCATCCCCTGCGTAACTTCAACTTTGTCACTGATTCTTGAACATTATTGTCAAGAATCTGCTGATACTGAGTGGAATCCATGCGTCCCTCAACTTTAACAAGATTCCCGGTTCCGGCATTTACCACACAGCCCCAAAGCATGATGGAACCTCCACCAAATTTTTCTGTGGGTAGCAAGTGTTTTTCTTGGAATGCTGTGTTTTTTGACGCCATGCATAACGCCTTTTTGTATGACCAAACAACTCAATCTTGGTTTCATCAGTCCACAGGACCTTCTTCCAAAAAGAAATTGACTTCTCCAAATGTGCTTTTGCATCCCTCAGCCGACTCTGTTTGTGACGTGCTTGCAGAAGTGGCTTCTTTCACATCACTCTCCCATACAGCTTCTCCTTGTGCAAAGTGCGTTGTATAGTTGACCGATGCACAGTGACACCATCTGCAGCAAGTTGATGCTGCAGCTCTCTGGAGGTGGTCTGAGGATTGTCCTTGACTGATCTCACCATTCTTCTTCTCTGCCTTTCTGATGTTTTTCTAGGCCTGCCACTTCTGGCCTTAACAAGAACTGTCCCTGTGTTCTTCCATTTCCTTACTATGTTCCTCACAGTGGAAACTGACAGGTGAAATCTCTGAGACAGCTTTTTGTATCCTTCCCCTGAACAACTATGTTGAATAATCTTTCTTTTCAGATCATTTGACAGTTGTTTTGAGGAGCCCATGATGCCACTCTTCAGAGGAGATTTAAACAGGAGAACAACTTGCAAGTGGCCACTTTAAGTAGCTTTTCTCATGATTGCATACACCTGGCTATGAAGTTCAAAGCTCAGTGAGGTTACAAAACCAAAAAAAAGGGCTTTAGTAAGTCAGTAAAAAGTAGGTAGGAGTATTTAAAACAAGAAAATGATAAGGGTGCCCATACTTATGCACCTGTCAAATTTTGTTTGAATGCAGATTGCACATGTTCTGTTAGTACAATAAACCTCATTTCAAGGCAGAAACATTGCTGTGTCCAATAGTTATTAGATATATCAAACTGAAAAAAGCTGTTGCAAAAACACCAATTTTTATAAAACATTAAGCTTAAGATTAATAGAGGTGCCCAAACTTTTTCAATAACTGTAACTATAGGATTAGTAATGGATAGGTGTCTTATAGACGCCTCTCCATTACTAAGCCGTGGGCTTGATGTCACCAGACAATACAAAGGTGACATCAACGTCACAAATATGGACCCCACTTGCCATCGCTACATGGAAAAGTGGGAAGAGCAGGCAAAGCGCCAGAATTGGTGCATCTAATAGATGTGCCTTTTCTGGGTGGCTGTGGGCTGCTGTTTTTAGGCTGGAGGGAGCCAATATCAATGGCCCCTTACCAGCCTGAGAATACTAGCCCCCAGCTGTCTGCTTTAGCAAGGCTGGTTGCAGCCCCCAGTTGTCAGTTAAATACAGGGGAACCCACGCCGTTTTTTAAATTATTTATTTAGCGCACAGGCTATTGAATACTCTCATCAGCTGCTCCTGTTGTCGCTGTTATTAGCGGCAGCAGGCGTAGGCTGATGAGAGCAGTAGTCCCATTAACCGACGCCAGTGACCGGAGGTAAAGTTTATACGTCTGATCACAGCTGCAGACTCACGCTGTCATTTGACAGAGTGGACACCCTGGCTGTCTCACCGGAAGTAATGATTTTACCGCCGATCAGAAGCGGTGTTTGCCGCGCTGTCAGGCACATGACAGCGTTACAAAGACTGGATGTTTGGGCCCCCCATTCAAGTGAATGGGGTCCGGGTACTGATCTGGTACCCGAACCCAAACTTTCTTTAACTGCTCAGCCGGACCTGAACATCCAGGGGTCCGCCCAGGTGTCTGGTGTGTGTATGTCATATGTATAGTGTGTGACTGGTGCATATGCTGTGTCTGGTGTGTATGTATCCTGTGTCCAGTGATTGCAGTGTCGGACTGAGGCACCGGGACACCGGAGAAATCTCCGGTGGGCCTCGCCCCAGCCCCTGCCTCCTTCATTAGTCCCTGCCCTGCATGTCGATAGTGCCTACACAACTGACCGGCCATGCTGTGTGCAGATGTCAGGCGCAAACTCACCTCATCCAGCTGAGAGCACTGCGCCAGCCATTTCCACATCATCCTATAAATCATTCCCAGCAATGACGTCGCTAGGCTGTTCTGTGCGCACAGGACCTGTGATGAGGTCACGGGAGGGGGAGGAGTCAGGGTCACATGATCAGGGGCCTCGTATGCAGGACTTTGAGTGCTGATTGTCATGGTGCTGGATGAGGGGAAGTTTCTGTGTGAGGTCAGGAGGGGTTTTACAGGGTGTAAGTAGCAGAGCTGTTTGTGTATGAGGTGTACGGAGCAGAGCCACGTGTGTATGGAGTGTACAGAGCAGAGCCGCGTGTGTATAGGGTGTACAGAGCAGAGCATGTGTGTATGGGGTTAACGTAGCGGAGCTGTATGTGTATGGGGTGTACGGAGCGGAGCCGCGTGTGTATAGGGTGTACGGAGCAGAGCCACGTGTGTATAGGGTGTACGGAGCAGAGCCGCGTGTGTATAAGGTGTACGGCGCAGAGCCACGTGTTTATGGGGTGTAAGTAGCGGAGCTGTGTGTGTATGGGGTGTACGGAGCGGAGCCGCATGTGTATAGGGTGTACGGAGCAGAGCCACGTGTGTATAGGGTGTACGGCGCAGAGCCACGTGTGTATGGGGTGTAAGTAGCGGAAACTGTGTGGTATGGGGTGTACGGAGCGGAGCCGCATGTGTATAGGGTGTACGGAGCAGAGCCGCGTGTGTATAGTGTGTACGGAGCAGAGCCGCGTGTGTATAGGGTGTACGGAGCAGAGCCACGTGTGTATAGGGTGTACGGAGCAGAACCACGTGTGTATAGGGTGTACGGAGCAGAGCCACGTGTGTATGGGGTGTACGAAGCGGAGCCATGTGTGTACGAGGTGTACGGAGCAGAGCCACGTGTGTATGGGGTGTAAGTAGCGGAGCTGTGTGTGTATGGGGTGTACGGAGCGGAGCCGCATGTGTATAGGGTGTACGGAGCAGAGCCGCGTGTGTATAGTGTGTATGGAGCAGAGCCGCGTGTGTATAGGGTGTACGGCGCAGAGCCACGTGTGTATGGGGTGTAAGTAGCGGAGCTGTGTGTGTATGGGGTGTACGGAGCGGAGCCGCATGTGTATAGGGTGTACGGAGCAGAGCCGCGTGTGTATAGTGTGTACGGAGCAGAGCCGCGTGTGTATAGGGTGTACGGAGCAGAGCCACGTGTGTATAGGGTGTACGGAGCAGAACCGCGTGTGTATAGGGTGTACAGAGCAGAGCCACGTGTGTAAGGGGTGTACGGAGCGGAGCCATGTGTGTACGAGGTGTACGGAGCAGAGCCACGTGTGTACGGGTTGTACGGAGCAGAGCCATGTGTGTACGGGTTGTACGGAGCAGAGCCACGTGTGTACGGGTTGTACGGAGCAGAGCCATGTGTGTACTTGGTGTACGGAGCAGAGCCCAGTGTGTATGGGGAGTACGGAGCTGAGCCGTGTGTGTACAGAGTAGAGCCATGTGTGTACGAAGGTTACGGAGTGGAGCCATGTGTGTATGGGAGGGGAGCGGGAAGGAACAGGCACCGGGAGAGAGGAGAGCCTGGCGAGGAACTGGTGGCTGTGTCCGCAGCTGGCTCTAGGCTGTTCCTCATCCAGCAGTGGGCAGTCTGTGGACGCCCAGCCATGCACTATGGCGGCTGTGGAAGTCACCGGGACCAGCAGCTGCAACAGGAGCAGCGACACCTCCAGCCCCGGCGAGGAGAGGATGAGGCGCCTCTTCCAGACCTGTGATGGGGACGTCGATGGCTATATCAGCAGGTATGGGGGGCACAACTTTCCAACTTGCTCCTGAATAGTTGGCTGCAGGGTTCACTTATCCCCCTGTGAGTGCAGGAGGCTGGGCTGAGAGCCCTTGTGCCCACTGATGATGCCACCCTCCGGGCCCTGGGGGCACAGGGGCTCCACTCATTCTGCTCCGGTACAGCACATGTCCCTCTGTGTCGACCCGCCACCACAATGTGGGTTACCAGGGCAATGGGGTACTCAGAGCCGAGCCCATGGAAGTCTATGGGGATTTGTCACAGGTAGCTGTGGCTCGGTCTGTGGCCCTGGCGGTCTGGCGTATGTTAGGGATATATTTACAGGGGATAGATTTATATACAGTTCGTGACGCCACCTGTAGTCTTCTGGTAATTTGTACCAGCGCTGCTGTAGATCTCTGAGGGGATGGTGAGGCAGCTAGATGTCGGGTCCCCTACAGGTGGGACTCTTCCCTCAGGTCGGTAGTTAGGTAGGGATTGTGCAGGCATGCAAATCAATAACTCAGTCTCACACGGTCAGCGTCTTCCATACCTTTACTTGCAAGATGGTAAGGCAGGTCCCAGGGAGGCTGATGGGGTTGATGGAGGATGAGCTTTGAGGAACAGCTAAGCAAGTTAGGGGCCTCCTTTACTGTCCAATAATGATGAGTACAACCAGCCTGCAGCGTAGTTCCCTTATAACTCCAGTTATTCCAAAACTGTTCTGCCAGTCAGATTTGTGGTGAAGCCTTCCAATTGATGAAACTAGGTTCTTGCTTTTGTCTGCGCTTGACTCAAAGTCCCTATTCCACCTGACTCCGGTTACGTACTGACTATTTGGGGCTGTTTGCCGCACCTAAAGTCGGTTAAATCTCTGGTTTTCTTACCACTATGCTTGTAGCTAATAGTGATCCTTCGGTCCCCAGTGACCGGTAGCAATGTGCAGGACTTTTCCAAGCCAAAAGCACTTTTTCAATAATCTTCCTTCCACTTTGCCCTTCGATTTGCTCGACTCTTAATAGATAGCTCAGTCTGTCTTCCAGTGGGGCACAGCTCTGACTAGGCTGAGGTGAACTAGACCACCTGTACTAGACTCCACTTTCCGAACTGATGATAGAGCAAACTGGACACGTCTACTCTGTCCAAGGACAGGAAACTGACTGACTAAATCACTCCCTTCCACACCCCTGCTGGGTGTGTCAGAAGTGTACGTGATGTATGAAGAGCCCTTAACTGTTACCTCTCCACTCATCCTCCTGGTATTGTGTACCAGGGCTACACATTCCCCCATGGTAAACGACAGCACTCCCGGGCTGTAAAATATAAAGAGACATTTTTGTTTATGCATTTAACATTAAACATTTAATTCGTCCCATCCGGGAGGTGAGGATATCTTGAACGTTGCGAACAATAACATTATAAAGAAATACAAATATCAAATAAACATGTCCATAAAATAGACAATAAACTTGTGAAGGACCCGCACCAAACCTTCAACGTGGGTCCTGGGTGGGCTGCAGGACATCCGAATGCAGACCTCACTCAGTGCCACACCACACGGGTTTTATGTTCAGAGGTAAGTCAAGGCTTCATGCGAAACCATTAAAAGGCACAAAGTGCAACTATTTACAGGATACAGTTTTTGGGCTGGCTCAGTCCTCAGCCTCTGAGTCCATTATAAGACATAATAGGGAAAAAACACATATTATATATAGACTTTTTACAATATTCACATCAATTCGTTATAAATCACTGCTGATATCTAATGGGTAACTTCCCTTTGGTGGTTCGCTCTGATCTACGTGGTGTTAGCCTCAGATATATCAAGTTGCGATCTGTCTGCACTGCGTAACGGCAAACTATAGAACTGCCTTAACCTTTCTATGGATCTGGCAAGCGTACTGATGGCTGGGCGGTGTGAGTCAGCTTCACCAGGGGATCCCATAGTATGGGGCGCTGCTTCTGATGATCCTTCTTGAGATTCCACAGGTTGAGGTGTTGCTGGGATGGGTAACTCCTGAGCGGGCTCAACTGGCACCACAGGCACAACTGGAGGTAGAACTTCCTCTTGTGGCTGATAAAACTGCAACACTGGAATTATCACAGCATCTCCCAGTCTAGGCCAATCGCAGGAAAATCTCCCAGATCGGTGTGTATGACCTCTTCCTTTCTTTCTCCTTGATTGAGGACAGGGTTCTTTTCACAAGCTTTAAGTGTTCTGGACACAATTTCAAATGATCTCTGGACACAGTGGTTGTTGTTCTTCCTCCGTCCTTACTGACGACACAAACTTTTCTGTTGTCATATTTAGAATCTTGTATGACGTAGGGTTCTTGCTCCCACTGATTATCCAATTTGTGCATCTTCCTTTTTCTTTTTAATACTACCTCTCCAGGCATCAAAGGCTTGGCAGGAGCATTTCGGTTGTAAACATCTTCCTGTTTCTCCCGTGCCTTATTGAGACTTTCCTCCACACAGATTTGTACTCTTCTGTACTGCTCTTGCCGGTTGATGTCCCAGTTTTCAACGGCGTCGTCTGCCTCCGGTTCTACCACTCCAAGTTCTAGATCCATTGGTAGTCTTCCGGGCCTTGCTCTCATAAGATAGGCTGGAGGGCAGTTAGTTGAGCTTACAGGTATATGGTTATACAAAATCAACCAAATCAGGTAGTAAATCCGGCCATCGATTCCTGTCTTCCAACGGTATGGATCTCAACAAATCAAGGACAATATGGTTCATTTTTTCGCAAAGACCGTTGGTTTGAGGGTGATATGGTGTTGTTCTTATTTTCTTGCACCCGTACATGTGACAGAATTCCTTGAATAAATCAGCTTCGAAAGCAGGTCCCTGATCGGTTAATACTTGCTCCGGATACCCATGCGGTCTGCAGAAGCTTGCTTGAAAGGTTTTCGCGGCCGTCACTGCGGTCTGGTCCTTAACTGGAACAACCACCAGAAATTGGAGTAATGGTCCACCATGGTCAAGGCGTATGAGTATCCAGATCTACTTGGCGACAATTTGACGTGGTCCAGGGCCACAATCTCCAGGGGACGAGTCGTCCGGATAGGTTGCAGGGTGCCTTCTGACTACCGTAGTCCTTTCTTCTGAGACCACAGGGTCCACAGTTCCGACACCACCTCTCGATGGAGCTGCGCATCCCTACCCAGTAGAACCGGCATCTCAACAGGGTCTCCAGCTTTCTCCAGCCAAAGTGTCCTGCTTGATCGTGGTATGCTTCCAACACCATTGGGACGTCTGCCTTGGGGACCACGATTTGCCAGACCTCTCATGGGTTTGGGGTTGACGTATCTCCTGCACAACTTCTCACGGTATAGGAA
>JARQOD010000001.1:23706011-23799651 GCA_033576555.1 Oophaga sylvatica
AACTCAGAGAAGGAACGGGCCAGGATGGAACATGGAACGTGGGACGAAGAGAGTCCACGGGTGATAGTCCCAAGGTGTCAGCAAGCAGAGAAGTTAAGTAATAGCTATAGTGGCAAATTAGTTCCCCCAATCGAAAAAGAACATGGAGCTGCAGGTTGAGGACAGGACTCTCACTTACTGGACTGTTGCAATGTGCTGGGTTAGTGTGAAAGCAGTGGAAATTGGGGGCAGAAACAAGTAAGCCTGGAAGATGTAAAGAGAGACCATGTGTGCAGATGTTTCATGTTGTAAAGGAAAGGTTCATGTAGTTATGCATGAGCTATCTATTCTACATGGTTCCCACTAAGTTGATGTTCAGTAAAAGACTTTGGTTGGTGGTCTCCCTCATTGAAGTTTTACAGCATCTGGTCCTGGCCAGCCGAAATCACTGGAATCATGCGGTCTGTGCCCGATCAGCTAGCAACAAACTATAAAATTGAATTTGATATCTAGGTTGGTGCCACAGGTTTTTATGCAGATTGCAGTAGCTGATGACAAACTAATTTTCTTTACTGCACTCTGTATAGGCAGCAACTGAGGTAACAATGGCTGCATCGTTCTCTTCCACAATTATTATTATTATTATTATACATTTTCATAGCGCCATTCATTCCATGGCGCTTTACATGTGAAAAGGGGCAAATATAGACAAGTACAATAAACGTGAGCAATACAAGGCACACACAAGTACAGAAGGAGAGGACCCTGCCCGCAAGGGCTCACAGTCTACAGGGATAGGTGAGGATACACTAGGAGAGGGTAGAGCTGGCCATGCGGTGGTTTAGTAGTCTGAGGATCACTGCAGGTTGTAGGCTTGTTGGAAGAGGTGGGTCTTCAGGTTCTTTTTGAAGGTTTCCATGGTAGGCGCGAGTCTGATGTGTTGGGGTAGAGAGTTCCAGAGTATGGGAGAGGCACGGGAGAAGTTTTGTATGCGGTTGTGGGAAGAAGAGATAAGAGGGGAGTAGAGGAGGAGATTTTGAGAATATCAAAGGTTGCGTGTGGGTGTGTACCGGGAGACCATGTCACAGATGTATGGAGGAGACAGGTTGTGGATGGCTTTGTATGTCATAGTTAGGGTTTTGAACTGGAGCCTCTGGACGATAGGAAGCCAATGAAGGCTTGGCAGAGAGGAGAGGCTGGGGAATAACGGGAGATAGGTGTATTAGTCGGGCAGCAGAGTGCAGGATGGATTGGAGTGGTGCCACAGTGCTAGAGGGAGGCTAGAGAGTAGGAGGTTGCAGTAGTCGAGGCGGGAGATGATGAGGGCATGCACTAGTGTTTTTGTAGCTTCATGGTCAAGGAATGCACAGATCCAGGAAATATTTTTGAGTTTGAGACGGCAGGAGGAGGCAAGGGTTTGAACATGAAAGAGAGGGCAGAGTCGAGGATCACCCCGAGGCACCGAGCATGCAGGACTGGGGAAAGTGAGCAGCCATTGACGTTGATGGACAGGTCTGGTGGGGGGTAGAGTGAGATGGGGGAAAGATGATGAATTCTGTTTTGTCCATGTTTAGTTTTAGAAAGCGAGCAGAGAACAAAGCAGAAATAGCAGACAGACATTGTGGGATTTTGGTCAGTAAGGAGGTGAGGTCAGGTCCAGATAGGTAGATCTGCGTGTCGTCGGCGTAGAGATGATACTGCAAACCATGGGATTCTATGAGCTGTCCCAGGCCGAGGGTGTAGATGGAGAAGAGTAGGGGTCCTAGAACTGAGCCTTGAGGAACAACGACAGATAGGGGGCGAGGGGAGGAGGTAGTGTGGGAGAGGGAGACACTTAATGTTCTGTCTGTTAGATATGACAAGATCCAGGATAGGGCCAAGTTTGTGATGCCAAGAGATGAGAGAATCTGTAGCAGGAGTGAGTGGTCCACAGTGTCAAAGGCAAAAGACAGGTCGAGGAGAAGGAGGACAGAGTAGCGTCGCTTGCTCTTGGTGGTTAGTAGGTCGTTGGTGACTTTAGTTAGGGCAGTTTCAGTTGAGTGATGCAGTCGGAAGCCTGATTGTAAGCCGTCAAAGAGGGAGCAGGAGGAGAGGTGGGAGGACAGTTCAAGATGGACATGCTGTTCCAGTAGTTTTGAGGCATAAGGGAGAAGAGATATCGGGCGATAGCTAGACACAGAAGATGGGTCAAGGGAGGTCTTTTTGAGAATGGGTGTGATCGAGGCATGTTTGAAGGATGAGGGGAAGACACCATTTGTAAGTGAGAGGTTGAAGAGGTGTGTTAGAGTAGGGGTGAAGACTGTGACGAGGCTAGGGATTCCTGGCTTCTTCTCTCACAGAGAGGATCTCAAAGGGTTCTTCGCAAGGCTACAGTGCA
Organism: Oophaga sylvatica; assembly: GCA_033576555.1. Taxonomy (NCBI): domain Eukaryota; kingdom Metazoa; phylum Chordata; class Amphibia; order Anura; family Dendrobatidae; genus Oophaga; species Oophaga sylvatica. The sequence goes on from JARQOD010000001.1 coordinate 23,708,368, forward strand.
CGCTGTAATGTCATGACATCGTGACCTTCTGTGCACTTGAGCAGAATCCTCCTGGGCCTCATTATGATCAAATCCGGAAGTCCCTGTCCAGCATGAGAGGACTAGTTTAGTGCAAGCGATGTGAAGATGTGGTGAACACCAAATGGGTGATGCGGAGGTGCTGGAGAGGCTAGTGGTAAGTTAAGAATAATGATTTTTTTTTTTTTAGCATCTTAATTAGGTATGAGCGAACCCGAACGGTAAAGTTCGCGATTCATACTGGACACCTAGTGTCTGGTACCGAACTCCTGACTTCTAAATGTGTTACTGTTTGGTTCACCAGCCAAGTAAAGCTGGTTGAAAGGCTGCAGTGCAGCCAATCAAAAAGCCTTAAGCCTATGGGCTCTTTTGGCCCCATCACAGTGGCTGTGATTGGACGGAGCACCACGTGACCTGGCCTGTATGAAGGCCATTCTCTGTTGAGAGCCTGGTGCCCTAAGAGCCTGGTGCAGCGTTTAAAAAAAAAATTGTATAGTGTCCATAATACAGGCTACTGTAGAGTGCCCGTAATACAGTCTGGTGCATTGTGCCTATAATACAAGCTGGTGCATTGTGCCCGTAATACAGGCTGGTGCATTGTGCCCGTAATACAGGCTGGTGCATTGTGCCTGTAATACAGGCTGGTGCATTGTGCCTGTAATACAAGCTGGTGCATTGTGCCCGTAATACAGGCTGGTGCATTGTGCCCGTAATACAGGCTGGTGCATTGTGCCTGTAATACAAGCTGGTGCATTGTGCCCATAATACAGGCTGGTTCATTGTGCCTATAATACAAGCTGGTGCATTGTGCCCGTAATACAGGCTGGTGCATTGTGCCCATAATACAAGCTGGTTCATTGTGCCCGTAATTCAGGCTGGTGCAATGTGCTCATAATAGAGACTTGTGCAGCCTGCCCGTAATACAGCCTTGTGCCTACTGCCCTAAAAGCCTGGTAGTTGTGGGAGAGGGTCTCATCTTCCAAACTTTTTCACATCCAACCCACTTCACAATCTTTTTAAATTCGTCTCAAAGTAAAACATTTTTTTTTTAAAAAAAACAGGCAGGGAAATGCCGTATCTCACAAAAAGAATCAGCTGTGATCCCGTGCTTTCATGTCTGTATACTCTTTTTCTCCTCCCTGCCCAGGAGCTGTGGTATGATCAGACCATGTCCCTGCACGATCGGACACAGCCATTACACAGTACACATCAGGGGCACATTTATAAGATTATCTCAGCACAGGAACATTTTATTTAAACACATCCAATTGTGGAAATTATTATTATTCCAAGATCTATTGAACTTTGTTAGTGGGAAAACCCCTTTGTCATTTGCCTATCCACATTCTTTGCACCCCAAAAAAGTGCAGAGCATTACATGGTCTGTATACAGAGAGAGAGTGGCCAACAGATACACTGCCTGTATACAGAGTGCCCCCCCATAGAGCCTATTTTAAGATTACCCCCCCAAAAAAAAAAAAAAACAGTGTTGGCGTCCTCCTTCTCTGCCTCTTCCACCTACACCGCCACGTCCACCTGCTCCTCCTCCACTTGGACCTCCACCTCCTGGTTCAAGATTATTATTTTTTTTATTCTATGTAATTTTAAGTAATTTCCCTATCCACATTTGTTTGCAGGGCAATTGTCCTGCTCTTACCCCCATTTTGCTTGTTTTAGCAGCCCCCTATCCCTATGAAGTTTGGGTCCCCATTGACTTCTCTCGGTTAGCGGTCAAGTTCCGATCCGAACTTTAAACTACGGTTGGTTAAACCCGAGGAATCCGAACATCCACGGGTCCGCTCACCCTAATTTTAATGGTCTTTTTCGATTCAGAAAAAAATGTCTGCCATGTTGTAATATTGATTCTTTCTTTGGTCAGTTTTCAAAAAGTTTTCCAAAATCTATGGTTGCGAAATATCGTGATCGCGATCTTCGTAAATGAGAGAATGGTTATTGCTCCGGGAAACGTATTACACAAGTAAATAGCATCTATCTGCTGGATATGAATCTGATCGGAGGCGGTTTATTGGCCGTTCTCAGTGGACCCGGTTATGTGATACTTCTGTTTCTTTGACAGACCCTGAAATTGTTACTCGGGAGATTGGTTGGGAAAGACGGTGATATGTTTCATGTTATAGATGTCAGGATAAGTTAGTAGGTTGAATGCTGAAACACACCAGTGAATTAGCGAGCATGGCAGGAACAACTTTCCTAAATGATTTATGGTCTTCTTTTTTATGACTTTCTGCGTGATTGGAGACATCTTTTTTGCTTAGAATCTTTATAAGTCACAACAAAATATTTCCACCGGACAGCACGCGAGAATACGACAAGGCTGTTCACCGAAAGGTTTAATGCAATCAACAGGGCAGGTGTAATTATAGAGCTGGGGGAGAGTCCGACTTCATGCCCTGAGGTCTAACACAATCCATCTTTTGTCCTTTTTTTTTTTGGATAGAATCCATATTGAGCATTATTACATTTGCAAAAAAAAACAGATAGTCCCCAGAATTTGACCATGAAAAACCAGACCGGTTAGGAAATTTCACGTGAAAAGCCAATTACTTTTTTTTTTTCTCCGAAGTAGGACGGGATGGTCACAATAAAACATCTGTATTTCACATTACTCAAACTTACAGAAAGTATCCAGGTTTCAAATAATGGAGGAATGAACAAGGGTATTTTGTGTCAGTTTCCTGGATGAAGCCGTTTCCTACGTCTATGATTTTTTAAATGGTCTCTCCCAGTTTTTTATTTTCACGCTTATGTCAAATAGGGTACACCTGGCATCTGTGAAAAACGATAGATCGTGTGAAGGGGGCTATACAGTCACATAATAAAAAGCATTAGCAGAATTGCCATCTTTTTCGACATCCTACCTCACAAACAGCAGAATAAAAAGTCCTACATGTCCCCCAAACTACTCTGCTATTCCCCTCTGGCTCCGTGGCCGATGGTTCGGGGTCCCTGATGGTTATTATTCCCTTTACAGCTATAATATGAGGGAAGCCACAAGACCACTGCAGCCTAGCGCTCAGGCTACTTTCACACATCAGTTTTTTTCCGTCAGGCAGGATCCGACTATTTTTTAGAAAAAAAACGGAATCGGCGAAATCTACCGCCGGATCCATTTTTTTCTCATTGACTTGTATTAACGCCGGATCGCGCCACATGGCCTCTCGTTTCTTCCGTTTTTTGCCGGATCCGTCAAAAATTTTCATTCCGGCGTCTTGAAAAAACGTCTCCAGTAACGGTTTTTGTATGCGGCAAAAAACCTAACAGCGCCGGATGCGGCACTTCCGGCTTATGGCTACAATGTAAATCTATGGGTGCTGGATCAGGAAAAAGACGGATCCGGTCACCGGATTCCGTTTTTCCACTCAGCATGTCTGGAATCAATCAATCTCTCTCTCTCAGATTTATCATTTCATGCTAATTATTTTTACATTCTCAGACAACCCCTTTAGTGTCTGTTCACATGCACCATTTTTGCTGCGGATTGATCTACAGTGTTGGCAGGAAATATTCAGCGTTTTTGCAGCCTTTTCACTTGCATTTTTGTGTCCCATTCATTTGAATAGGGAAAAAACGGTGCAGAAATGCTGAAAGATGACAGCAACAGATTTATAAAAAAAAAAAATGTCTTCTGGACAGTGTCCATGTCTGGCCGCCGATGTCCATGTATGGCTGCTGTCTATGCCTAGCCGCTGTCCGTGTCTGGCCGCTGTCCATCCCTGCCTGCTGTCCATGTCAGGCCGCTGTCCGTGTCTAGCTGTTGTCCGTGTCTGGCTGGTGTCCGTGTCTGGCTGCTGCACTGGGACAGCGTTGAATAGTATAGTAGACTGCACTATTCAACACAATAGTATATTAAGCCCTGTTCACACTGCGCTTATGCTTGAATCCCCGACGGGGCCACAGACTGCACTGACACAAGCAGAGGTCAAATGAATATTTTTTTTTTTCTGAAAGTGACTGATTTATTTTCTTAGGGTTTGTGCAGACGATCAGGAATTGGCAGCGCCGTGGACACAGCACATGTCCCTGCCGGCTATTAAACGCAGGTGACTCCACATGTGATCACTGAACCGTGCGGATTCACTGCGTTCAATACATTGTACGGGTGAGATTTATCGCGTCTCCACAAGATCCGTCTCTGTGGGTAAGCCACGGGCATCTGTGGACACATAGTGGGCATGAGATTTCTTGAGATCCCATCCACTATGCTATAACATCTGGACGCTGCACAAGTACACAGCGTCCAACCCACAGCGATTACTGATCGTGTGCACCTACCAGGGCCGGCGTCAGCACCCGGCATACCCGGCAAGTGCCGGGGCCCTGAGCAGGCGGGGGGGCCCACTCACCGTCGGGCACCCCGGCGCCCGTTAGCAGAGGAGAGCGGTGTCAGCGCCGCCACTGGCCCCCCCGCTTGCTCAGGGCCCCGGCAGCAGCTGGCACAATACTTACCTCTCCCCGCTGCCGCAGCTCCGGACTCCAGGGGGCGCCTGCGCTTCCTCTCACAGCAGCGCCGCTGAATGACGTCATCATTCAGCGGCCGGCTGTGGAAGAGAGCGCGCGGAAGCCGGACAGGTGAGATGTGATGTGTATGTGTCTGTGTGTGTGTGTCTGTGTGTATCAGTGTGTGTGTATGTAGTGCTGTGTGTGTGTGTGTATGTGTGTATGTGAGAGAGTGCTTGTGTGCTGCGGTGCTGTCTGTGTGATGGTGGTGGGGATGGCAGTGATGATGATGATGGGGAGTAATTGATGATAATGGGGAGGCAATGATGATGATGATGGGGAGGCGATGATGATGATGGGGAGGCGATGATGATGATGGGCAGGCATTGATGATAATGGAGAGGCAATGATGATGATGGGGAGGCTATGATGATGATGAGGAGACAATGATGATGATGAGGAGGCAATGATGATGATGGGGAGACGATGATGATGATGATGGGCAGGCATTGATGATAATGGGGAGGCAATGATGATGATGGGGAGGAAATGATGATGAGGAGGCAATTATGATGATAATGGCGAGTCTTTCCACAGCGCCCTTTCCTGAGCCATAACAGTGCAGAATGCAGCACAGCGCAGAGGAGAGCTCCATATTTTGTATGGAGCATTATATGGGGACCAGTATTCTGTATGGAGCTTATTTTGGGTCCAGTATTCTGTATGGAGCATTATATGGGGGATGGGGGGTGACATCCTGCATGGGTATTATATGGGTGATGAGGGGGAGACTATGTGGTGCCCATAATATTGTATAGAGGACTGTACTGTCCAGTCTGTACTGTGCGCTGTGAGGATTTGGCGGTTTCTGAGCTATTGTAGAATTTACAATAGATATCACTCATGTAATGGAAGAAGAGGAGTGTTTGGCATTGTACTATACCCATATTTCTCTGCCGTATCTGTGCATCATGAATCGTGGTCTGTGTTAAAGGGGCCCACTGAGGCTCTTTCGCCCGGGGCCCATAAAAACCTGGAGCCGGCCCTGGCACCTACCCTCAGAGTCTGTTGTGTTTTTTCATCTAAAAGTGTCCACTTTTCTGTGGCTGTTGGAACAGACCGACACGTTCAGAAAAAAAAACATCACATGTGGGATTCATGTGAGCTCCATTCCTGTCATTGCAATCTATGGCTCTATACAGGATTCAGGCAGAACGCATCGGGAGCAGTAAAGAAAGACAGTGTGAACAGGCCCTAATGTAAGACACAGGCATTAGACATTAACTGCTGGTCCTTATTATGGCGACACTACAATTACACAACTATATATGCAGTACATATACACAGATATACAGTACAGACCAAAAGTTTGGACACACCTTCTCATTTAAAGATTTTTCTGTATTTTCATGATTATGAAAATTGTACATTCACACTGAAGGCATCAAAACTATGAATTAACACATGTGGAATTATATACTTAACAAAAAAGTGTGAAACGACTGAAATTATGTCTTATATTCTAGGTTCTTCAAAGTAGCCACCTTTTGCTTTGATGATTGTTTTGCACACTCTTGGCATTCTCTTGATGAGCTTCAAGAGGTAGTCACCGGAAATGGTCTTCCAACAATCTTGAAGAAGTTCCCAGAGATGCTTCGCACTTGTTGGCCCTTTTGCTTTCACTCTGCGGTCCAGCTCACCCCAAACCATCTCGATTGGGTTCAGGTCTGGTGACTGTGGAGGCCAGGTCATCTGGCGTAGCACCCCAACACTCTCCTTCTTGGTCAAATAGCCCTTACACAGCCTGAAGGTGTGTTTGGGGTCATTGTCCTGTTGAAAAATAAATGATGGTCCAACTAAACGCAGACCGGATGGAATAGCATGCTGCTGCAAGATGCTGTGGTAGTCATGCTGGTTCAGTATGCCTTCAATTTTGAATAAATGCCCAACAGTGTCACCAGCAAAGCACCCCCACACATCACACCTCCTCCATGCTTCACGGTGGGAACCAGGCATGTAGAGTCCATCCGTTCACCTTTTCTGCGTCGCACAAAGACACGGTGGTTGGAACCAAAGATCTCAAATTTGGACTCATCAGACCAAAGCACAGATTTCCCCTGGTCTAATGCCCATTCCTTGTGTTCTTTAGCCCAAACAAGTCTTTTCTACTTGTTGCCTGTCCTTAACAGTGGTTTCCTAGCAGCTATTTTACCATGAAGGCCTGCTGCACAAAGTCTCCTCTTAACAGTTGTTGTAGAGATGTGTTTGCTGCTAGAACTCTGTGGGCAGGGCCGGCTCCAGGTTTTTATGGGCCCCGGGCGAAAGAGCCTCAGTGGGCCCCTTTAACACAGACCACGATTCATGATGCACAGATACAGCAGAGAAATATAGGTGCAGTACAATGCCAAATACTTCACTTCTTCCATTACATGAGTGATATCTATTGTAAATTGTACAATAGCTCAAAAACCGCCAAATCCTCACAACGCACAGAACAGACTGGACAGTACAGTCCTCCATACAATATTATGGGCACCACAGTCTCCCCCTCATCACCCATATAATACCCCATGCAGGATGTCACCCCCCATATAATGCTCCATACAGAATACTGGACCCAAAATAATGCTCCATACAGAATACTGGACCCAATATAATGCTCCATACAGGATACTGGTCCCCATATAATGCTCCATACAAAATATGGAGCTCTCCTCTGCGCTGTACTGCGTTCTGCACTGTTACGGCTCAGGAAAGGGCGCTGTGGAAAGACTCCCCATTATCATCATGATTGTCTCCCCATCATCATCATTGCCTCCTTATCATCATCATTGCCTTCCCATCATCAATGCCTGCCCATTATCATCAATGCCTGCCCATTATCATCATCTTCTCCCCATCATCTTCAATGCCTCCCCATTATCAGCAATGCCTGCCCATCATGATCATCATCTCCTCCCCATCATCATCAATGCCTGCCCATCATCATCTTCTCCCCATCATCAATGCCTGCCCATTATCATCAATGCCTGCCCATTATCAACATCTTCTCCCCATCATCATCAATGCCTCCCCATTATCAGCAATGCCTGCCCATCATCATCTTCTCCCCATCATCAATGCCTGCCCATTATCATCAATGCCTGCCCATTATCATCATCTTCTCCCCATCATCATCATCAATGCCTCCCCATTATCAGCAATGCCTGCCCATCATCACACACAGACAGCACACAAGCACTCTCTCACATACATACACACACACACACACAAAGCACCGCACTACATACACACAGACACACACAGAGACACACACACGTCTTACCTGTCCGGCGTCCCCACGCTCTCTGCCACAGCCGGCCGCTGAATGATGACGTCATTCAGCGGCGCTGCTGTGAGAGGAAGCGCCGTGCCCCTGGAGCCCGGAGCTGCGGCAGCGGAGGCACGGGAGAGGTAAGTATTGTGCCAGCTGATGCCGGGGCCCTGAGCAAGCGGGGGGGGGCCCAGTGGCGGCGCTGACACCGCTCTCCTCCGCTAACGGGCGTGGGGGTGCCAGACTGCGAGTGGGCCCCCCCGCCTGCTCAGGGCCCCGGCACTTGCCCGGGTGTGCCGGGTGCTGACGCCGGCCCTGCTGTGTGGTATTGACCTGGTCTCTAATCTGAGCTGCTGTAAACCTGCGATTTCTGAGGCTGGTGACTCGGATAAACTTATCCTCAGAAGCAGAGGTGACTCTTGGTCTTCCTTTCCTGGGCGGTCCTCATGTGAGCCAGTTTCTTTGTAGCGCTTGATGGTTTTTGCAACTGCACTTGGGACACTTTCAAAGTTTTCCCAATTTTTCGGACTGACTGACCTTCATTTCTTAAAGTAATGATGGCCACTCGTTTTTCTTTACTTAGCTGCTTTTTTCTTGCCATAATACAAATTCTAACAGTCTATTCAGTAGGACTATCAGCTGTGTATCCACCAGACTTCTGCACAACACAACTGATGGTCCCAACCCCATTTATAAGGCCAGAAATCCCACTTATTAAACCTGACAGGGTACCCCAGTGAAGTGAAAACCATTTACGGTGACTTCCTCCTGAAGCTCATCAAGAGAATGCCAAGAGTGTGCAAAGCAGTCATCAAAGCAAAAGGTGGCTACTTTGAAGAACCTAGAATATAAGACATAATTTCAGTTGTTTCACACTTTTTTGTTAAGTATATAATTCCACATATGTTAATTCATAGTTTTGATGCCTTCAGAAGGTGTGTCCAAACTTTTGGTCTGTACTGTACACTATACATGTACACACATCATATATACTTTATAAATAGAGAAGCACACACTACATATTGTATATACAGTATACAGACACAGTGTGTACAAGCACATATATAAAGTATATACATACATAAACATTCATTTTATGTACAGTATATACAGTATTCTCACATACATATACACTTTATACATATATTTCACAATATACTGCACACATGCAGTATACATATATAATATACACACACATACTATATACTGTATGTACATGCATATATATATGTACACACACAAATGCACCACAGATATAGACAATCATACTATATACTGTATATATGCACACACATACTACATACACATATACAGACACACACACTCTATACTACCCATGTACACACACAGATATACATATATATGTATACTTACCAGGTCCTGATGTCACTTGCGCAGATCTCAGGGCAGTGATGTAGGAGCAGCCATGTTGAGGAGGAGGGGACACACACACAGGGCTGCAGACATGTTCTGCCCCAGGTCTGACCTCTGTTGTGCTGTGCCCCTCCCCCTCACTCCCATCTTCTAACCTGACACTGCAGGGGAGATAGAAGGTGAATAGGGAGGGGTTTGGGAGAGACGATCAAGAACTGCAGACTTGCAGAGGATGCACAGCGTTATTCACTGTAAGTAATGCTGTACACCCTCTGGGCACTTCATAAAGGGGCTGCAGACACAGGGGGCCCCCTTTGTGGGTGGGGGCCCCAGGCGGCTGCCTTGTCTGCCTGCCCCAATCACCGACCCTGTCTCCGGACCAAGTGATTATGGGATTACTGGGTGTATGGCAGGAGCAAGAGCTACTGGATCCTAGGAGGCCCAGTCAGCTTTTCTATGCACTCATCAGTCTGTATTTCCACTGTAACTTGGCCTAGTAGACCAACCTCAGTTACAGTGGAAATTAAGTAAAATAAGTATGTATTTAAAAGCTGTTATAGCCCCCTGAAGTTCTTTTCAGACCTTATGGAGGAGGGCACACATTATGAAATAAATGAAAACTAAAAAATGAAAAAAAAATTTTTTGAATATCCAAGCAATACATTTTTTACAGCTTTTGAATGAAAGCCTGTACGAAAATATCCAAAAAATGTGCCTGGTCTGGAATGGGGGTAAATAACCTAGTCTTGAACTGGTAAATTTTGTGGGTCAAGTGAAGATAAAATTGCATCCATCATTCAGTAGACATGTGGGGTCCTTTCCAGATGTTATACCGTTTTGGTTGTCCAAGACCCCTTCATACATTGTAAATCTGTAGAGGTTCCATCCAAATATAATGATGCAATTTGTAACCTGCTATTTATTGCCCTCAACTAGTTGAGGTCAGGGTGCAAACAGGCATCGTTTCCAGCAGAGGAGACGGATGTTCCGATTCCCATATTTCCGCATTTACTAGACGTTCTCCCCTATAAAATACAAACATGTGCTGGACTTTATTGGATTCTGCAGTGAGGAATGAGAACTGAAAGGTCTAATGTCAAATCCTGATCCAGCCTCAGTTACAGTCCCATTGAGTCATTGCATGGCACAGGATGACCCTAATGACCCTGTCATCCCTCAATCTGTTATATAACAAAAACGCTACATAAAATATAATATGCTGCCTGAGAGCTGCTATGGCCACAGCCGGACAAGTAAAAAAATAGTTCCCGTATCTGCCAAGACTCTGTCCAAAGGACTTTGAACCGATTCCAGTGGGCACTTTTAACACAAAACTCTCCAAGAATTCTTTTTTTCTTCCATACTTTCAGTACAAACCTCATTTATTTAAATTTGCACTTACAAATAAACCTTAAAACCCTAATTACATCCAGTTCCCTGCTAATACACCAAGTCAAAAACAGCCAGCAAAATATATCTGCAATATATAAAGCAGAAAAATGGCGATTGAAGCCATATGGGATAGCATGTTCAGTCATACGGGCTCCATATGTATAGGTATATATAAGAAGTCCATGGAAGCATACCATAGTTAGTTTTTCTTAAAAGGGATCATTATTAGGTTTGGTTCAGATGGCTGTACTGAAAATCGGACCTTAAATTGCCAAAGGAGATGAACAGCCCACAGACTTATTATATGCTTGTATGAACAAGCCCTGTCTTTGAGGAGTGGTCTTATAATTTGTGGGACGGTAATATTACATGGTTCCATACACATGGCCCCAATTCATCAAAGCATCCAGGGTGGAACTCTGGCATAAAAGCTTTCAAAAGTTGTAAAATTTAGTTGCACCAAAATTATGTGACTTTTGATGTTTCCAGGCTAGTTACTCTCACAAAACGGGCGGAGCTGGGGTAGGATGGGGACGCGGCATGGAAAGGATGCCACACCTCGTCTAATTCATGATGAGCTGTGACGTTCCCTACATCAGAAATTTCACTCCAGTTCCTGACTGTAATGAGATCTCTGGCGTGGTGCATGGAGATGAACGCCACTCGTGGGATGCTCCAGATTCATGAGGAGGCGTGCACTTCCTCATGAATCATGAGCTTCTCAATCAAGACCGCTGTGAATAACGTTGCTCTTTGGCCCAATATTTTTATCGGGGGCAGAATGTTGAGCACTATTTTTGTCTAGAGTAGGTAGACCTATTTATGATGTCTCTATAAATCTGGCACTATGATTTATAAGTGACTATTAGTTTTGGAATTTTGGATATACTATAGTTATGACACCAATATTTTGTCATATTCTTTTAATTTGTTCTAAACTTTTTAAAATATAATTTTTTTGTAGCACACAAAACAGTATAGGCATTATTGGGGTGGTCAATTAAAGCAGCAACAGCCATGTACTGGATTGTGGGTACTTTTAGGAACAAAAGTCTGCGTAGACAGTCAGAAATAGGTTGGAAGAATTATGAGAAAACAAGAGGACAAAAATGTGTCAGCGGCAAATACAAGACCAGTCGTGACTTGAAGAAGTCTTCATGTCGGTCTGGGCTGCACGGAGGAGAAAAGTGGACATCACCAAAGAGTCAAAAACACTAATCATTCTATAAAAAATATAGATCTCTAGAAATTATTGTTTTATGTTGATTATGGAGAAGACAAAAAATAAAATTTCCACTGTAGTCATCTACACCATGTTCCAAATTATCATGCAAATTGGATTTAGGTGTCATCAAGCTGTAATTTTTTGTTTTTCAAATAAACTCATTGATGATATTTTGTCTCTTTGGATTACTGAAATCACCTGTGATAATAAGTTTACCGGGTGAGCCCAATTAAAGAAAAATTGTTCAATAAGGACGTTCCATATTATTAAGCAGCCACAAGAATATGGGAAAGATACTGATGAGCGCTGTGCAACCCTGGATGGTTCTGATGGATGGAGTAGTGGATGGCCACCATGTCTCAACAAGGCCGCAACGTCAGTAAGGAGGTCATATTTTGTGACAGAATCATGAAGAGATAGCTGGTAGGTCCCTGTAGGGCCTCTGAAGGTGCGAAAATGACCTTGACAAAGTATATAGTGTTTCTATATTACCACTTTCTTCCATGGTACAAAAAGAACAGTTTCATCCTGAAGCAAAATCATTTTCATGCATGACATTGCGCCATCTCATCCAGCAAAGAATACCTTTGAGTTATTGGCTACTATGGGCATAAAAGGATATAAATTCATGGTGTTGCCACCATCCTCCACAATTCTTCAACCCTATTGAGAGCCTTAGAGGTATTTTCAAGCAAAAGATCTACGAGGCTGGGAGACAGTTCATATCAAAACAACAACTCTGGTAGGATATTCTGACATCCTTCAAAGAAATTCAAGCAGAAACTATCCAAAAGCTCACAAGGTCAATGCATGCAATAATTGAGAAGGTGACATCAAAGAAGGAGTCCTATATTAACATGCAACTTGGTATGACGACGGTGGGTGTGGCCCACTAACTAGGCTTGTCCTGGAGGGGTGTAACTAAGTGGTTACCTGGTCTTCACTAGAGCCTCTGATGGTGAGGTTAGACTTGGGCTGTTAAGGTAGCCACCAGGTACAGTGCCTGGACCTGCAGAAGCTAGCCAACCAGTCCAGGTAGGTATATAAAGCACTGAGGGCACAGGCAAGGTGTAGAATGAGGATCTTCCAAATATACCACCTGCTGGCAGGTGATAGACCAGAGGAGCAGAACTCCGCTTGTACAATAGACCCATGACTGTTATAACAATGTGGGTACCGATGCACGCGACATTTAAATGCCACTACCGGAGATTAATAATGACATTCAAATGGTTAACTGCCACGGCCGGAACTGGGTGGCAGCTGCTGTTGGAGACAGATGCCAGATATATAATATAGTAGCGTAAAAAGGGAACTCGGCTCCTGAGCCTCCACGCCTGAGGACCCCTTTCCAGAAGTGAATACAACGTTCTTTTTCAAGATTTGTTTAAATACAGATTATTAAAAATAATAAAAAGATTAAATGATAGACAGGAATGTTCATCAGTCTTTAATGAATGTATTTGTTTCAATTTCATTGATAACTCTGCAAGAGTCAGTAGCATGGCACCATACCAGGTAACATAGCTTCTAAGGTGAACAGCCAGGCTAGATCCAAATTCAGCTCAGAATCTTTTTGCAATAGTTGAGAAACTTGTGCCTTTCTGTCTCTCCATTTTTCTTACAAAAACCCTATAGGCACGGAGACCGATGTGACTGAAAACTATTTTGCTGGAACATTCACAGCTATTATCTATATTTTTATATAATTCATCTGCTTTTATAGGGGGCAATCATTTTATTTTATCTTTAAAAGGGTACTCCTGAAATAGAAGATAATTAAATGACTCAATAAAATGCAATTACAAATAAACTGCTAAATGCTTTTAATTAGTAAATCGCAATGGCTTTATATTGGAAGGTAATCACTTTTTAAATAAAATGGCTGCTGCCTCGATATACTGGCAGAGACCGATCGTTGAATATTAGGAAAGGTGCCTGTGAGTGACGCGCACCACATGTGTGTACCAGGGCTATGGGGTACTCGACACCGAGCCCATGGAAGTCTATGGGGAATGTCACTGGCAGCAGAGCTCGGTCCGTGGCCCTGGGCGGTCATGCAATGGAGGATATTTACAGGGGATTTTAGTAACAGTTCGTGACGCCACCTGTGGTTTCTGATCAATTTGACCAGCGCTGCAATATGAATCTTCTGATGGGATGTTATGGGGCAGCTGGATGTTAAGTCCCCCACAGGTGGGACTGGTCCCTCAAAGTATATGGTAGTGCCGGATGCAGATAATAATGCAGTCACACACAAGTCAATCTCTTTCCATACCTTTACTGATGTTGTTGCAGGTATGTCCCAGGAAGCTGGTCAGGTTGGAGAATGCACATTCAGGGAATTGCTGAGCAGGTTTAAGGCCTCATTTCCCTTTGTAATGTAGGTGAGTCTTAACCTGCGTGAAGTCAGGTTTAACTCCTAATGCAACTCCTACGCCCGGTCGACATTGTGGTAGAGTCTTTTCTGTCTCTGGTACCCAGATGTTGGCAAGAACGAGGTCCTTACTTTTGCAGCGTGAAAAAATAACCGTGTGCACAACCAAGAAGGTGCCAGAGTAGGTTCCCACACTGTATCTAATAGAAAATGAACTCGGCACTCAACTTTAGTATAGTGAGAATAAAGATTTTTATTCACAGTAGTAACACGAAACGTTTCGGTCCTATATCATGGACCTTCATCAGTCACAGATACTACTGGGAAGGGGTTGATCCACATAGGGAAGAAAGAAAGGGCTGGATATAGCCTGTATTGGTGGGGTGAGATGAGGAAGAGGACAATGCCTCAATTGCACTAGTAACCTGTTGTGAAGGAGTCCGGCAGTGAGGATAGGTCTCTGCATTGGACGCGGTGTCCACCGCTAGTCTGAGACTCAGACTAGCGGTGGACACCGCGTCCAATGCAGAGACCTATCCTCACTGCCGGACTCCTTCACAACAGGTTACTAGTGCAATAGAGGCATTGTCCTCTTCCTCATCTCACCCCACCAATACAGGCTATATCCAGCCCTTTCTTTCTTCCCTATGTGGATCAACCCCTTCCCAGTAGTATCTGTGACTGATGAAGGTCCATGATATAGGACCGAAACGTTTCGTGTTACTACTGTGAATAAAAATCTTACTTTTGCAGCGTCCCGCTCATAGTCCCTGTTCTCCCTGACTCAAGTTACGTATCGGCACTTAGGGCTACCTTCTGCGACTTGAAGTCCAGCAAGGATTCCGGTGTATCTTATTACTAGACGTGAAGTACTAGCAATGCTTCGGACCCCGGTGTCCGGTTAATTAAGTGAAGATGATCTGTCACCTTGGTCACTTGTCCTCCTTTCTCCACTCGCCTGTCGCCCTGCTCTTGCCCTTAACATAAGCACAGGTAGCAGCGGTAGTAGATGTCAGCTTTCCTTCCAGTGCTCACTGACCTGTCCTCAGTTGCCTCGTTGTATTAACTGCAGTAGTTCCCTTCCTTCTTTCCTTCCAAAGACTCTGTCCAGAGTGGCTATCATGAGCTTCTGTCGACTGATTTCATGCTCGCTCTGAGAGTTACTTTCCACGTTCATAGGGAACACAGGAGCTTGTTCTGAGGTAACTGCTTCAGGTTCAGATGTAACTCTGACTAGGCTAGAGTGATTCCTTCCCACTCGTACTAGCCTCCACTTCAGTATAAGGTGAGCTACAGGAGCTCTGTCAGATCTCAGTCTTATCTCTCTACTGACTGACTACTGCTACGTCACACTAACTTAAATAGTCTAAGTTGCCCTCTGGTGGCAGTGTTGGGAAATGTGTGATGTGAATGAATATCAGGCTTCACAATTACCTTATCTGTGCATTTTCCAGGAGACATGTGTACCAAGCGCAGCTGGGCCACACATCCCCCCCTAGTTAAACTCAGCACTCCCGGCTGAAATAGAAAAGAAAAACATTTTTGTTTTGCATATAACATCAACATTTTAAACTCATCCCTTGCGGGAGGTAAGGACTCTTTAACGTTACATTTTGTACAATGGACATTAGAAAAATATCAAAAATACTTTTCAATAAATATATACAGTATAAGACAAGATTCTTGTGGAGGACCCGCACCAAAAACCTCCCACGTGGGTCCTGGGTGGGCTGCAGGACTTCTGAGCTGCAGACCTCACTCTAGGCCACACCATACGGGTTTTTCTTCAGAGGTAGTAAAATTTGTGTAAAACCAAGATGGGGCACCGAAGTGCAAACTATTTACAATGAAAGTTTTTGGGCTGGCACAGTCCACAGCCACGCAGTCTTTTGCATATAAAAACACATTTCAAGTAAGATCATCTTGCAATTAACTCTTCACTTTCACTCTCATTACCCAACTGGGGTATTCTATGCATACTATGCAAACATCTCACATTTAGCAAATAACATTATTAAACATTTTTCTCAATATTAATAAAGTGCAACTTCTTCATCTTCTTCAACTTTATACATGGCAGTAAACCCTGTCTGGGTCCTACTGGTTTCCTTCTTCACAACTTTCAATGACGTCTTCCACTCCTGGGGCTGGAACGACGCGGTGTTCTTTTGAACGCATGACAAACAAGTCATGGCCTGCTATCAGCGTTTGAGTGGCCACAGTTCTTGTGCGATCCACTAGGGGCTCAACAGGTGCTTCATGCAGATACAATTTTTCCATTGAGGACGCAGGCTTAGGCTGTGATCTAGCTGTGGTCGCACCATCCGGTTGCGTTGCAGGATAAGACACACAACCCTGTTGTACTTCCGAATAGGATGCAGGTGGGGATGCAAAAGTGGTCGTGGATTGCGATGCAGAGTGGGTCGCAGGGTACGAGACAGGATACGCTGCAGATTGCGGTGCAGAAGCGGATGCTGGTTGCGATGCTGGTGCACAGCTGGGTGCTGAGGGGGCTGTGACTTTGGATGTTGAGACACGGGAGACATTCAAGGCAAACCACCCCTGACGACTACAGTGTCGCGTGTAGGTGACAACATCCCCTTTAAACAGATGGAACCCCGCATCGCAGCAGTGAACATAGATCTCTGGAGAGAACCCGGGTTCACATATGTAACCCCAAACTCCTCGGGCCTTAGAGGCACACACCGTCCCCTGGCGCCGCGGTTCCCGGAGCGTACCTTTGTCTCGCCTGATGTTTTCCTTTTCAGCGAGAGTCTCCTCCTGGTACTTCTGGCGAAACTGCTGCAACTCTCTCTCCTCCTGCTGCTGTCGCTGCTCGTGTTCCCGGCGTCGCATTTCATTCTCCATCTGGACGGCATAGGTCACATCATCCAGGTATTCCATCTGCTCCCAGTCGACCTCCATCGTGGTCGGCTGGGTCCCCTCCGGTGTCCCTACCGGGGAACTGCATTCCGCTGCGGCCTCCTGGCCTGGCTGGTACTCCGGAACGGGCAGGGCCTCCTCAGCCTCCGTCCCTCCGACCGGATCATCGGTGGAGTCGGGATCAGCTCTTTCGGGGCCGGCCTCCGGTTCTTCATCAGTCGTCTGCAGCGGTGGTATAGGGAGCACAGGCATTGGCGTTGTTCCTGGGGGGGAGAGCATTGCGTCCCACAGCAGCCGCTGTTTCCGGGCACGCCATCTTCTCTCCGTCTCCTCCATCTCTTCACGGTGCTGAATCATGCTTTTAAGCACCGCATTCACTTCCACCAACTCCAGCATTGTTAGATCTGGGTCCCGAACTGGGGACGGCTCCAGCACAGGCAGTAGCTTTTCTGGGGAACGGGGCCTGCGCGCCGCCGCTCCTCCATACAGCGTCTCCTGTCCTTCCGCCATCTCTCTCCAGGCCAGACTGTGTTTTCCATCTGGAACAATCTGGTCTCTTCCGTGGAGGCGGGATTTGCGCTTCCTCTTTTTGGCATAGAAAATGAAGAGGAGGCGGATCTCCTTGGCAGTGGGGCAGGCTCTCACATTATAGTAGCATTTTGACAGGGTGCCCATCACTTTCGCGCCACAGGGGGGGTGCACGCCCACGAATGCACGCCCACCTTCTTCACCAGCGCCTCAGGACGCGAATATGGCGGGAAAATGGCGCCAAAAAAATCACAAAAATAGCAAACAGTCTTTTTGCAGAAAACAGTTCAATAGGCACACAGGACTCACATCCAGTAAGCTTCAAATCCTGTTCGTGACGCCAAAGATGACGCGCACCACATGTGTGTACCAGGGCTATGGGGTACTCGACACCGAGCCCATGGAAGTCTATGGGGAATGTCACTGGCAGCAGAGCTCGGTCCGTGGCCCTGGGCGGTCATGCAATGGGGGATATTTACAGGGGATTTTAGTAACAGTTCGTGACGCCACCTGTGGTTTCTGATCAATTTGACCAGCGCTGCAATATGAATCTTCTGAGGGGATGTTATGGGGCAGCTGGATGTTAAGTCCCCCACAGGTGGGACTGGTCCCTCAAAGTATATGGTAGTGCCGGATGCAGATAATAATGCAGTCACACACAAGTCAATCTCTTTCCATACCTTTACTGATGTTGTTGCAGGTATGTCCCGGGAAGCTGGTCAGGTTGGAGAATGCACATTCAGGGAATTGCTGAGCAGGTTTAAGGCCTCCTTTCCCTTTGTAATGTATGTAAGTCTTAACCTGCGTGAAGTCAGGTTTAACTCCTAATGCAACTCCTACGCCCGGTCGACATTGTGGTAGAGTCTTTTCTGTCTCTGGTACCCAGATGTTGGCAAGAACGAGGTCCTTACTTTTGCAGCGTCCCGCTCAAAGTCCCTGTTCTCCCTGACTCAAGTTACGTATCGGCACTTAGGGCTACCTTCTGCGACTTGAAGTCCAGCAAGGATTCCGGTGTATCTTATTACTAGACGTGAAGTACTAGCAATGCTTCGGACCCCGGTGTCCGGTTAATTAAGTGAAGATGATCTGTCACCTTGGTCACTTGTCCTCCTTTCTCCACTCGCCTGTCGCCCTGCTCTTGCCCTTAACATAAGCACAGGTAGCGCGGTAGTAGATGTCAGCTTTCCTTCCAGTGCTCACTGACCTGTCCTCAGTTGCCTCGTTGTATTAACTGCAGTAGTTCCCTTCCTTTTTTCCTTCCAAAGACTCTGTCCAGAGTGGCTATCAGGAGCTTCTGTCGACTGATTTCATGCTTGCTCTGAGAGTTACTTTCCACGTTCATAGGGAACACAGGAGCTTGTTCTGAGGTAACTGCTTCAGGTTCAGATGTAACTCTGACTAGGCTAGAGTGATTCCTTCCCACTCGTACTAGCCTCCACTTCAGTATAAGGTGAGCTACAGGAGCTCTGTCAGATCTCAGTCTTATCTCTCTACTGATTGACTACTGCTACGTCACACTAACTTAAATAGTCTAAGTTGCCCTCTGGTGGCAGTGTTGGGAAATGTGTGATGTGAATGAATATCAGGCTTCACAATTACCTTATCTGTGCATTTTCCAGGAGACATGTGTACCAAGCGCAGCTGGGCCACACATGAGCATGTGCAGTAGGAAGCTCCACTGCTTTCATTGCAATGTCATTTAGAAAGATCATGTATACAGCAGACTGAGCAGCCTCTTCTTACCTCCGCACCCTTGCTATCTCCAGTATTAGATATACTTGTAGTATCAGATAAACTGAACAGCAGAGTGAGCAGACTTTTCTTACCTCAGCACCTCTGGTATCTCCAGTATTAGACCAGGTATACAGGGTGGACAGCAGTGTGAGCAGTCTCTTCTTACTTCTGTACCTCTGGTATTTCCAGTATTGAATCAGATAGGGTGGACAGCAGTGTGAGCAGCCTCTTCTTACCTCAGCACCTCTGGTATCTCCAGTATTAGATCGGATAGACAGGGTGGACAGCAGTGTGAACAGCCTCTTCTTACCTCAGCACCTCTGGTATTTCCAGTATTAGATCGGATAGACAGGGTGGACAGCAGTGTGAGCAGTCTCTTCTTACTTCAGTACCTATGGTATCTCCAGTATTGGATCAGATAGGGTGAACAGCAGTGTGAGCAGCTTCTTCTTACCTCAGCACCTCTGGTATCTCCAGTATTAGATTGGATAGTCAGGGTGGACAGCAGTGTGAACAGCCTCTTCTTACCTCAGCACCCCTGATACCTCCCAGTATTAGATAGACAGTGTTGAGAGCAGTATGAGCTGCCACTTCTTAACGCAACACCCAGGTATCTCCAGTATGAAATAAGATAGATAGGGTGGACCACAGTATGAGCAGCCTCTTCTTATCACAGCCCCACCTTGTATTTCCAGTATTAGATGAAATAGAATGTAAAGCAGTGTGAGCAGCCTTTTCTCACATAAGCACCCCTGGTATCTCTAGTATTAGACTAGATAGACAGGGTGGACAGCAGTGTAAACAGCTTCTTCTTACCTCAGCACCCTGGTATCTCTAGTACTTGATCAGATAGACAGGGTGGACAGCAGTATGAGCTGTAGATTCTTAATCAACACCCCTGACATCTCCAGTATGAAATAAGATAGACATAGAGGAAAGCAATGTGAGCAGCCTCTTCTTACCACAGCACCCCTTGTATTTTCAGTATTAGATGAAATTGACAGTGTGGACAGCATTGTGAGCAGCGTCTTCTTAACCTTAGCACCCCTGATATCTCCAGTATTAGATGAGATATACAGGGTGAACAGCAGTGTGAGCAGGCTCTTCTTACCACAGCACCCCTTATATTTCCAGTATTAGTTAAGATAGACAGCATGGATAGCAGTGTGAGCGGCTTCTTGTTACCTCAGCACCCCTGATATCTCCAGTATTAAATCAGATAAGGTGGACAGCAGTGTGAGCATCCTCTTCTTACCTCAGCACTCCTGCTATCTCTAGTGTTAGATCAGCTAGACATGTTGGATAGCAGTATGTGCAGCTCTTCTTTCCTCAGCATCCATTGGTTCTCCTGTTTTAGATCAGATGGACAGAGTGGACAGCACATTTTCCTACACATGAAAAGGGAATGGGGGTTTCTACTGCACATGCTCACAAACAACTGTTCTATCAACATTCTAGGACAGACAGCAACCCTGTTAACTCTACATTGATTACCTCCTGGATAAAACACTTGCTAATTTATTCATAATGAGACTACCTTTAGTTATTCTTTTTATATTCCCAGAAAACCCCTTTAAGTCTAAGCTGTTTCCAATGACTGTAGAGTCCTTGACGTCATAAAAATTGACACCATGTGTAGATTATACAATAGGTCACGAGAACTAGTCATCATAATCAGTAAAGGTTTTGCAGGCGGTTTTACGTGTTACTTGGACATTGTATTTATTTAGTTTTGATTGGTTAGAATAGGAAGAATGTGGAGGTTTACATACAAGCATCTTTAGTTTTCTCCCTTTTCAGATAATAATAGTTGACTTTTAGAAGTTTATCTCTACTACATGTGTTTTACATTGTCCACATTTGTTTTCGGTTCTGCTTTCTGCAGGTGGTCTTGGAATTCACATGAAGATATAAACATAGACACTTTAACTATACAAAAAAATGTCAAAGCAGCACAAAGTTACTGGAAATGTAACTGTTACAGTGAAAACATTAAAATCAAGACTGTATGTAGTAACACACAGGTCATACAAGTGATGATGACATATGCAGATTAAACTAAAAAGATCACAGTTGGACTTGTTTAGGGAATCCTCAAGTGGGTCCAAGCTGTGACAAAATAATGGCCCCCAAAAGTCCCATTTGGGAGTGATTTTGAAGTCAATTACTTGTCTCTAGAGTCTGTTTAGTTTGTGACCATTTATAAATAACCTATTAGATTGTATGTCCAGAGGCAGGGGTGTAATGACCATGGTTGCAGAGGTCGCGATCGGGCCCGTGCGGTTGACAGGCTGACCAACATGAGCTCAAATTTTACCTGGATGTGTGTTCTCAGACGCACATGCATCTGAAGAGTATTGTGGCGCAAAGACCCATCGGGTCCGTGTGTGGTAACACATGCTGCTGGCCAATCAGAGGCTAGCAGCTGACGTCGACGTGAACATGACTGGGGGAGCATAGCAGTGATGTCATGCGTTCCCGTCACTTTCACTCTGAAGTCATCTGCTGACTTCACAATAGGAAGCAGCATGACGGGGAGTGGAGGAAAGGTGAGTACAGTTGTTTTTATTTTTTTTCTGCATTAAAGAACAGCGGCAGAGGGAAGGATATATATATTATATATACTGTATATATACAGTACAGACCAAAAGTTTGGACACACCTTCTCATTTAAAGATTTTTCAGTATTTTCATGACTATGAAAATTGTACATTCACACTGAAGGCATCAAAACTATGAATTAACACATGTAGAATTATATACTTAACAAAAAAGGGTGTAAAAACTGAAAATATGTCTTATATTCTAGGTTCTTCAAAGTAGTCACCTTTTGCTTTGATGACTGCTTTGCACACTCTTGGCATTCTCTTGATGAGCTTCAAGAGGTAGTCACCGGGAATGGTTTTCTCTTCACAGGTGTGCCCTGTCAGGTTTAATAAGTGGGATTTCTGGCCTTTATAAATGGGGTTGGGACCATCACTTGTGTTGTGCAGAAGTCTGGTGGATACACAGCTGATAGTCCTACTGAATAGACTGTTAGAATTTGTATTATGGCAAGAAAAAAGCAGCTAAGTAAAGAAAAACGAGTGGCCATCATTACTTTAAGAAATGAAGGTCAGTCAGTCCGAAAAATTGGGAAAACTTTGAAAGCGTCCCCAAGTGCAGTTGCAAAAACCATCAAACGCTACAAATAAACTGGCTCACATGAGGACCGCCCCAGGAAAGGAAGACCAAGAGTCACCTCTGCTTCTGAGGATAAGTTTAACCGAGTCACCAGCCTCAGAAATCGCAGGTTTACAGCAGCTCAGATTAGAGACCAGGTCAATGCCACACAGAGTTCTAGCAGCAGGCACATCTCTACAACAACTGTTAAGAGGAGACTTTGTGCATCAGGCCTTCATGGTAAAATAGCTGCTAGGAAACCACTGCTAAGGACAGGCAACAAGCAGAAGAGACTTGTTTGGGCTAAAGAACATAAGGAATGGACATTAGATCAGTGGAAATCTGTGCTTTGGTCTGATGAGTCCAAATTTGAGTTCTTTGGTTCCAACCACCGTGTCTTTGTGCGACGCAGAAAAGGTGAACGGATGGATTCTACATGCCTGGTTCCCACCGTGAAGCATGGAGGAGGAGGTGTGATGATGTGGGGGTGCTTTGCTGGTGACACTGTTGGGGATTTATTCAAAATTGAAGGCATACTGAACCAGCATGGCTACCACAGCATCTTGCAGCGGCATGCTATTCCATCCGGTTTGCGTTTAGTTGGACCATCATTTATTTTTCAACAGGACAATGACCCCAAACACACCTCCAGGCTGTGTAAGGGCTATTTGACCAAGAAGGGGAGTGATGGGGTGCTACGCCAGATGACCTGGCCTCCACAGTCACCAGATCTGAACCCAATCGAGATGGTTTGGGGTGAGCTGGACCGCAGAGTGAAGGCAAAAGGGCCAACAAGTGCTGAGCATCTCTGGGAACTCCCTCAAGATTGTTGGAAGACCATTTCCGGTGACTACCTCTTGAAGCTCATCAAGAGAATGTCAAGAAAGTGCAAAGCAGTCATCAAAGCAAAAGGTAGCTTCTTTGAAGAACCTAGAATATAAGACATATTTTCAGTTGTTTCACACTTTTTTGTAAAGTGTAATGTATAATTCCACATTTGTTAATTCATAGTTTTGATGCCTTCAGTGTGAATGTACAATTTGCATAGTCATGAAAATACAGAAAAATCTTTAAATGAAAAGGTGTGTCCAAACTTTTGGTCTGTACTGTATATATATATATCAGGATGGGGATATATATACCAGTATGAGTCCAGGATGAGGGACATATATACCAGGATGGAGGATATACAGTGGGTACGGAAAGTATTCAGAACCCTTTAAATTTTTCACTCTTTGTTTCATTGCAGCCATTTTATAAATTCAAAAAGGTTCATTTTTTCTCATTAATCTACTCTCTGCACCCCGTCTTGACTGAAAAAACAGAAATGTAGAAATTTTTGCAAATTTATTAAAAAAGAAAAACTGAAACATGCTCTTAGGAACCTTGAATACTGCAGAAATTCTTTTGTAACCTTGGCCAGATCTGTGCCTTGCCACAATTCTGTCTCTGAGCTCCTTGGCCAGCCATTGGCTCCCATGTTGTTCAGTAGCGTCTTTTCTAACCTTAGCAAAATATAGCTAATGTGGCCAGTCTGGACCGATGCTCCAGGATCAATGAATCTATAGCATGGAATACCATAAAACTTAACTTTTAATGTATGAGCGGTAAAATACTTCAAATAGCCATAGAATGTATATGTAACAAGGTGGCACGGGGTGGTAGTCGTGGGCGCCCCGGCACCTTGCACATGAAAAGACAAGTGAAATCCCAGTACTGTGGTACAGTTACCTTCATCACACGTTCACTTCACACAGCAAGCCACTTTTCTGTTCCAACAGTAGAAACTTTACTGCAAACAACACAATGCTTCCTGCTGTGTCCTTGCAACTTCAGTAGACTGTACAACACCAATGTCTCCCATCCAGGTTTGGGAAACCGCATTCCTTGAGGAGTCGTTACCACAGCATCATTGCCCGTCCACACTGCCTGACAGTCTGTGGCAGCTTTTATCCCCTCTACCAGGGTGCCCTCTATTCCTGGCTGTGGAGAGCATCTTGCCCTGGGCAAGCCTGCCCATGCTCTGCTGCAAGAGCAGAAAGAACTTTTCCTGTAAGCCTGTTGCACAATCCCCCTTTTCTAACTCCTCCCAACAGTTTAACTCATTCTGTTACGAAGCTAAATATGTACAAATGCAGACACATTACAACGTTATAACATTAAGGCTAAGTGCACACGATCAGGAATAATTGCGTTTTTTTCGCGGTTTTTCCGCGGTTTTCCGCGGTAAAAACGCGATAAAAACGCAAGCATTAAGCATCCTATACATGTTAATTGATTCCGCATGTTTTGGCCACATGTTGCGTTTTTTTCCGCGAAAAAAACGCTTTGCGGAAAAAATAGCAACATGTTCATTAATTTAGCGTAACCGCGGTGATTCCGCCGCCATAGGAATGCATTGAACCGCTTACTTTCCGCATGTGGCTATGCCCACTATGCGCAATGTAAGCGGTTCATGTGCGGATGGTACCCAGGGTCTGGAGCAGAGGAGACTCTCCTCCAGGCCCTGGGTACCATATCCCTGGTAAAACAATAATTAAAATAAAAAATAATGATATTCTCACCTTCCGGCGGCCCCCGCAGCCTTCCCGCGGCCCCCGCAGCCTTCCCGCCTTCAGCGACGCTCCCGGCAACTTCCGGTCCCAAGAGTGCTTTGCGAGAATCACCCAGATGGCATAGCGGTCTCGCGAGATGCTACGTCATCGGTGTGATTTGTTGCAAAGCACTCCTGGGACCGGAAGTTGCCGGGAGCGTCGCTGAAGGCGGGAAGGCTGCGGGGGCCGCCGGAAGGTGAGAATATCATTATTTATTATTTTTTTTATTATTTTTACATTAGATCTTTTTACTATTGATGCGGCATAGGCGGCATCAATAGTAAAAAGTTGGTCACACTTGTCAAACACTATGTTTGACTCGTGTGACCAACCTGTCAATCAGTTTTCCAAGCGATGCTACAGATCGCTAGGAAAACGCTAGCATTCTGCAAGCTAATTACGCTTGCAAAACGCTATTATTCTGGCGGGAATCAGCATACAAAAAACGTGCGTATTTCCTGCGGGAGAAGTGCGGGATTGCCGCGGAAATTTCCGCGGCAATTCCGCAACGTGTGAACTTAGCCTAAGGGTATGTGCACACGTTGCAGATTAGCTTGCGGAATTTTATGCAGAGAATCTGCATCTCCTGGCAGAAAACGCAGGCCAAAATCATTAATACATGACATAACAATATAAAACGTCAGTGAACCATCAGGGTGCCACATATGAGACGTGCCCGATATATAGGAGAGAGGAGGCACGTGAGGGTCCCTTCCACCTCCTTACATATATATATAACACAACCTATAAAAAAGTGCTCACGACGAAATCCGTGCAGGTAATAAAAGATTGGTGGAATCTGAAGATTCTCTGAGAAAGCAGCATAGGAGGATAGAGATGGATAGAGTAGTTCAATCCCTTATATCCCGTGTCGTGCCTCAAATGCAAGACCCCCCGCCCTAACAAGGGCAGTACCCAAGTGTGGCCCTGTAATAATCAACCCCAACCATTCCCACAATACATGCAGCTGCGGGACTCGAACATATTATTCGAGCTCGCCGAAGAAATTCGGTTAGCACCCGACCGTGCCCGGAGAGCACTTTATCTGAACCCGAGCGCTAATCACTAGTGGTCACATCTCTGCCATGCGTCCCAGGGGCGTGCTGGCCCACCGGGACGTGTCCCGGTGCGCCCTCGGAGTCGGCCGGCGCCTCCGAATCCGATCCGGGGTGGGCGCTATCCGCTACAGGACGGAGGCAGGGCCGGCGTCAGCACCGGCCGGCACACCCGGGCCAGTGCCAGGGCCCTGAGCAGGCGGGGGGGCCCACTCGCAGTCTGGCACCCCCCCGCCTGCTCAGGGCCCCGGCAGCAGCTGGCAACAATACTTACCTCTCCCGTGCCTCCACTGCGGCAGCTCCGGGCTCCAGGGGGCGCCGGCGCTTCCTCTCACAGCCGGCCGCTGAATGACGTCATCATTCAGCGGCCGGCTGTGGCACAGAGCGCGGGGATGCTGAACAGGTAAGACGTCTCTGTGTGTGTGTCTCTGTGTGTGTATGTAGTGCGGTGCTTTGTGTGTGTATGTATGTGTGTGTGTGTATGTATGTATGTGAGAGAGAGTGCTTGTGTGCTGTCTGTGTGTGATGATGGGCAGGCATTGCTGATAATGGGGAGGCATTGATGATGGGGAGAAGATGATGATGGGCAGGCATTGCTGATAATGGGGAGGCATTGATGATGGGGAGAAGATGATGATGGGCAGGCATTGCTGATAATGGGGAGGCATTGATGATGATGGGGAGAAGATGATGATAATGGGCAGGCATTGATGATGGGGAGAAGATGATGATGGGCAGGCATTGCTGATAATGGGGAGGCATTGATGATGATGGGGAGAAGATGATGATAATGGGCAGGCATTGATGATGGGAGAAGATGATGATGGGCAGGCATTGCTGATAATGGGGAGGCATTGATGATGATGGGGAGAAGATGATGATAATGGGCAGGCATTGATGATGGGGAGAAGATGATGATGGGCAGACATTGATGATGATGGGGAGGAGATGATGATGGGCAGGCATTGCTGATAATGGGGAGGCATTGATGATGATGGGGAGAAGATGATGATGATGGGCAGGCATTGATGATGATGGGGAGGAATTGATGATGATGGGGAGGCAATCATGATGATAATGGGGAGTCTTTCCACAGCGCCCTTTCCTGAGCTGTAACAGTGCAGAACGCAGTACAGCGCAGAGGAGAGCTCCATATTTTGTATGGAGCATTATATGGGGACCAGTATCCTGTATGGAGTATTATATGGGGACCAGTATCCTGTATGGAGCATTATATGGGGACCAGTATCCTGTATGGAGCATTATATTGGGTCCAGTATTCTGTATGGAGCATTATTTTGGGTCCAGTATTCTGTATGGAGCATTATATGGGGGGTGACATCCTGCATGGGGTATTATATGGGTGATGAGGGGGAGACTGTGGTGCCCATAATATTGTATGGAGGACTGTACTGTCCGGTCTGTACTGTGCGCTGTGAGGATTTGGCGGTTTTTGAGCTATTGTACAATTTACAATAGATATCACTCATGTAATGGAAGAAGTGAAGTATTTGGCATTGTACTATACCCATATTTCTCTGCCGTATCTGTGCATCATGAATCGTGGTCTGTGTTAAAGGGGCCCACTGAGGCTCTTTCGCCCAGGGCCCATAAAAACCTGGAGCCGGCCCTGGACGGAGGACAAGGACCTGCGGCTGCGGTGACGCGAGACGGCGAGAGGCGGGCGGGGAAGAGGCTGCGGGAGCAGTGGCGAGGGTCACATGACGGGAGGGGCGGGGCTCCTGCCTGTGCCCGTTGCCATGGAGAGACTTCTCCTGTGTGAGGGCGGGAAGCGCGAGGCGGCTGTGAGTCACCTCTGAGGAGCTGAACCCTGTAAAGCACAGTCAGGGGCTGTCTGTGTGAGGTCAGGTGTATTATAGAGGTGGGGGTCTTTGAAGTGTAATATTACCTGTTTAAGAGGTGCTTGGGGTCTGGAGATCTGTGTGATGAGTGTATATAGAGAGGTGCCCCTATCACTACCGGGGGGTCTGTGAGTGTATATACTGTAAGGAAGTGGCATGTGTGGGGTCTGTGAGGCGTGTTATACTGTAGAGGTGCATGGGGGGCTGTGAGGTGTAGTATACACTGTAGAGGTGCATCATGCACCTCTACAGTGTATACACCTCACAGCCCCCGGCCCCATGCACCTCTACAGTATATACACGGTCTGTGAGGTGTATATACTGTAGAGGTGCATGGGGGGGCTGTGATGTATATAGAGGTGCATGGGGGGGCTGTGAGGTGTATATAGAGGTGTATATACTGTAGAGGTGCATGTCCTTCACAAGAGCCGGTGGCCCCAGTGAAGAAGGTACCATTTTGGAGTCTATACCACACATGGAAGTTGTCGTTGGCAGTCCTGGTAATCGAATTACTTGGACCATTAGCATTAATATGGAGGTTGATTGGGGATCGCAATCCACCAGCTGCTCGTTAGTGCCTGGATTGTGGATTATAATCTGTATTTATATGGTCAGTGTATGGGGGTGCATTACTTTTGGATGGGGTGGCGGTAAAAAGGTGTATTACTACTGGGTTGGGATTAAAAGGGGGTGCATTACTACTGGATGTGGGTGGTGGTTAAGAAAGGGGTACATTACTGATAATTTTTGTCATTTCATTCCCCCCCCCCTTTGGTTGAGGCAGAGAATAGGCGGGGGAAGGGGCGGAGAATAGGTTGGAGCATGGCGCCCTCATGACTATACTATCCACCGCCCTTTTCATAAGCCAGCACGCCCCTGATGCGTCCCATACACTTTTTATCTTAAGCCTTTGCAAGGGTTTTTTTTAGCAGACTAATCTATTCTATATGATTTTAGAAGGGTATATCAATGTATACCAGCCTGGTAGAAGCAAAAAGGATGCGCTTTTGTCCCTCCACAGGGTAAATGTGGGCCAAAGATGTATGCACAAGGAGCTATACTGATACAGGTATGGAACGAACATTGCAAATGCTTCCCCCGGAGCAGCACATCCCGGCAGCTCACATCGCAGTTTACAGTATATGCCAATCTTCATTACAGTTACCCAATGGTCATCCATCGTACAATATCATTGTCATCAACATTTATTATACATCAACGCACTTAACTGTAATTCTGCGTCAAATGTAAATATGTTTAACATTTCTGCAGACATCGTCATCTGGATCTCATGAACTTCATGAAAAACAGAAAGAAAATCAAGTACAATTCAAGCAAGAAAAAAAAACAAGGAAAGTCTAGAGAAGCAGCACAAAGTCCTTCAGATAAGAGTTAGGGGGAGTAATATGGGTGTTCGGACTAGGCAAAAGAAGACGAAGGTTCGGCATTTGCACCATCATAGGAGTTGGTTTAAAGGGAACCTGTCTGGTCCAATAATGCTATTAACCAACCAATGTGGGGTCAGTCTGCTGGGTAATAGCGTTATGTAGGTGACCAGCCGCTTTACTGAAAGTGCGGCACCAGGGAGAAAATAATCTTTATTTCTCCTGGGAGCCACTGGCTTTCAGTCATGCTGGTGTGCCCGAAGCAGTTACAGTCACCACTCACAGCACTTAGAGTGGCAGCAGTAATCACACACTGGAACTGACTGACATCCAGATGCGCACTAATGCACTGCACAGCCGGCTGTCAGTACCAGTGTGTGATTACAGATGCGGCTTTCTGTGCTGTAAGCAGTGACTTAAAGCCGGTGACACCCTGGAAAAATAAAGTAAATTTTCTCCCTGGTGCCACAGTTTCAGTACAGGTACAGCAGCTGCGCATGGCCGAAAGTGTTGGCACCCATGAAATTGTTCCAGAAAATGAAGTATTTCTTCCAGAAAAGTATTTCGACTGCATGTTTTGTTATACACGTTTATTTCCTTTGTGTGTATTGGAACAACACAGGAAAAAAAAAAAGGAAAATTGGACATAATTTCACACAAAACCCCCAAAATGTTGCATATAAAATTGTTGGCACCCTCAACTTAATATTTGGTCACCGTTTGGAATGAATAACTGCAATCAATCACTTCCTATAACCATCAACAAGCTTCTTACAACTGGAATTTTGGACAACTCTTCTTTTTACAAACTGCTCCAGGTCTCTCATATTTGAAGGCGTCTTCTCCCAACAGCAATTTTAAGATCCCTCCACAGGTAATCAAAGGGATTTAGATCCGGACTCATTGGGTCCACTTCAGAACTCTCCAGCAATTTGTTTCCATCCGTTTCTGGGGGCTTCTTGAAGTATGTTTGGTGTCACTATCCTGCTGTAAGACCCATGATCTAGGATGCAAACCCAACTTTCTGACACTGGGCACAACATTGCCACCCAAAATCCTTTGCTAATCTTAAGATTTCATGATAACTTGAACACAGTAAAGGCACCCTGTACCCGAGCCAGCAAAACAACCTCAAAGCATCTTTGAACCTCCACCATATTTGATTGTAGGTACTGTGTTTTCAGTAAACAGTAGAATGATGTGCTTTACCAAAAAGCTCTATCTTGGTTACATCTGTCTACAAGATGCTTTCACAGAAGGATTTTGGGTTACTCATGTTCAGTGCGGTCTTCCTGGGTCCCCTGCCATAACATTTCATTTAATTGCAATGTTGACATATAGTTTGTGCTGACATAGATGCATCCTGAGCATGCATTTCTTTGAAACTTGATTGAGGCTGCATATCCACCAGCCAGGCTATCCTTCTGCACTTTCGATCATGCGCAGTGCGCCTCTCTAAAGCCAGGACGCGTACACCCGGCTTCAGATGCTCAATGTAGTGATAGAAAGAAGCTACGAGCATGCAAAAGGTTTGTATAGCCCTGGCGATGACGCCGACACTTGTAAATCATGTTACTAAGTCCACAAGGGCATGATAACATGCTAAGGTGGCCGACTAGCCTGGCAACACTAACGTCCCATCGACTAGACAAAGCCGTCTTTTACATATCATAAACGGACTTTAGAAATCCTTTTTCTAAAGATATGTTTAATATAAGGGACTGTTAGGCAGGGAATTTAGATATATAGACACCATGGCTGGTGGTTAAGTGGGCATGGGGGACCTGACTGGTTCCCTTTATAGAATTTCTGGGACCTGCAACCAAAAAAAAAAACTATTTTCAACATTATGTTTGTATGAGAGTGAATTGTAATTCCAGGCACAGCTCACGGACCAAGTGTTGCGCTATTTCTGGAAATAAAAATTATTTTTTTGTTCTATATTTTTTGAACAATAGAAGCCTGTAGAATGGAGACAGCTCATTGACTTCTATGGGAGAGTGCTATGGGGATGTTCTGTGATTTGTGCAGAGATCATTGTGAAGAGAGGAGGAGGAGTTGAGCTGTGCCATCACCTCCTGTTATCTAAGGTATATGGAGTAGAGGTGCTATCAGTCATTGTACAGGAGAAGGAGGTGAGCTGTGATATCACCTATTGTGAATGGTGGATCCTGTGTTATCTACTGTATATAGAGGTGTTATCAGTCATTGTACAGGAGAAGGAGGTGAGCTGTGACATCACCTATTGTGAATGGTGGATCTTGTGTTATCTACTGTATATAGAGGTGTTATCAGTCATTGTACAGGAGGAGAGGTGAGCTGTGACATCACCTATTGTGAATGGTGGATCCTGTGTTATCTACTGTATATAGAGGTGTCATCAGTCATTGTACAGGAGAAGGAGGTGAGCTGTGACATCACCTATTGTGAATGGTGGATCCTGTGTTATCTACTGTATATAGAGGTGTTATCAGTCATTGTACAGGAGGAAGGAGGTGAGCTGTGACATCATCTATTGAGAATGGTGGATCCTGTGTTATCTACTGTATATAGAGGTGTTATCAGTCATTGTACAGGAGAAGGAGGTGAGCTGTGACATCACCTATTGTGAATGCTGGGTCCTGTGTTATCTACTGTATATAGAGGTGTTATCAGTCATTGTACAGGAGAAGAGGTGAGCTGTGATATCACCTATTGTGAATGATGGATCCTGTGTTATCTACTGTATATAGAGGTGTTATCAGTCATTGTACAGGAGAAGGAGGTGAGCTGTGACATCACCTATTGTGATTGGTGGATCTTGTGTTATCTACTGTATATAGAGGTGTTATCAGTCATTGTACAGGAGGAGAAGGTGAGCTGTGACATCATCTATTGTGAATGGTGGATCCTGTGTTATCTACTGTATATAGAGTGTTATCAGTCATTGTACAGGAGAAGGAGGTGAGCTGTGACATCACCTATTGTGAATGGTGGATCCTGTGTTATCTACTGTATATAGAGGTGTTATCATCATTGTACAGGAGGAGGAGGTGAGCTGTGACATCACCTATTGTGAATGGTGGATCCTGTGTTATCTACTGTATATAGAAGTGTTATCAGTCATTGTACAGGAGAAGGAGGTGAGCTGTGACATCATCTATTGTGAATGGTGGATCCTGTGTTATCTACTGTATATAGAGGTGTTATCATTCATTGTACAGGAGGAGGAGGTGAGCTGTGACATCATCTATTGGAATGGTGGATCCTGTGTTATCTACTGTATATAGAGGTGTTATCAGTCATTGTACAGGAGAAGGAGGTGAGCTGTGACATCACCTATTGTGAATGGTGGATCCTGTGTTATCTACTGTATATAGAGGTGTTATCAGTCATTGTACAGGAGGAGGTGAGCTGTGACATCACCTATTGTGAATGGTGGATCCTGTGTTATCTACTGTATATAGAGGTGTTATCAGTCATTGTACAGGAGAAGGAGGTGAGCTGTGACATCACCTATTGTGAATGGTGGATCCTGTGTTATCTACTGTATATAGAGGTGTTATCAGTCATTATACAGGAGGAGGTGAGCTGTGACATCACCTATTGTGAATGGTGGATCCTGTGTTATCTACTGTATATAGAGGTGTTATCAGTCATTGTACAGGAGAAGGAGGTGAGCTGTGACATCACCTATTGTGAATGGTGGATCCTGTGTTGTCTACTGTATATAGACGTGTTATCAGTCATTATACAGGAGGAGGTGAGCTGTGACATCACCTATTGTGAATGGTGGATCCTGTGTTATCTACTGTATATAGAGGTGTTATCAGTCATTGTACAGGAGAAGGAGGTGAGCTTTGACATCACCTATTGTGAATGGTGGATCCTGTGTTGTCTACTGTATATAGAGGTGTTATCAGTCATTATACAGGAGGAGGTGAGCTGTGACATCACCTATTGTGAGTGGTGGATCCTGTGTTATCTACTGTATATAGAGGTGTTATCAGTCATTGTACAGGAGAAGGAGGTGAGCTGTGACATCACCTATTGTGAATGGTGGATCCTGTGTTATCTACTGTATATAGAGGTGTTATCAGTCATTATACAGGAGGAGGTGAGCTGTGACATCACCTATTGTGAATGGTGGATCCTGTGTTATCTACTGTATAGAGGTGTTATCAGTCATTGTACAGGAGAAGGAGGTGAGCTGTGACATCACCTATTGTGAATGGTGGATCCTGTGTTGTCTACTGTATATAGAGGTGTTATCAGTCATTATACAGGAGGAGGTGAGCTGTGACATCACCTATTGTGAATGGTGGATCCTGTGTTATCTACTGTATATAGAGGTGTTATCAGTCATTGTACAGGAGGAGGTGAGCTGTGACATCACCTATTGTGAATGGTGGATCCTGTGTTATCTACTGTATATAGAGGTGTTATCAGTCATTGTACAGGAGGAGGTGAGCTGTGATATCACCTATTGTGAATGGTGGAATCCTGTGTTATCTGCTGTATATAGAGGTGTTATTAGTCATTGTACAGGAGGAGGTGAGCTGTGACATCACCTATTGTGAATGGTGGATCCTGTGTTATCTACTGTATATAGAGGTGTTATCAGTCATTGTACAGGAGGAGGTGAGCTGTGACATCACCTATTGTGAATGGTGAATCCTGTGTTATCTACTGTATATAGAGGTGTTATCAGTCATTGTACAGGAGGAGGAGGTGAGCTGTGACATCACCTATTGTGAATGGTGGATCCTGTGTTATCTACTGTATATAGAGGTGTTATCAGTCATTGTACAGGAGGAGGTGAGCTGTGACATCACCTATTGTGAATGGTGGATCCTGTGTTATCTACTGTATATAGAGGTGTTATCAGTCATTGTACAGGAGGAGGTGAGCTGTGATATCACCTATTGTGAATGGTGGATCCTGTGTTATCTGCTGTATATAGAGGTGTTATAGTCATTGTACAGGAGGAGGTGAGCTGTGACATCACCTATTGTGAATGGTGGATCCTGTGTTATCTACTGTATATAGAGGTGTTATCAGTCATTGTACAGGAGGAGGTGAGCTGTGACATCACCTATTGTGAATGGTGGATCCTGTGTTATCTACTGTATATAGAGGTGTTATCAGTCATTGTACAGGAGGAGGTGAGCTGTGATATCACCTATTGTGAATGGTGGATCCTGTGTTATCTGCTGTATATAAAGGTGTTATAGTCATTGTACAGGAGGAGGTGAGCTGTGACATCACCTAATGTGAATGGTGGATCCTGTGTTATCTGCTGTATATAAGGTGTTATTAGTCATTGTACAGGAGGAGGTGAGCTGTGACATCACCTATTGTGAATGGTGGATCCTGTGTTATCTACTGTATATAGAGGTGTTATCAGTCATTGTACAGGAGGAGGTGAGCTGTGACATCACCTATTGTGAATGGTGGATCCTGTGTTGTCTACTGTATATAGAGGTGTTATCAGTCATTGTACAGGAGAAGAGGTGAGCTGTGACATCACCTATTGTGAATGGTGGATCCTGTGTTATCTACTGTATATAGTGGTGTTATCAGTCATTGTACAGGAGGAGGTGAGCTGTGACATCACCTATTGTGAATGGTGGATCCTGTGTTATCTACTGTATATAGAGGTGTTATCAGTCATTGTACAGGAGGAGGTGAGCTGTGATATCACCTATTGTGAATGGTGGATCCTGTGTTATCTGCTGTATATAGAGGTGTTATTAGTCATTGTACAGGAGGAGGTGAGCTGTGACATCACCTATTGTGAATGGTGGATCCTTTGTTATCTACTGTATATAGTGGTGTTATCAGTCATTGTACAGGAGGAGGAGGTGAGCTGTGATATCACCTATTGTGAATGGTGGATCCTGTGTTATCTACTGTATATAGAGGTGTTATCAGTCATTGTACAGGAGGAGGAGGTGAGCTGTGATATCACCTATTGTGAATGGTGGATCCTGTGTTATCTACTGCATATAGAGGTGTTATCAGTCATTGTACAGGAGAAGGTGAGCTGTGACATCACCTATTGTGAATGGTGGATCCTGTGTTATCTACTGTATATAGAGGTGTTATCAGTCATTATACAGGAGGAGGAGGTGAGCTGTGACATCACCTATTGTGATTGGTGGATCCTGTGTTATCTACTGTATATAGAGGTGTTATCAGTCATTGTACAGGAGGTGAGCTGTGACATCACCTATTGTGAATGATGGATCCTGTGTTATCTACTGTATATAGAGGTGTTATCAGTCATTGTACAGGAGGAGGTGAGCTGTGACATCACCTATTGTGATTGGTGGATCCTGTGTTATCTATTGTATATAGAGGTGTTATCAGTCATTGTACAGGAGGTGAGCTGTGACATCACCTATTGTGATTGGTGGATCTTGTGTATTCTTATGTATATAGAAGTGTTGTAATGAATGGAAACTGAGGCACAGATGGTGAAATGCATATTCGTTTATTGAAATTTTCGTGGAGCCACAGGACCACTACCCGGGGGGCTCCGAAGGGGGCATGACTAAGCGAGCCCCGGACTCCTGTAGTAAGACCCCTCAAACAGGGTCCGAATGGGAAGATCGGGAGTTAGACCTCCAGTTAGACCCCGAGCACATGGAAGCTGACTCGGCCGGACTGGCGGGCAGGCAGGTACAGCAAATAGCCAGGGCCGTTTTAGGCAAAGTGGGGCCCTAGGCAAAGTTTAGAATGGGGCCCCAAATGCTAACATATTGCACATCACACAGAAGCATTTCAATTCTATTTACATGTGCTGAGTTCAGGTCGCTAAATGAGTGTGATCGACAATATTGAAGTCGTTCAACACTTGTTTCCCGGCCTCTTTCCACCGTCTGAGAAAGACTGATGGGGACAGAACAATCATTATTAGATCAATCTGTCCCTATACAGTATCATGTTATCAGCAACACATCTACAGTTTACACCCCATAGTCCTCCATATAATATAATGCGCCCCATAGTCCTCCATATAGTATAATACACTCCTCAGTCCTCCATATAATATAATACACTACTCCATATATTAAAATACACTGCTCAGTCCTCCATATAGTATAATACACTCCTCATAGTGCTCCATATAATACACTGCCAGTCATCCATGTAGTACACTTCACTTCCCATAGTATAATGCACCCCATAGTTCTTCTTATAGTATAATGTATTCCCCATAGTCCTTGATACAGTATAATGCAGTCCACATATAGTATACTGCAGCCACCCCATAGAGCATAATGCAGTCACTCCAGAGTATAATGCAGCCCCGCCATACAATATAATGTAACCCCCCATAGAATATAATGCAGCCCCCCTCATGTAGTATAATGCAGCTCCTCCATAGAATATATGTTAGCTCCTTATATAGTATAATGTAGCCCCTCCATAGAATACAATGTAGCCCTCCTCATATAGTATAATGCAGCCCCAATATAGTATAATATAATGTATTCCCTCTTAAAGTATAATAAAGCCCCCATACAATATAATGCAGACCCCCATAGATACAATGTAGCCTTCTCATATAGTATAATGTAGCCCCTTCATAGAGTAAGATGCAATCACCCCCATTTAATATAATAAATATAATACAGCCCCCCAATAGAATATTATGTAGACCCGAATAGAATATAATGCAGCCCACCTCCCTATAGAATATAATGTAGCCCCCCATATTATATAACACAGCCTCCCCCATAGAATATAATGTATAATGTACCCCCCATGGTATATAACACAGCCACAAAGTATATAACACAGCCCACATAGTATATAACACAGCCCCACATAGTATATAACACAGCCCCACATGGTATATAGCACAGCCCCACATGGTATACAGCACAGCACCATGGTATACAGCACAGTCCCCACATGGTATACAGCACAGGCCCATGGTATACAGCACAGCCCCCCATTGGTATACAGCATAGCCCCACATGGTTTACAGCACAGGCCCACATGGTATACAGCACAGGCACATGGTATACAGCACAGGCCCCCATTGGTATACTGCATAGCCCCACATGGTATACAGCACAGCACCATGGTATACAGCACAACCCACACATGGTATACAGCACAGGCCCACATGGTATACCACACAGCCCCACATGGCATACATCACAGCCTGCATCTCCCCCCCCCAGAGAATGGCTCCACAGTCCAGCACTGTTACAGTAAAAAAAAAAAACACTCCTCACCTTTCCTCGTGCCCGCGCTGCTGGCTGCTTGCTGCTCCCGGTTCCTGCTCTGCCTGGTACATAGTGAGTGCACGATGACATCATCGCTCACCCGCTGTGTGTCAGAGGCAGAGTGGGGAATGATGGGAGAGGGAGCATCAGCTGACGCTCTCTTCTCCATCATTGCTTTGAACTGTACCAGCGTCTATGACGCCAGTACAGTTCAATGAGGCGGCGGGGGGGAGTCGGTGCTGGGGCAGCGGCCCCATAGCGGCTGTGTTATGTACCACTTTCTAGGGGCCCCTGGGGGAGCGGGGGCCCTAGGCAGCTGCCTGGGCTGCCTGCCCCTAACGCCGGCCCTGCAAATAGTGGAGAACCAGGCAGGTGTTCTAAACAGCTGAAGCGAGTAGTGGGAAGCAGCTGGCATGGAGAGAAGCAAGTGGAGCTGACGTTGTCTTGGAGGACATGGGTAAACACGGAGGATACACTGAGGAGACAAACCGGTATTAGCAAGATGCAAGCAGAGCATAAATACACAAGCACAGGGAACCTCACAACTAGCAACAGGAAACACTTGTTCCTCAGGCACCTCCCTTAGAGCAGAGGTGCCTGAAATAGTGCAAGCCACTCACCCATTGGATAAGACCATAATTAGGAAATGGTGCACTGTCTCTTTAAGAGACAGGGAGCGCACGCGCCCTTAGAGCCATACCAGAAGACCCACAGACTGCATGCTGAGACCAGGAAGAGGCAGCAGAGGCAGGAAGCAAGGGACCCGGGATGGAGGCTGTGCAAGAGAGCCCTGACAGGTAACAAGGAGCAGACCGGGCAAGGGAAGTACTGCAGTGTCCCTGCAGGGGATGGGGACCGGAACTATGCAGGGGCCCCGGCGTTACAGTACACCCTCTTTGCACCCCTCTTTTTCAAGCCTGCAAAAATTTTTTATAGTAGAAGAGGG
Source organism: Oophaga sylvatica (assembly GCA_033576555.1). Taxonomy (NCBI): domain Eukaryota; kingdom Metazoa; phylum Chordata; class Amphibia; order Anura; family Dendrobatidae; genus Oophaga; species Oophaga sylvatica. The sequence goes on from JARQOD010000001.1 coordinate 23,746,896, forward strand.
GCCAGGATATTCTCCCTGGGCTCCCATGACCTCTCCTCAGGGCCAAAGCCCTTCCAATCTACCAGGAAGAAGGTCTTTCCCCTTACCCTTTTCGTGGCCAAAATATTCTCTACCTCAAAGACATCCTCCTCGCTGACAGGATCAGGAGTGGTACCCGGGTCTTTAAAAAAAGAGCTCAAGACAACTGGTTTGAGGAGGGAAACGTGAAAGGTGTTAGGCACAAGTAAACAGGCAAGCAACTTTAACTTGTAAGACACAGCATTAATTTGTTTTAAGACCTCAAAAGGACCAATGAAACGAGGTCCTAATTTATAAGATGGCATCTTCAGACTGATGTACCTGGAGGAGAACCACACTTTGTCCCCTGGTCGAAAGGTAGGAGCATCTAGGCGTCTCTTGTCAGTAAACCTCTTCATACATTGCAAGACCTTTTTTAGGGCGGTCTTGGTGTCTCTCCACACTTTGGAGAAATCCTCAACAAGAGTGTCAGTAGCTGGAATGCCCGCAGACCCAGAGACAGGAAGAGTGATTCCAGGATGAAGACCAAACACAATCTGAAATGGAGACTTAGCAGAAAACTCACTTACGTGATTGTTGTAGGTGAACTCTGCCCATGGTAGTAACTTAACCCAGTCATTGTGGTGCACATTGTTGAAGTGACGCAGGAACCCGGACACGATCTGATTGACCATCTCCACGTCCATTAGTTTACAGATTGCACTCCAAAACTTCGAAGTGAATTGGACACCTCTGTCGGACACGATGTGAAGAGGAATCCCATGGAGATGGAAAATATGCTGAATGAAGTAGTCGGCAAGTTCAGGAGCAGAAGGAAGATGTGACAGAGGGGTAAAACGGTTCACCACAACCCATATAACGGAGCAACCAGAGGAGACGGGGAGATCCGTAATAAAGTCCAGGGAACTGAAAGAATGGGTAGAGGCAGAAGATGTCCGGAAGGAAGATGCTTCGCAATCTTGTTTCAAGCATAGGAGGGACAAGCCGAGACGTACTCCAAGATGTCCTTATGCATGGTAGGCCACCAATAATAACGAGAAATAACTTGCGAAGTCTTCTTCTGCCCAGCGTGACTGGACAACTTAGAAGAGTGACCCCACTGAAGAACTTATCTCCTGTCCGAACTACCTACCAAAATTTTACCGGGAGGAATCTGAGACAGGTTGACAGAGGCCATTGTCACCATTTGTGAGGGTTCGATGATGTGTTGAGGTTCCTCTTCCAAGTCGGGAGGCAGAAAGAACCTAGAGAGAGCATCGGCCTTGATGTTCTTGCTAGAGGGGCGAAAATGAAGAACAAAGTTAAATCTAGCAAAGAACAGAGACCACCTGGCTTTACGTGGATTCAGCTTCTGTACAGACTGGAGATAGGTGAGATTGTTATGGTCGGTGAAAATAACGACCTGGTGAACTGCTCCCTCGAAAAGATGATGCCACTCTTGCAGAGCTAACTTGATGGCCAGTAACTCCCGATCGCCAATGGAATAATTTCTTTCGGAAGCGGAAAAAACCTTAGAGAAGAAGCCATAAGCAACCATTCGCCCGGAGGAAGACTTCTGGGTAAGAACTTCTCCTGCGCCTATGGAGGAGGCATCCACCTCGAGGAAGAACTGTTTATCTGCAATTGGCCAATGGTGCATGTGTGTGGAAGAGAAGGCCTTTTTCAGAGAAGTAAATGCGTCCTCTGCCTCGGGAGACCAATCCTTGGAGTTGGCGCCTTTCTGGGTCAGAGCAGAGATGGGAGCCACCCGAGATGAGAAATGGGGAATAAATTGACGGTAATAATTATCAAAGCCAAGGAACTGCTGTATCGCTTTAAGTCCGGTCGGGTGAGGCCATTTGAGGATAGAGGCTAACATCTCAGGATCCATCCTCAGACCACTGGATGAGACAATGTAACCAAGAATGGCAGAGAGGGTTGCTCGAAGACACACTTCTCAAATTTGACATACAACCTGTTCTTCCTGAGTCTCTGAAGAACCTGGAGGACATTTCTCTGATGTGTGGCCAAGTCTGGAGAGTAGATCAAGATGTCATCCAGGTAGACAACAATACAAAAATACAGAAGATCCCTAAAAATATCATTCACAAACTCTTGAAAAACAGCAGGAGTGTTGCTAAGCCCGAACGGCATTACTCGGTACTCATAGTACCCATCTCGGGTGTTGAAGGCCGTCTACCACTCGTCTCCCTGGCGTATGCGAATCAGGTTGTAGGCCCCTCTGAGATCCCATTTGGTGAAGATCTTGTCCCTCTGAGACGGTCAAACAACTCTGAAATAAAGGGTATGCCACACTAAACAATATCGCTAACGGGATCGCTAAAAAACGTCACTATTTAGCGATCCCGTTCGCGATATTGTTCAGTGTGGCAGCTTCCAGCGACGAGCTTCCTGCTGTGATCTCGCTCGTCGCTGGATCGCTCCGGACCCTATTTCATCGCTGGCGCTCCGCTGGGTAAGTATCTAATCGCTGTGTGGCACCTTTTCTTAGCGATTTAGCGGTACTTTTGTACGCTAAAGTCGTTAAGAAGATCGCTAACGGCGATAGCGTCGTTAACTATATCGCTAAATGCGGCAGCATTTAGCGATATAGAAACAATCCCGCTAGCGATCTCATTAGTATGCAACGCTAACGAGATCGCTAGCGGGATCGAGTAGTGTGGCAGTACCTTAAGTGGCAACGGGTATCGGTTCTTTATCATGATCTGGTTTAAGCCCTATAGTCAATACAGGCCGAAGAAATTTGTCCTTCTTCTTGACAAAAAAGAAACCCGCACCCGTCGGAGAAGATGAATTCTGGATGAATCCTCTGGCCAGGTTCTCCTTGATGTACTCAATGGCTTGGGTCTCCACCTGGGATAAAGGATAGATTCGACCCCGAGGAGGAGACGTCCAAGGGAGCAGATCAATGTGGCAGTCATATGGCCTGTGGAGTGGCAATGTCTCCGCTTCTTTCTTATCAATGACGTTGGAAAAGGACCAGTAGGGAAATGGTAAACCCCGCAGGGTGGATGGCACCACAGGACAGCAGACTGGACGGATGGAAGCGAGACATCTGTTGAAACAGGAATCTCCCCAGTGCAGAATCTGTCCGGTCTTCTAATTCAACACAGGTTCGTGTGCTTAAAGCCAGGGTAAACCTAGGAGTAAGGGGTGAGACAAACCAGGCAACACATGAAAACAGATTCTCTCTGAGTGTGTCAAACCTACCCGAAGTTCCACTGTTACAGTCTGGAAACTAACGGGTTCGGTCAGGGCTCTGCCATCCACGGAGGTCACCAATACAGGGTTCGTGAGGTATCGGCCAGGAATCTGGTAACAATCCACCAGGGCTTGCTAAATGAAATTGTCGGTGGACCTGGAATCCAGGTAACCTGACTCGGAAGAATTGACAGTGTTGATTGACAACGACACGGTCGTCAGCAGAGAAGGATAGGAACAATCCTCACCTAGGGAAGCCTCTCATACAGACCCTATGCTCTGGAGTTTCCCGGCCTCACCGGACAAGAGCGGATCAAATGCTCAGAACTGCTGCAGTAGAAACATCCTCCCTCTGAGCGGTGCTCCTCCTGGCGCTGCTTGGCCACGCTCACTCTGTCTACCTGCATAGGCTCTGGGGAAGAAGCAGAGTTCTGAGAAACAACCTACCTCCCAGAACTGGGAGCCAGGCGAAAAGATCTCTTCTCCCGCTTAGTCTCCCTGGAGCATTCTTGAAATCAGAGATCAATCCGGGTCACCAGGGATATCAGATCATCCAAGGACATAGGATCGTCCGGGCCTGCCAGTTCGTCCTTGATTCTACCAGACAGATCCTCCCAGAAGGCGGCCACCAACATCTCGTTATTCCAGGACAACTTGGAGGAAAGGGTGCGGAACCAGATGGTGTACTGAGCCACTGTGAGATCCTACTGGCGAAGAAGAAGAGAAGATGCTGTAGAAGTAGTACGACCTGGTTCGTCAAAGGTCCTGCAGAAGGCCCCGAGGAAGGACTGGAGATCATTGACTAACGGGTCCCCTCTTTCCCACAGCGGATTCAGCCAAGCGAGAGCCTCTCTTGCGAGATGAGACATAATAAAGGCTACCTTAGCCCGATCAGAAGCAAACAGATGACCCAATAGTTCAAAGTGCAGTGTGCACTGATTAATGAACCCCCGACACTGCACGGGATCTCCGTCAAAGTGTGTGGGATGAGGTCCTTTACCAAACACGAAGCCGGGTGTCTGGAGACCAGCAGCTGAGGCGGTCCCAGCCTGGACAGAGGCAGATGAGACCGTAGATGTTGCAGAGTCCACGCCAGCAGACAAGTTTCACAGATACGTCGTAATCTCCTGCTGGTCTCTCAAGCAGGTAACTTCCTGATATAGCTCTGCAGCCTGAGGTGGTTGGGAGCCAGCGGGTTCCATGGCCTGAGCAATCTGTAATGAATGGAAATGGAGGCACAGATTGTGAAGTGCACATTCGTTTATTGAAATTTTCGTGGAACCACAGGACCACAACCCGGGGGGCTCCAAGGGGGGCATGACTAAGCGAGCCCCAGACTCCCATAGTAAGACCCCTCAAACAGGGTCAGAATGGGAAGTTTGGGAGGGCACATGTAAGCTGACTCGGCCAGACTGGCGGGCAGGCAGGTACAGCAAATAGCGGAGAACCAGGCAGGAGATAAACGGCTGAAGCGGGTATCAGGCAGCAGTTGGCACAGAGAAAAGCAGGTGGAGCTAACGTCTCGGAAGACGTGGGTAAACACGGAGGATACACTGAGGAGACAAATCGGTATTAGCAAGATGCAAGCAGAGCATAAATACACAAGCACAGGGAACCTGAGAACTAGCAACAGGAAACACTTGTGCTCAGGCACCTCCCTTAGGGTAGAGGTGCCTGAAATAGTGCGAGCCACTCACCCATTGGATAAGACCCAAATTAGGAAATGGTGCGCTGTCTCTTTAAGAGACAGGGAGCGCGCGCGCCTTAGAGCCATAACAGGAGACCCGCGGACTGCATGCCGAGACCAGAAAGAGGCAGCAGAGGCAGGACGTGAGGGACTCGGGTCGGAGGCTGTGGAAGAGAGCCCTGACAGGTAACGAGAAGCAGATCGGGCACGGGAAGTACGGCGGTGTCCCTGCATTACAGGTGTTATCAGCCATTCAGGGGCGTAACTAGGAACGGCAGGGCCCCACAGCAAACTTCACAATGGCCCCCCCCCCCGCGCATTGCCAATCCCAGTCTACCCAAGTTGTGTTAAGAAAGATACCTTTATTATCCAAAATAAGAGGTTTTTGGACTAATGATAGTGAAATAACAGAAAAGAACCAACTCCCAGGAAGCAACTGAGGTAGTGACGAAGGTAGGCTTTCTCCAGAGTAAATGTGTGAAGAAACTTGTAATCCAGCCTGCAAATTGCTTTCAAAACAGATGATTTATTCAGTAGAACAACAGTCCGGTATACAGAATAATCTAAGATTGTTCTGTATACTGTACTTTTGTTCTACTGAATAAAGCATCCATTTTGAAAGCAATTTATGGGCTAGATTACAAATTTCTTCTTCACAAGAATAATGCAACATAATTACCTTATTCAGCAGTTTCCTGGGGCCCTAGGCCCCTGATGGGGCCTGCAGTTTCCTGGGGCCCTAGGCCCTGATGGGGCCTGCAGTTTCCTGGGGCCCAAGGCCCCTAATGGGGCTGCAGTTTCTTGGACCTAGTCCCAATGGGCTGCTGCTTCCTTTGGACCTAGCCCCTAATGGGGCCTGCTGTTTCCTAGGGCCCCATTAGGGGCCTGCTGCTTCCTGGGGCCTCTAATGTGGCCCGCTGTGTCCTGGGGCCTGAGGCCCCTGATACACTCACACCTTCCCCTTCCGTTCTCCCCCCTCTCCTCAAGTGCCGGGACGGGAAGCTGCGGCTGCCGCGTCCCTGTAAAAGAGAGTCAGACTCAGCAAGCATACTTACCAATCTGCCAATCCTTAGGTGACTGTGTCCTCCAACTCTTCTGCTCCGTCCTCCACGCTCCGACGTCCACCACACCAGCTTTGCATGTGACGTGAGAGCGCGCGCACGCCCCCACGTCACATGACGCGGAAGTGCCGGACTGCTCGGGGCCCGTCCCACCTCCTCTCATAGCGGCGCCGGAGGTGGCGGAGGGCCCCATATCAGACTCACACCACCGGCAGCTTGCATGGGCGTATCCAGGATCAAAACTGGGGGGGCAAGCCAATGTCGCATTTTATACAGGTTACATCATATACACTGTACATTATACTGCATATTGGGTATGGAGCATTAGAACTGTTGTATATTGTATAATACAGCAGTGTATGCGACACTACACTGTATATACCATATATTATACATGGCACACTCACCTCTATACAAAGAATAAGAGGCATTATAACCTGTATATGAAAAGTATAATACAGCAGTGTATATACACTCTATATACCGCACACGATGTGTATGACCCTGTATACACCATATACTACACTTATTTTGAAGTAAAAAAAAAAAAAACAGGAACAAATACAATACTTAAAATAAAGAACAAGTAAAGTTAAAAATCAACAAACTTACTGGTATTTCAATGGGAACTATGGGTCTGCTTTTGGTTAATGAGATGGTCAATGTTCAGTTCCATATTTGTCACAAGTGAAGCAATTTTTCTCTATCTTGATATCATTATTTCCTAGGAATTCCAAATTGCTATTAGTAAAATACCAATATATATACAGCGCTACAAAAACAATATACCAGCAATAAAACTGCCCACACACAGACATACAGCCTGCACTGCCCACCACTGCAGCCTTGCCAATCCATATCATTTCATCCTCATCAGTGCACATATTGGCGCAACTCCGCTTTTAGCTCAGGCCCCAACTGGTGTGGTGCGAGAGTCCCTAATAGGCAGGTAAATGTCCCCAATAGGCAGCATTGGTCCCCAATAGGCAGGTAAATGTCCCAATAGGCAGCATTGGTCCCCAATAGGCAGCATATGTCCTCAATAGGCAGCATAGGTCCCCAATAGGCAGCATAGTCCCCAATAGGCAGCATATGTCCTCAATAGACAGCATAGGTCCCCAATAGGCAGCATAGGTCCCCAATACACAGCATAGTCCCCAATAGGCAGCATAAGTCCCCGATAGGCAGGTAAATGTCCCAATAGGCAGCATAGGTCCCCAATACGCAGCATATGTCCTCAATAGGCAGGTAAATGTCCCAATAGGCAGCATAGTCCCCAATAGGCAGCATAGGTCCCCAATAGGCAGGTAAATGTCCCAATAGGCAGCATAGTCCCCAATAGGCAGCATATGTCCTCAATAGGCAGGTTAATGTCACAATAGGCAGAATAGTCCCCAATAGGCAGCATAGTAATTTCCCCCGGGATCAATAAAGTGTATCGTATCGTATCGTAGTAGTCCCCAGTAGGCAGCATAGTAGTCCCCCATAGGCAGCATAATTCCCCATAGGCAGCATAGTAATCCCCAATAGGCAGCATAATCCCCCATAGGCAGCATAATAGTCCCCAATATGCAGCATAATCCCACAATAGCCAGCATAATCCCCCATAGCCAGCATAATCCCCCATAGCCAGCATAATCCCCCATAGCCAGCATAATCCCCCATAGGCAACATAATCCCCCATAGCCAGCATAATCCCCCATAGCCAGCATAATCCCCCATAGCCAGCTAATCCCATAAGTAGCATATCCCAATAGGCAGCATAATTCCCCATAGCCAGCAGAATCCCCCATAGCCAGCATAGTCCCCCATAGGCAGCATAGGCCCCAATAGGCAGCAGAATCCCCCATAAGCAGCATAGGCCCCAATAGGCAGCAGAATCCCCCATAGCCAGCATAATCCCCCATAGCCAGCATAATCCCCCATAAGCAGCATAGGTCCCAATAGGCAGCATAATCCCCCATAGCCAGCAGAATCCCCCATAGCCAGCAGAATCCCCCATAGGCCGGGCCCGGCGTTAAAAAAAAATAAAAAAATACCAGTACTCACCTATCTCTTCCGCTGCTCTGAAGAAGCACGCTCTGGACTCCGTCTTCTCCTGGCACAGGCGGCGTGACGTCATCAGGGTGCGCAGGCGGCGTGATGACGATCACGTCGCCTGTGCTGCATATGGAAGGCCGCAAGGCCTTCCTCACTCTGCACATTCCGCCCGCGATTAAAGGGCCCGCCGGCACTGAACTGTCAGTTCATTGTCGGCGGGGCCGGTTCTTTCACTGTGCGGTACGCCCACAGTGGGTACGCCCATCATGGGCCGGCTCCAGGTTTTTATGGGCCCCGGGCGAAAGAGTCTCAGTGGGCCCCCTTAACACAGACCACGATTCATGATGCACAGATACTGCAGAGAAATATGGGTATAGCACAACGCCAAACACTTCTCTTCTTCCATTACATGACTGATATCTATTGTAAATTGTACAATAGCTCAAAAACCGCCAAATCCTCACAGCGCACAGTACAGAGTGGACAGTACAGTCCTCCATACAATATTATGGGCACCACATAGTCTCCCCCTCATCACCCATATAATACCCCATGCAGGATGTCACCCCACCATCCCCCATATAATGCTCCATACAGAATACTGGACCCAATATAATGCTCCATACAGAATACTGGACCACATATAATGCTCCATACAAAATATGGAGCTCTCCGCTACACTGTGCTGCGTTCTGCACTGTTACGGCTCAGGAAAGGGCGCTGTGGAAAGACTCCCCATTATCATCATCATTGCCTGCCCATCATCATCATCATTGTCTCCCCAATATGATCATTGCCTCCCCATTAATATCATCATCATCATTGCCTTCCCATTATCATTGCCTCCCCATCATCATTATCATTGCCTCCCCATTAATATCATCATCATTGCCTTCCCATTATCATTGCCTCCCCATCATCATCATTATCATTGCCTTCCCATTATCATTGTCTCCCCATCATCATCATCGCCTCCTCACCACCATCACTGCCTGCCTCCCCCCACCACCATCACACATACAGCACCGCAGGCAGCACTCTCTCACATACACACAGGCACACGCAGACACCGATCTCACCTGTCCGGCGTCCGCGTGCTCTCTGCCACAGTCGGCCGCTGAATGATGACGTCATTCAGCGGCGCTGCTGTGAGAGGAAGCGCCGGCGGAGGCGCCCCCTGGAGCTCGGAGCTGCGGTAGCAGAGGCACGGGAGAGGTGAGTATTGCGCGGGCTCCTGCCAGGGCCCTGAGCAAGCGGGGGGGCCCAGTGGCGGCGCTGACACCGCTAACGGGCGCCGGGGTGCCCGACGGCGAGTGGACCCCCCCGCCTGCTCAGGGCCCCGGCACTTGCCCGGGTGTGCCAGGTGCTGACGCCGGCCCTGCCCGTGGCAGCTTGCGGAACTACCGTGGTGGTAGGTGAAGCAGCTGCAGCAGGGACGGGCCCCCTTCTAGCCCGGGCCCTGTGGCAGCTGCTTCCACGATAGTTCCGCCCCTGCAGCCATTGTACAGGAGGAGGAAGTAAGCTGTGACATCACCTATTGTGAGTTATGGATTCTGTGTTATACACTGACCAGCAAAAGGGTAACAATTTTTTGAACTTTTGATTTTCAGGCTCCAAATTTGACTTGCAACTATTTAGCATATGATTAGTTATGCAGATTCTTGTCATGTGACTGCATTGTTACTGTTTTGCTCCTAAAAATCTAAATTTTAATTAGCATTTTGGAATTTCACTTTTGGCTTTCAACACAGCCTGAATCCTTCTGGACATGCTCTCAATCAGATTCAAACATGTGTCGACCGAAATCTGATCCCAGATTGCTTCTACATGTTCCCAAAGTTTGTGAATACTGGTCGACTCACGTGGGTATGTTTACAGTTTTTTCTTTAACTCTATCCACAAGTGTTCGATCGGAATGAGGTCTGGGGACTGTGGGGCCAATCCAGCACCTCTACTTTATTATCATTGAACTATATCTTCGCTAATCTCGACATACGCTTCTGGTCGTTGTCCTGCTGGAACACTATGTCGTCCTTTTTATACCAATAGTACTCGAGCGTATGAAGTAACTTGTCTTGTAGGATACTAACATATACCGTATTTTACAGACTATAGGATGCACTTTTATTCCTTAAGTAGCAGCACACGTGACCGCTGGCAACAGTAGGAAGCCGGTGGTTGATACTGCACTGTACTGAAGAGCAACGAATACTCACTGCTCTCTGCGTGCTTAGTCCCGGTGAGTATTCCTGCAGCTGTGCTCTGCTTGTGAGCAACGCATGACGTCCCTGCCATGTTCTGCTTACAAGCATAAAGCAGTTGCTGACACCAGAGTAGGATGCTGCGAGGGAGCGCAGGAAGGTAAGTGTAATGGTTTGTTTTTTTTTAATGTTTTCTGATGGGGCCATGCATACCAGGATTGGGTGGGGACCAATTATAAGGATGGGGGCCATGCATACTAGGACGAGATGGGAGCCCTGCATACCAGGATGGAGATGGGGGACCTGCAAACCAGGATAAGGATGGGGGCATGCATACTAGGACTAAATGGGAGCCCTGCATACCAGGATGGGGATGGGGCCATGCTTACCAGAATAGAGATGGGGCCATATATACTAGGACAAGATGGGGGGCCCTGCATATCAAGATAGGGATGAGGCCATGCATACTAGTATAGGGATGAGGGGGATCATTCCTGCCAGGATAGGGATGAGGGATCAATGCATAACAGGATAGGGATGAGGGGGCCATGCATACCAGGGTAGGGGTGAGGGGGCCATGGGTATCAGGATGGGGATGAGGGGACCATATATACCAGGATAGGGGATATTAAGTACAGAATTGACCACAATTTTTGCTTCAATTTTTTTTTCCTAATTTCCTCCTCTAAAACCTAGGTGCGCCTTATGGTCCGGTGCGTCTTATAGTCTGAAAAATACAGTAGATCATCATCGATCCTGGTCAAGTATCCAATGCCTTTGGCTGTGAAACAACTCTGTATCATCAGGTTTCATCTACCGAACTTTACATTTCCTTCAATATCTTGATCCGTTAGCCCCCTTTTTCCCTTATTTCTTCCAGACCCATTTGCACCCATCAGAGCCTAGTATATTGACTTTTGTCTCATAGTTCCAAATCACCCGTTTTCAGTCTTCTGCAAACTCAAGCTAACGCTTCTTATGATGAAGTCAAGCCTTCTTTACCTTTTTTCAAGACACCATTCCAGATTTGTGTAATGTGTATCGCATGGGCATCTGTGATTTCAATATTATGAAGCATACAAGCCTCCTCCACTGCTGTGTTTGTTGCTCCAGATCTGATAGATCTTGTGATGAGCCGACTTGTTGACTCCGATATTTTGCCTGGATGTCCACCTTTTGGTTTTGAAAGGATGGACCAGCTTCATTTCATATTCTTCCAGGTGTCATAGCACTCACATGATCCCGTTTAGCAATTTTTTTGGTGAGAGACCGCTATCGGTGAGCTGGATAATGCTTTTTCTCTTTTCTTGGGAAATCCTATTCATGGCTGCTCCTCGATTTGCAACAATGACCTTTCACTTGGGAATCAACCTAATAACACACTGAGCTATTAGGGAATGTGAGAACAGGTTGTATTTTGTAGTTTTCAGGAAGACAAAGATTTTTTCCAAAACTAGGAGCAAACCAGTAACAATGCAGTGACATGATAACAATCTTCATAACTAATCATATGCTAATAGTTGCAAGTCAAATTTATGTATGACACAGCCATGATGATTGTCTATAAAGTAATGGTAGTCTCATGGTCCATGCAATAGTGGATGGTGAGATATGGAGCCTGAAAGTGAAAAGTTCAAAACATTGATACTCATTTGCTCATCACTGTATACTATATAAAGAGGTGCTGTCAGTCATTGTGGTCCTGTCTGTGATGATAATGAGACTGCTTAGAAGTTATGAGTCCGGAACAGGAAGTGTTATCATGAGGCTCAGTAGCCAGAATGAAAACTGCAAGATTTCAGGATTTTTACTTAATTAGATAGACACAAAAGTGTAAAAAGAAAATAACCCCCTCTAGCTTCTTAAATTTTCATGACATGCAGAGATGTGAGGTTTTCTACAACATTTAATCCTTTCCAACATCACAACTAATGAATCATCTGCTTTTTTTAATTTCAAATCTATTTTCATTTACATGAATGGTCTCCTGTAATGATCTCATCTTTCCTCTACCGTCATCACTTTCTGGGAAGACTCCTTCCATGTTTGATTTCCTTCCTACAGACAATACTAATTATCTGCTTTGTTTATGCTGTTAAAATGTGCATCTGGAAATCATGCGGCAGGTAAAATATGTTCTAGAAGTGCAATTAGTGGTGTTCACTGCTCTTAAAGTGAATTTTTCTGAAATAAAGCTGAGACTTTGCAGAAACTGCATCGTGCCAGCCATACTAGCCTTCACGGCCACCTGGCTGGTCAACCCAAAGATTCCCATTCATCACAGCATTTACTGCCCTCTCTTTATTAACTGATTTGTGCTTTTATAGTCTATAATGGTAGGCGATGGTACTAACAATTAAAGCAAACAATTTAAAGCAAAAGTCATGCTTTCAATTTGTTGACCTGGTAAAATCGATTGATAGAACCCAATTCATCGACCACCTCATTAATCTCTAATGGCACCTGCGGATCTTCTCATGATTAGTGGCCAAGCCCGGAGACATCACATATGCATCACTAACCTGGGAGATGCCACTGTAAAGGAGACTGGGAGCATACAGTATGGAATTATAGGAAAAGTCTGTCCTGCTTTCCTACCTAATGCTGGATATAATTGTATCAACAGACATGTAAGTTGTGGAGAACTTGTGTTCTGGAACAGCAGAGGAAGGAGGATATAAAAACTAGAAACAGAAACTAAAGTAAGTCCTGTCACAGCTTCTCCTCAATGTTTTGTGGCTGTGACTTTGGATGTGTATAGTAATGTAGGGAGAGACCTGAGATAAGCCTTTACTAGCAGCTATGTCCTCCTCCTATAAAGTTACTCTTTACAGGCAGTTGTGTTCTTTTCTTTTATCTGGGCTGCATCACTGGCAGACACAGACAGAAGAGAGTCCCTATGCAAGAACAGTATATAGGCTCTTTGCAGTTCAATATTTCATCGTAGAGCAGAATTCCACTGGATTTGGAGATGGAAAATGGCCTCCTTATCGCTTGGGCTCCTGTGCAGCTGCACAGGTTGCACCAATGATATGTCTTCCCCTGGGCTGCATAATACACAGGGACATCTTATTAGATAGCTTAGAAGTTACAATATTTTGCATGTAGTAAAGTTCTGGTCCCTTCTGGAGGTGGAGTATATTTTTCCATTTTGCTGATTTGCTGCCCATTGTGATGAATTGTTGAATTAGTTTAGCAAATTTTACTTCTCATTGACTGAAATTATGAGATAAATAGATGAATCGATTTCTATGAACAAGTCGACAAAACAACGCAACATGCCGAATCCTGCCTGATGTGAGCGCAAGGTTCTGCTATGTCATTCAGAAGGGGCATAGAATTAACTCCTCACCTCATAGGTGGTATGACCCAGAAATTCTTAGGTTCTGTGCAAATTGCTGTAAACTAAAGAACTGTGGGCGGTAAGCAGTGAGCTCTGGTATCCGATTTGCTTTTCCGAGTGATGATGCCACACCTACCTGTGATGATAGTGAGATGACTGCTTTCAAATCTCTACACAACAGAGTATGTCAGTCTACTATTAGACCAGAATGAAAACTGCAAGATTTTAGGATTTTAAATGTAGATATTGAAATTGAAAATGAAAAAAGCCATCAATAATTCTCTAAAATATGTTTACCCAATTCAGAACTGGGCCATTTTCCCCCATTCCTGACCAGGCACATTTTCAGATTTTTTTTTATGTGTATTATATGAATATAATCTGAGGGTCACAGAAAAAACAGCTATACATAAAGTCTGCCATATGTGCCAAGCTTCCTAAAGCCAACACTTCCTTGTCTCCACCATAATGACGACTTTCCATCTCCTCCTCCTGCTCCTCCTCATTTCCCTCCTCAGTCCATCCACATAGGAGAGACGGGACAAAGCTTGTGTGGGTACTAGCCTCTGTTGTGCTAGCAACCAGCTCCTGTTCCTCCACCTCATTGAAACCCAATCCACGCTGAGCAGATGAAATGAGGCTGGGATTGGTAATATACAGTTAAACTCTGCACTATCGCATCTCAACCTGGCCCGCATGCAAAGCTTCATATTGGATTGTCAGCAGCGACTGTTTAAGTAGGCACAGGTGTGGGATTGTTGCTCTGATTATGGCATCATCGCCGCTCATCATCTTTGTGGAGTGCTCAAAATTTTGGGAAACTGCACAAATGTCAGACATCTATGTCCACTCTTCAGTTGTTATGTGCGGAGGATGACCAGAATACCGACGGGGGTGTTGGAGCTTGTATTCCACAACTGGCCTCTGATGCTCACAAAGCCTTGCCAGCATGTGCAGTGTGGATTTCCAGCACGTGGTCATGTCGCACACCAGTCGGTGAGCTGGCACTTGCATGCACAACTGCTGGCGCCAGTATGGGAGGTGAGTAAAGGCTTTATTATTTTATCGGGACCAAACATTTAGTTTAAAAATTGGTTGTCTTAGTAGTTTTGTTTAATTGGGCTCACCTGGTAAACTAATTATTACAGGTGTTTGATTGATTTCAGTGATCTGAAGAGCCCTGAAACACAAGCCATCCTTAGGTTATTGGAAAAACAAAAAATTACATTTTTATGACACATAAATCCAATCAGCATAATAATTTGGAACATGGTGTATTTTTCATCTTTGTTGAAATTACGTTGCACTTTCTTTGTGCCTTCTCTGATGTCATACCCCATACACACTTAAATTGCAACCCTTCCGTTAGCTTTTGGGTATGTAGACTTACACCATTGTATTACGACGGAAATATCCTGTATGAACAAGATATCAAAAAGAAGTTTTGGAAGCCGATAAAAGGAAGATAAGACATCTTAAAATACATGGAAAATGTTCTGTAATGTTCAGAGATTTCACAGACATTTCTATGACCTTAGGCCAATATACGTAAAGTAGCTGTCTTACGAGTAGAGTTGGTGAGAATCGATTTGTAGGACCCAATTCCATCAGCCATGTTAGTAATTTGTGGACCCTCTGCCTCCTACCTAACAGCTTACACGGTTCTTCTTTTGATTAACAAGAAGCAGGAAGTCTCACGCAGCTGTCCAAATATAGTACCTCCTTCTTAAGGGTATAGTTTTATATTTTTGTCCTCTTTAAATTTCATAAAGTTTTCCAGGAGGGGATGGGTCCTCTTTAAGTGGACTGATGAGATATTTTTGTTTGGTTTCAGCAGTTTAGGATCTGCACCTATGAAAGTCTTTTAATCCCTTAACTCTAGCAGCGCACTCCTACCTACCACACATTCAGAAATCTATAAGCCATTAACCCTCAGACACTTTAAGACTCCCTACACTCATCACTGTCCCCAATCTCCTCTTTTTCCTGTCCTGATCTGGCTGTTCATCACTACAATGACACTCTTAGAAGCACTCTTGACTAAGTAGCGCCGCTCACCCTCAGAATAATAATAATAATAATAATCTTTATTTATATAGCGCCATCATATTCCGCAGCGCTTTACAGATTAACAGTTTCAGAACTTCCAAACACACAGTAAAACAGCCCTGGCTCACATTGCAAACTCAACTTCTCCAGCGATGCTCTAGGAGTGCTGGAGAAAAACCCGCACACCAAAAGACTTCATCCACTTCAAATTTATGTTAAGAACTTATAACGCTGCCCTTCACCTCGCCAAACAGACCTACTTCACCACCCTGATCTCACTAGCCGACAACCCCAAGAAACTTTTTGACACCTTTCACTCCCTCCTCAGGGCAAAAGCACAAGCCCCCATCACAGACATTTGTGCTGATGACCTGCCCTCCCACTTTATAGAAAAAATAGATACTATCCATCAGGAAATCTGCTCTCAACCACCAAGTGCTGTGACTCCCATCCCACCCTGCATTTCCCCTGGCTCACTTTCCACATTTGATCCCATCACAGAAGAAGTCTCCAGACTCCTCTCTTCCTCTCGTCCGACTACATGCACTACCGACCCCATTCCCTCACATCTCCTCCAATCTCTCTCCAGTTGTCACAACTCACCTAACTACAATCTTTAATCTCTCCCTCTCCTCTGGTATTTTCCCATCCTCCTTCAAACACTCCATCGTTACTCCATTACTAAAGAAACCCGCTCTCGACCCTTCCTGCACAAACAACTACAGACCAGTCTCCAATCTCCCTTTCATCTCTAAACTTTTGGAGCGCATAGTCTACTCCCCCTTACCCATTACCTCTCCACTCTCTCCCTCCTAGACCCTTCACAGTCCGCTTCCGCCCCTACATTCAACTGAAACTGCACTCACCAAAGTGACCAATAACCTTCTGACAGCAAAACGGTGACCACTCTTGCTCATTCTTCTCGACCTTCTGCAGCTTTCGACATGGTTGACCACCGTCTTCTACTCTCTAGGCTCCAGTCACTAGGCATTAAGGACACTGCTCTCTCCTGGTTCTCTTCCTATCTTTCTGACCGCTCCTTCAGTGTTTTGTTCTCTGGCTCCACGTCATCTCCTCTTCCTCTCACTGTCGGGTACCTCAGGGCTCAGTCCTTGGCCCCCTTCTCTTCTCTCTCTACACGGCCCCAATTGGACAGACCATCAGCAGATTTGGCTTTCAGTACCATCTTTATGCTGATGACAAACAACTATACACGTCATCCCCCGACCTTACCCCGCTGTTCTACAGAACGCCACTGACTGTCTGTTCGCAGTCTCCAACATCATGTCCGCTCTCTATCTGAAAGTCAACCTCTCCAAAACTGAACTTCTTCTGCTCCCGCCGTCTACTAACTTCCCTAAATTTGACATTTCCCTCTCCGTGGGCGGCACCATAATAACACCCCGGCAGCAGGCTCACTGTCTGGGTGTTATGTTTGACACCAATCTCTCCTTCACCTCCCATATACAATATCTTGCCCGCTCTTGCCTCCTACACCTAAAGAACATCTCTAGAATCTCCCTTTTCTCACCATGGAAACAACAAAAACCCTCACTGTAGCATTGATCCACTCCCACCTGGACTACTGCAATGCTCTATTACATGGCCTCCCCGTTACTCGACTATCCCCTCTCTAGTCCATACTTAATGCAGCAGCCAGGGTCATCCATCTGGCTATTCAGTGCTCGGACGAGTCCGCTCTTTGCCAGTCCTTACATTGGCTGCCCATTCATTATAGGATCCAATTCAAAGTACTTGTTCTCACCTACAAAGCTCTCCACAGTTCAGCACCCCCCTACATCTCCTCCCTCATTTCCATCTATCTGCCTAACCGACTGCTGCGCTCTGCAAACGACTTTCGACTAACCTCTGCACTAATCCGTTACCTCCCACTCCCGACTCCAAGACTTCTCCCGCGCTGCGCCAATTCTCTGGAATGCTCTACCCCAAGAAATTAGGACTATCCATAATTTGCATGGTTTCAGGCGCTCCCTCAAAACACATTTTTCAGAGCGGCCTATCACGTTCACTAATCAAAGTCATTCTATGTGTAAGTGTGTGTGTGTGTAGCCCATTCACTATCTCCATCTATCCCTCTCTCCCTCAAGATGGCTGGACCATCATTGTAAATGCACCATTGTATATATACACCTGTACTTTGTATCTCCCCCACCTCATTGTAGATTGTAAGCTCTCACGAGCAGGGGCGGCTTATTTTGCTTTACCTATTGTATTGTTAACGTTGTTACTTATAACTTGTGTTTTGAAACTGTTAAAGTGTAAAGGCGCTGCGGAATATGTTGGCGCTATATAAATAAAGATTATTATTATTAACTCTAGGATTGGACTTTATTCATTTATATGGTCTTTTTTTTGCCCACCGTGCACTCACTCTATAGTTGATCCCACTGAGACCTGGGGTCATAAAACAAGCTTCAATTTCTTGGCTCTGAAGTTGGAAACTACAGAACACGTTTTAAAACCCTCTTGGAGAAGGTGAATCTTGGATTAGTGGTTAAATTAAGAGTTTCTTCAACATAAAAATCAGATGTTCACCGAGGAGCCGGAGGAAATCATTCTCTTACAGTTTGGAGCCCTAGTCAAATAAATGTTTAGTGGAAAAAAACAGAGTCCTTGTTACCGGGCAGTGTTACCTTTTAAATTGCACATTACAAGCAATTTTATTTCTGGATTTCAATTAAAATGACCTGGTGTGAGTAACCGGAGGGCTTAATGGCATCATAATTCCACCGTCATTCTGCTTTGTGGGCAGAAAGTAGTGTAGCTCTCCTAGGATGATGAGGTTTAATGGTAATGTAATTACACATAAAATATCTGACAAATTTGGAAATGTGTGAACGCATGTAAGTGATGGGAAATATAAAAATACTGTGAGAGGTTAGGAATCATACAGTTTTTCCTACTGGTTTTTAAATCAGCTGAGGTCTGGTTTTATGGAATATATGTGAGCCATGTCATGATCTTTTAAGACGGTCGTACCTTATAGCAGAGGAAGCCCATGTGGTTGTGCATTGATTGATTGCACATTTACAGTGTCCATATGCATAAAAGCAAAATTCTTTATTTTTTGCAGGAGATAAGCCACTGCTAGAGGGTATGTTAACAGCATTGATTCTGTTATATACTCCAGAGGCCGACCCCTTTAAAACCAAGAGCTCAGACAAGTCGCTCATAAGAGAATTCAGAAATAAGTCACTTTCCAAGTTCCCTGCAGAGAAACATCTATAAATTCCACAACCCGTGTATGTACAGCTGGGGAAATAAGTATTTGATCCCTTGCAGATTTTGTAAGTTGCCCACTGACAAAGACATGAGCAGTCTATAATTTTAGGGTTAGGTTAATTTTAACATTGACAGATAGAATATCAAAAATAAAATCCAGAAAATCACATTGCATAAATTATATAAATTTATTTGCATTTTGCAGTGAGAAATAAGTATTTGATTCCCTACCAACCATTAAGAGTTCTGGCTTCTACAGACCAGTTAGATGCTAATAATCAACACGTTACCTGCATTAAAGACAGCGGTCTTACATAATCACCTTTATAAAAGACTCCTATCCACAGACTCAATTAATCAGTCAGACTCTAATATCTACAACATGGGCAAGACCAAAGAGCTTTACAGTTATATGAAAAAGTTTGGGCACCCCTATTAATCTTAAGCTTAATGTTTTATAAAAATTGGTGTTTTTGCAACAGCTATTTCAGTTTGATATATCTAATAACTATTGGACACAGTAATGTTTCTGCCTTGAAATGAGGTTTATTGTACTAACAGAAAATGTGCAATCTGCATCCAAACAAAATTTGACAGGTGCATAAGTATGGGCACCTCACCAGAAAAGTGACATTAATATTTAGTAGATCCTCCTTTTGCCTCTAGTCGCTTCCTGTAGCTTTTAATGAGTTCCTGGATCCTGGATGAAGGTATTTTTGACCATTCCTCTTTACAAAACAATTCCAGTTCAGTTCAGTTTTGATGGTCGCCGAGCATGGACAGCCCTCTTCAAATGATCCCACAGATGACAATGATATTCAGGTCTGGGGACTGGGATGGCCATTCCAGAACATTGTAATTGTTCCTCTGCATGAATGCCTGAGTAGATTTGGAGCGGTGTTTTGGATCATTGTCTTGCTGAAAGAATCATCCTCTGCGTAACTTCAACTTTGTCACTGATTCTTGAACATTATTGTCAAGAATCTGCTGATACTGAGTGGAATCCATGCGTCCCTCAACTTTAACAAGATTCCCGGTGCCGGCATTGGCCACACAGCCCCAAAGCATGATGGAACCTCCCCCAAATTTTACTGTGGGTAGCAAGTGTTTTTTTGGAATGCTGTGTTTTTTTGACGCCATGCATAACGCCTTTTTGTATGACCAAACAACTCAATCTTGGTTTCATCAGTCCACAGGTCCTTCTTCCAAAAAGAAACTGGCTTCTCCAAATGTGCTTTTGCATACCTCAGCCGACTGTTTGTGGCGTGCTTGCAGAAGTGGCTTCTTTCGCATCACTCTCCCATACAGCTTCTCCTTGTGCAAAGTGCGTTGTATAGTTGACCGATGTACAGTGACACCATCTGCAGCAAGTTGATGCTGCAGCTCTCTGGAGGTGGTCTGAAGATTGTCCTCGACTGATCTCACCATTCTTCTTCTCTGCCTTTCTGATGTTTTTCTTGGCCTGCCACTTCTGGCCTTAACAAGAACTGTCTCTGTGTTCTTCCATTTCCTTACTATGTTCCTCACAGTGGAAACTGACAGGTTAAATCTCTGAGACAGCTTTTTGTATCCTTCCCCTGAACAACTATGTTGAATAATCTTTGTTTTCAGATCATTTGACAGTTGTTTTGAGGAGCCCATGATGCCACTCTTCAGAGGAGATTCAAACAGGAGAACAACTTGCAAGTGGCCACTTTAAGTAGCTTTTCTCATGATTGCATACACCTGGCTATGAAGTTCATAGCTCAATGAGGTTACAAAACCAAAAAAAGGGCTTTAGTAAGTCAGTAAAAAGTAGCTAGGAGTATTTAAAACAAGAAAATGATAAGGGTGCCCATACTTATGCACCTGTCAAATTTTGTTTGAATGCAGATTGCACATGTTCTGCTAGTACAATAAACCTCATTTCAAGGCAGAAACATTACTGTGTCCAATAGTTATTAGATATATCAAACTGAAATAGCTGTTGCAAAAACACCAATTTTTATCAAACATTAAGCTTAAGATTAATAGGGGTGCCCAAACTTTTTCATATAACTGTATAAGGATGTCATGGACAAGATCATAGACCTGCACAAAGCTGGAATGGGCTACAAAACCATAAGTAAGACGCTGGGTGAGAAGGAGACAACTGTTGGTGCAATAGTAAGAAAATGGAAGAAATACAAAATGACTGTCAATCGACATCGATCTGGGGCACCATGCAAAATCTCACCTCGTGGGGTATCCTTGATCATAAGGAAGGTGAGAGATCAGCCTAAAACTACACGGGGGGAATGTGTTAATGATCTCAAGGCAGCTGGGACCACAGTCACCAAGTAAACCATTGGTAACACATTACGCCGTAAAGGTTTAAAATCCTGCAGTGCCCGCAAGGTCCCCCTGCTCAAGAAGGCACATGTGCAGCCCGTCTGAAATTTGCCAATGAACAACTGGATGATTCTGTGAGTGATTTGGAGAAGGTGCTGGAGTCAGATGAGACAAAAATTGAGTTTTTTTGCATTAACTCAACTCAACGTATTTGGAGGAAGAGAAATGCTTTCTATGACCCAAGGAACACCTTCCCCACTGTCAAGCATGGAGGTGTAAACATTATGTTTTGGGGGTGTTTCTCTGCTAAGGGCACAGGACTACTTCACCGCATTAATGGAAGAATGAATGGAGCCATGTACTGGAAAATCCTGAGTGACAACCTCCTTCCCTCCGCCAGGACATTAAAAATGGGTTGTGGCTGTGTAAGGGGTGTGCCAGGTTCACGGGGTGCTCCCCTCCCTCTTTCTCATGTTGGGATTGTATTGTTTGTGTATTGTTTGCTGCTATGTATATATATATATATATATATATATATATGTATGCTGTGTAGAAAGGGAAATGCACTTATAAGGATTAACCACTAGAGGGGGGCATAGTAGGAATAGAAATCTAGTATAATAAATAGTTAACTTAGGAGGGGCCTACTGTGGGTAAGCCAGGGGTATTTCCTGATTAGAGTTAGTAGGGCCAGGGAGCCCTGACAGCCCAGTAAGCCAGGGAGCCCAGACAGTCCTGTAGGGCTTTAGAGCCCAGGGCAACGCAGTGGACCCCACAACATTTGTAATATAGGAGCCCAGTCGTCCAGGTCTTGGGAACTGAAGAATACAGCAGCAGTGGAATGCAGGGCAGCACCAAGATGTGGCAGCTTACTACGCGGGCAGATGCCCTTATATCTGGGACAAAAAGGGCAGGAGAACTCCTGAAGGTAGTAAAACTGGACAGTCGAAGGAACGCTGTGGTACCGTACGACCTAGGAGCATTCTAGAAGAACTAGGGAAAAGCACAGGAATTGACAAGGATGTGTACTGTGATGTTCCCTGTGAAGTTGCTGTAACTGAACTGGACGTACTGCAAAAGAATACAAGTAAAGTTGTCTGTTACAAGTTGAAACTGGACTCTGTCTCTCTGTGTGTGAAACTAATAGGAGTGAACCCACAGCAGACCAGATGGGACCCTGATGGTACAGAAAGCGTTACAAAAGGTACGCTGCAAAGGGGACATTGAATTTATGTGGCGGGAGACCAGGGTGTGTTTGAGCAATCTATGTCAACCACGACTACGGCCCTGGCTCCCCTCCCAGCTGGGTCTTCCAGCAAGACAATGACCCAAAACATACAGCCAAGGCAACAAAGGATTGGCTCAAAAAGAAACACATTAAGGTCATGGAGTGGCCTAGCCAGTCTCCATACCTTAATCCCATAGAAAACTTATGGAGGGAGATGAAGCTACGAGTTTCCAAGCGACAGCCCCAAAATCTTATTGATTTAGAGATGATCTGCAGCGAGGAGTGGAGCAAAATTCCTCCTGACATGTGCGCAAACCTCATCATCAGCTACAAAAACCGTCTGACTGCTGTGCTGCCAACAAGGGTTTTGCCACAAAGTATTAAGTCTTGTTTGCCAGAGGGATAAAATACTTATTTCTCACTGCAAAATGCAAATAAATTTATATAATTTATACAATGTGATTTTCTGGATTTATTTTTGATATTCTATATCTCAATGTTAAAATTAACCTACCCTTAAAATTATAGACTGTTCATGTCTTTGTCAGTGGTCAAACTTACAAAATCAGCAAGGGATCCAATACTAATTTCCACCACTGTAATTGAATGTAGTAGTTCTTCCAATATGAATGAGTGTTGGACGAGTGTTGGAAAGCAGTGCCGATTGGTACTTTTCTTTTTTTATTTGGCCAAAGTTTCTCTTGTTGGAGCAATTTTGATGATTATCAGAATCATGTGTATCAGTCTATTTGTTTTAAAGGGAATCCATCTGAGTCGCACGTAGCAGGGCTTTGGGGTACTCGGCACCGAGCCCGTTCACTTTACTGGGGGATGTCACGGATAGCGCAGCTCGGTCCGTTGCCCTGGGCGCTCACTAAAGGGGAATATTTACAGGGGATGATAGAAATGTTCGTGACGCCACCTGTGGTTCCTGATCAGGGTGACCAGCGCTGCAGGGTAGATCCTCTGAGGGGTTGTTACTGGACAGCAAGGTGTTAAGTTTCCCACAGGCGAGACTGGTCCCTCGAGGCATATGGCGGTGTACGGGTGCAGGGCAATAATGCAGACACACACAAAGAGTCTCTTTCTGTACCTTTACTGGCGATGAAGTTGCAGGCACGTCCTGGGAGGCCGTCAGGGTGGAGGATGCACGTCCAGTAATCACTGAGTAGGTGTAGGGCCTCCTTCCTTCTTTATGTGTGTGAGTTTCTGACTTGCATGAAACAAAGCCTAACTCCGTATGAAACAGCTATGCCCGGCTGACTTTGTGGTAGAGCCTTCTTTTGGACAGAACTAAGTCTCCAATGGTTGCGCTGACCAGACTCCTGTTCTTCCTGACCCCGGTTACGTATCAGCACTATTGGGCCCCTCTGTGACCTGAAGTCCAGCAAGGTCTCCGGTTTTTCCCACTAGCCGTGAAGGAACTAGCAAGCTCGGACCCGGTGTCCGGTAGTGCAGAGTGGAGGTAAGCTATCGTTGCTATTTCTCCTCAGTCACTCTTTTTCCCTTTTTCCACTTGCCTGTCGTCCTACTCACATCTTTAACATAAGCACAGGCAGCAGTAGATGTCAGCATCCTTCTCTTCACCGCTCTCCAAGCGTCGGCACGCTCGCTCTCTAACAATACCTCAGTTGACTCGGTGTTACCAATACTGCAGTTCCCTTTCCTTCACTTCTTTCTTAGGCTCTGTCCAAAGTAGCTATCAGGACCTTCCGTCAGACTGATTTTATGCTCACTTCGAGAGTCACTTTCCACTTTCCTAGGGAAACTACAATCTGCTCGTTCTGAGGTAACTTTCCTCTCAGCTCTTCAAAACGCTCTGACACAGACTAGTGTAATCTGAGCTTTGACAGGAATCCTCTCACTCCGGTGTTCTGAGGAGATCTGATCTGTCTGAGGTACAACCAACAACTAGCTAACGTTCAGCTAGACTGCCTTCATCTCTCTGCTCTATATCTCCACACCCTTATATACCTGCGTATTCTAAAGGGCTTCCTCTGGTGGTACCAGGAAAATGTGAAGTGTGAATGAATATCGGGTGATTGTGAATTACCTTTCATGCATCCTCCAGGGTAACATGTGGCACCAAGCGCAGCTGGGCTACACATCCCCCCTAGTTAATATCAGCACTCCCGGGCTGAAAAAGAAAACAATTTTTATAATATCAACAAAACATAACTCATCCCTTGCGGGAGGTAAGGGCACTTCAAACGTTACAATGTGTACAAATGTGTACAAATTAGCAAATAGAAAAATATCAAATGCTTTCACACAAATAAATACAGGATTCTTGTGGAGGACCCGTACCAAACCTCCACGGTGGTCCCGGGTGGGCTGCAGGACTTCTTTGCTGCAGACCTCACTCAAGGCCACACCATACAGGTTTTTCTTCAGAGGTAGAATGGCTTACGTAAAACCAAGATGGGGCACAGAGTGCCAACTATTTACAACACAGTTTTCGGGCTGGCAAAGTCCTCAGCCACACAGTCCTTTAAAAGAAACACATTTCACATATCACATTACCCAACTGGGGTATACTACTTCAGCATGTAAACATCATATAACATTCTCAATAAAGTGCAATTCTCTTCATAACTTTGTACAGTTCAGTAAACCCTGTCTGGGTCCTACTGGTCTTCTTCAAATATAGTGGCACCTTCCACACCTGGGGCTGGAAGTATACGGTGCGCTCTGGAATGCATCACTAAGCGATCTTGTCCTGCTACCAGTGTCTGAGTAGCTACAGTCCTCTTTTCGATCTTTACTTTGCGACTTCCTTGAGGCCTGACAGGTGCCTCTTCTAAGTACAGGTTTGGCTCAATAGGGGTCGCTGTTGCAGTCGTTACGCTCTTCAGCGTTTCCAATGGTGATGCAGATGTACGGAGTGGCTCAGTAGGGGTCGCTGTAGTACTCACGCTCTGTAGCGTTTCCAATTGGGACGCAGGTGCACGCAGTGGCTCAGTTGGGGACGCACTAGCAATTGCTGCGCTCTGTTGCGTTGCAGAATAGGATGCAGGTGCGCGGCCGGGCGCTGATATTGCTGGGGCCTGGGACGCTGAGACGCGGGGTGCGTTTCCGGCTTCAGGGACTGGGTCGCTGATTCAGGAGACATTCAGGGCATACCACCCCTTAAGTCCCCAATGCCGTGTGTAGGAGACTACATCCCCAATTAACAGATCCCGTCCCGGGTGCCCTTCTGGCAGGTGAGACTCCACATCCCTGCGATTAACAAAGACGTCCTGGTACAGGCCTGGCTCATGGATGAACCCCCAGCCTCCCTGGAGTTTGAAGTCTCTAATGGCCCCCTGGCGCCGCGGTTCCCGGAGCGTACCTTTGTCTCGCCTGACAATCTCCTTGTCAGCAAGATCCTTCTCCCGGTACCTCTGGCAAAGCTGCTGCGCCTCTTGCTGCTCCTGCTGCTGTCGCTGCTCATGCTCGTTCTGGGCGGCGTATTCCACGTCGTCCAGGTACTCCATCTCCTCCCAGTCGATCTCCATCGCTTGCGGCTGGGTGTCTTCCGTCGTCGTCCCTACCGGGGGGACTGCATTCCGCTGCTGCCTCTGGTTCCAGGCCTGGCTGGCATTTCGGTCCGGGCAAGGCCTCCTCAGCCTCCTTCCCTCCCGCCGCGTCCTCGGCGGAGTCAGGATCAGCTCTTTTGGGGCTGGCCTCCGGTTCTTCCTCAGTCGCTGGTTCCGGTGGTGGCGCGGGTGGCATTTGCGCATCTTGAGGGGAGAGCAGTGGGTCCCACAGCAGCCGCTGTTTCAGGGCACGCCAGCTTTGCTCCATCGCCTCCATCTCTGCGCGGTGTCGGGCCATGTCCCTCAGCGCTGCGTCCACCTCCTCCACACGGTACATCTTTTCTTCGTCCTCCCGACCTGGGGAAGGTTCGAGTACAGGCTGCACCACTTCAAGGGAACGGGGTCTGCGCACTGCCATTCCCCCACACAGTGACCCCTGTCCTTCTGCCATCTCACGCCAGGCCAGACTGTGAGTTTCATCTAGAACACTCTGGATTTTTCCGTGGAGGCGGGACTTTCGCTTTCTCTTCTTAGCATAGAGGATGAAGAGGAGGCGGATCTCCCTTGCAGTGGTGCAGGCTCGGACATTGTAATAACATTTAGACAGGGCGCCCATTACTTTCGCGCCACAAGGGGGGTACGCCCACGAATACACGCCCCTCTTCTTCACCAGCGCCTCAGGGCGCGAATATGGCGGCAAAATGGCGGAAAATGGCGCCAAAAATTACAAAAATGCAACACAGTCTTTTGCACAAAACAGTCCACTTTAGGCATACAGGACTCACATATTGTGAGCTTCGGATCCTGTTCGTGACGCCAAGTTAGATGAGTCGCACGTAGCAGGGCTTTGGGGTACTCGGCACCGAGCCCGTTCACTTTACTGGGGGATGTCACGGATAGCGCAGCTCGGTCCGTTGCCCTGGGCGCTCACTAAAGGGGGATATTTACAGGGGATGATAGAAATGTTCGTGACGCCACCTGTGGTTCCTGATCAGGGTGACCAGCGCTGCAGGGTAGATCCTCTGAGGGGTTGTTACTGGGCAGCAAGGTGTTAAGTCTCCCACAGGCGAGACTGGTCCCTCGAGGCATATGGCGGTGTACGGGTGCAGGGCAATAATGCAGACACACACAAAGAGTCTCTTTCTGTACCTTTACTGGCGATGAAGTTGCAGGCACGTCCCGGGAGGCCGTCAGGGTGGAGGATGCACGTCCAGTAATCACTGAGTAGGTGTAGGGCCTCCTTCCTTCTTTATGTGTGTGAGTTTCTGACTTGCATGAAACAAAGCCTAACTCCGTATGAAACAGCTACGCCCGGCTGACTTTGTGGTAGAGCCTTCTTTTGGACAGAACTAAGTCTCCAATGGTTGCGCTGACCAGACTCCTGTTCTTCCTGACCCCGGTTACGTATCAGCACTATTGGGCCCCTCTGTGACCTGAAGTCCAGCAGGGTCTCCGGTTTTTCCCACTAGCCGTGAAGGAACTAGCAAGCTCGGACCCGGTGTCCGGTAGTGCAGAGTGGAGGTAAGCTATCGTTGCTATTTCTCCACAGTCACTCTCTTTCCCTTTTTCCACTTGCCTGTCGTCCTACTCACACCTTTAAAATAAGCACAGGCAGCAGTAGATGTCAGCTTCCTTCTCTTCACCGCTCTCCAAGC
Source organism: Oophaga sylvatica (assembly GCA_033576555.1). Classification (NCBI taxonomy): domain Eukaryota; kingdom Metazoa; phylum Chordata; class Amphibia; order Anura; family Dendrobatidae; genus Oophaga; species Oophaga sylvatica. The sequence goes on from JARQOD010000001.1 coordinate 23,774,450, forward strand.
GTCGGCACGCTCGCTCTCTAACAATACCTCAGTTGACTCGGTGTTACCAATACTGCAGTTCCCTTTCCTTCACTTCTTTCTTAGGCTCTGTCCAAAGTAGCTATCAGGACCTTCCGTCAGACTGATTTTATGCTAACTTCGAGAGTCACTTTCCACTTTCCTAGGGAAACTACAATCTGCTCGTTCTGAGGTAACTTTCCTCTCAGCTCTTCAACACGATCTCACACAGACTAGTGTAATCTGAGCTCTGACAGGAATCCTCTCACTCCGGTGTTCTGAGGAGATCTGATCTGTCTGAGGTACAACCAACAACTAGCTAACGTTCAGCTAGACTGCCTTCATCTCTCTGCTCTATCTCTCCACACCCTTATATACCTGCGTATTCTAAAGGGCTCCCTCTGGTGGTACCAGGAAAATGTGAAGTGTGAATGAATATCTGGTGATTGTAAATTACCTTTCATGCATCCTCCAGGGTAACATGTGGCACCAAGCGCTGCTGGGCTACACACATCCATAGACCTTGCAAAACTGCTGATAGGAGAGGTGCGGAGATCAAAAGCGTAGCAAACAGGGATCAGAGGGGTCAGTTAAGCACTGCACTAACGCTCACCGTTCTGTAGGCCACAAGTTGCTTTAGGCTTGTGACCTACAGAATGGCAGGGTAATGCATTGGACATGTCCTAGGCGGAGGCAGAGAGATGTGATAACTTCATCACGCTGGAACGCTGACATCCTGTTCCTTCTCCCGTGATTACACCTTTGGTCTGCCTGTGCCTTGCCACTGTCTGCTGCTACACTCACCAGAATCAGCGGTTAGGTGAGTATATGTATACTTTTTATTTTAATATTACTTGTAAGGGGCCATCAGACAGTGTGGGGACTAGAGTAGGGGCATCATATAGTGTGGGGACTAGTGTAGGGGCCATCATACAGTGTGAGGACTACTGTGGAGACCATCATATGGTGTGGAAGGCATTATACTGTGTATAGTGGAGTTAAGGGAGCGACATACTGTGTGTAGGGGAGCTGTGGGTGACAGCATACTGTATGTAGGGAACTGTGGGGGCTATCATAATGTATATAGGGGACATTGGGACATCATACTGTGTTGGGAGCTGATGAGACATCATACTGTATATAGGGAGTAGTGGGGCCATCCTACTGTAGAACGGTGGCTCAGTTGTTAGCACTGTTGCTTTGCAGCCCTGGGGCCCTGGGTTCAAATTCCACGACGAACAACATCTGCAAGGAGTTTGTACAGTCATGGCCAAAAGTTTTGAGAATGACACAAATATTAATTTTTACAAAGTCTACTGCTTCAATTTTTCTAATGGCAATTTGCATATACTCCAGAATGTTATAAAGAGTGATCAGCTTAACAGCAATTACTTGCAAAGTCAATATTTGGCTAGAAAATGAACTTTATCCCCCAAAACACATTTCAACATCATTGCAGCCCTGCCTTAAAAGGACCAGCTAACCTCTTTTCAGTGATTGCTCCATTAACACAGGTGTGGGTGTTGATGAGGACATGGCTGGAGATCAATCTGTCATGATTAAGTAAGAATGACACCACTGGACACTTTAAAAGGAGGCTGGTGCTTGGCATCATTGTTTCTCTTCTGTTAACCATGGTTATCTCTAAAGAAACACGTGCAGTCATCATTGCAATGCACAAAAATGGCCTAACAGGGAAGAGTATCGCAGCTAGAAAGATTGCACCTCAGTCAACAATCTATCGCATCATCAAGAACTTCAAGGAGAGAGGTTCCATTGTTGCCAAAAAGGCTTCAGGGCGCCCAAGAAAGACCAGCAAGCGCCAGGACCGTCTCTTAAAAGTGTTTCAGCTGCGGGATCGGGCTACCAGCAATGCAGAGCTTGCTCAGGAATGGCAGCAGGCAGGTGTGAGTGCATCTGCACGCACTGTGAGGCGGAGACTCTTGGAGCAAGGCCTGGTCTCAAGGAGGGCAGCAAAGAAGCCACTTCTCTCCAGAAAAAACATCATGGACAGACTGATATTCTGCAAAAGGTACAGGCAGTGGACTGCTGAGGACTGGGGTAAAGTTATTTTCTCTGATGAATCCCCTTTTTGATTGTTTGGGACATCAGGAAAACGCCTCATTCGGAGAAGACAAGGTGAGCGCTACCACCAGTCTTGTCTCATGCCAACTGTTAAGCATCTTGAAACCATTCATGTGTGGGGTTGCTTCTCAGCCAAGGGAATCGGCTCTCTCACAGTCTTGCCTAAAAACACAGCCATGAATAAAGAATGGTACCAGAATGTCCTCCAAGAGCAACTTCTCCCAACCCTCCAAGAGCAGTTTGGCGATCAACAATGCCTTTTCCAGCATGATGGAGCACCTTGCCATAAAGCAAAGGTGTGAACTAAATGGCTCAGGGAACAAAACATAGAGATTTTGGGTCCATGGCCTGGAAACTCCCCAGATCTTAATCCCATTGAGAACTTGTGGTCAATCATCAAGAGACGGGTGGACAAACAAAAACCTAAAAATTCTGACAAAATGAAAGCATTGATTGTGCAAGAATGGACTGCTATCAGTCAGGATTTGGTCCAGAAGTTGATTGAGAGCATGCTAGGGAGAATTGCAGAGGTCCTGAAGAAGAAGGGCAACACTGCAAATATTACTTGCTGCATTAACTCATTCTAACTGTTAATATTAAGCTGATCACTCTTTATAACATTCTGGAGTATATGCAGATTGCCATTAGAAAAAGTGAAGCAGTAGACTTTGTAAAAATTAATATTTGTGTCATTCTCAAAACTTTTGGCCATGACTGTATAGGTTAGTTGTACATTGGGGTGACTCAGAGGACATTTTTTAATATTAAGTGGACACTTAAGAACCATAATTGTTATAGGGGCATTCAGGGTATTGTGACCGTCAAAGGTGCACAAAGGGCGCATTATTACTTTCTAGCAGGCAAGAACATACAGTACAGACCAAAAGTTTGGACACACCTTCTCATTCAATGATTTTTCTGTATTTTCATGGCTATGAAAATTGTAGAATCACACTGAAGGCATCAAAACTATGAATTAACACATGTGGAATTATACATTACACTTTACAAAAAATTGTGAAACAACTGAAAATATGTCTTATATTCTAGGTTCTTCAAAGTAGCCACCTTTTGCTTTGATTACTGCTTTGCACGCAGAAAAGGTGAATGGATGGACTCTACATGCCTGGTTCCCACCGTGAAGCATGGAGGAGGGGGTGTGATATGTGGGGGTGCTTTGCTGGTGACACTGTTGGGGATTTATTCAAAACTGAAGGCATACTGAACCAGCATGGCTACCACAGCATCTTGCAGCGGCATGCTATTCCATCCGGTTTGCGTTTAGTTGGACCATCATTTATTTCTCAACAGGACAATGACCTCAAACACACCTCCAGGCTGTGTAAGGGCTATTTGACCAAGAAGGAGAGTGTTGGGGTGCTACGCCAGATGACCTGGCTTCCACAGTCACCAGACCTGAACGCAATCGAGATGGTTTGGGGTGAGCTGGACCGCTCACCGCTTCAATTTTGAATAATCCCCAACAGTGTCACCAGCAAAGCACCACCGCACCATCACACCACCTCCTCCATGCTTCACGGTGGGAACTAGGCATGTAGAGTCCATCCGTTCACCTTTTCGGCGTGCAAAGCAGTAATCAAAGCAAAAGGTGGCTACTTTGAAAAACCTAGAATATAAGACATATTTTCAGTTGTTTCACACTTTTTGTAAAGTGTAATGTATAATTCCACATGTGTTAATTCATAGTTTTGATGCCTTCAGTGTAATTCTACAATTTTCATAGTCTTGAAAATACAGAAAAATCTTGGAATGAGAAGGTGTGTCCAAACTTTTGGTCTGTAGTGTAGGTAATAGGTTAAGGAACGCTTTCAGGAGAGAGCCGAGAGCACTTCAGTATTAGGGTCCCCCTCCTGCACACAATACTTTCTAGAGCAATGCATCAAAATTAATCTATGCTTTCTCAGTGATACTGCAGAAAGATATAAACACGTGGATCAAAACTACTGAAGGGCTTCTTTAGAAAAGCAGGTCTGGGTGCAGTGAGCGAATGATAAGCACAACATTAAGCGATCCATAAAATGCATAAAATGCATTTCTGTGGATGTGAGTAGAGATGAGCGTACCTTTCAAGGTTCAAGGTTCGGTTCCTGATGTTCGCCGAACCGTTTGTCGAACATATCCAAACCCTATTGAATTCAATGGGAGGCAAAACCAAATGCATAGACAACACATCTGAAGGGGTGGGGCAAAAATCTGCCAAAAGAGCTCAAATTAGGAGCAGACACCAGAAAAAGTGTCATTAATTGACCCAGAGTACAAATAGTATAATTGCTCAGCATTGTAAATGGGACAGGGCCTGGGACAGGGCTTGGACCTGCATTTCTGGCTTAAACATTGATAAGTAACAGATGGTAGTAGTCAAATTATTGCAATTTTTGCCTCTACTGGGTCGTTTTTTGCAAAGTTGGCAGATAACGTGAGTTGGGTCATCCATTGCGGTCTCAAAAAAGGCCAAGACTAGGCAACCCTTGCCGCCCCTGTGAACTGCAGACCCGCGACCACTGCTAACCACAGCCAAAGTTGTGTCTGAATATGCAGTGAGCATCACTCCGTGTCTGCGCAGCAAGTCAAACGTAACCTCCTTGTCTTCCTAATCCTTCACCTCCTCTGCTAATCTACTCAGCTGCGTGACTCTGGGTTCATACCAAGTGGGATCTACAACCTTATTGTCTTATTCTCTGTTCTCCCACTCCTCACCCTGAGAGTCATTCTCCTCCTCTACCTGCCCTGACAGCACAGTACAGTCTGCCTGTTGGTATCTGAGTCTCATCAGGATCACCTCCATTCGCAGGGATTAACGTCTAGTGACGAAGGTCTGGATTCTGCTCGGACCCTACTTTGTTCGGCCCTAAATCCAACTGAAAAAATTTTGGCCTTCGGTGCAGATGCTTTCCTTCTCTTGATTCTGTGAATCTTTGGAGCAGACCTCTGATGCCCATAGAATGAATTAACAGCTCTGGAGACTCGCCCGCTGTGCTGCTGCCAAAGAAAGGGAGTTGAATAGCCTGTCCAATAACAGATGTCAGTTGTCTTTGGATAGGACAAGATGGTGTTTGTTCATTCGAGCTTTCAGTAACATTACCACCTAACCCACGTACACATTGAACAGCAATCCTATTCCCCCTTCCACCACGATCTTTTTTCCCACTCATGTTGGATTTGCCCTTACCCTTTTTTAACCAGCTGTTTCACAACCCTAGTCGCAGACCTGTCAGTCATCTGTCACTAAATTAGCAATCAGTACTTATTTTCTGAGATAGTGTGTCTGGACCACACTATTAGCAGAAAGGATTTAGATTCAGAACTGTGGCCTGGTGTCTGGACCACACTATTAGCAGAAAGGATTTCAATTCTGAAATGTGGCCTGCTGTGTAGCCCACACTATTAGAAAAAGGATTTAGATTCTGAAATGTGTCCTGGTGTCTGGCCCACACTATTAGCTAATTGAGTTATATACTGTAATGTGGTCTTTGTCTCTGTCCCACACTATTAGCACAAACGATTTGTTCAGAAATGTGGGCCTGGTGTCTGGACCTCACTATTAGCAAAAAGGATTTGGATTCCGAAATGTGGCCTGGTGTCTGGACCTCACTATTAGCAAAAAGGATTTGGATTCTGAAATATGGCCTGGTGTCTGGACCTCACTGCTACCAGAAAGGATTTATTTTCAGAAATATGGCCTGGTTTCTGGACCACACTGCTACCAGAAAGGATTTAGATTCAGAAATGTGGCCTGGTGTCTGGGACATGTGACTTCGACAGCCCATGATTCTTGTGTCTGGACGTTGTGGATGGTTTCTGCATCCTGATTGGCTGCCGGAATCTCCACACATTAAATTAATAAAAAAAAATTAAAAATACAGTCCCCCGCTACTCTGACCTCTCCCCACCCACTCACCTCATCAAACACGTCCCCCCCCCACTCATCATACAGCACCACTATCCTAGTTAAAGTCCTAACAAAAGCATTAGTGGAAACTCGATCATTTACCAAACTTTAGCCGAATTTTGCAGATTTTTAGGAAAAATCGTAGAGAATTATTACAGTATTGTTACTGTGCTAAAGGTTCTTTAAATGGTCATGCTTGTCCTAAGTTCTCTGTGATTATTTAGTCTGACTTGTCTTCTGGAATTTCTATTTCGTATGCTAGATTTCTAAATTTTTTCCATTTCTACGCTTTTTCCTTAACTGTGGTTGAATAATGAAATGAAAATGACGTGAGGAGTTGACAATGGGTTTAAAAGGACTTAAAAAAAGCAGCAGTGAAATGATGGCAGTGACTAATAGTTTGGTAGCTGTGTACTTCCCGGATTATGACAGAACCTACACTTTTGAAGTCTACAGTAGTTTTGCAGACTTTTTAAGATGTTTGCCTCCTTACCTTGGCATGCCAGAGCCGGTATGTTACTCTCCACAAGGAGAAAAGTTACCCCTTAGACCTCAGTTCAGAGCCTCTCACCTAGTGAAATCAGTTCTCATACTTTGCACTGATGAGAGGCAGTAGCCCGAAACACTGTGTCTGCAAATTGAGATTCTGATTTAGCTTTTATCCCGTCATATTGCAAGACTCGTTAAAGGGTCTACAGTGACTGGTAGGATTGCTACTTACAACAGGTGGTGCTTTAGAATTCAAGCCCTCTTCCTTTCTGTAGAAGCAATTTGCATCTAAGATTTTTCCAAAAAAATTAGTGGCAATTTTGTATCTACTAGACCCATTCTTTGTAAGGCCAGGATCACACATGCGAGAAACACGGCCAAGTCTCGCATGTGAAATCCCAGCTCTGGCGCCGGCACTCGGGAGCGGAGCAAGCGGCTGCATAGAAATACATGCAGCCGTACACTCCACTCCCGAGTGCCGGCGCCAGAGCTGGGAATTCACATGCGAGACTCGGCCGTGTTTCTCACATGTGTGATCCCGGCCTAAAGCTGGTCGTACATGGAGATGTAAATGTTTGACCAGTAATTGACATAGTCTCCTATGTATCGGCATTCGGCACTATCAGATCTTCCATATTCTATGAGAAAATTAGAGGATTCAGTAATTGCCAGGTCACCTTTTCCTTGGACTTCTGATTATCATGAAGCTCTGTTCACATGCTGCTGCCTTGGTGCGGTATTTGCTCACAACTGTGACAAAAAAATGCACCGTTTACCGTGATTTTTGAAAAAGTTTTGAAAATTGCAAAAAACATTTTGTAATCTCACAATTGCAGTAAAAAATCATTAATAACGCAACATGTGGCTCAATCGCTGCACTCGTGGAATAGTCCAGTGCCTTTAGTGGACTAGAGAGAGGACTCCATTATGATGTCATGTTTTACCACCAGGTTACAAGCATCTCCATATCCTTTCCATCAACCTTGGACAAATAGCAAACCTTCTTGTCTGCTCATGATGCAGTTCCTCTTCCCGTTTCCAGTTCTCATCACCATTACAAAGGAGGTGCAACAAACCAGTCCTGAAACCTCTCTCACTCAGCACTCCGTAGTAGCTGCAATGATTTCTTTAATGGTGCGCATGGTATGCATTGGCCTCAAGCCTACCATGTGTGCCACTTATGTCAGTGCTTAATAAAGGAAAGATAAAAAAAAACTAGTGCATATGTAGCAGTCACTTCTGGCTTCTGGTGCCCAAAGTGCTGTATTACAAATAGTACATAGTAAATGGAGCTAAGCCTGCACCAGTACATTTATTCTTTCTGCTTTGTCCACCTACTGCTTCAACCCCCTACAGATATTATTGTCAATTCTCTGCTCCCTTCCAGATTATTTTCTCAGCTTTTTGGTCAAAATGCAGAAGAAATCAGACAAAAGGATGCCAATACCTGTCAGAATTACCAGTATTATGTGAATAATGAATGCAGGAAGTCCAAGAGTTGCAGCTTCAGCCAATAGCAGCAAAACAGGAAGTGATGTCAGTGGCGGGAGGTCACATCTGCAGGCCCACAACTCGCGGGACACTTTGTTATTTGTTATTAAGGTTCTATAGGGGCCTCAAAGGACAAGAGTGAAAATAATTAACAGCTTTGTAATACATGACTTTAAGTAGCTTCATTATGCTATACAGGATGATTTACCTGGACTTTGACTTTATGCTATTTTGCTGCACTAGATGAGTAAAGAGGTAGCGCATTTTAATGTCCCGGTGACCTTTATAAGGACACATCTATGACAAAAATGATGACATACAATATCCATCCAACAGATGTGGCTTGGCAGTAAATCTGAATACACATAAAAGAGTTGAATACATCAGGAAAAAAATGAAAGACATGAACATTCAAACAGATGAATGAGAGAACTCGGGATTTTATGGCCAAATCATCCATGCTTGCAAAAAACTTTTTTTTCCAGTAATATCAATAAGTATTTAATAAAACTGTATATGCACCAAAAATTCATACATTAATACCTTTTCCTGATTTTTGCAAACTCTAGAGTTATGGTCCATTTAGCTATCGGCAGCACATTTTTCAATGTAAATAGGGGATGTGCTGTCGATAACATGATACTGTACGGGACAGAGCTATCGTTTTAACAATCATTAAGTTCCCATCACTAGTGCAAACAGGCCAGAAAATGAATGGTGATCGTCTTAAATATAGTCCATCGGCGCTCAAAAATGGGCCAAAATCTAAACTGACTTAAGTAAATTATTACTCATCTCTCCCAGCTCCAGCACCAGGTCTTGCTCTCTTCTTCTATTGATGGCTTACCTTGTACTACTACCTTGCTCTGGATTACTCTGGTAACTTAATAAGTAACTGATGTCATTACCCAAGTCCTTTTAAGGCAGATTCAGGCGGCTACGAGTTGCCTGAGTATTTACGAAGTATAGCACCTTGCTACCACGTGCTTTTGCAGAAGTTAGTCTCTTCTTCCTCTAGACTCTGCTACAAGCAGGTGACTATCTGCAACTCCTGCCTGGATACAGCATCCATCTTCTACTTATTAACTCAGTCGAGTCAATCCTGTTGTTATTGCTCTCTCATTTCTGATGGGTCAAGCTACATGTTACAAATCATCTTTTCGAAAAAGGTCTGCTGAGTCAGTCTACAAGTTTCAAAGTAATCAAACTACCTGATTGCATACATCTTCTTGCTATTCCTGTGGTTAGCTGAATCCCTGCTGCAAGATTCCTCTTTTTACTTAAATATCTGCTCTTCCTGTGGTTCACTGTATCCCTGCTGCAAAATACCTTATTACATATACTTCTCTGTTGCTCCTGCTTAACTACCCTCCAGCTACACCTACTGCTTTCAGCATCAGTTGCCCATCTGTCATTCTACTGTCCTGGTCCTTCCTAGTCCATATGCTGTCTGGCAAGTCCAGTTCCGTGCATCATCTCCTCTGGTCTGTTGTGAATAGGCTGGAAATGAGTTCTGAGCAGAAGCTCCCTCTGGTGGTTACAAACGGTACTGGACTGTCCAGTGAAGATTGTGAGGATTGGGAATCAGGTGTTACTGACTGGTCTTATATAAGGGAGTCACCTTCCCATCAGGGTTGCCGGTGATCAATTGTTCTGGTCTCAATCCTTGATTCCTGTTTCCTTGGTAGCCTGCTGTGTCGTGTCTGAATCTCCTGCTAACAGATAAGACATTTTCTTCTTTTTGTTTTTGTGCTTGATTTTTGCATTTTGTCCTGCACTTCTGTGGGGGCCTTCAGGGTCCCCTCTGGGGGCTTTTGCCTCTCAGTTCAGTTCAGCCACTGATGTTTGTACATTTGCTTTTTCCAGTTTTTTCAGTGGCTGCTGTTTTGTTTTTGGTTACACCAGAGAACTAATTTAGGTGGTAGAGGTCGTGTGATCTCAGGTGTTTTTGAAATTAGTAGAGTTGGTGCTTTTCAGGGTTTTTTGGGATTGCAGTAAGTGCCCTTCCTATCCTTTTCTATTTAGTAAGTTTGGGCCCCAACGTTTGCTCATACTATTTTCTGTCTGTGTCAGTATTTCTTCTTGTCTGACCGCCATTACATGTTTGGGGGCTTTCTATGTTCTTTGGGGATCTGCTCCGGGGCAGATAGCTTTCCTCTTTCTATCTTTAGGTGTAGTTAGTTTCTCAGGCTGTGACGAGGCGTCTAGGACCAACGTAGGAACGCTCCACGGCTGCCTCTAGTTGTGGTGGTTTGTCAGGGTACTGCAATCTCATAGTTTCCAACTGCTCTGGTGTATTTCCTTTTTTGCCTGCTCTCCTCAGCTATCAAATCATAACACTGGTCCATGCTGCTCACCCAAACCTATGGCTTAGAGAATCCACCTCACAAGGTGCACTCATAACACAAATATTCACAAATTTGCTCATCTATAGGACTTTCTTGACTCTTGAACAACAAAAATTGAAAGGTACTGTAAAAAAAACATAGTCCCCCCAAAAATGTAACATTTGTGACTTTATTGGTAAAAATGTTACCATTTCACAGGTTTATTATTCCCATAGTCCAAAAGTAAGGAAGGCTAAATACACTTCAAAATACTGATCATAGCATAATTTATTATGGAAGGTACCATAATGATAAGTAGTGAAGGAAACTAGAAAAATTAGATAAAAGGTTTATATTTATTTGCTTACAAAAGAATAAAAAACATGATAAAAAGACAGGGCAAAGGAATGGCCTCCAATAAAAGGGTGGAAAGTGGCAGATGAACAGTATAATTCAATGCCCTGTGGGAAAAATGGGATTTGAAAAAATATATATGTATATACATATACAGTACAGACCAAAAGTTTGGACACACATTCTCATTCAAAGATTTTTCTGTATTTTCATGACTATGAAAATTGTAGAATCACACTGAAGGCATCAAAACTATGAATTAACACATGTGGAATTATACATTATACTTTACAAAAAAGTGTGAAACAACTGAAAATATGTCTTATATTCTAGGTTCTTCAAAGTAGCCACATTTTGCTTTGCTTTGATTTGGACTTTAATAAAAACTGGTTGGCGCCAGTTTACACCAGTACTGCTGTCGGTGCTTGAACTCTTTTATGCCACTCTGTCTATCCGAGACAGCGATCCCAGAGCTATACCCCCTGAACTGGCTACAATTGGTGCTCGAATGCGGGCAGAACAGTGGCTAAAACAGCAGCAAAGAAAAACGTCTGTCTTAAAGAGACAGTAGCCCTAATAGTGTCTGCACAAGAAAAGCTGAACTTGCTGTGGAAAAGACTTTGGAGTGTGCATGTCCTGGGTAAAGGCTGCCGTAGCCGGGACAGACAAGTCTGACAGCATGGAGGAGCTGCTTAAACATATGGCGCAAGCTAGTGTGCAACAGCAGGAGACTAACCGATTGTTAAGGGAGCAGGTTGCAGCACTACGCCAGGCTCTCAGCACCTCGTCCCAAAGTGATGACGCAAGGTCACCTGCGTTGTCCGCTGTAAAGAAGGCGGTAAAACAGACCCTGCAAAAGATGACGCCTCATGACGATGTGGAGGCATATCTAGCTATATTTGAAAGACTGGCAGAGAAGGAGAATCTGCCACCATCGGAATGGGCCATGGTGGTCGCGCCCTATCTGACTGGGGAACCCCAAAAGGCCTATTTTGATCTTAGTGAGCAGGACAGCAGAGACTATGCCAAGCTGAAAGTGGAGATTCTTGCCCGCCTGGGGGTTACGGTTGCAGTCTGTGCCAGGAGAGTCCATAACTGGAGATACAGTTGGACAAGCCTGCTCGCTCACAAATGTATGACCTGATTTATCTAGTAAAGAAGTGGCTGGAGCCTGACGTCAGCACCCCTGCCCAAATGGTCGTAAAGGTAGTGGTGGACCGGTACATCTGGGCCCTTCCTCCAGAGGTGCAGCTCTGGGTCGGACAGGGAGACCCCAAAGACGCCAGTCAACTGGTCAGACTGATAGAGAGGTACTCCGCCACCAAAGACTACCTCCGTGACCAGCCATCCGAGCGGTCGTCTCTTCGGAGTTCCCGGCCTCCGACATCTACCAGTCAGAGAGTTCCAGCAGGTGGGGCCAGGGGGACTGCTGATAGACGGGGTCAGGCCCGAGGGGACATGTGTGAGGCAAGGGCCGATGCTTCCCTGTCGGGGGTCCCCAGGCCTTGAAAGGTCTCCCCGTCTGAGCCACCCGACCTGAGACAGTGTTGGAGATGCCGTGAACGGGGTCATGTTTCAGCCAACTGTCCACTAGTGGGGGAACCTATGGACTGTGATGCTGGAAGGTCCCTCTCTCTCCTCGTGTAACCCGTGTGCATGGCCACCCCAGCCGAGAAGAATGGCCCACAGGTGTCTTAGGTGGTTATAAATGGCTGCTCGTACAAGCCTCCAAGACTCAGGGAGTCGAGTAACTCTGGTACATGCCAGCCTGGTTGATAGGGACTTCATCCCTGATAAACACCTGAGCGTGGTGTGCATCCATGGAGATACCAAAGTCTACCCGGTGGGTTCCGTGGACTTCGTCACAAAACTCGGGGAGATCTCGTATGAAGTGGGGGTAGTGAAGAACCTGATGCACCCAGTCATATTGGGTCGTGACTTTCCCCTGTTTTGGGGTCTCTGGGAAAAAAAAGGTTCTACCGGACAGTGTGATGAAGCTCCTACTGAGGTTGCGCGGTCCATAGGGGCAGAACACAATGATAGTGTGTTGTTGAACTTAGATGATGATAATGATGAATTTCCATTTCAAGTGATGTTGGGGGAGGGGATAATGGTTCTCTGGAACAGAATGTCCCTGACCTACCTGTGTCCCGTGGCAATTTTGGGAGTGAGCAGTTGCGAGACCCCACTCTTAAACATGCCAGGGAAAGTATAACTGTTCTGAATGAGATCCCACAAGAGCCCGGCTCTGATAAACGATCTCCCATTTTGCCATGAACAATGACCTGCTATATAGGGTCACTAAGGTCAATGGAGAGGTCGTGAGTCAGCTCCTGGTACCTAAGCTGTATAGAAGTATGGTGCTAGGTTTGTCACATAACCACGTGCTTGGTGGGCACCTGGGGACGGACAAGACCCAGGAAAGAATCCTCCAGAGGTTTTACTGGCCAGTGGTTTATCGAGATATGGGGGATTATTGCAAATCCTGCCCCACGTGTCAGATAAATGCTCCGGTTTCCCACTTCCGCAGTCCATTAGTCCCGCTCCCGGTTATAGAGATACCCTTTGAAAGGGTTGCGATGGACTTGGTAGGTCCTATTGTGAAATCCGCCAGGGGCACCAATACATGCTAGTGGTACTTGATTATGCAACCCGGTACCCCGAGGCCATCCCCTTAAGAAATATGGCGTCCAAAAATATTGCACGGGAACTCTTTCATATGTTTTCCAGGGTAGGAATCCCTAAAGAGATCCTCACGGATCAAGGCACACCTTTTATGTCCAAGGTGATGAAGGAGCTGTGTAAGTTGCTTAAAATCTCGCACATTCGAACATCCGTGTATCACCCCAGACGGATGGGTTGGTTGAACGTTTTAATAAAACGTTAAAACATATGCTAAAGAAAGCAGTGGAGAAAGATGGTCGGGACTGGGACTACCTGTTACCCTACCTAATGTTTTCGGTCCGAGAGGTGCCTCAAGCCTCTACTGGTTTTTCTCCCTTTGAGTTGGTATATGGTTGGTACCCGCGGGGTTTGCTAGATATAGCCAAGGAAGTATGGAAGACCGAGGCAACTCCATATAAGAGTGTTATAGAGCATATTGCCCAGATGCAGGATAGAATTGCTAAGGTTATGCCAGTGGTTAAGGATCACCTGCAGAAAGCCCAAGAAGCTCAAAGCAGAATATATAATCGGTCAGCAAAAGTTAGGACTTTCAACCCCGGGGATCGGGTCCTGATTCTAATCCCTACGGTGGAAAGTAAGTTTTTGGCCAAGTGGCATGGCCCCTACGAAATAGTACAGAAAGTGAGCGAGGTCACCTACAGAGTACACCAACCTGGGAGACGGAAGCCCTATCAGGTATATCATATCAACTTAATCAAGCCCTGGAGGGACAGAGAGTCATTGTCGGCCTCGGGTGAATTAGAGCAAGGGTTAAAACCACCTATACCTCCTGTGATAGTTGGGGAGACATTGTCAGTACACCAAAAACAGGAAGTACGGGAGTTTCTGCAGGAAAATCAGCAGAGGTTTTCAGACTTGACCGGCCGGACTTCTCTCGTGAAGCACCATATCGAGACCGAGCCCGGTACTAAGGTCAAGCTGAAGCAGTACAGGATCGAAGCCTCCCCATGGCAACGGATGCTAGCCTTGGTATTGAGGAGGCCCAAAGCGAATGGTGTAGCCCGATTGTCCTGATCCCAAAACCGAATGGAACCTGGAGGTTTTGCAATGATTTTAGAAAGTTGAACGATGTGTCAAAGTTTGACGCATACCCTATGCCCCGAGTAGACGAGCTAATCGAGAGGTTAGGGAGCGCCCGTTATATTACAACCCTCGATCTGACAAAAGGGTACTGGCAGATACCCCTGTCTGATGAGGCAAAAGAAAAAACGGCCTTTGCAACCCCTGACGGCTTGTTTCAGTATCTTGTGATGCTATTCGGGTTGCATGGAGCCCCGGTACCTTTCAGAGGCTGATGGACCTGATCCTGCGCCCGCATCGAGCCTATGCGGCTGCCTACCTGGATGATGTGGTAATTTTCAGTTCCGATTGGAAGAGCCACCTCGCAAGGTGCAAGCCGTCATAGGCTCGATAGGCGGAGCTGGGCTGAGCATAAACCCAGAGAAATGCGCAATTGGCCTAGAAGAGGCCAAGTACCTGGGCTACGTCATTGGCAGGGAGCTGATTAAGCCCCAAGTCAATAACGTGGAGGCGATTCAGAACTGGCCTACACCCTTCACAAAACGACAGGTCAAAGCGTTTCTGGCATCACTGGTACTATCGCAGATTTATACAAAATTTTGCCTCCATTGCTGCCCAGTTGACCAACCTGACGAAGGGTGGTAAGTCAAAAATGGTAGTTTGGACTCCGGAGGCAGAAAAAACCTTTCAGTTTTTGAAAATGGCTTTATGTCAAAGCCCGGTTCTGGTCACACCTAATTTCAGGGAGGAGTTTCTCGTTCAAACTGATGCCTCTAATGTGGGGTTAGGGGCGGTTTTGTCGCAGGTCGTGAAGGGTGAGGAGCACCCGATCATGTATCTGAGTCAAAACTGACACCGGCTGAACAAAATTATGCCATTCTGGAGCGAGAGTGCCTCGCAATCAAATGGGCCCTGGACTCGCTACGTTATTACCTCTTGGGCAGAAAATATAAATTACAGTCAGACCATGCTCCTCTGGCATGGATGAAGCAGAACAAGGAAAGGAATGCCAGGGTGACAAGGTGGTTCCTTTCGCTTCAAGAATTCAATTTCTCGGTAGAACATAGGCCTGGGAAGTTACAGGGTAATGCAGATGCCTTGTCCAGAGTTCACTGTCTCTTTGGGGTTGTTAACCAGCCCTCCGGTCTGGAGAAGAGAGGGGAGATATGTAAGACAGTGAAGGGGTGCGTACTGGACGGGGTGTACATCTCGCCCAGGTTTCTTAGCTGGGTGGCATGAGGAATTTAGGAGTGAAGGTAGGTTGGCAGTGCGACGTTCACTCCACTCCCTATCCAGTACATGCTTGCAGCCCAACCCTGAGTGCACTCAGCTATCCAATTAAGCAGCCAGAAGTAGGTGGTTGAGTTTCACAGACGGGGCTGTCAGTGGTAATCTGGCTTCAGAAGCTGCTTGAGTCTCCTGGAAGCCAAGCTCTGGTAATTACAAAATCTGTGTTGTTTGGCCAGGCTGTTAGAGCCTAGACCACGGTAGTGAGGGAACTAACTGTGTCTAGCTAGCAGCCTGCCAGGCTTAGGACTTTGTTTTATGGTTTGGTTTATGTTTGTTGCTGTGGACTTTAATAAAAACTGGTTGGCGCCAGTTTACACCAGTACTGCTGTCGGTGCTTGGACTCTTTTATGCCACTCCGTCTACCCGAGACGGCGATCCCAGAGCTATACCCCCCTGAACTGGCTACAATATTTTATTATATATATATATATATATATATAATATAAGCAAACTAAGCGAATCCCTAACAGAAACAAAGCATACGATTGCTCAAGCTATTCCCATGGAGATTGAGAACTGCTAACATAAGGCCCAGCGGGCACTGAGGGGTTATATGAAGAAACTGCCAGTGCAAGTCACAAGGGAGAAAATTGAGCCCTGCGAATGAAAGGCATTAGGAGATATATCCGTGTGCCATACACCTGTTGGGTGTATAGTGTTGCCGTGGGACAGTGCAGTGGCGTAGATGCAGCATTCCAACCCTGCGCCCTTTTTTTTTCTTTTTTGAGATAAAAGGTATATAATATATACAGTCATGGCCAAAAATTTTGAGAATGACACAAATATTATATTTTCACATGATCTGCTGCCCTCTGGTTTTTATGTGTGTTTGACAGATGTTTTTATCACAGACAGAAATATAATTGCAAACATATGAGTAACAAAAGCTTATATTGACAGTTAGAATGAGTTAATGCAGCAAGTCAATATTTGCAGTGTTGACCCTTCTTCTTCAGGACCTTTGCAATTTCCCTGGCATGCTCTCAATCAACTTCTGGACCAAATCCTGACTGATAGAAGTCCATTCTTGCACAATCAATGCTTTCATTTTGTCAGAATTTTTAGGTTTTTGTTTGTCCACCCGTCTCTTGATGATTGACCACAAGTTCTCAATGGGATTAAGATCTGGGGAGTTTCCAGGCCATGGACCCAAAATCTCTATGTTTTGTTCCCTGAGCCATTTAGTTATCACCTTTGCTTTATGGCAAGGTGCTCCATCATGCTGGAAAAGGCATTGTTGATCGCCAAACTGCTCTTGGAGGGTTGGGAGAAGTTGCTCTTGGAGGACATTCTGGTACCATTCTTTATTCATGGCTGTGTTTTTAGACAAGACTGTGAGAGAGCCGATACCCTTGGCTGAGAAGCAACCTCACACATGAATGGTTTCAGGATGCTTAACAGTTGGCATGAGACAAGACTGGTGGTAGCGCTCACCTTGTCTTCTCCGAATGAGGCATTTTCCTGATGTCCCAAACAATCGAAAAGGGGATTCATCAGAGAAAATAACTTTACCCCAGTCCTCAGCAGTCCACTGCCTGTACCTTTTGCAGAATATCAGTCTGTCCATGATGTTTTTTCTGGAGAGAAGTGGCTTCTTTGCTGCCCTCCTTGAGACCAGGCCTTGCTCCAAGAGTCTCCGCCTCACAGTGCATGCAGATGCACTCACACCTGCCTGCTGCCATTCCTGAGCAAGCTCTGCATTGCTGGTAGCCCGATCCCGCAGCTGAAACACTTTTAAGAGACGGTCCTGGCGCTTGCTGGTCTTTCTTGGGTGCCCTGGAACCTTTTTGGCAACAATGGAACCTCTCTCCTTGAAGTTCTTGATGATGCGATAGATTGTTGACTGAGATGCAATCTTTCTAGCTGTGATACTCTTCCCTGTTAGGCCATTTTTGTGCATTGCAATGATGACTGCATGTGTTTCTTTAGAGATAACCATGGTTAACAGAAGAGAAACAATGATGCCAAGCACCAGCCTCCTTTTAAAGTGTCCAGTGGTGTCATTCTTACTTAATCATGACAGATTGATCTCCAGCCATGTCCTCATCAACACTCACACCTGTGTTAATGGAGCAATCACTGAAAAGAGGTTAGCTGGTCCTTTTAAGGCAGGGCTGCAATGATGTTGAAATGTGTTTTGGGGGGATAAAGTTCATTTTCTAGCCAAATATTGACTTTGCAAGTAATTGCTGTTAAGCTGATCACTCTTTATAACATTCTGGAGTATATGCAAATTGCTATTAGAAAAAGTGAAGCAGTAGACTTTGTAAAAATTAATATTTGTGTCATTCTCAAAACTTTTGTACATGACTGTATATATAAGGGGCGCAGGGTTGGAAAGCTGCTTCTACGCCACTGCACTGTCCCACGGCAACACTATACACCCAACATGTTAAATTACTTCATATAACGCTGCCATATGGGTGTCTGTTATGATTTGGTAGCTGAGGAGAGCAGGCAAAAATGGCAATACACCAGAGAGGTTGGAATCTACTGGATTGCAGTACCCTGACTAACCACCACAACTAAAGGCAGCCGTGGAGCGTTCCTCGTTTGGTCCTAGACGCCTCGTCACAGCCTGAGAGGTTAACTACACCTAAAGATAGAAAGAGGAAAGCTATCTGCCCCGGAGCAGATCCCCAAAGAAATAGGAAGCCCCCAAACATGTAATGGCGGTTAGACAAGAGGAAATACAGACACAGACAGAAAATAGTAAGAGCAAACGTTGGGGCCCAATCTGCCTAGAAAGAAAAAGGATAGGAAGGACACTTACTGCAATCCAAAAAACCCTAAAAAATACCAACTCTACTAATTGCAAAAACACCTGAGATCACACGACCTCTACCACCTAAATTAGTTCTCTGGTGTAACAAAACTAAGCCGCAGCCACTGAAAAACTGGAAAAGGCAAATGAACAAATAACATGGCTCAGATAAACTGAGAGGAGCACAAGCCCCCGGAGGGGACCTGGCTGACCTCCACAGAAGTGCAGGGAACAATGCAAAAAGCAAGCACAAAAATAAAAACAGAAAATATGTTATCTGAGAGCAGGAGAAGAGGCAAGACTCAGCAAGCTTCCAAGTGAACCAGGAACCACAGTTGAGACAAGAACAATTGATCACCGGCAACCATGATGGGAGGGAACCTCCCTTATATAAGACCAGTCTGTAACTCCTGATTGCCAATCTTCATTGAATGGTTCAGTACAGTTTGTAACCACCAGAGGGAGCTTCTGCTCAGAATTCATTTCTAACACATTCACAACAGTACCCCCCCCTTGAGGAGGGGTCACCGAACCCTCATTTGGGCAACCAGGTCGGTCAGGATGAGCTCTGTGATACGCACGGATCAGTCTCCTAGCATGGATGTCCGAAACAAACACCCAAGAATTGTCCTCCTGACCATAACCTCTCCACTTAACCAAATACTGGAGTTTCCGTCTAGAAAAACGAGAATCCAATATTTTCTCAACCACATACTCCAGATTGCCCTCAACCAAAACAGGGTCAGGAGGCGCAGCCATAGGAACCACTGGCTCGACAAACCTCTTCAATAAGGACTTGTGGAACACGTTATGGATCTTAAATGTCCCTGGAAGAAGTAAACGAAAGGAAACAGGATTAAGAATCTCCATGATCTTATAAGGTCCAATGAACCTAGGCTTAAACTTAGGAGATGCAACTCTCATAGGGATATTTCTTGAGGACAACCAGACCAAGTTCCCCACTTCAAACCGAGGACCATCAGTCCTATGCCAGTTGGCAAACCGCTGGGCCCTCTCCTGAGAGAGGGACAACCTCTCCACTACCTGGTCCCAAATCTGCTGCATACGCTCCACAATAGAGTCAACACCTGGACAGACAGAAGCCTCCGTCTGTCCCAAAGAAAATCTAGGGTGAAACCCAAAATTGCAGAAAAATGGAGACATCAAAGTGGCAGAGCTAGCCCTATTATTAAGAGCAAACTCAGCCAAAGGCAAAAAAGAGACCCAGTCATCTTGATCAGCAGACACAAAGCATCTCAGATAAGTCTCCAATGTCTGGTTTGTTCTCTCAGTTTGTCCATTGGTCTGAGGATGAAAAGCCGAGGAGAAAGACAATTGAACACCAAGTTTAGAACAAAAAGTCCTCCAAAATCTGGAAACAAACTGGACTCCTCTGTCAGACACAATGTTCTCAGGAATGCCGTGTAACCGAACCACGTGCTGAAGGAACAAGGGCACCAATTCGGAGGAGGAAGGCAACTTAGGTAATGGCACAAGATGTATCATTTTGGAAAACCTATCACAAATCACCCAGATAACGGTCATTCTCTGAGAAACAGGGAGGTCGGAAATGAAATCCATAGAGATATGGGTCCATGGTCTCTTGGGCACAGGCAATGGCATCAACAAACCACTAGAGCGAGAGCAAGGCTTGGAGCGAGAGCAAGTCTCGCAGGACTGCACAAATTCCCTGACGTCACGAGACAAAGTAGGCCACCAAAAGGACCGACTAACCAAGTCTCTGGTACCAAAAATTCCGGGATGACCGGCCAACGCGGAACAATGAATCTCAGACATCACACTCTTCTTCCACCAGTCTGGGACAAACAATTTCCCAATAGGGCAGCGCTCGGGTTTATCCTCCTGACACCCTTCCAGAGCCAGTCTCAAATTGGGCGAGATGGCGAAAGAACTACCCCCTCTTTCAAAATAACAGCAGGATCAGATAACTCAGGAGAGTCTGCAAGGAAACTCCTCGAGAGGGCATCCGCCTTAACATTCTTAGTGCCAGGAAGAAAGGAAACCACAAAATTAAAACGTGTGAAAAACAAGGCCCACCTGGCCTGTCTAGGATTAAGTCGCTTGGCTGATTCCAGATAAACCAGATTCTTATGGTCCGTGAGGACCACCACCTGATGTTTGGCTCCCTCCAGCCAATGTCTCCACTCTTCAAAAGCCCACTTCATGGCCAATAACTCCCGATTACCCACGTCATAATTACGTTCAGTTGGAGAAAATTTTGAGAGAAAAAGGCACAAGGGTTACTTTTAGAGGTCTCTGGATCTCTTTGGGACAAAACGGCACCTGCCCCAATTTCAGAGGCATCAACCTCCACCTGAAATGGCAGAGAAACATCAGGCTGTCGTAGAACAGGAGCAGAAGTGAATCTCTGCTTAAGTTCCTGAAACGCAGAGACTGCCTCAGGAGGCCAATTCACCACATCAGAACCCTTTTTGGTCAAATCAGTCAATGGTTTAACAATAACAGAGAAATTACCAATAAATTTATGATAAAAATTGGCAAACCCAAGAATCTCTGAAGAGCCTTTAATGAAGTAGGTTGGACCCAATCACAGATGGCCTGAACCTTGACCGGGTCCTTTTCAATAACAGATGGGGACAAAATGAATCCCAGAAATGAGATCCTCTGTACGCCAAAAAGACACTTTGATCCATTCACATACAGAGCATTCTCTCTCAAAATCTGGAACACAGTCCGAACATGTTTCACATGAGAGTCCCAGTCATTGGAAAAAAATCAAGATATCATCCAAATAAACAATCAGAAATGTATCCACAAAATCCCTGAAAATGTCATTCATGAAGGACTGGAAGACGGAAGGAGCATTAGTGAGCCCAAAGGGCATCACTAGGTACTCAAAATGCCCCCCTGGGGTATTAAACGCCGTCTTCCATTCATCCCCGTGCTTAATGCAAATAAGGTTATATGCCCCCCCTGAGGTCAAGCTTGGTAAACCAAGTAGCACTTTTCACCCTGAAAAACAGGTCATAAATCAAGGGTAACGGATATTGATATTTCACAGTGATATTGTTCAAGAGACGATAATCAATACACGCCCTTAATGAACCATCCTTTTTGGCCATAAAGAAAAAACCGGCACCCAAGGGTGAAGAGGATGGTCTGATATGACCCTTCTCCAATGACTCCTTGATATAAGACCGCATAGCGTCATGTTCAGGTACAGACAAGTTAAAAAGGCGACCTTTAGGGAATTTACTACCAGGCACTAATTCAATAGCTCAGTCATAGCTCCTATGGGGGGGCAAGGATGCAGATTTACTTTCGCTAAACACATCAGAAAAATCAGTCAAAAAGTCAGGAACATCCTGAGCCTGGGGAGAGGCAGAAAAAACAGGAGTGTTGGCATTAACACATTGGCAGCCCCAACTGGTTACAGACACAGATTTCCAATCCAAAACAGGATTATGAGACTGTAACCAAGGGAAACCTAGTACAATAATGTCATGCAGATTATACAGCACCAAAAATTTGCAACTCTCCTGATGATCAGGTTCAACCCTCATTATCACCTGAGTAGAGAACTGGGGTTTATTCTCAGCCAAAGGGGTAGAATCAATCCCCAGTAGGGGAATAGACTTCCGTAGGGGTATCAAGGGAAACCCACAACGTTTAGCAAAATCAAAATCCATCAGGTTAATAGCTGCTCCCGAATCAACAAAAGCCTGAGCAGAAAATGTGGACAGGGAGCAAATCAGGGTAACAGTCAACAGAAATTTAGTCTGAACACTACCCAAGACAACTGAGCGTGCAAAACGTCTTCCCCCTTAGGGCAGACTGAAATAGCATGAGAGATGTCACCACAGTAGAAGCATAACCCATTGCGTTTTCGAAACTCATGACGCTGTGCCTCAGAAGCCACTCTATCACACTGCATGGGTTCAGAAGCTGGTTCACAAGGCAACACTATTCAACGCATACCTCTACGCTCACGCAAACGTCTGTCAATTTGAATCGCTAATGACATAGAATCATTGAGACCAGAGGGAGCAGGGAAACCCACCATAACATCTTTTACATTCTCTGACAGACCCTTCCGAGAAAAGGGCTGCCAAAGCATCGTCATTCCATTTGGTCAGGACTGCCCACTTTCGGAATTTCTGACAGTACAACTCAGCATCCTCAAGCCCCTGATTTAATGCCAACAAGGTTTTTTCAGCTTGATTAGTAACATTAGGTTCATCGTACAATAACCCCAGAGCCAGAAAAAATGCGTCAACATTACTCAAAACAGGGTCCCCAGGTGTCAGGGAAAAAGCCCAATCCTGAGGATCGCCACGCAGGAGAGAGATGACAATTTGAACCTGCTGTGCTGCGTTCCCTGAGGACTTAGGTTTTAAGGCAAAAAACAACTTACAGTTATTTTTGAAATTTGGAAATTTAGCTCGATCCCCCAAAAATAAATCTGGCATGTGGATCCTAGGTTCCACAACCGGCAACCCTGCAAGATAGGTAGCAATACTCCGAACTTCAGTGGCAAGCTGATCCACACGGCCAAACAACTGTGAAACTCCATTGAGAAAAAAAAAAAATTTCCTCCTCAGCACCCAGAGAAAAAGAGGGAAAAAAATGCAACAAACAGAGAGAAAAAAAAATTTCTGACAACTTCCCTTTTTCTTTTTCCTTTTACTATTTTTCCCTTCTGTTGAGTACCATATAATTTTCAATTTTGGCCGGTGATACTGTTATGATTTGGTAGCTGAGGAGAGCAGGCAAAAATGGCAATACACCAGAGAGGTTGGAATCTAATGGATTGCAGTACCTTGACTAACCACCACAAATAAAGGCAGCCATGGAGCGTTCCTACGTTGGTCCTAGACGCCTCGTCACAGCCTGAGAGGTTAACTACACCTAAAGATAGAAAGAGGAAAGCTATCTGACCCGGAGCAGATCCCCAAAGAACATAGGAAGTCCCCAAACATGTAATGGCGGTTAGACAAGAGGAAATACAGACACAGACAGAAAATAGTAAGAGGAAACGTTGGGGCCCAATCTGCCTAGAAAGAAAAAGGATAGGAAGGACACTTACTGCAATCCAAAAAACCTAGAAAATACCAACTCTACTAATTGCAAAAACACCTGAGATCACACGACCTCTACCACCTAAATTAGTTCTCTGGTGTAACAAAACTAAGCCGCAGCCACTGAAAAAACTGGAAAAGACAAATGAACAAATAACAGTGGCTCAGATAAACTGAGAGGAGTACAAGCCCCCGGAGGGGACCTGGCTAACCTCCACAGGAGTGCAGGGAACAATGCAAAAAGCAAGCACAAAAATAAAAAACAGAAAATATTTTATCTGAGAGCAGGAGAAAGGCAAGACTCAGCAAGCTTCCAAGTGAACCAGGAACCACAGTTGAGACAAGAACAATTGATCACCGGCAACCATGATGGGAGGGAACCTCCCTTATATAAGACCAGTCTGTAACTCCTGATTGCCAATCTTCATTGAATGGTTCAGTACTGTTTGTAACCACCAGAGGGAGATTCTGCTCAGAATTCATTTCTAACACATTCACAACAGGTGTCTTTTGGTTTTGTTGGCTTGCTGAGTAAGGACTGAATTTATACCCCTATGGCACACGGATATATCTCCCTATAACGCCTCTCATTCACAGGGCTCAATTTTCTCCTTGAGATCTCTCTAACTCTGCACTGGCAGTTTCTTCATATAACCCCTCAGTGCCCACTGGGCCTTATGTTAACAGTTCTCAATCTCCATGGGAAGTAGCTTGAGCAACCGTATGCTTTGTTTCTCTTAGGGATTCGCTTTGTTTGCTATATATACTGTGAGACAGTGAAGGGGTGCGTACTGGACGGGGTGTACATCTCGCCCAGGTTTCTTAGCTGGGTGGCATGAGGAATGTAGGAGTGAAGGTAGGTTGGCAGTGCGGCGTTCACTCCACTCCCCATCCAGTACATGCTTGCAGCTCAACCCTGATTGAACTCAGCTGTCTAATTAAGCAGCCAGAAGTAGGTGGTTGAACTAGACAGAGAGGGCTCTCAGTCTGAATCTGGCTTCAGACGCTGCTGGAGTTTCCCGGGAAACCAAGGGCCCGGAATTACAAATTGTGTTGTTTTTGGGCCCGGCTTTTTTGGGGCCTAGACCACGGGAGGGGGAAAATAAATGTGTCAGTAGCAGCCCCCCCCGGTTTTGGGCTTTTTTTTATGGGTTTTGGGTTTTTGTTTGTTGCGGGGGACTTTCAATAAAAAAAGGTTGCTTCCCGTTTACCCAACAATGCTGTCGCTGTTGGAGTTTTTATGCCACTCCGTCTACCCGAGCGGCGATCCCCCCGTATATACCCCCCGAACTGGTAAAATACATACAACATTAATATTCTTTTAAGTCCCCTTGTTCCCACAGTGCTTGGTTATAATGTTCATCTGCCCCCTTTCCCCTTGATTTGGGAAACCCTTCCCTTTTCCCCGTCTTTTTTTTATGTTTTTTCAAATTTTTTTGTAAACCCAAAAAAGATATACCTTTTTCTAGTGGGGGCCCATATGCTCGATATCTTAAAAAAAACGGTCGGAATGGTAAACGCCCATATCATAAATATTTGGGATACCGATTTCCCTACCGGAAGTCCCCCCCTGTAATTTTATGGGAACAAAAACGCAAAAAAAAAACCCTTTTTTTCCCGGGAAACCCCTTAAAAAAACCCAAAGAATACATATAATAATATATAAATATACATGTAAAATTTTTAATTTATATACTTTTTGAAGTTTTTACAATTTATGTTAAAAAATT
>JARQOD010000001.1:23799751-23825443 GCA_033576555.1 Oophaga sylvatica
AACGCTTTCTTTTTGTCCCTTATTGCGCCCCTTACAGCTCTATTTAGCCATAGTGGTTTCCTCCTAATTCTAGCATGTTTATTCCCATAGGGTATATACTGTGCACAGGTCCTATTCAGGATACTAATAAACGTCTCCCATTTTCTTTGTGTATTTTTATGTCTCAGGATATCGTCCCAGTTTATTGCACCAAGATCATCTCTTGGTGATTGTCTTACCGCTGTCTCTAACATCATCTCCTCCCTCTATCTGAAACTGAACCTGTCAAAAACTGAACTCCTTGTGTTTCCTCCCTCTACTAATGTACCTTTTCGTGTGTGGTTCCACTTTTACTCCCAGCAATATGCCCGCTGTCTTGGGGTCATACTTGATTCCGAGCTTTCATTCACCCCCCACATCAGATCACTGGCTCGCTCTTGTTATCTGCACCTCAAAAACATCTCTAGAATTCGACCCTTTCATACTTTCAACTCTGCAAAAACTCTTACTGTTTCTCTTATTCATTCTCGTCTGGACTATTGTAACTCTCTACTAATCGGTCTGTCTCTTACCAAAATCTCCCCTCTCCAATCTGTCTTAAATGCTGCAGCCAGGATCATATTCCTCACCAATCGTTACACCAATGCCTCTACCTTGTGCCAGTCATTACACTGGTTACCCATCCACTACAGAATTCAGTACAAACTTATTACCCTCACCCACAAAAAACTCCATGGCTCAGCACCACCCTACATCTCCTCCCTCGTCTCAGTCTACCATCCTACCCGTGCTCTCCATTCTGCCACTGACCTGAGTTTAACATCCTCAATAATCAGAACCTCCCACTCCCGTCTCCAAGACTCTTCACATGCTGCGCCAATACTTCGGAATGCACTACCCAGGTTAATACGATTAATCCCCACTCCCCACAGTTTTAAGCGTGCCCTAAAAACGCATTTGTTCAGACTGGCTACCATCTCAACGCATTAACCTAACTATCCCTGTGTTGCCCATTCAAAATCTTTTACCATAATCAGGTTCCTCGCATCAGTTTTTCACGGTTGCTTTATAGCCCTCTGTGTCTGTACTGTTACATACTTAAAGCTGATAACCGGTTCATGCAGAATTACAGGAACACCAGATTCTTACACTATGGCTTGTCCGAACAACGAAAGCAATTGTTACCATCTACCTTTCGTGTCTCCCCTTTTCCTCATAGATTGTAAGCTTGCGAGCAGGGCCCTCATTCCTCTTGGTATCTGTTTTGATCTATGTGTCTATTGTTATGCTGTAATGTCTATTGTCTGTACAAGTCCCCTCTATAATGTAAAGTGCTGCAGAATATGTCGGCGCAATAGAAATAAAATTATTATTATAATCACATGCTCAAAATTTGGCTGTTCAAAGCCCCATTATTTCTAAGATTCCCAAAAACGATAAATGTGGAGGGTCTGAGTAGGTAAAGTGAACGATAGGATGATAATCTGTATGAGAAAGCAAAATAAAGCCACATGCAATACGTTTTCTACAGACGTGATTTAGTGAAAGTGAATGCATATGTATTCCAGACAATACGTCAGATATAACTTATAAAATGCAGAATAGTATTTGCTAATGAAAGGAAAAAAACAAATTTCATAACAGCAGAAAATCCTGAGAAACTAAATGTCAACCACAAGTTTAATATCAGGAGCCCACAACATTCGTGAAAAGTGGAAATTCACAAAAGAAATTAGAAAATACCTCTCAAATTCCTCCGTCAATATTTCCTTTGATCCTATTTTCTCTCATATTACAATTAAAACTGAGAAATATATAAATACGTTATCTCTGGGTGCTCTCAGGATCTCAGTCATGTCCCCCCTTCTCCTCTTGTCTGGCTGTAAGACAAATGGTTCCAGCAGGAGCCTCCCCCCACTGCCCTGTCTGCAGTAGGAGACAAGATCTGATGACTAGGGGGTGAGACCAAAGATGGAACTGATTAGTAGAATTTTAACCCTGTGTTCTTTGCAGGATTTCTACAGGACTCACTGTATCAGGATCATACAGAAAATGCTGCAGACTGACAATAAGTGCAAATAGATTTCTTACTCAATTTAAACATTCATTTTACAGCACTGGAAGTAATTCCTAGTTGAGTTGGGGAAAGTGGGTAAGAGATGAGAGTTCTGGATGTCAAGTTAAAAACATGTTAAGATCACCTATCTACAGGATAGGTGATAACTATCCGATCAGTGGTGAACTGATCACCAAGACCTGCACCAAGCTTCAGAATGGGGAACTTTTATCCCTGTTACTGTAAGGAGATAGACGTGCTGCCCACATCCCCCCTTGAAGAAACAAGTATAGTTATGTGATATGAAAATGTGATGTGCGTTAAAGGTGTTAGTAACATTGATAAGGTGTATAGTTTCACAATAGGGACAGTGGGTGAGAGGGGCTAAGCTGAAGGGAAAGTGACAGTTTCCTGTTAGAATAGGAGATAGGTCCTTTCTCTATGCACTCCAGGCCCTGAGGTCCAATGTGAGCAGTGCCACATTCTTGGGTGTCCCTAAAGGGAGAGGAGACCGAAGTAAAGAGATAGAGAGATCCAGAGCAGAACTGACTAAGAGAGAGTGATTTTTCCAGAGATGGGTCCTGGTAGAGGACACCTAGCAGTAAGGCCCAAAGTTTATAACTCTTGAAGGTAATGGGCCTGGAAAGGACTGAATATGCAAGACTAGTAGAATTCTCGGGTAGGAGTTCCAGCACTTCAGCACTGAGAAGATAAGTACCAGCCATACTGGGGAGAGAAGACGCCTAACAGCGGGTCAAGTACAGGACTGTAGTGTCGAGCTGGGTGGTGCTGAACTGGTGAGAAGTAGTGGATACAAAGGACAAGTAAAGAAAGTAAAGAGGAAATGTGGATATAAATAAAAGGAAGGAAACTGTGTGGAAAATGCTTTGAGTTGTAAAGGAAATGTTCATAAGACTGTATACCCGCTATCTCTTGTATATATTCCCTACCAAGTTCCGGCTCAGTAGGTAAAGACTACTACAAAACTGCCTAACAAATGTCGGAAAATATAATTTAGAAAATGCTGAAAAACGGAGAAGTCATTGGTCAACAAAAATGGCATGATAAGGTTTTCATAATGCCCATCTGAGGTATTGAAGGCTGTCTTTCACTTACGCCCCTCCATAATATGGATGAAATTATAGGCCTCCTTAAAATCCAGTTTGGTAAACCATTTAGCCGCGATGAGAGATAGAAAGTATGGATCCTGGACAGTTCAAGCTGGGGCACAACCCCTCATCTTTTTTCTTAACAAAGACACCATTGATATACAGGGGCTCATGTAGCTATTTAAACAGTAATTGCTCCACCTCACTACCTCTCGTGCCTTCCAGTTTACCACAGAATTGTGTAGTGTCAGCCGCCAAAGAAGACCTAGAACCATCAGAGTGGGCAGACTCTCTCTAACACACAACAATCAATTCAGTGTGCATGGCACCAACCTGAAAGATGTAAATCCTGAATGATCAGAGTGAAATGACCCTGACTGAGGGGTGCAGAATCTATAGCAATTATGGGAATAGGCTAAGGCAACTTATAGGGAGTTAGGCCCTGGGTCCGAAAAAGCTGGGTGTCAGCAAGATTAAATCCCGCCCCACTATCCAGAAAGGCAGAAATAGACACCTTTCTTCCACCTAATAGAACCTCGGTGGGCAAAAACAATTGCGATCTACCAATGGAGCAGATATACAGTGGGGAAAAAAATGTTTAGTCAACCACCTATTGTGCAAGTTCTCCCACTTAAAAAGATGAGTGAGGCCTGTAATTGACATCATAGGAAGACCACAAATATGAGAGTCAAAAATGAGAAAACAAATCTAGAAAATCACCTTGTCTGATTTGGCAAGATTTATTTTGCAAATTATGGTGGAAAATAAGTATTTGGTCATTAACAAAAGTTCATCTCAATATTTTGTTATATATCCTTTGTTGGCAATGACAGAGGTCAAACGTTTTCTGTAAGTCTTCACAAGGTTGGCACACACTGTTGGTGGTATGTTGGCCCATTCCTCCATGCAGATCTCCTCTAGAGCAGTGATGTTTTGGACCTGTTGCTGGGCAACGCAGACTTTCAAATCCCTCCAAAGTTTGTCTATGGGGTTGAGACCTGGAGACTGACTAGGCCACTCCAGGACCTTCATATGCTTCTTACGAAGCCACTCCTTCGTTACTCTGGTGGTGTGCTTGGGATCATTATCATGCTGAAAGACCCATTCACGTTTCATCTTCAATGCCCTTGCTGATGAAAGGAGGTTTGCACTCAAAATCTCATGATACACGGCCCCATTCATTCTTTCATGTACACGGATCAGTCGTCCTGGTTCCTTTGCAGAGAAACAGCCCCAAAGCATGATGTTGCCTCCCCTATGCTTCACAGTAGGTATGGTGTTCTTTGGATGCAACTCAGCATTCTGTCTCCTCCAAACAAGACAAGTTTTGTTTCTACCAAACAATTCTACTTTGGTTTCATCAGACCATATGACATTCTCCCAATACTCTTCTGGATAATCCTAATGCTCTCTAGCAAATTTCAGACGGGCCCGAACAAGTACTGGCTTAAGCAGGGGGTCATGTCTGGCTCTGCAAGATCTGACTCCCTGGCGGCGTAGTGTGTTACTGATGGTAGTCTTTATTAAGGTGGTCCCAGCGTTATGCAGGTCATTCAATAGATCCCCCGTGTGGTTCTGTGTTTTTGCTCACAGTGTTGTGATCTTTTTGACCCCACGGAGTGAGATCTTGCGTGGAGCCCCAGATCGAGGGAGATTATTAGTGGTCTTGTATATCTTCCATTTTCTTATTATTGCTTCCACTGTTGATTTCATCGCGTCAAGCTGCTTGCCTATTGCAGATTCAGTTTTACCAACCTGGTGCAGGGCTACAATTTGGTTTCTGGTGTCCTTCAACAGCTCTATGGTCTTCACCATAGTGGAGTTTGGAGAGTTACTGTTTGAGGTTGTGGACAGGTGCCTTTTATATACCCATAACAAGTTCAAACAGGTGCCATTACTACATGTAATGAGTGGAGGACAGGGGAGCCTCTTAAAGAAGAAGTTACAGGTCTGTGAGAGACAGAAATCCTGCATGTTTTTAGGTGACCCGCCTTACCCGTTACCTCTCCACTCACTCCCTTTTAGACCCTTCACAGTTCGGCTTCCGCCCCCTACATTCGACTGAAACTGCACTCATCAAAGTGACCAATGACCTTCTGACAGCAAAACGTAATGGTGACCACTCTCTGCTCATTGTTCTCGACCTTTCTGCAGCTTTCGACACACTTGACCACCGTCTCCTACTGTCTAGGCTTCAGTCACTAGGCATTAAGGACACTGCTCTCTCCTGGTTCTCTTCCTATCTTTCTGACCGCTCCTTCAGTGTTTTGTTCTCTGGCTCCACGTCATCTTCTCTTCCTCTCACTGTCGGTGTACCCCAGGGCTCAGTCCTTGGCCCCCTTCTCTTCTCTCTCTACACGGCCCCAATTGGACAGACCATAAGCAGATTTGGCATTCAGTACCATCTTTATGCTGATGGCACACAACTATACACGTCATCCCATGACCTTACCCCCGCTGTACTACAGAATGCCACCGACTGTCTGTCCGCAGTCTCCAACATCATGTCCGCTCTCTATCTGAAACTCAACCTCTCCAAAACTGAACTTCTTCTGCTCCCGCCGTCTACTAACCTCCCTAAATCTGACATTTCTCTCTCTGTGGGCAGCACCATAATAACACCCCGGCAGCAGGCTCGCTGTCTGGGTGTTATGTTTGACACCAATCTCTCCTTCTCCTCCCATATACAATCTCTTGCCTGCTCTTGCTGCCTACACCTAAAGAACATCTCTAGAATCAGCCCTTTTCTCACCATGGAAACAACAAAAACCCTCACTGTAGCATTGATCCACTCCCGCCTGGACTACTGCAATGCTCTATTACTTGGCCTCCCCATTACTCGACTATCCCCTCTCCAGTCCATCCTCAATGCAGCAGCCAGGGTCATCCATCTGGCTAATCGGTACTCGGACGCGTCCGCTCTTCGCCAGTCCTTACACTGGCTGCCCATTCATTATAGGATACAATTCAAAGTACTTGTTCTCACCCACAAAGCTCTCCACAGTGCAGCACCCCCCTACATCTCCTCCCTCATTTCTATCTATCGGCCTAACTGACTGCTGCGCTCTGCAAACGACTTTTGACTAAACTCTGCACTAATCCGCACCTCCCACTCCCGACTCCAAGACTTCTCCCGCGCTGCGCCAATCCTCTGGAATGCTCTACCCCAAGAAATTAGGACTATCCACAATTTGCATGGTTTCAGGCGCTCTCTCAAAACACATTTGTTCAGAGCGGCCTATCACATTCACTAATCAAAGTCATTCTATGTGTAAGTGTGTATGTGTAGCCCATTCACTATCTTCATCCATCCCTCACTCCCTCAAGATGGCTGGACCATCATTGTAAATGCACCATTGTATATCCACACCTGTACTTTGTATCTCCCCCACCTCATTGTAGATTGTAAGCTCTCACGAGCAGGGGCGGCTTATTTTGCTTTAATTATTGTATTGTTAACGTTTGTTACTTATGACTTGCGTCTTGAAACTATTAAACTGTAAAGCGTTGCGGAATATGTTGGCGCTATATAAATAAAGATTATTATTATTTATTATTATTATTATTATTATAGGTGACCAAATACTTATTTTTCACCATAATTTGAAAAAAATAAATCTTGCCAAATCAGACAAGGTGATTTTCTGGATTTGTTTTCTCATTCTGACTCTCATAGTTGTGGTCTACCTATGATGTCAATTACAGGCCTCTCTTATCTTTTTAAGTGGGAGAGCTTGCACAATTGGTGGCTGACTAAACACTATTTTTTCCTCACTGTAAATGACCCGATTGCTATCCTTCATACAACCTGGGCCTTTTATTTTTTTTTGTGACAGTTTGCAGTTACTTATTGAGGGGCAGGTACCTACAAAATGCCCCTTAAAACCACAAAGAAAACAACCAGTTTTTGCCCCAAATCACTGGTGGATAGGTACCATGAGTTGACCACCCCAAATGCATGGGTTCTTGATGGGCTCAGACCTAGGATTATTAAGCACTAGACCCCCAGTAGATATTGGTGCCTCCACTGCTCTGTCCCGGAGACAACGGTCCAAACGGATAGCCAGAGACATGATGGCTTCTAAGGAAACCGAGGTCTCATACAGAATTAAGGCGCCTTTAACCTCCTACAAAAGACCCGGACAAAAAGGCCTCCCTAAATAGCACAAACTTATCCTGACGTCCAGAGAACCTATCCGGCAAAGCTAAGTAAGGTTCAGTTGGGAATCTACCTCTGAAACTGGGGTTTGTGTTTGGTACTGTAATATCACAGAATGCAGGTCTGCCACCTACTGTGACAGATTGTGCAGCTGTTCCAACAGAGCAGCAACAGGGTCCTTTATTGACCTTAATAAGGTGGGCCAGGAAAAATGTCATACTCCACTAAGGAACCAGACGGCGCACGGTGGGACAGATGGGAAGGAAAGCACTGTGACTAGGGAAAGTTTAAAGGGGCACTCCTGAATCTTGCCTTGCACAACCCTGAGCTCTCTGACATCCCTAGATGGGTTCTTTCACTCCGTGTGGTGATCATGAGCCTAATCCCTATCTTGCTCTAGATAAGGCCTGGCTAGTGCATGGCGCAGCAGGAACACTAGTCCTGCTTAATAAAAAGACACAAAGGGAGACAGACAAGGGTAAAGAAAACAGCAATCACTCTTAGCGCACCCAGACTAAAGGGTATGCCACACTAAACAATATCGCTAACGGGATCGCTAAAAAACGTCACTATTTAGCGATCCTGTTAGCGATGTTGTTCAGTGCGGCAGCTTCCAGCGACGAGCTTCCTGCTGTGATCTCGCTCGTCGCTGGAATCGTTCCGGACCCTATTTTCTCGTCGGCGCTCCCGCTGGGTAAGTATCTAATCGCTGTGTGGAACCTTTTCTTAGCGATTTAGCGGTACTTTTGTACCGCTAAAGTCGTTAAGAAGATCGCTAACGGCGATAGCGTCGTTAACTATATCGCTAAATGTGGCGCACTTAGCGATATAGAAACAATCCCGCTAGCGATCGCATTAGTATGCGTCGTTATCGTGATGGCTAGCGGGATTGTTTAGTGTGGCAGTACCTTAAGGAATGGTATACAGTCATGGCCAAAAGTTTTGAGAATGACGCAAATATTAATTTTTACAAAGTCTACTGCTTCATTTTTTCTAATGGCAATTTGCATATACTCCAGAATGTTATAAAGAGTGATCAGCTTAACAGCAATTACTTGCAAAGTCAATATTTGGCTAGAAAATGAACTTTATCCCCCAAAACACATTTCAACATCATTGCAGCCCTGCCTTAAAAGGACCAGCTAACCTCTTTTCAGTGATTGCTCCATTAACACAGGTGTGGTGTGTTAGGGTGTGAGTTCCCGCTGCTGCACAGGGGGAGTCTCGAACCGGCCCCGCTGCGGTCTCCCATTCATCTCCGGCTGCAGTGCAGCCTGCTCAGCAGAGACGTCGGTCCAAGCGTCTTGCCCACTCCACTACTGTGCAGTGACTTGCTGCTGTCTTTCCTGGATCTGCTATTATAGCCAGTGCTGGAGCAGACGTCTTTGGAACAAAGTCCTGCGTTTTCCCTTCTGAGCATGCCCAGAGTGAGATCTCTCATTGGAGATCAGGGGTCACATGCTCAAGTACTGCAGCGGCTCCTATTGGTCCGCCAGGAAGGCCCTGCGATTATTGATGTTCTGAAACAAGTTTCATTGGTCCTTGTTTCTGGTAGGTCCTGTAGCTGTTGCTATAAAAGGGTAGCATGGCTGGGCCA
Source organism: Oophaga sylvatica (assembly GCA_033576555.1). Classification (NCBI taxonomy): domain Eukaryota; kingdom Metazoa; phylum Chordata; class Amphibia; order Anura; family Dendrobatidae; genus Oophaga; species Oophaga sylvatica. Next base: position 23,808,652 of record JARQOD010000001.1, read on the forward strand.
CCATGCGCTAATATCAACCATTGTATGCTATGCGCCAGTGTGATCATGCGTGTGTGTGGTTAGGGACCCGGCTGAAATAAACCACTAGAATACCGACTTAATCGGTGAGGAGTTTGGTATGGTAGCTGGTCAGGGTCGGTGTCCTAGATGCCCTAGATTACCGGCATAACCGGTGAGGAGTTTTGATTGCCGTATTCAGGGTCTGGCGTTCAGACGCCATAGATTGCGGGTGACTCCCGCGAGGACATTAGCACATGATCACGCTTTATGTATGCTTAGCACTTAACTGTGTACCTGAGAGCCTGACAGGACACAGTGCTTTTTCTCAGCGGCCCTGTGACGTAACAGGGTTCGCTTTCTACGCTAGACAGCGCCCTAGCGTGTTTTCTTTGCGACTCAGTTGTGTCTAGTGAGTGCGCACACATCGCCATATAGCGCTGCGGTTCTCTTTCTTGCGGCTCTGTGGATTAACAGAGTTCGCACTTATTGCCACAGCGCATTACGGCGTTTATGTTAGTGACTCTGCGGGATAACAGAGTTTGCTTCTCGCGCCATTTTTACTAGCAGCAGGCTCCACTTGCACGGTGGACCCCGGGCTGCGAACGCACCTCTCTACATTATATATTTGGTGCGTTCCGCAGACCCTTAACATAATATTAGCGCCAGGGTCTGGCTAGTAAAATGGCGGATGACCAGCGTCTAAGGCAGTACATCCAGCAGCTGGAGGGTAGGTTGGCGGCTCTTGAGCGCACAACCTCAGCTGTGGATGTTACCGCAGTCGCTGTTCAGGCTGCTAGCGTGGCTGCAGCCAGTTTGTCCTCTGCCACCTCTGCCCCTACGTTATCCCACCTCCCGCTTCCTGACAAGTTTGCCGGTGACAGCAAGCAATGTCGGGGATTCGTGAGTCAGTGCTCAATACAGCTCGAGCTTCTGGCTGCACGTTTCCCCACGGATCGGGCACAAGTGGGTTTTGTATTATCTCTACTCTCGGGCAGAGCATTGGAATGGGCAACGCCGCTGTGGGAGCGAGACGATCGTGTGGTGCGGAGTGCTTCTCGGTTTTTAGAGGCTCTGAAAAAGGTCTTTTTAGGACCTCAGGTCACGCACGATACTGCGCTCCAACTGCTGGCAATGTCACAGGGCTTGTCCATGGTCAGCCAGTTCTCAGTCCAATTTCGGACTTTGGCCTCTGAATTAGAGTGGCCAGATAAAGTTCTTATTCCAGTGTTCTGGAGAGGACTGGCAGATCATGTAAAGGACGCTTTGGCTACCAGGGAGATTCCTGCCACACTGGAGAAACTCATTTCTATATCTACCCGCATCGACCTCCGTTTTCACGAGCGGAGGTTAGAGCGGACTCAGTGTAGGCAGAGGTTTCGGCTGGCACCCACCTTTGCCAAACCTGTTGAATTTCCTGTTCGGGCGTCCGACTCCCCAGAAACCGTGGAGACTTCTCGAGTGGAATCTAAGTCTCGGACCACTCGCGTATCCGTGGTCTGTAGAGTATGCCAGCAGCCAGGACATTATGCCAATAGATGTCCCCAGCGATCACGTACACGTTCGCGTCTAGTGACCATGGGAGGAGGTTCAATAGAGTCAACAGCATTCGCCTCCAAGCTGTCCTTTAAAGGGACAATCTCTTTTGGTCAATCCACTCTAACAGTTGAGCTTTGTGTGGATTCTGGAGCAGAGGGGAACTTTATGTCCTCTGCTTTTGCTCTCCGTCACACAATACCTCAGGTGATGCTCACCAAACCGGTGACTGTTCGAGTGGTGAATGGCTCCATACTGTCATGGGTGTATCGCCACGAAGATCGTCGCGATTACACATTCTGACTTCTCGCAGCTGAGTTGCTGTTTCTTTGTGTTTGGCAGTGAGGGAGTTAATTCTACCTAGCTCTGTGCTAAGACTAGGTCCAGCCTCGCCCGGCTGCAGTTTGATTATGCACTAATTAGCTTCCTTTATATACCTGCCAGTCTGCTTGGGAGATGCCGGTGAAAGCATTCATACAGACCAGCAGATAGGATCGGTTCTGAGAAGACTTAAGCTAAGAGCTCCTTTGTGGTTTCTCCTCTCCTCGCTTATAGTTTATCTCCTAGACCTTTTGTGTTCCCTCTGTGTTTAAGTGTTGTATGCAAGACAGTATTTACTTTATACCCTGTCTGTCTCGTTTGTCTTTACTGTTTATTAAGCGGTGACCTGCCCATATCCCTGTGGTGGTAATCAGTGTCCTTCTAAGGACTAGATTACAGTGGTCAGCGACTTATAGGAGATAGGGTTACGCTGGCGGCCTGGACCTCTGTACCATTAACAGTACCTCCAGGTAGAGGGACTAGTCAGGACCCCAGTTTAGGGTCAGTATAGACCCCGGTCCACCTCTAGCCTGAGACAGCGTGAAACAGATCCAGTATAGATCCTCAGTACTTCGGATATTATGTCAGGTAATACTATGTTATCAAATACTATATGTTCATGTTGATATAACCTATTTATATGTTATATAGAATGTTGTCCCACTTGATATAGATTACTGACATTATCTATAACTGTTATACAGCGTGATATTTTCACCGGCCATACTAAAAAGATTCTCCCCAGCTACCATGGATCCAGTAGCCCAGCTTGCCCTGCAGTTGCAGAGTTTGTCCATGGAGCTGACGGACATTAAGTCCAAGGTTTTGTTCCCCCCGGAGCAATCCAGATCTGAACCTAAAGTTGCTCTCCCGGACAGGTTCACTGGTGGGCGGGACAAATTTTTTACCTTCCGGGAGGCATGTAAGTTATATTTTCGGCTACGGCCTTGGTCATCGGGGAGTGAAGAGCAGAGGGTGGGAATTGTCATCTCGCTCTTACAAGGGGACCCTCAATCCTGGGCGTTCTCTCTTCCTCCGGGCTCCCCGGCTCTTCAGTCAGTAGATCGATTTTTTACTGCCCTGGGTCTGGTATATGATGACCCAGATCGGGTCTCCCTTGCTGAAACGAAGTTACGTAAGATACAGCAGGGAGATCGTCCGGCGGAGGAGTTTTCTTCTGAGTTCCGTAGATGGGCCACAGATACTCAGTGGAATGACCAGCTCTTAGGAGCCAGTTTTGTCAAGGGTTATCTGACAAATTAAAAGACGTGTTGGCTCAGTATGATTCTCCCCCGTCTCTGGAGGCCGCTATGGCCCTTGCTATTTGCATTGATAGACGGCTTCGGGAGAGGTGCGAGGTAACTCCGCCCCCTGTTATGACTCCACCCACTACTAAAGTCCCTTATATTGAGGTTCCCCTGGTCTGTTCTGAGGAACCTATGCAGTTGGGAGGGACATCTTTTCGAGGGAGGGGATCGGCGGTGCGCCGCAAGACAAGAAAGTGTTTCTTCTGCGGGAGAGAGGGGCATTTTGTTGAGGGGTGTCCATCCCGTGCCTCGCTGAGCAAGAAGTCGCCGGAAAACTGTTAATCCCAGGTTGTGTGGTGGACGACAACCTGGGAGTATGTATTTCGTCCCCAGGTCCGTCTCAGTTTCTCGTACCAGCGGAGGTGGTGGTAGGTACGAGAGCTGAGAGGATTTCTGTTCTTCTTGATAGTGGGTCCGGGGCTAATCTGGTGGACGCTCGGTTTGCCCAGGTGCAAGGTATGCAACTGAGTGTATTGGCCAAACCGATCCCTATTTTCTCTATTGACGCCAGGCCTCTCGGTCAAGGTAGCTTTGTACAAGCTGTTCATAACATAGACCTTCGAGTAGGGGCATTACATAAAGAACGATTGTCTTGTTATGTGTTGGAGGGTCTTCCTACTCCTATTGTGTTGGGACTTCCTTGGTTGGCTAAACATAACCCAGTGATTAATTGGCAATCCAGAGAGATAAGCCAGTGGAGTGAATTTTGCAAGAGTAACTGCATGAACACGGTCATCAGTGCGGTCGTGCCTAGAACTTTGCCTCCTTTTCTGGAGGACTTTGAGGATGTGTTCTCTGAGGAGGGGTGTCAAGAATTACCTCCTCATCGCGCGTATGACTGTTCAATAAAATTGCTTCCTGATGCTAAGTTACCTAAATCTAGGTTATATAACCTTTCTGGTCCTGAGAGGCAGGCTATGAAGGATTATATTTCGGAAAGTCTGGCCAAGGGGCATATTAGACCTTCATCTTCCCAGTGGCCGCGGGGTTCTTCTTTGTGAAGAAAAAAGATGGAGGCCTACGCCCTTGCTTGGATTTCCGTGAGCTTAATCGGATTACTGTCCGAGATCCGTATCCGCTCCCACTTATTCCTGATCTCTTGAATCAGATTGTGGGCGCCAAATGGTTCTCTAAGTTGGATCTCAGGGGGGCGTATAATCTGATTAGGATAAAGGAGGGGGATGAGTGGAAGATGGCGTTTAACACTCCGGAGGGACATTATGAGAACCTTGTCATGCCTTTTGGTCTGACTACTGCCCCGGCGGTGTTTCAACATTTTGTTAATGACATCTTTCGCCACCTTGTGGGGCAGTTTGTGGTCGTTTATTTAGATGACATCTTAATTTACTCGCGAGATCTTGTGTCTCATCAGGAGCATGTGAGACAGGTGTTGCAGATCTTGCGAGACAATAAACTGTACGCCAAATGGGAAAAGTGTGTATTCGCCGTACAGGAACTTCAGTTTTTGGGTTTCCTGGTGTCAGCTTCCGGTTTCCGTATGGACCCTGGGAAAGTGAGAGCAGTGCTTGAATGGGATCGGCCAGAGGATCTTAAGGCACTGCAACGTTTCCTGGGGTTTGCTAACTACTACCGGAAATTTATTCGTAATTTCTCATCTGTTGTCAAACCTCTCACTGACATGACAAAAAAGGGACGGATTTTTCTAGGTGGTCTGACAAAGCTTGTCAAGCATTTTCCTCCTTGAAAAAATGTTTTGCTTCGGCACCCATACTTATTCAACCTGATGCATCACAACCGTTCATTGTGGAGGTAGACGCGTCTGACGTAGGGGTGGGTGCGGTATTATCCCAAGGTCCGTCCCCTGGTAAATGGCATCCGTGCGCTTTCTTCTCTAAAAAATTGTCGTCCGCCGAGAGGAATTATGATGTCGGCAATAGGGAACTCTTGGCCATTAAGTTGGCTTTTGAGGAATGGCGTCACTTTTTGGAGGGGGCAGTCCACCCGGTCACCGTCGTTACTGATCACAAGAACCTCCTGTATTTAGAATCTGCAAAGCGTCTGAATTCCAGACAAGCTAGATGGTCGTTGTTTTTTACCAGGTTTAATTTTGTCGTCACATATCGTCCTGGGTCAAAAAATGTTAAGGCTGATGCCTTATCTCGTAGTTTCCCAGGGCCGGGAAGACGGATGACCCGGTTCCTATTCTTCAGGAGGGAGTTGTGGTGTCGGCTGTATGCTCTGAACTTGAGGAGGAAATATTGGAGGCTCAGGGGGACGCCCCTGTAGGACCTCCAGGGAAACTGTTTGTTCCAGATCAGTTAAGACAAAAAGTTATCGAGGCACATCATAATTCTGCTTTGGCAGGACACCCAGGGAGTAAAGCAACTGTGGATCTCCTTTCTCGCCGGTTTTGGTGGCCTAACTTAAATAAAGAGGTAGTAACTTTTGTCGCGTCCTGTGGGGTTTGTGCTCGCTCTAAGACCCCACATACCCGTCCGTCTGGGACCCTCTTACCTTTGAAAATTCCGGAGCGTCCATGGACTCATCTGTCTATGGACTTCATTACGGACCTCCCTCCGTCGTCAGGGAAAACTGTCATACTAGTTGTAGTTGACAGCTTCAGTAAGATGGCACATTTCATTGCTCTTCCTGCTCTTCCTAATGCTAAAACTCTGGCGCAGGTGTTCATTGGGGAGATTGTGAGACTTCACGGGTTGCCTTCTGATGTGGTGTCAGATAGGGGGTCTCAGTTTGTGTCCAAATTCTGGAGGGCATTTTGTTCACGTCGGGGGATGCAATTGTCATTTTCCTCGGCTTTTCATCCGCAGACCAATGGTCAGACAGAGCGTCTGAATCAGAGCCTAGAGACATATCTTCGGTGTTTTGTCTCAGAGAACCAGGAGGACTGGTCTTCTTTCTTGCCGCTGGCAGAGTTCGCTCTTAACAATAGGCGGAGCGAGTCCACTGGTAAGTCCCCGTTTTTTGGGGCATATGGTTTTCATCCCCAGTTTTGTACTTTCAATGGGGGGGGGCCCTTCTGGGGTTCCTGAGGAGGAACGATTCTCGTCGTCACTTGCTTCAGTGTGGAGAGGAGTGCTGAATAATCTGAGTGCTATGGGGAACCGTTACAAACGTATGGCTGATAGGAGGAGAGTGTCTGGTCCGGACCTTAGTGTGAACGATCTGGTATGGTTGTCTACCAAGAATATTAAACTCAAGGTTCCCTCCTGGAAACTGGGTCCCAGGTTCATCGGGCCGTACAGGATCAGTTCTATAATTAATCCTGTGGCATTTCGTCTGGACCTCCCTCCTACGTTTAAAATCCATAATGTGTTCCACAAATCGTTGCTTAAGAGGTACGTGGCGCCAGTTATACCGTCACCTCTACCTCCTCCTCCAGTGGTGGTCAATGGTAACTTGGAATTTCAGGTGTCGAAGATCATTGACTCACGTCTGAATCGCCGGTCCCTTCAGTACTTGGTTCATTGGAAGGGGTATGGTCCTGAGGAGAGGACGTGGGTTCCTGCGTCTGATATTAACGCAGATCGATTGGTTCGGACCTTCCACACAACTCACCTGGGCAAACCTGGCCCTGAGGTCCGGAGGCCCCTCGTAGAAGGGGGGGTACTGTCATGGGTGTATCGCCACGAAGATCGTCGCGATTACACATTCTGACTTCTCGCAGCTGAGTTGCTGTTTCTTTGTGTTTGGCAGTGAGGGAGTTAATTCTACCTAGCTCTGTGCTAAGACTAGGTCCAGCCTCGCCCGGCTGCAGTTTGATTATGCACTAATTAGCTTCCTTTATATACCTGCCAGTCTGCTTGGGAGATGCCGGTGAAAGCATTCATACAGACCAGCAGATAGGATCGGTTCTGAGAAGACTTAAGCTAAGAGCTCCTTTGTGGTTTCTCCTCTCCTCGCTTATAGTTTATCTCCTAGACCTTTTGTGTTCCCTCTGTGTTTAAGTGTTGTATGCAAGACAGTATTTACTTTATCCCCTGTCTGTCTCGTTTGTCTTTACTGTTTATTAAGCAGTGACCTGCCCATATCCCTGTGGTGGTAATCAGTGTCCTTCTAAGGACTAGATTACAGTGGTCAGGGACTTATAGGAGATAGGGTTACGCTGGCGGCCTGGACCTCTGTAACATTAACAGTACCTCCAGGTAGAGGGACTAGTCAGGACCCCAGTTTAGGGTCAGTATAGACCCCGGTCCACCTCTAGCCTGAGACAGCGTGAAACAGATCCAGTATAGATCCTCAGTACTTTGGATATTATGTCAGGTAATACTATGTTATCAAATACTATATGTTCATGTTGATATAACCTATTTATATGTTATATAGAATGTTGTCCCACTTGATATAGATTACTGACATTATCTATAACTGTTATACAGCGTGATACATACTGCCCTCACAGATCACACATCAGACAATCCCTCTCACATTAGCTATGTCTCCTTCCCATCAGGAGATTATTTCTTTCCTTGTCCTTCCTGAGGGTATAGATGAGGCTCTGCTGGGAGTACCCTGGCTTCGTCTTCACTCCCCACATATTGAGTGGTCCTCTGGGAAGATACGGGGTTGGAGTGAGTCTTGTAGAGGTAAATGTGTGAGGGAGTGTGTTCAAGTTGCTACTACAGGGATACCCGCGGATCTCACTTCCCTGCCCAAGTGCTATTGGTCCTATGTAGACGTGTTCTCCAAAAAGGCTGCGGAGACTCTTCCGCCTCACCGCCCCTATGACTGTCCTATTGACCTCTTGCCTGGAGCAGAACCTCCCCGGGGAAGGGTCTATCCTCTCTCTCTCCCGGAGACGGAGGCTATGTCCCAATACATTCAGGAAAATCTGGCAAGAGGGTTCATCAGGAAGTCAGTGTCACCTGCTGGGGCAGGGTTCTTCTTTGTGCAAAAGAAGAACGGAGAATTACGTCCCTGCATAGATTACAGGGGTCTTAACGCCATTACCGTTAAGAATAAATACCTTTAATTTCTGAGCTCTTTGATAGGCTTCGGGGAGCAAGGGTATTTACCAAATTAGACCTGCGGGGTGCTTACAACCTGATTCGTATCCGCGAGGGGGACGAGTGGAAGACGGCTTTTAATACCAGGGATGGGCACTATGAGTATCTGGTGATGCCCTTTGGGCTCTGTAACGCCCCAGCCGTTTTCCAAGACTTTGTTAATGACATCTTCCGGGATATGCTTTCCACCTCGGTCGTGGTCTATCTGGATGATATTCTCATCTTCTCTCCAGATATTGACTCTCACCGGAAAGATGTCTGCAGGGTCTTCGACCTCTTGCGGGCAAATTCCCTTTATGCAAAGTTGGAGAAATGCGTGTTTGAGCAGGAGTCTTTACCATTCTTGGGCTATATCATCTCCGCCCAGGGATTGGCTATGGATCCTGCCAAATTACAAGCTGTGATGGACTGGCAAGAACCTCATTCCCTTAAAGCGGTGCAGCGCTTTATGGGGTTCATTAATTATTATCGCCAGTTCATTCCCCATTTCTCAACTTTGGTAGCTCCTGTGGTTGCCCTCACCAAAAAGGGAGCTAATCCCAAATTGTGGTCTGAAGAGGTCTCCAAGGAATTCACTTCTATTAAGTCCCATTTCGCTAGCGCTCCCATTCTACATCGCCCCGATGTTGATAAGCCATTTATATTGGAGGTGGATGCCTCGTCCGTTGGTGCTGGAGCAGTCCTCTTCCAAAAGGATGCTCAAGGTCGGAAGCATCCATGCTTCTTTTTCTCCAAGACCTTCACACCAGCGGAGAGGAATTATTCCATCGGGGACAGGGAGTTGCTAGCAATGAAGTTGGCTTTCTCGGAGTGGAGACATCTGTTGGAGGGAGCTCGCTTTCCCTTCCAAGTCTTCACGGATCACAAAAATTTGGTATATCTTCAGACAGCCCAGCGGCTTAATTCTCGCCAGGCCAGATGGTCCTTGTTCTTCTCCCGGTTTCATTTCACTCTGCATTTCCTCTCGGGAGAGAAGAACATTCGTGCCGACGCTCTCTCTCGCTCTGTAGTGTCCTCTGAGGAGGAGGTGGAAGAGCCTCGGCTTATCATCCCCACAGAGAGTCTGAGAACAGTGGCCCCGGTTTCGCTAGAGTCTGTGCCCCGGGCAAGACTTTGTGCCTACCAATTTGCGACCGGAGGTACTCTCTTGGGCACATTCGTCCAGGGTGGGTGGACACTTTGGGGCAAAGAGGACATCTGAATTGCTGGCGAGGACATATTGGTGGCCGCATATGGTCCGTGACATTGGGGACTATGTTCTGGCGTGTGTCTCCTGCGCCAAGAATAAGTCTCCACGACAACGGCCAGCCGGGTTACTTTACCCTTTGCCGGTGGCAGACAGGCCCTGGGAGATGGTTGGGATGGACTTTGTGGTGGGCTTGCCCAAGTCTCGGGGTTGCACCATCATTTGGGTAATCACCGACCATTTTATCAAAATGGTGCATTTGGTGCCGCTTCCACGGTTACCATCTGCACGGGCTCTGGCAGCGTTGTTCGTTAGGCACATCTTCCGTCTACACGGCATGCCGGACAAAATTGTCAGTGACCGAGGTCCCCAGTTTGCGTCTCGGTTCTGGAGAGAGCTTTGTCGTCTACTCAGTATTGAGTTAAATCTCTCTTCAGCGTACCATCCTGAGACGAATGGGTTGGTAGAGAGGGCCAACCAGACCTTGGTCACCTATCTAAGACATTTTGTCTCGGCCAGGCAGGATGACTGGGCATCCTTGCTACCATGGGCTGAGTTTGCACTAAACAATGCTGTGGCTGATTCCACCGGACAGACTCCATTCCTCCTAAACTACGGTCAGCATCCGTGGGTTCCGGTGCCCATGCCTGTGTCTTCCGCCGACTCCAGGGTGGCAGACTGGGCTGTGGAGGCACGGGACATTTGGGACCGTACCCAGGATGCCATTCAGGCATCCAAGGAGAGGATGAGGTCCTCCGCCGACGCACATCGGCGCCCCGCTCCAACATTTGCTCCTGGGGACATGGTGTGGCTCTCCGCCCATAACATCAGGCTGCGAGTTGAGTCCACTAAGTTGGCACCCCGCTACCTGGGTCCTTTCAAGGTCCTCGAGCAGGTTAACCCTGTGGTATACCGTTTGGCTCTTCCACCACGTCTGGGTATCTCCGACACCTTTCATGTATCCCTCCTGAAACCCGTGCTCATGTCCCGGTTTTCTGAGTCATCTGCCGGGACATCGGGTTCATCTACGGATGACCATGAGGTGAACGCCATCGTAGGGTGTAAGGTGGTACGGGGCAAAAAGTTTTATTTGGTGGACTGGAGGGGCTATGGGCCTGAGGATAGGTCTTGGGAGCCTGCTGAGCATGTTCATGCTCCGCAGCTCATCGCTGCCTTTGAACGCAGCGAGGCCCAGAGAAGGGGGGGCCCTAGGAGGGGGGTAATGTTAGGGTTCGAGTTCCCGCTGCTGCACAGGGGGAGTCTCAAACCGGCCCCGCTGCGGTCTCCCATTCATCTCCGGCCGCAGTGCAGCCTGCTCAGCAGAGACGTCGGTCCAAGCGTCTTGCCCACTCCACTACTGTGCAGTGACTTGCTGCTGTCTTTCCTGGATCTGCTATTATAGCCAGTGCTGGAGCAGACGTCTTTGGAACAAAGTCCTGCGTTTTCCCTTCTGAGCATGCCCAGAGTGAGATCTCTCATTGGAGATCAGGGGTCACATGCTCAGGTACTGCAGCGGCTCCTATTGGTCCGCCAGGAAGGCCCTGCGATTATTGATGTTCTGAAACAAGTTTCATTGGTCCTTGTTTCTGGCAGGTCCTGTAGCTGTTGCTATAAAAGGGTAGCATGGCTGGGCCGCCATGCGCTAATATCAACCATTGTATGCTATGTGCCAGTGTGATCATGCGTATGTGTGGTTAGGGACCCGGCTGAAATAAGCCACTAGAATACCGACTTAATCGGTGAGGAGTTTGGTATGGTAGCTGGTCAGGGTCGGTGTCCTAGATGCCCTAGATTACCGGCATAACCGGTGAGGAGTTTTGATTGCCGTATTCAGGGTCTGGCGTTCAGACGCCATAGATTGCGGGTGACTCCCGCGAGGACATTAGCACATGATCACGCTTTATGTACGCTTAGCACTTAACTGTGTACCTGAGAGCCTGACAGGACACAGTGCTTTTTCTCAGCGGCCCTGTGACGTAACAGGGTTCGCTTTCTACGCTAGACAGCGCCCTAGCGTGTTTTCTTTGCGACTCAGTTGTGTCTAGTGAGTGCGCACACATCGCCATATAGCGCTGCGGCTCTCTTTCTTGCGGCTCTGTGGATTAACAGAGTTCGCACTTATTGCCACAGCGCATTACGGCGTTTATGTTAGCGACTCTGCGGGATAACAGAGTTTGCTTCTCGCGCCATTTTTACTAGCAGCAGGCTCCGCTTGCACGGTGGACCCCGGGCTGCGAACGCACCTCTCTACATTATATATTTGGTGCGTTCCGCAGACCCTTAACAGGGTGTTGATGAGGACATGGCTGGAGATCAATCTGTCATGATTAACTAAGAATGACACCACTGGACACTTTAAAAGGAGGCTGGTGCTTGGCATCATTGTTTCTCTTCTGTTAACCATGGTTATCTCTAAAGAAACACGTGCAGTCATCATTGCAATGCGCAAAAATGGCCTAACAGGAAGAGTATCGCAGCTAGAAAGATTGCACCTCAGTCAACAATCTATCGCATCATCAAGAACTTCAAGGAGAGAGGTTCCATTGTTGCCAAAAAGGCTTCAGGGCGCCCAAGAAAGACCAGCAAGCGCCAGGACCGTCTCTTAAAAGTGTTTCAGCTGCGGGATCGGGCTACCAGCAGTGCAGAGCTTGCTCAGGAATGGCAGCAGGCATGTGTGAGTGCATCTGCACGCACTGTGAGGCGGAGACTCTTGGAGCAAGGCCTGGTCTCAAGGAGGGCAGCAAAGAAGCCACTTCTCTCCAGAAAAAACATCATGGACAGACTGATATTCTGCAAAAGGTACAGGCAGTGGACTGCTGAGGACTGGGGTAAAGTTATTTTCTCTGATGAATCCCCTTTTTGATTGTTTGGGACATCAGGAAAACGCCTCATTCGGAGAAGACAAGGTGTGCGCTACCACCAGTCTTGTCTCATGCCAACTGTTAAGCATCCTGAAACCATTCATGTGTGGGGTTGCTTCTCAGCCAAGGGAATCGGCTCTCTCACAGTCTTGCCTAAAAACACAGCCATGAATAAAGAATGGTACTAGAATGTCCTCCAAGATCAACTTCTCCCAACCCTCCAAGAGCAGTTTGGCAATCAACAATGCCTTTTCCAGCATGATGGAGCACCTTGCCATAAAGCAAAGGTGATAACTAAATGGCTCAGGGAGCAAAACATAGAGATTTTGGGTCCATGGCCTGGAAATAATAATAATAATAATAATAATAATCTTTATTTATATAGGGCCAACATATTCCGCAGCGCTTTACAGTGTAACAGTTTCAAAACGTAAGTCATAAGTAACAACGTTAACAATACAATAATTAAAGCAAAATAAGCCGCCCCTGCTCGTGAGAGCTTACAATCTATAATGAGGTGGGGGAGATACAAAGTACAGGTGTGTATATACAATGGTGCATTTACAATGATGGTCCAGCCATCTTGAGGGAGTGAGGGATGGATGGAGATAGTGAATGGGCTACACATGCACACTTAAACATAGAACGACTTTGATTAGTGAATGTGATAGGCTGCTCTGAACAAATGTATTTTGAGAGAGCGCCTGAAACCATGCAAATTGTGGATAGTCCTAATTTCTTGGGGTAGAGCATTCCAGAGGATTGGCGCAGCGCGGGAGAAGTCTTGGAGTCGGGAGTGGGAGGTACGGATTAGTGCAGAGGTTAGTCGAAAGTCGTTTGCAGAGCGCAGCAGTCGGTTAGGCCGATAGATAGAAATGAGGGAGGAGATGTAGGGGGGTGCTGCACTGTGGAGAGCTTTGTGGGTGAGAACCAGTACTTTGAATTGGATCCTATAATGAATGGGCAGCCAGTGTAAGGACTGGCGAAGAGCGGACGCGTCCGAGTACCGATTAGCCAGATGGATGACCCTGGCTGCTGCATTAAGGATGGACTGGAGAGGGGATAGTCGAGTAATGGGGAGGCCAAGTAATAGAGTGTTGCAGTAGTTCAGGCGGGAGTGGATCAATGCTACAGTGAGGGTTTTTGTTGTTTCCATGGTGAGAAAAGGGCGGATTCTAGAGATGTTCTTTAGGTGTAGACGGCAAGAGCGGGCAAGAGATTGTATATGGGAGGTGAAGGAGAGATTGGTGTCAAACATAACACCCAGACAGCGAGCCTGCTGCCGGGGTGTTATTATGGTTATTATGGAAACTCCCCAGATCTTAATCCCATTGAGAACTTGTGGTCAATCATCAAGAGACGGTGGGACAAACAAAAACCTAAAAATTCTGACAAAATGAAAGCATTGATTGTGCAAGAATGGACTGCTATCAGTCAGGATTTGGTCCAGAAGTTGATTGAGAGCATGCCAGGGAGAATTGCAGAGGTCCTGAAGAAGAAGGGTCAACACTGCAAATATTGACTTGCTGCATTAACTCATTCTAACTGTCAATATAAGCTTTTGTTACTCATATGTTTGCAATATTATATTTCTGTCTGTGATAAAAAACATCTGTCAAACACACATAAAAACCAGAGGGCAGCAGATCATGTGAAAATATAATATTTGGGTCATTCTCAAAACTTTTGGCCATGACTGTACAGCGGGAAAGGAAGGGTGACACTGGCGTTGAACATGTCAGTCTTAATAAAGGGCTCACTGGAGTACAATGAGTGGTCGAATTCATTAAGAGGCATACGCCACTTAATCAATTTGCCCATCTTCTGATTGGTGTACGCTTCCTTGTGCCTCACCAGAATTGCTACTCCAGTCTGTGACTGGAGCAGCATTTCTGATGTACAAAACGTCAACATTTTTAATGAATTGGACAGGTGGGCGTGAGCACACCCCAACAAGCCTAGACTCCTTCACAGCTCCTTTACTTCAAAATGTGTGACTTTTAATGTTTTTTACACCAGAAGACTGTCATAAAAGTTTTGATTAATCTGCTCCATAATATGCTGGGGGTGGAATGGACACCACCAGAAGGAATTGCACAGAGCACCATCTAATGGCAGTCATAGCTACATATTTTAATACCTAGATCAACACCTCTATTGTATCTTTTTATTTTCATACTCTCTTCTTTTATTGTTTTGAGGATAGTGGGCAATGGGAAATGTATGTATGGAAAAATGAAGAACATACATATCTGTTTTTTACATTTTTTTATAGACACAAAGGACGACCAAAATAGATTTAAAATGTTGTTTCTCTTTCTATAACAATATGTTTTAGATGTCAAACATGCTTTTTTCTGACTGGGGTGGGGCTAGTAACAGCAATTTGGATTGACATTCGTTTTTTTTAAAAAAAAAATCTTGCTTTATTTACTTATTTTTCATTTATTTGACATAGTGTAACACCATAAGATTATGAAAGATCTTTGGGGGGCATTTCAAAATGTAAATGCTTATTTTTCTCTACCCGATTTCCCCTGTAACTGGGGACTGGTATATTAGCCCCAGTTAAAGGAGGAATTCAGCCTCCTGGCTGTACAGCAGAGCAGAATGTGTCTTCTAGGACTCAGCAGCTCCAGCTCACTATGAATGATGAGGAAGTGCTGTTAGCACTTCCTATATGCTGTGTACACACTGCTTGTTTAGCATTGTGAATACTGTGATTGGGAAGAAAGAGACGGTAACAAACTGCGTCTGCCTTCTCCAAAGGCGAATCTATATTTTCCTGCTGTTGGGTAAAAAAAAAAAATCAGAGTCAGACTAGCTTGCAGTGAAAAATTACAGCCCCTGCTTTATTGAGAGAAGCAGTAAGAGAAGCTAGTTGGCATCCTGACGGTACGTGTGAAAATTGCATATGAATGGTCACGTGATGGCTGCTGGAACAGTCGCAAGAACTATCAGCATTACAGTAGTACAGAAGCACCATCAGTATATGAATACAGCACCAGAACCACCATCAATACAGTAATACATTACCAGACCCCACATCTGTACATGAATATATCACCAGAACCACTATCAGTAAATAAATACATAATCAGAACAACCATCAGTACAGGAATACATCACCATAACCACCAACAGTACAGATATACAGCATCACAACTACCACCAGTAAAGGTAAACAGCACCAGAACCAACATCAGTACTGGAATACATCACAAGAACCATCGTACGTAAATACATCATCAAGCTAAGTACAGCGATCAATTGGAAAGCCAGGTTAGTGACATACACAATACTATCGCATGAACCTACAACTTCTAGTATGTCCTTAACATTGTTAAGGAGGTATTCTATCTTTTCCAGATGCCATTATGACCTTTTACATCCACAGCTCATCTCTGCAAACTTCCATCTTCTCCTATTTTCTGCAGCATACATGTAGCAATATCTTTAAAACTAAGTGTCATTATAGTGCTCCTGAATCAAAATGTCTGCCCTGATTTATGCCC
This sequence comes from Oophaga sylvatica, assembly GCA_033576555.1. Lineage (NCBI taxonomy): Eukaryota > Metazoa > Chordata > Amphibia > Anura > Dendrobatidae > Oophaga > Oophaga sylvatica. Next base: position 23,824,360 of record JARQOD010000001.1, read on the forward strand.
CTGAATAAATTATTGCCCCTCATTGTCCTCCCTGTACAAAATATAACCTCAAAATTATCCTTCTTATGATACATGGCTCCCCAATGCCATCTCCTATAAAATATTGCCATTATATCTGCCCTTATGTATGCCCTTATGAACTAACCACCATTGTCCACCCTCAATAGAAATATCTGCATTACTATCCTCCTTTATTATAACAGCCATACTATCTAGCTTTCTTAGCTATAACTGCTTCACTGTCTTTCCTGACTTGTATCTCCACCACACTGCCCCTGTCCATACTGCCCCCTCTTCACACTGTTGCTTCAAACTGTATGCCCCTATACTGCCCATCCTCTATACTGTGCTCCCTTCTTTTACTTCCTCCCCATCTGCATATTGTTCCCTATTTGCTGTGCCCTCATACTGTCCTCTATAATCCCCCTTCTCTATACTGTTCCCCACAACACTCAGTCTGTGTACTGCCTCACACTCCTCCCATATTGTTGCCTCACAAATCACCCCATTCTGTCCCGTCCCTCACACTCACCTCCCAAACCTTCCTCTTTAAATTTTTCTTCCCTTAAACTGTCACCTTAAACTTTCCCCACCCATACTGTCCCCTTACACTTTTCTCTCTGTGCTTCCACCTCATCCTTCCCCTATTCTCACCCTCACACTTTCCCTCCCATGCTGACCCCTTATATTGTTCCCCATATTCTCCCCTCACTCTTACTAACCCTGACCCTCACACTTCTCCACCATACTATCCCCTCATACTCTGGACTCTCACTCTTATACACTTATCACCCACAAACTGTCCCCTCACTTTTATCCCCCATACTGACATCTTAAACTTTCTCAACCATACTGTCTACTTACAATGTTCTCCCCATGCTGTCCTCTCACACTATTCCACCTAATGACCCCTCACATTTTTTCCTCCCATACTGTCACTTCACACTATGCCCCATACTGTCTCCTCACAGTTGTCATCACCCCCATACTGTCCCCTCACACTTTCCCTCATACTGTCCCCTCACACATTTCTCATCACACTGTTCCTTCACACCTTTCTCAACCCATATTCTCCCCTCACAAG
>JARQOD010000001.1:23825543-23854940 GCA_033576555.1 Oophaga sylvatica
AAAAACTGTCATTAGTTGTAGTTGACGCTTCATAAGATGGCACATTTCATTCTCTTCCGCTTTCTAATGCAAAACTCTGGCGCAGGGCATTGGGGAGATTGTGAGATTCACGGGTTGCCTTCTGAGGTGAGATGGGGTTCGTTTGTGCCAAATTCTGGAGGGGCTTTTTGTTCACGTCGGGATGCAATTGCATTTTCCTCGGCTTTTCATCCGCAGACCAATGGTCAGACAGAGCGTCTGAATCAAGCCTAGAGAAATTTCGGTGTTTTGTTCAGAGAACCAGGGGATGGTCTTTTTCTTGCCGCTGGCAGAGTTCCCTTTAACAAAGGCAGAGGAGTCCCTGGTAAGTCCCCATTTTTTGGGGGGCATTGGTTTTCACCCCAGTTTTGTACTTTCAATGGGGGGGGCCCTTTGGGTTTCCCTGAGGAGGAACGATTCTCGTCGTCACTTGCTTCAGTGTGGAGAGGAGGCTGAATAATCTGAGTCTATGGGGAAACCGTTACAAACGTTGCGATAGGAGGAGAGTGTTGGTCCGGACCTTGTGTGAAGATTGGTATGGTTTCACAAAGAATATTAAACTCAAGGTTCCCTCCGGGAAAAAACGGGTCCCAGGTTACGGGGCCGTACGGATCAGTTTATAAATTAATCCTGTGGCTTTCGTCGGTCCCTCCCTACGTTTAAAATCCACAATGTGTCCAAAATCGTTGTTAAGAGGTAGTGGCGCCTTTTACCGTCACCTTACCTCCTCCTCCAGGGGTGGTCAATGGTAATTTGGAATTTCAGGTGCAAGATCATTGATACGTCTGAATCGCCGGTCCTTCGTATTGGTTCATTGGAAGGGGTATGTTGAGGAGAGGAGGGTGGGTTCCTGCGTTGATATTAACGCAGATCGATTGGTTCGGACCTTCCACAACAACTCCCTGGGCAAACCTGGCCCTGGTCGGAGGCCCTCGTAAAGGGGGGGGTCGTCAGGGTTTTTTCGCCACGAAGATCGTCGCGATTACAATTCTGACTTCTGCACCCCGGAGTTTGCTGTTTTTTTTGTGTTTGGCAGTGAGGAGTTAATTTTTACCTGCTCGTGCTAAGATAGGCCACCTGCCCGGCTGCGTTTTGATTTGATAATTAGCTTCTTTATATACCCGGTTTGCTTGGGAGATGCCGGTGAAAGCATTCATACAGACCACAGATGGATCGTTTGAGAAGATTAAGTAAGAGCCTTGTGGTTTCTCCCTCCTGCTTATAGTTTTTCCTAGACCTTTTGTGTTCCCCTGTGTTTAAGTGTTGGTAAAAGACAGTATTTACTTTATCCCTGTTGTTCGTTTTCTTTATGTTTATTAAGCAGTGACCCGCCATACCCGTGGTGGTAATCATGTCCTTCTAGGATAGATTACAGTGGTCAGGGATTTAGGAGATAGGGGGTTCGGGGGCCTGGACCTCTTACTTAAAGTACCTCCAGGAGAGGGACTAGTCAGGACCCCAGTTTAGGGTCATATAGACCCCGGTCCCCTCTAGCCTGAGCAGCGTGAAAAGATCATATAGTCTCGTCTTCGGATATTTGTCATAATCTTGTTATCAAATACTATAGTTTATGTTGAATAACCATTTATATGTTAATAGAATTTGTTCCACTTGATTAGATTCTGACATTATCTATAACGTTATACAGGTGTACATACGCCCTCACGATCACACATCAGACAATCCCTCTCCCTTCATGTCCCCCTCCCATCAGGAGATTATTTCTTTCCTTGTCCTTCCTGAGGGTTTGTGAGGCTCGTGGGGTACCTGGCTTCGTTTCACTCCCCACATATTGATGGTCCTCTGGAAGATACGGGGTTGGGTATCTTGTAGGGTAAATGTGTGAGGAGTGTGTTTCAAGTTGCTACTACAGGGATACCCCGGATCTCACTTCCCTGCCCAAGTGCTTTGGTCCTATGTGCTGTTCTCCCAAAAGGCTGCGGAGACTCTTCCGCCTACCGCCCCTTGGATGTCCTTTGACCCTTGCCTGGGCAGAACCTCCCCGGGGAAGGGTCTATTCTCTCTCTCCCGGAGACGGAGGCTATTCCCAATACATTCAGGAAAATTTGGAAGAGGGTTCATAGGAAGTCAGTGTCACCGCTGGGGCGGGTTCTTTTTGGCAAAAGAAGAACGGAGAATTACGTCCCTGCATAGATTACGGGGTCTTAACGCCATTACCGTTTAAGAATAAATACCTTTATTTTGAGCTCTTTGATGGCTTGGGGAGCAAGGGTTTTACCAAATTAGACCGCGGGGTGCACAACCTGATTCGTATCCGAGAGGGGGACGAGTGGAAGACGGCTTTTAATACCAGGATGGGCAATTGAGTATCTGTGATGCCCTTTGGGCTCTGTAACCCCCAGCGTTTTCCAAACTTTGTTTAATGACATTTCGGGGATAGTTTTCCCCACCTCGGTCGTGGTCTATCTGGATGATATTCTCATCTTCTCCCAGATATTGACCTCACGGAAAGTGTCGCAGGGTCTTGACCCTTGCGGGCAAATTCCTTTTGCAAAGTTGGAGAAATGCTTTTGAGAGGAGTCTTTACCATTCTTGGGCTATATTCTCCGCCCGGGATTGGCTATGGATCCTGCCAAATTACAAGCTGTGATGGACGGCAAAACCTCATTCCCTTAAAGCGGTGCAGCGGCTTTAGGGGTTCATTAATTTTATCGCCAGTTCTTCCCCATTTTCAACTTTGGTTACTCCGTGGTTGCCCTCACCAAAAAAGCTAATCCCAAATTGTGGTCTGAAGAGGTCTCCAAGGAATTCATTCTATTAAGTCCATTTCGCTAGCCTCCCATTTACATCGCCCCGTGTTGATAAGCCATTTATTTGGAGGTGGATGGCCCGTCCGTTGGTGCGGAGCAGCCCTTCCAAAAGGATGCTAAAGGTCGGAAGCATCCTCTTCTTTTTTCTCCAAGACCTTCCACCAGGGAGAGGAATTTTCCTGGGGACAGGGGAGTTGCTAGCAAGAGTTGGCTTTTCTCGGAGTGGAGACACTGTTGGAGGGGCTCGCTTTCCCTTCCCAAAAGTCTTCAGGTCACAAAAATTTGGTAATCTTAGACAGCCCAGCGGCTTAATTCTCGCCAGGCCAGATGGTCCTTGTTTCTCCCGGTTTCTTTTTCACTCTGCTTTTTCGGGAGAGAAGAACATTGTGCCGACGCTCTCTCTCGCTCTGTGTTCCTCTGAGGAGGGGTGGAAAAAGCCGGTTTATCCCCACGGGGAGTCTGAAACAGGGGCCCCCCGGTTTCGCGGGTCGTGCCCTGGGCAAGACTTTTGTGCCTACAATTTGCGACCGGAGGTCTCTCTTGGGCACATTCGCCAGGGGGGGACACTTGGGGCAAAGAGGACATCTGAATTGCTGGCGGGGACATTGGTGGCCGCAATGGTCCGTGCATTGGGGAATGTTCTGGGTGTGTCTCCTGCGCCAGAATAATTCCACGACAACGGCCAGCCGGGTTATTTACCTTTGCCGGTGGCAGACAGGCCTGGGAGATGGTTGGGATGGCTTTGTGGGGCTTGCCCAAGTCTCGGGGTTGCACCATCATTTGGGTAATCACCGCCATTTTTTTCAAAATGGGCATTTGGTGCCGCTTCCGGTTACCATCTGCACGGGCTCGGCAGCGTTGTTCGTTAGGACATTTCCGTCTACCGGCTGCCCCGGGCAAAATTGTCAGTGACCGAGGTCCCCAGTTTGCGTCTCGGTTTGGAGGAGCTTTGTGTCTATAGTATTTGAGTTAAATCTCTCTTCAGGTACCATCCGAGACGAATGGGTTGGTAGGAGGGCCAACCAGACCTTGGTCCCTATCTAAGACTTTTGTCTCGGCCAGGAGGATGATGGGCATCCTTGTCCATGGGTGAGTTTGCACTAAACAATGCTGTGGCTGATTCCACCGGACAACCCATTCCTCCAAACTCGGTCGCATCCGTGGGTTCCGGTGCCCTGCCTTGCTTCCGCCGCTCAGGGTGGCAGACTGGGCTGTGGAGGCCGGGACATTTGGGACCGAACCAGGATGCCTTCGGCATCCAAGGAGGGGGTGAGGTCCTCCGCCACCACATCGGCGCCCCGCTCCACATTTGCCCTGGGGAATGGTGTGGCTCTCCGCCCATAACATCAGGGCTGCGAGTTGAGTCCACTAAGTTGGAACCCCCTGGGTCCTTCAAGGTCCTCGGCAGGTTAACCCTGTGGTATACCGTTTGGTCTTCCACCCGTCGGGGTATCTCCGACACTTTATGTATCCCTCTGAAACCCGGCCATGTCCCGGTTTTCGGTCATCTGCCGGGACATCGGGGTTCATTAGGATGACCATGAGGTAACGCCTCGAGGGTGTAAGGTGGACGGGGGCAAAAGTTTTATTTGGTGGACTGGGGGTATGGCCTGGGAGGTTTGGGAGCCTGCCGGAGCGTTCATGTCCGCATCCGCGCCTTTGAACGCAGCGAGGCCCCAAAAGGGGGGCCCTAGGAGGGGGGTAAGTTGGGTTCGAGTTCCCGCTGTGCCGGGGGATCTCAAAAACCGGCCCCGCGCGGTCTCCCATTCATCTCCGCCGCAGTGCAGCCTGTCAGCAGAGACGTGGTCCAAGGTCTTGGCCCACTCCCTACTGTGCAGTGATTTTGTCTTTCCTGGATCTGCTATTATAGCCGTGTGGAGCGACGTCTTTGGAACAAAGTCCTGCGTTTTCCCTTCTGAGCTGCCAGGTGAGATCTCTCATTGGAGATCAGGGGGTTCACACTCAGGTACTGCGCGGTCTATTGGGCCGCCAGGAAGGCCCTGCGATTATTGTGTTCTGAAACAAGTTTCATTGGTCCTTGTTTCTGGCAGGTCCTGTAGTGTTTGCTAAAAAAGGGTAGCAGGGCTGGGCCGCCATGCGCAATTCCCATTTGTTGCTAGCGCCAGTGTTCATGCGTATGTGTGTTTAGGGACCGGCTGAAAAAGCCATAGAAACCGACTTAATCGGTGAGGGTTGGTATGGTAGCTGGTCAGGGTCGGGGGTCCTGAGCCCTAGATTACCGGCATAACCGGTGAGGGTTTTGATTGCCGTTTTTCAGGGTTGGCGCAGACGCCAAGAGCGGGTGACTCCCGCGAGGACATTAGCAAGATCACCTTTATGTACGCTTAGACTTAATGTGTACCTGAGAGCCTGACGGGACACATGCTTTTTCTCGCGGCCCTGTGACGTAACAGGGTTCGTTTTAGCTAGACGGGCCCCTAGGTGTTTTCTTTGCGACTCGTTGTGTTAGTGAGTGCGCAACATCCCTTACGCTGCGGCTCTCTTTCTTGCAGCTCTGTGGATTAAAACAGAGTTCGCACTTATTGCACAGCGCATTCGGCGTTATGTTGCGACTCTGCGGGATAACGAGTTTGTTTCGCGCCATTTTTACTCAAGGCTCCGCTTGCACGGTGGAACCCCGGGCGCGAACGCACCTCTTACATTATATTTTGGTGCGTTCCGCAGACCTTAACGGGTGTTGATGAGGAAGGCGGAGATTCAATCTGTCATGATTAACTAAGAAGCACCCTGGACATTTAAAAGGAGGTGGTGCTTGGCATCATTGTTTCTCTTCTGTTAACCTGGTTATCTCTAAAGAAAAAGTGCAGTCTCATTGCAAGCGCAAAAATGGCCTAACAGGGAAGAGTATCGCAGCTAAAAGATTGCACCTCAGTCAAAACTTCGCAATCATAAGAATTAAAGGAGAGGGTTCCATTGTTGCCAAAAAGGCTTCAGGGGCCCAAAAAAGACCACAAGCCCAGGACCGTCTCTTAAAGTGTTTCAGCTGCGGGATCGGGTACCGCATGCAGGCTTCTCAGGAATGGCGCAGGCATGTGTGGTGCTTGCACCACTGTGAGGCGGAGACTCTTGGACAAGGCCTGGTCTCAAGGAGGCAGAAAAAGAAGCCACTTCTCTCCAAAAAAAAATCATGGACAGACGAATTCTGAAAAAGGTACAGGCGTGGACGTGAGGACTGGGGGTAAATTATTTTCTTGTGCCCCTTTTTGATTGTTTGGGACATAGGAAAACGCCCATTGGAGAAGACAAGGTTGCGCTACCACCAGTTTGTTCATGCCAACTGTTAAGCACCTGAAACCATTCATGTGTGGGTTGCTTCTCACCAAGGGAATCGGCCTCCTCAATTTCTTGCCTAAAAACAAGCCATGAATAAAGAAGGTACTAGAATGTCCTCCAAGATTAACTTTCCCAACCCTCCAAGGGGCAGTTTGGCAATCAACAATGCCTTTTCCACATGATGGAGCACCTTGCCATAAAAAAGGTGTAATAAATGGTCGGAGCAAAAACATAGAGATTTTGGGTCCATGGCCTGGAAATAAAAAAATAATAATAAATAAATCTTTATTTATATAGGGCCAACATATTCCGCAGCCTTTACAGTGAACAGTTTCAAAAAGAAGAATAAGTAAAACGTTAACAATACAATAATTTAAAGCAAAAAAAAGCCGCCCCTGCTGTGAGAGCTTAAATCTATAATGAGGTGGGGGAGATACAAATACAGGTGTGTTATCAATGGTCATTTACAATATGGTCCAGCCATTTGAGGGGTGAGGGATGGATGGAGATAGTGAATGGGCTACACATGCACACTTAAAATAGAACGACTTTGATTAGTGAATGTGAAGGCTCTCTGAACAAAAGTATTTTGAGAGGCGCCTGAAAAAACCATGAAATTGTGGTAGCCTTTTTTGGGGTAGGCATTCCAGAGGATTGGGCAGGCGGGAGAAGTCTTGGAGTGGGGGGGAGGTACGGATTAGTGCAGGGTTAGCGAAAGTCGTTTTTCAGAGCGCAGCAGTCGGTTAGCCGATAGATAGAAATGAGGGAGGAGATGTAGGGGGGTGCGCACTGTGAGAGCTTTGTGGGTGAGAACCAGTACTTTGAATTGGATCCTATAAGAATGGGCAGCCAGGTAAGGACTGGCGAAGAGCGGACGCGTCGGTACCCCATTAGCAGAAGGAGACCCTGGCGTGCTTAAGGATGGACTGGAGGGGGATAGTCGAGTAATGGGGAGGCCAAGTAATAGAGTGTTGAGTTTGCGGCGGGAGTGGTCAATGCTACAGTGAGGGTTTTTTGTTTTTCCATGGTGAGAAAAGGGCGGATTTAGAAGTTTTTAGGTGTAACGGCAAGAGCGGGGCAAGAGATTGTTATGGGAGGTGAAAAGGGAGATTGGTGTCAAACATAAACACCAGACAGCGAGCCGTGCCGGGGTGTTTATTATGGTTATTATGGAAACTCCCCAATTTAATCCCATTGAGAACTTGTGGTCATCATCAAGAGGGGTGGACAAACAAAAACCTAAAAATTCTGACAAAATAAAGCATTGATTGTGCAAGAATGGACTGCTATCTGGTTTGGTCCAAAGTTGTTGGAGCATCCAGGGAGATTGCGGGTCCTGAAAGAAGGGGGCAACAATGCAATATTGACTTGCTGCATTAACTATTCTAACGTCAATTTAAGCTTTTTTTTACTCAATGTTTCAATTATTATATTTCTGTCTTGATAAAAAACATCTGTCAAACACAAATAAAAACCAAGGAGCGATCTGTGAAAATATAATATTTGGGTCATTCTCAAATTTTGGCCATGACTGTACAGCGGGAAAGGAGGGTGACCGGCGTTGAACATGCAGTCTTAATAAAGGGCCATGGAGTACAAGATGGTCGAATTCTTAAGAGGCATACGCCCACTTAACAAATTTGCCCTTTCTGATTGGTGTCGTTCCTTGTGCTCCCAAATTGCTACTCCGTCTGTGACTGGAGCAATTTCTGAGTACAAAACGTTCAACATTTTAATGAATTGGACAGGTGGGCGTGAGCACACCCCAACAAGCCTAGACTCCTTCACAGCTCCTTACTTCAAAATGTGTGACTTTTTTAATGTTTTTTACACCAGAAGACTGTCATAAAAGTTTTGATTAATCTGCTCCATAATATGCTGGGGGTGGAATGGACACCACCAGAAGGAATTGCACGAGCACCATTAATGGCAGTCATAGCTCATTTTTAAAAACCTAGATCAACACCTCTATTGTATCTTTTGTTATTTTCATACTCTCTTCTTTTATTGTTTTGAGGATAGTGGGCAATGGGAAATGTATGTATGGAAAAATGAAGAACATACATATGTGTAGCCCTGGTACACAATCCCCAGGAGGATGATGGAGAGGTAAAGTTAAGGTCTCTTCATGACATCACGTTACACTTCTGACACACCCAGCAGGGGTGTGGAGGGAGTGATTTCTAGTCAGTCAGTTTCTGTCCTTGGACAGAGTAGAGTGTCCAGTTTAAGTCTGTCAGCAGTCAGAACGTGGAGGCTGGTACAGGTGGTCTAATTCACCTTAGTTAGTCAGAGCTGTGCCCACGGAAGAAAGACTGAGTAACTATTAAGAGTCGAGCAAATCGAAGGGCAAAGTGGAAGGAAGATTATTGGAAAAGTGCGTTTGGCTTGGAAAAGTCCTGCACATTGCTACCGGTCACTGGGGACCGAAGGATCACTATTAGCTAAAGCATAGTGAAGAGAAAACCAGAGATTTACCGGACCCTAGGTCGCGGCAAAAAGCCCCTTATAGTCAGTACGTAACTGGGGTCAGGGGAAGTGAAGACTTTGAGTCTCTGCAGGACAAAATAAGAATTCAGCTCCCTCACAGAAAGGCTCTACCACAAACCTGACTGGAAGGACAGCTATAGATTAGCTGGAGTTATTGAGAGAACTACGCTGCAAGCTGGTTTGTACTCATCATTGTGTTGAAAGTAAAGGAGGCCCCTAACTTGCTTAGCTGTTGCCTCAAGCTCATCCTCCATCAACCCCATCAGCCCCCTGGGACCTGCTTGAACATCTTACAAGTAAAGGTATGGAAAAGACGATGACGGTGTGAGACTGATTTTATTGATTTGCATGCCTGCACAATCCTACCTAACTCCCGATCTGAGGGACCAGTCCCACCGTAGGGGACCCGACATCTAGCTGCATCACCATCCCCTCAGAGATCTACAGCAGCGCTGGTATAAATTACCAGAAGACTACAGGTGGCGTCACGAACTGTACATAAATCAATCCCTGTAAATATATCCCCAACATACCCAGACCGCCAGGCCACAGACCGAGCCACAGCTACCTGTGACAAATCCCCATAGACTTCTACGGGCTCGGCTCTGAGTACCCCATTGCCCTGGTAACCCACAATTGTGGTGGCGGGTCGACACAAAAACTTGGCGTCACGAACAGGATACGAAACTTGCAGCATTGCGAGCCCTGTGTGCCTGTGGAGTGTTTTGGTGAAAAGACTGTTGCTATTATTTGGCGCCAAATACCGCCATATTTGCCGCCAGATTCGCGCCCTCAGGCGCTGGAGAAGAAGGTGGGCGTACTGAAAGAGCGCGCAAAGTCTTGGACACGCCCCCGGCTCTGACTCATCGGCAGGTCCTGCAACAGGAAGTGAACGCTCTGACATCAGAGCGCCAGCGACGAAGGTCCTGTTCCCACTGCGGTGCCTGTGAAGTAGCAGCGTCTGAAACCGGTAGGCTCCGTTTAACCAAGGGGGCGCTAAGATGTCACAACAACGGCTGACAGTGCGGCCCAGCCGGAGGCCCCAATCCCGCACCGTCTGGTATTGTAGCGCCAGATGGGGGCGCAGGCCCTGCACCCAGTCCGGTAGTCCCGATCATGCCACTAACGCTCCCATATATGCCTGGGGCGAAATGGCTTCCCCAATACAGCGGTGAGCCAGGCAATTAGCAGGCTTCAAGCGGAAGTTATGCAGCATCCTAGAAATGTACTCCATGCCTGAGAGACAAAAAGCTGCTGTGCTAATAGGGCAGCTAACTGGCACTGCTGAGAGGGAAGTGGAGACCTGGGATACTGTTGATCAGGAGTCGGTACCTGCGATCTTCCTTAAGCTACATGCCATATTTGAAGACGCACAGAAACGGATCTCCGGATGGCCTTCTATCACTGTTCACAACAGCCAGGTGACAGCATCGGGACTATGCTTGCCGACTACAGGAGCCCTGAGAGCCCTCAAGCAAATTAATAATTTAAATGCTATCGACGAGAACAGAATGCTGAAAGAACAATTTATACAGGGATTGAGATCCCAGAGGAACGCAGAACTGTAAATTGGTGGTCCTTAGATCATCCGGATGCTACCTTTGATGCCCTAAAGGACATGGCAATAAAAGGGCTGCGGCCCCTGGGCAAACCTGAGGTGGCCACCCAACATCATCAGGCTGAAGTCACTCCGGAACCGGCAGTAACCCCCTTTTCCCCGCTGGTGGCTGAAGCCAAAGCGCAGGTGAACCTCCTAGTGAATTGGACTGTCTGCGCTCAGAGGTGCGCCAGCTGACTAAAAATCTGGCTGCTGTAATGAGTGCCCTGCAGCTGCGGAAAGAGGAGGAAGGGAAGATCTTGTTAGCTGACTGCCCGGAGGACGTTCCGTGGATGCACCGGAGAAGAAAGAAGACGTCGCCCCCCGGAGGAGGACAACGCCACCCCCAGGAGCAACCTCTGATCAACACCCTCCTCGTCGAGAGATCATCTGTTATCGCTGCAACCGGAAAGGTCATCTGTCTACACAGTGTCCTTTAAACGGGCAGAACCTGGGTCCAAGGGCAACACCCAGGAGAATACCCGTCAGGCCCCCTAGACTGGAACCGCAGGTATGTGGGCGGGCGACCCTACCTGTCTATTATTCTAGATGGTATTGCTGTTCCAGCATTGTTAGACACTGGGTCCCAGGTGACCCTAATACCTGATGCTCTATATACCAAGTATGGTCAATGGACAGTCTTAAACCTCCGAGCCTTGACTTTACTGTGTATGCTTCTAATGGTCTTCCTGTAGAAGTACTCGGAACAAAATGTGTAGATGTAAAGGTGGGCAGAGAGGAGTTGAAAGACCAAGGGGCTTCTGGTAGTAAAGACTGTAAATGAGGAGAACGGTTTTAAATATCATTTTGGGTACTAACATTATCGGTAATTGTTTGGGAGAAGTTGTGTTCTTACTCCAACAGCTCGCTGAGATTGCCCGACCAAGGCAGAGAGGAGTAATCCAAGAGAGATCCGGGCCCTGGTGTGTCAGCAGCAAGCGAAGCTTACCGACGGCGAAATTGGTAATGTACGGGTCACTGACTCAGATCCTATTGTGATACCCCCAATGAGTGAAATGATCATTTGGTGCAGGGCAGCCATAGTCTGAGAGGACAGAATTACCAAGCTGTAGTAGAACCCCACCATTCAGAACATAGACCTACACTTATGACTGCTAGAGGAGTAGTAGAAGTGGTGAATGGAAGAGTACCGGTACGGCTTCTCAATTGGGGAGATGATGAGGTAAATTTACCCCGTTATGCAACCATTGCTAAACTTCATGCTGTTGATAATAATTCTATTCTCCCGGCTGAGTCCTTAGACTCCTGTCAAATAGAGGAGGACAATGACCCAGCAACTCAGGTGGCGGAATGGTGTCAGCAACTCCATGTTGGGACGGACACCACTCCCGCTCACCAGAAGCAAGGGGTATTACGGGTGGTGCAAGAGTACGCCAAGTGTTTAGCAAAAATCCACTTGATTTTGGGACAATTAAGGGAGTACAACATCATATCCCTACAGGCAGTCATCCTCCCATCAAAGAGCGGTATAGGCCCATACCTCCAGCTCATTATCAGAAGGCTAAAGAAATGTTGAATGATATGAAGAAAGCTGGGGTGATAAGGGATAGTTGTAGCCCCGGGGCAGCACCTCTAGTTCTGGTTAAAAAGAAAGATGGTAGTATGAGAATGTGTGTGGATTACAGGCAGGTGAACCGCATAACACACAAGGATGCATACCCGTTACCACGTATAGAGGAATCATTAGCTGCTCTGAAAACGGCTAACTACTTTTCTACCCTTGATCTGACTAGTGGTTACTGGCAAGTGGCTGTGGCTGAGGAGGATCGTGAGAAAACGGCTTTCACCCACCCCAATGGGGCTCTGTGAGTTCGACAGAATGCCGTTTGGGCTCAGTAGTGCCCCAGGAACATTTCAGAGAGTGATGGAAAACTGTCTGGGACATCTCAATTTTGAAACCGTGCTGCTATACCTAGACGACGTCATCGTGTATTCCAAGACTTATGGGACCATCTGAAGCACCTGGCAGAAGTATTCGAGTCCCTGTCCAGGTACGGGATGAAATTAAAACCCTCAAAATGCCATCTACTCAAACAGAAGGTACAATACTTGGGGCATATCGTCAGTTCGGAAGGAGTAGCGCCGGACCCAGAGAAAGTCACTGCCATCCAGAAGTGGCCGGAGCCGAAGAACCTTAAGGAAGTGCGACAGTTCCTGGGACTAACGGGTTACTACAGGAATTCGTGAAAGATTACACGAAGAAGGCAGCTCCTTTACAGGACCTCCTAGTAGGACAATCCTTAAAGAGCAGAAACCCTCCCTTTAATTGGGGTAAAGAACAGGCTGAAGCATTCCAAAAGATGAAAGAGATCCTGACAGGTGATGAGATCTTAACCTATCCTGATTACAGCCAACCGTTCCTGTTGTACACCGACGCCAGTAATGAAGGGCTGGGAGCAGTTCTCAGTCAGAAGCAGAATGGCCAAGAAAAAGTCATCGCTTATGCTAGCAGAAAACTCAGGCCAACGGAGAGGAATCCGAAAATTATAGCAGCTTCAAGCTAGAGTTTCTGGCGCTGGTCTGGGCCATTACTGAAAGATTTAAGCACTATCTGGCCTCCAATAAGTTCACGGCGTACACAGACAACAACCCGTTAACGCACCTGGAAACCGCCAAGCTGGGTGCCATGGAGCAGCGATGGATGGCCCGGTTGTCCAATTACCAGTTTACTATCAAGTACCGGGCAGGTCGAAAGAATGCTAATGCTGATGCGTTGTCCCGAATGCCGCATGACTCTGATACGGAAGAAGAATCGGACGACCTGGAAGAAATTGAGCTACCTGCGTTCCATCGAAATGGGGTAGTCCATGAGCATCGAGTCCACAGAAAGCAGTATGGTGCAACATTAAATCCTTACCCCATCACAGCTGGAAAGAGACTCAGGACAGTGATCCAGTGGTCAGCCGCATCAAGGAGTTGTTAAAACAGGAAGGTTCCTCCTTGGAAAAGGATGCACCTATGTCAGCCAAGCTCCTGTGGAACGAGAAAAGCAGGTTGTTCCTATACCGTGAGAAGTTGTGCAGAAGATACGTCAACCCCAGAACCCATGAAATGGTCTGGCAAATCGTGGTCCCAAGGCAGACGTCCCAATGGTGTTGGAAGCGTACCACGATCAAGCAGGACACTTTGGCTGGAGAAAGCTGGAGACCCTGTTGAGATGCCGGTTCTACTGGGTAGGGATGCGCAGCTCCATCGAGAGGTGGTGTCGGAACTGTGGACCCTGTGGTCTCAGAAGAAAGGACTACGGAAGTCAGAAGGCCCCTGCAACCTATCCGGACGACTCGTCCCCTGGAGATTGTGGCCCTGGACCACGTCAAACTGTCGCCAAGTAGAACTGGATACTCATACGCCTTGACCATGGTGGACCATTACTCCAGATTTCTGGTGGTTGTTCCAGTGAAAGACCAGACCGCAGTGACGGCAGCGAAGACCTTTCAAGCAAGCTTTTGTAGACCGCATGGGTATCCGGAGCAAGTCTTAACCGATCAGGGACCTGCTTTTGAAGCCGATTTATTCAAGGAATTCTGTCATATGTACGGGTGCAAGAAAATAAGAACAACACCATATCACCCTCAAACCAACGGTCTCTGTGAAAAGATGAACCATATTGTCCTTGACTTGTTGAGATCCATACCGTTGGAAGACAGGAATCGATGGCCGATTTACTACCTGATTTGGTTGATTTGTATAATCATATACCTGTAAGCTCAACTAACTGCACTCCAGCTTATCTTATGCGAGCAAGGCCCGGAAAACTACCAATGGATCTAGAACTTGGAGTGGTAGAACCGGAGGCAGACGATGCCGTGGAAAACTGGGACGTCAATCGGCAAGAGCAATACAGAAGAGTACAAATCTGTGTAGAGGAAAGTCTCAATAAGGCACGGGAGAAACAGGAAGATGTTTACAACCGAAATGCTCCTGCCAAGCCTCTGATGCCTGGAGAGGTAGTATTAAAAAGAAAAAGGAAGATGCACAAATTGGATAATCAGTGGGAGCAAGAACCCTACGTCATACAAGATTCTAAATATGACAACAGAAAAGTTTGTGTCGTCAGTAAAGACGGAGGAAGAACAACAACCACTGTGTCCAGAGATCATTTGAAGTTGTGTCCAGAACACTTAAAGAGTTGTGAAAAGAACCCTGTCCTCATCAAAGAGAAAGAAAGGAAGAGGTCATACACACCGATCTGGGAGATTTTCCTGCGGATTGGCCCCGACTGGGAGATGCTGTGATAATTCCAGTGTTGCAGTTTTATCAGCCACAAGAGGAAATTCTACCTCCAGTTGTGCCTGTGGTGCCAGTTGAGCCCGCTCAGGAGTTACCCATCCCAGCAACACCTCAACCTGTGGAACCTCAAGATGGATCATCTGAAGCAGCGCCCCATACTATGGGATCCCCTGGTGAAGCTGACTCACACCGCCCAGCCATCAGTACGCTTGCCAGATCCATAGAAAGATTAAGGCAGTTCTATAGTTTGCCGTTACGCAGTGCAGACAGATCGCAACTTGATATACCTGAAACTACACCACGTAGATCAGAGAGAATCACAAAAGGGAAATTACCCATTAGATATCAGCAGTAGTTATAACGAATTTATGTGAACATTGTAAAAAGTCTATATATATATATGTGTTTTTCCCTATTATGTCTTCGTTTAACAATGGACTCAGAGGCTGAGGACTGAGCCAGCCCAAAAACTGTATCCTGTAAATAGTTGCACTTTGTGCCTTTTTAATGGTTTCACATGAAACCTTGACTTACCTCTGAACCAAAAACCCGTGTGGTGTGGCACTGAGTGAGGTCTGCATTTGGATGTCCTGCAGCCCACCCAGGACCTACGTTGAAGGTTTGGTGCGGGTCCTTCACAAGTATACTGTATATTTATTGAATGCTATTTAATACTTTTGTATTTCTATATAAAATGTTAATGTTTGCAACGTTCAAGATATCCTCACCTCCCGGATGGGACGAATTACTGTTATTGTTAATGTTTTCTTGCATAAACAAAAATGTCTCTTTATATTTTACAGCCCGGGAGTGCTGTCGTTTACCATGGGGGAATGTGTAGCCCTGGTACACAATACCAGGAGGATGAGTGGAGAGGTAACAGTTAAGGTCTCTTCATGACATCACGTACACTTCTGACACACCCAGCAGGGTGTGGAAGGGAGTGATTTCTAGTCAGTCAGTTTCCTGTCCTTGGACAGAGTAGACGTGTCCAGTTTAAGTCTGTCAGCAGTTCAGAACGTGGAGGCTGGTACAGGTGGTCTAATTCACCTTAGTCTAGTCAGAGCTGTGCCCCACTGGAAGAAAGACTGAGCTAACTATTAAGAGTCGAGCAAATCGAAGGGCAAAGTGGAAGGAAGATTATTGGAAAAGTGCGTTTGGCTTGGAAAAGTCCTGCACATTGCTACCGGTCACTGGGGACCGAAGGATCACTATTAGCTACAAGCATAGTGAAGAGAAAACCAGAGATTTACCGGACCCTAGGTCGCGGCAAACAAGCCCCTTATAGTCAGTACGTAACTGGGGTCAGGGGAAGTGAAGACTTTGAGTCTCTGCAGGACAAAATAAGAATTCAGCTCCCTCACAGAAAGGCTCTACCACAAACCTGACTGGAAGTACAGCTATAGATTAGCTGGAGTTATTGAGAGAACTACGCTGCAAGCTGGTTGTACTCATCATTGTGTTGAAAGTAAAGGAGGCCCCTAACTTGCTTAGCTGTTGCCTCAAAGCTCATCCTCCATCAACCCCATCAGCCTCCCTGGGACCTGCTTGAACATCTTACAAGTAAAGGTATGGAAAGACGATGACGGTGTGAGACTGAGTTATTGATTTGCATGCCTGCACAATCCCTACCTAACTCCCGATCTGAGGGACCAGTCCCACCTGTAGGGGACCCGACATCTAGCTGCATCACCATCCCCTCAGAGATCTACAGCAGCGCTGGTATAAATTACCAGAAGACTACAGGTGGCGTCACGAACTGTACATAAATCAATCCCCTGTAAATATATCCCCAACATACGCCAGACCGCCAGGGCCACAGACCGAGCCACAGCTACCTGTGACAAATCCCCATAGACTTCTACGGGCTCGGCTCTGAGTACCCCATTGCCCTGGTAACCCACAATTGTGGTGGCGGGTCGACACACATATCTGTTTTTTACATTTTTTTATAGACACAAAGGACGACCAAAATAGATTTAAAATGTTGTTTCTCTTTCTATAACAATATGTTTTAGATGTCAAACATGCTTTTTTCTGACTGGGGTGGGGCTAGTAACAGCAATTTGGATTGACATTCGTTTTTTTTAAAAAAAAAATCTTGCTTTATTTACTTATTTTTCATTTATTTGACATAGTGTAACACCATAAGATTATGAAAGATCTTTGGGGGGCATTTCAAAATGTAAATGCTTATTTTTCTCTACCCGATTTCCCCTGTAACTGGGGACTGGTATATTAGCCCCAGTTAAAGGAGGAATTCAGCCTCCTGGCTGTACAGCAGAGCAGAATGTGTCTTCTAGGACTCAGCAGCTCCAGCTCACTATGAATGATGAGGAAGTGCTGTTAGCACTTCCTATATGCTGTGTACACACTGCTTGTTTAGCATTGTGAATACTGTGATTGGGAAGAAAGAGACGGTAACAAACTGCGTCTGCCTTCTCCAAAGGCGAATCTATATTTTCCTGCTGTTGGGTAAAAAAAAAAAATCAGAGTCAGACTAGCTTGCAGTGAAAAATTACAGCCCCTGCTTTATTGAGAGAAGCAGTAAGAGAAGCTAGTTGGCATCCTGACGGTACGTGTGAAAATTGCATATGAATGGTCACGTGATGGCTGCTGGAACAGTCGCAAGAACTATCAGCATTACAGTAGTACAGAAGCACCATCAGTATATGAATACAGCACCAGAACCACCATCAATACAGTAATACATTACCAGACCCCACATCTGTACATGAATATATCACCAGAACCACTATCAGTAAATAAATACATAATCAGAACAACCATCAGTACAGGAATACATCACCATAACCACCAACAGTACAGATATACAGCATCACAACTACCACCAGTAAAGGTAAACAGCACCAGAACCAACATCAGTACTGGAATACATCACAAGAACCATCGTACGTAAATACATCATCAAGCTAAGTACAGCGATCAATTGGAAAGCCAGGTTAGTGACATACACAATACTATCGCATGAACCTACAACTTCTAGTATGTCCTTAACATTGTTAAGGAGGTATTCTATCTTTTCCAGATGCCATTATGACCTTTTACATCCACAGCTCATCTCTGCAAACTTCCATCTTCTCCTATTTTCTGCAGCATACATGTAGCAATATCTTTAAAACTAAGTGTCATTATAGTGCTCCTGAATCAAAATGTCTGCCCTGATTTATGCCCCTGAATAAATTATTGCCCCTCATTGTCCTCCCTGTACAAAATATAACCTCAAAATTATCCTTCTTATGATACATGGCTCCCCAATGCCATCTCCTATAAAATATTGCCATTATATCTGCCCTTATGTATGCCCTTATGAACTAACCACCATTGTCCACACCTCAATAGAAATATCTGCATTACTATCCTCCTTTATTATAACAGCCATACTATCTAGCTTTCTTAGCTATAACCGCTTCACTGTCTTTCCTGACTTGTATCTCCACCACACTGCCCCTGTCCATACTGCCCCCTCTTCACACTGTTGCTTCAAACTGTATGCCCCTATACTGCCCATCCTCTATACTGTGCTCCCTTCTTTTACTTCCTCCCCATCTGCATATTGTTCCCTATTTGCTGTGCCCTCATACTGTCCTCTATAATCCCCCTTCTCTATACTGTTCCCCACAACACTCAGTCTGTGTACTGCCTCACACTCCTCCCATATTGTTGCCTCACAAATCACCCCATTCTGTCCCGTCCCCTCACACTCACCTCCCAAACCTTCCTCTTTAAATTTTTCTTCCCTTAAACTGTCACCTTAAACTTTCCCCACCCATACTGTCCCCTTACACTTTTCTCTCTGTGCTTCCACCTCATCCTTCCCCTATTCTCACCCCTCACACTTTCCCTCCCATGCTGACCCCTTATATTGTTCCCCCATATTCTCCCCTCACTCTTACTAACCCTGACCCTCACACTTCTCCACCATACTATCCCCTCATACTCTGGACTCTCACTCTTATACACTTATCACCCACAAACTGTCCCCTCACTTTTATCCCCCATACTGACATCTTAAACTTTCTCAACCCATACTGTCTACTTACAATGTTCTCCCCATGCTGTCCTCTCACACTATTCCACCTAATGACCCCTCACATTTTTTCCTCCCATACTGTCACTTCACACTATGCCCCATACTGTCTCCTCACAGTTGTCATCACCCCCATACTGTCCCCTCACACTTTCCCTCATACTGTCCCCTCACACATTTCTCATCACACTGTTCCTTCACACCTTTCTCAACCCATATTCTCCCCTCACAAGAGTCCACCCATAAAACTCCACTGTTTCTTCAGTTAATAATAATAATAATTTTATTTCTAAAGCGCCAACATATTCCGCAGCCCTTTATGTTTTAGAGGAGACTTGTACAGACAATAAAAGACATTACAGAATAACAATAATCACATAAATCAACAGATACCGAGAGGAGTGAGGGCCCTGCTCGCAAGCTTAAAATCTATGAAGAAATAGGTGGGACACGAAAGGTGGATGGTAACAATTGCTTCTATTGTACGGTCCGGCTATCAGTGTAATAAATAGGGTGTTCATGTAATGCTGCATGAACTGGTAGCCAACCAGTATGTGTAAAAGTACAGACACCGAGGGCTATTAAATGCATAAAGGGTGTAAGAACAGATGATACGAGGGACCTGGTTTTAAAGAAAATTTTGAATGGGCAACACAGGGATGGTTAGATAAATATGTTGAGGCGGTAGGCCAGTCTGAAGAAATGCATTTTTAGGGCACTTTTAAAAGAGGTTTGTATTATTGAGGATGTTAATCTTAGGTCATTATCAGAAAGGAGGGCACAGGAAGGGTGGTAGACTGAGACACAGGAGGAGATGTAGGGTGGTGCTGAGCTGTGGAGCGCTTTGTGGGTGACTGTGATAAGTTTATATTGAACTTTGAAGTGGATGGGTAACTAGTGCAGTGACTGGCACAAGGTAGAGGCATCGGTGTAACGGTTGGCGAGGAATATGATCCTGGAGGCAGCATTCAAGACTGATTGGAGAGGTGAGACTGTGGTAATTGGGAGACCGATTAGTAGAGAGTTACAATAGTCCAGGCGAGAATGAATTAGAGCAACAGTAAGAGTTTTTACATAGACGAAAGTAAGAAAAGGTCGAATTCTAGAATTTTTTTTGAGATGTAGACAACAAGAGCGAGCCAGTGATCGGATATGAGGGGGTGAATGAAAGATCTGAATCAAGTATGACCCCAAGACAGTGGGCACATTGCTGTGGAGTAATGGTAGAACCACACACGGAAATGGTAATGTTGGGCACAGGTAGACTAGTGGAGGGAGGAAATGCAAGGAGTTCCATTGTAGCGCCTACCTTATGTCTGCAGTGTGATCAGCTGACCTGGAAGTATTGCCGGCCCCGGAAGTGCTGGCAGCTGGTGGTAAGAGCTTCAATTGCACTCGAGCAAGGAGATGTCATTTTATATATTCTCTGAGACGTCTTTCAGTTAGATAACCAGCTCAGAAAATGGTGCAACCCACTTCTGGAGGGGCAGCAAAATGCCATTGCTGTTATGATTTGGTAACTGAGGAGAGCAGCCAAAAAAGGAAATACACCAGAGCAGTTGGAAACTATGAGATTGCAGTACCCTGACTAACCACCACAACTAGAGGCAGCCGTGGAGCGTTCCTACGTTGGTCCTAGACGCCTCGTCACAGCCTGAGAAACTAACTACACCTAAAGATAGAAAGAGGAAAGCTATCTGCCCCGGAGCAGATCCCCAAAGAACATAGAAAGCCCCCAAACATGTAATGGCGGTTAGACAAGAAGAAATACTGACACAGACAGAAAATAGTATGAGCAAACGTTGGGGCCCAAACTTACTAAATAGAAAAGGATAGGAAGGGCACTTACTGCAATCCCAAAAAACCCAGAAAAGCACCAACTCTACTAATTTCAAAAACACCTGAGATCACACGACCTCTACCACCTAAATTAGTTCTCTGGTGTAACCAAAAACAAAACAGCAGCCACTGAAAAAACTGGAAAAAGCAAATGTACAAACATCAGTGGCTGAACTGAACTGAGAGGGCAAAAAGCCCCAGAGGGGACCCTGAAGGCCCCCACAGAAGTGCAGGACAAAATGCAAAAATCAAGCACAAAAACAAAAAGAAGAAAATGTCTTATCTGTTAGCAGGAGATTCAGACACGACACAGCAGGCTACCAAGGAAACAGGAATCAAGGATTGAGACCAGAACAATTGATCACCGGCAACCCTGATGGGAAGGCGACTCCCTTATATAAGACCAGTCAGTAACACCTGATTCCCAATCCTCACAATCTTCACTGGACAGTCCAGTACCGTTTGTAACCACCAGAGGGAGCTTCTGCTCAGAACTCATTTCCAGCCTATTCACAACACATTGCCTTCTTGCTCTCGCAGCTGCAAGTCACTATAGAGTAGAACGCAGAACGTCTGGACGTTTATCAAATATATGCCGTCAAGAAGTAGTAAAAAATCACAGGACTATCACAATGATGAAATGCTAGTATCCATTTTATTTTGAAATCCTCCAATTTCAAGACTCCTACTGGTTGAATTAATACGGCTCTCCTACCACCTAAGGTTCACCGCTTCCTTTGCCTAGATCATTGCAGCCATTACTACCTGACTTGGAGAGAGGTATGGTCACCAGTGTGTTAATACTTTTGCATCGCTGTAAGGGGCCACACAGATGGTTCGGCTGGCAACGTAGGTTTGTCATCACCAAAAATCTTGCTTTTAATTGTATAGTAGTGTAAAACCATAGCCGTGGGGTGGACACATCAGCGCTGTCTGTACTTACTGCACTGGCAACTGCTTCATCCCTGGTGTATTCCTCATCCGATTCGGAGTACAAAGAATTGGAGTCAGAGTCCAGAATAACTTCAAACAATTCAGCTTTATTTTCCTCCGGACACAGCACATCCAAGACACCATTAGCACGCTCGACACGGTACCAGCAATACATCTTCTACAGCTCCGCTTCACTTCCTCTGCTACACCAGAATGGACCACAAACTAACTGCGGGACGAGGAGCTCAGTGAAAATAGCACTTCAACCTCTTCCCCTGGAACCAGCTTCTGTCCAAGCACGGAAATACACATCTACTAGGCCGTCCACCTCCTTCTGGTTATCCTGCCCGTGTACTCACTGGTGGCCCACTTGACTACCTCTTCAGCACTCACGCTTTTGCTGAATGTTCCCTCGGTGTCTCATACACCGGCTTCACTACGGCTGCAAGTACCATGCACACTCTACTGCACGGGACCAGGGACGTTCGGTCAGCAACAGGATCCACCCCCGACTGACTCTATCTAGGAAGACCCCTACACTAGCTCCCGGCCGACACATCTCTACTTAACCCCTTGGTGTCGTAACAATCTGCTCTATCTTGAATGTGATCAGTGCCCACACCTTGTGTCCAATCACTCTGCTATCACTGAACATCTAAAAACTCCCCAACAAGATCCACTAATATACTCCCATCTAGTGGCCCTCTGCCAAACTACTCTTACCCCGAATATGATTACTATACTACAAGTGCCCTCCTCTAATGTTCCCAAAGGAGGCACTACCTTACCTTAATCTATGTGGAATACAATACAAAAGACACTAAATACGTCACAGTAAGATACATAACAATTATATACATATACATATCATAGCAGCAAAAACATCTAAAGGGTTAGGCCCTGACCCTCCTTACAGTAGTGTTATTTGGGATTCATGGAGCAATGTGAGGGCAGGTTCACATTTACTGTGGAAAATATTCGCTATATTTGCACAGAAAATCTGCAGCATTTCCAACCTGTGCAGAAAGTACCATCCAAAATGCCACACTAAACAACGTCGCTAACAAGATCGCTAAAAAACGTCACTATTTAGCGATCTCGTTAGTGACGTTGTTATGTGTGGCATCTAGCGACGACGTGGCCCCTGCTGAGATCCTGCTGTGATCTCGTTCATCTCAGCGATCTTTCGGACCCTATTTTTATCGCCGGCATCCCGCTGGTAAGTATATATCGCTGAGTGTGGCACCTTTTTTTTAGCGATTTAGCGGTATTTTGTACCGCTAAAGTCGTTAAGGAGATCGCTAACCGCGATAGCGTCCTTAACGACATCGCTAAATTAGGCCACTACTAGCGATATTAAAACGATCCCGCTAGCGATCTCATTAGTATGCGACGCTAACGAGATCGTTAGAGGGATCGTGTAGTGTGGCAGTACCTTTAGATTTCGTTATATATAGAGTTGTTATGCGGCCACGGTATGGCGGTGTTATTTATTAGGCATTGTTTACAGTGTAGGGTGTCAGAGGCACTGAATTGCGTTGTTAATCGGCCAGTTATGTATCAGAGGCGTTTGAGGTAGGACCCTGTATACTAGGGAAGAGGTGGAGTCAAGTCAATGGGGCGGTGCTAGAAATAAGGTCACTACATGTAATATTAGTGGATTCCAGTAGTGACTGATGGGCCCATGGACAGACCATTTATTGGAGACCAATCTTCTGTAATAGTTTCAGCACTTATGTGCTCGTCTTGGACTGAGTAGAAGGGCTTAGACTAGCTGTTCCCTGCTTACTATTTTAGGAGGCCAAATTGCCGCTCCTCAGTGTCCTTCCTCTCTGTTACTGCTGAATCTCCACCCAACTTGTCTGATTGATAGATCCTCAGTGTCCCTCTTCCCTGTTGCTGTTAACTCTCCACCCACCCATCCTGTCTGATATCTTCTCAGTGTCCCTCTCCCTGCTGTTGCTTACTCTACGCCAACCTAGCCTGACTGACAGCTCCTGAGTGTGCTCCTCTCTGTTGCTGCCAAATCTACACCTATCTAGTCTGTTTGACAGCTCCTCAACATCCCTTCTCCCTGTTGATACCTCACATGGCTCAGTACAAGCTGCAGCTGTCAATCAGGCTGGCTGAATACACTTTTAGCTGCTCTTACACTTTCAATACGCAAAGGATTATGCAGCCATTCTGACACGGACTTTCAAAGTAAGTACATCAGTCTCATAAGGTCTAAGAGATCTAGGTACTGCAGTCTACATTGTGACATGTGATAACAGATCCACTTTAACATCTCTTTGCTTCATTGTGGGTTTCCAGTGTGTGTTTGATTTCTCATTATTTTCTTGTATCTCATAATGATAATCTCTGCCTCATCTGGGGCAGCTATAATTGTGTAATTCAGTGTCACCTAAACGCTGTATCTGCCTTAATGCTTTGTGCCACCAACTATGAGCAGCTGAGCCCAGTATCTCTGCTCCCTCCATACACATAATAATACACACTATTATCCCCTCCTGAACAATGAATGAGCACAAAGAATCTTTCCAGAACTCCCAAGGGTCCGATGCGATGTTATTAAATCCCATAAATTAATCCCCCCCCAGAAAGTGTCCCTCCCGTCATGTAATGGTTAAACTTTCCCTCCGAGAATCATTACTTTCATGTATGAGACTCTTGACTTCATGACATTTCCCAAATGGAAGAAAAAAAAAAGTCCATGGGGGCTGGGTAATAGAGGTGTGGGGGTGGGGGGTTTGTACTTTTGCAAAACCTAAATTGTTGAGTCAGCGGTCTCTGATTTCTTTTTATTGGGGAATCTTGGACCAACTGGCACAGACGCGCTTCCAATAAGTAAATGGTTGTTGGTCTTAAGGTTACAATCATTTTGGACAAAGAGGACCCTCTCGAGGCATAAATAGATCCGTTCCTCCTTTTCCCCCTCACCAAAAAGAGTGTCGCTGCCAGCAAACGCAGGTGCCACCGTCTCTCCAGGACAAGACTTGTAAGTAACTTTCTCAACTTTCCTCCTGAATATCAGCAATAATTTCATCTATTTTTGCGCAGACAGATGTAGCAGAGCCGAGTCCGTCCTTTAAGATCCGTACCTAAAAACCTCACCTCATGATAACAAAAGGATGTACCCGACTACACGCTCAGCTCTGCTACATCCGTCCACATTTCTATATACAGATGCCGAGGCGAACGTGTATACTGATTCCAGGCAGATTGCTGGTAAATCCATTGCAGATGTTTTCCTCTATAGATCATAACGGGTTTTTTTTTACATTTTTTTCTTTCTTCTTTTTTACCCCCCCTGCAGAGAGCGGAGAAGATGATTCCGTGGTGCAAAACCTACAAAGTTGTCCTGATTGTCTTATCGATCGCGGGTTATTCCAGCTGTCTGCCCCTAAGGGAAGATCCTGTGTGCACCGCAGAAGAGATAGCGAAGTACAGTATAGTCTTCACCGGGAAATGGAGCCAAACGTCCTTCCCTAAACAGTATCCCCTGTACAGACCCCCGGCTCAGTGGTCATCACTGTTGGGTAAGTGAGCAGCGCACGCTATGGAATATACATATATACTGGAAGATATCGATGCGGCAGAGCAGAATTTATCATTTACCCATCTGCAGTTGCATCATTAATGCAAAAGTATGGAGGGAAAAAGGTCAAATAACTTGCACGGTTTAGCTGCAGTCCTATGCAAATGACATGGTGATTCATGATATCACAAGGAGTGAAAAATGAGAAACTCAGCTCTGATGGATCTGAAAAAGTTCTTTTCTCTCTGCTACATGTCAAAGTATTCTGCTTAGTTACATCTGTCAACTGTATTCTGCTACATGAAACATAACCCTTCTGCTTCTGCCTCGGAAAATCATGTCTCTGACACATCTCTATATCCACATAGCTCTGCTACATCTCTATATCCACAAAACTCTGCTACATCTCTATATCCACATAGCTCTGCTACATCTCTATATCCACATAGCTCTGCTACATCTCTATATCCACAATAACTCTGCTACATCTCTTATAATGCTTCTACATTCTATATACTAGCTCTGCTATCTATACCACATGCTCTGCTAATTCTCTATATCCACAAGCTCTGCTACATCTCTATATCCACATAGCTCTGCTACATCTCTATATCCACATAGCTCTGCTACATCTCTATATCCACATAGCTCTGCTACATCTCTATATCCACTATAGCTCTGCTACATCTCTATATCCACATACTTGACATCTTTGCTACTCTATCTCTATATCCACATAGCTCTGCTACATCTCTATATCACATAGCTCTACTACATCTCTATATCCACATAGCTCTGCTACATCTCTATATCCACAAAACTCTGCTACATCTCTATATTACTATAGCTCTACTACATCTCTATATCCACATAGCTCTGCTACATCTCTATATCCACAAAACTCTGCTACATCTCTATATTACTATAGCTCTATACATCTCTATATCCACATAGCTCTGCTACATTTTCTACTTATCCAATAGCTCTGCTACATCTCTATATTACTATAGCTCTACTACATCTCTATATCCACATAGCTCTGCTACATCTCTATATCCACATAGCTCTGCTACATCTCTATATTACTATAGCTCATACAT
The DNA here is from genome assembly GCA_033576555.1 of Oophaga sylvatica. NCBI lineage: Eukaryota > Metazoa > Chordata > Amphibia > Anura > Dendrobatidae > Oophaga > Oophaga sylvatica. The sequence continues at coordinate 23,851,426 of JARQOD010000001.1, forward strand.
CTCTTATCACATAGCTGCTACACCTATATCCACAAAACTCTGCTACATCTCTATATTACTATAGCTCTCTACATCTCTATATCCACATAGCTCTGCTACATCTCTATATCCACATAGCTCTGCTACATCTCTATATTACATAGCTCTGCTACATCTCTATATCCACATAGCTCTGCTACATCTCTATATCCACATAGCTCTGCTACATCTCTATATCCACATAGCTCTGCTACATCTCTATATTACTATAGCTCTGCTACATCTCTATATCCACATAGCTCTGCTACATCTCTATATCTACATAGCTCTGCTACATCTCTATATCCACATAGCTCTGCTACATCTCTATATCCACATAGCTCTGCTACATCTCTATATATAGCTCTGCTACATCTATATCAATAGCTCTGCTACATCTCTATATCCACATAGCTCTGCTACATCTCTATATCCACATAGCTCTGCTACATCTCTATATTCACATAGCTCTGCTACATCTCTATATCCACATAGCTCTGCTACATCTCTATATCCACATAGCTCTGCTACATCTCTATATCTACATAGCTCTGCTACATCTCTATATCCACATAGCTCTGTAATTCTATATCCATGCTCTGTACATCTATATCCACATAGCTCTGCTACATCTCTATATCCACATAGCTCTGCTACATCTCTATATCCACATAGCTCTGCTACATCTCTATATCCACATAGCTCTGCTACATCTCTATATCCACATAGCTCTGCTACATCTCTATATCCATATAGCTCTGCTACATCTCTATATCCACATAAGCTCTGCTACATCTCTATATTTCTATAGCTCTGCTACATCTCTATATCCACATAGCTCTGCTACATCTCTATATCCACATAGCTCTGCTACATCTCTATATCCACATAGCTCTGCTACATCTCTATATCCACATAGCTCTGCTACATCTCTATATCCACATAGCTCTGCTACATCTCTATATCCAATAGCTCTGCTACATCTCTATATCCACATAGCTCTGCTACATCTCTATATCCACATAGCTCTGCTACATCTCTATATCCACATAGCTCTGCTACATCTCTATATCCATATAGCTCTGCTACATCTCTATATCATCATAGTCTGCTACATCTCTATATCCACATAAACTCTGCTACATCTCTATATCATATAGCTCTGCTACATCTCTATATCCACAAAGCTCTGCTACATCTCTATATCACTATAGCTCTGCTACATCTCTATATCCACATAGCTCTGCTACATCTTAATCACAAGCCTGCTATATCTATTAGTCTGCTTCAATCTCTATATCCACTATAGCTCTGCTACATCTCTATATTACTATAGCTCTGCTACATCTCTATATCCACAAAGCTCTGCTACATCTCTATATTACTATAGCTCTGCTACATCTCTATATCCATATAGCTCTGCTACATCTTATATCCACAAACTCTGCTACATCTCTATATTACTATAGCTCTGCTACATCTCTATATCCAATAGCTCTGCTACATCTCTATATCACTATAGCTCTGCTACATCTCTATATCCACATAGCTCTGCTACATCTCTATATCCACATAGCTCTGCTACATCTCTATATCCATAGCTCTGCTACATACTCTCTATTTATTACTATAGCTCTGCTACATCTCTATATCCACAAGCTCTGCTACATCTCTATATCCATACTCTGCTAATCTCTATATCACTATAGCTCTGCTACATCTCTATATCCACATAGCTCTGCTACATCTCTATATCCACATAGCTCTGCTACATCTCTATATCATCTTACCATATCATAGCTCTGCTACATCTCTATATCCACATAGCTCTGCTACATCTCTATATCCATATAGCTCTGCTACATCTCTATATCCACATAGCTCTGCTACATCTCTATATCCACATAGCTCTGCTACATCTCTATATCCACATAGCTCTGCTACATCTCTATATCCACATAGCTCTGCTACATCTCTATATCCACATAGCTCTGCTACATTCTCTCATTATCCACATAGCTCTGCTACATCTCTATATCCACATAGCTCTGCTACATCTCTATATCCACATAGCTCTGCTACATCTCTATATCCACATAGCTCTGCTACATCTCTATATCCACATAGCTCTGCTACATCTCTATATCCACATAGCTCTGCTACATCTCTATATCACATAGCTCTGCTACATCTCTATATACATAGCTCTGCTACATCTCTATATCCACATAGCTCTGCTACATCTCTATATCCACTATAGCTCTGCTACATCTCTATATCCACATAGCTCTGCTACATCTCTATATCCACATAGCTCTGCTACATCTCTATATCCACATAGCTCTGCTACATCTCTATATCCATATAGCTCTGCTACATCTCTATATCCACATAGCTCTGCTACATCTCTATATCCACATAGCTCTGCTACATCTCTATATCCATATAGCTCTGCTACATCTCTATATCCACATAGCTCTGCTACATCTCTATATCACATAGCTCTGCTACATCTCTATATCCACATAGCTCTGCTACATCTCTATATCACTATAGCTCTGATACATCTCTATATCACTATAGCTCTGCTACATCTCTATATACTATAGCTCTGCTACATCTCTATATCCACAAAGCTCTGCTACATCTCTATATACATGTTGTAATCTTATCCACATAGCTCTGCTACATCTCTATATCCATATAGCTCTGCTACATCTCTATATCCCCATAGCTCTGCTACATCTCTATATCCACATAGCTCTGCTACATCTCTATATACTATAGCTCTGCACATCTCTATATCCACATAGCTCTGCTACATCTCTATATTCACTATAGCTCTGCTACATCTCTATATTACTATAGCTCTGCTACATCTCTATATCCACAAAGCTCTGCTACATCTCTATATTACTATAGCTCTGCTACATCTCTATATCCACATAGCTCTGCTACATCTCTATATCCACATAGCTCTGCATACATCTCTATATCCACATAGCTCTGCTACATCTCTATATCCACATAGCTCTGCTACATCTCTATATCCACAAGCTCTGCTACATCTCTATATCCACAAGCTCTGCTACATAGCTCTATATTCCACATAGCTCTGCTACATCTCTATATTACTATAGCTCTGCAACATCTCTATATCCACATAGCTCTGCTACATCTCTATATTACTATAGCTCTGCTACATCTCTATATCCACATAGCTCTGCTACATCTCTATATTACTATAGCTCTGCAACATCTCTATATCCACATAGCTCTGCTACATCTCTATATTACATAGCTCTGCAACATCTCTATATCCACTAGCTCTGCTACATCTCTATATCTACATAGCTCTGCTACATCTCTATATCCACAAAGCTCTGCTACATCTCTATATTACTATAGCTCTGCTACATCTCTATATCCACATAGCTCTGCTACATCTCTATATCCATATAGCTCTGCTACATCTCTATATCCACATAGCTCTGCTA
>JARQOD010000001.1:23855040-23880351 GCA_033576555.1 Oophaga sylvatica
TCGCGCATGCTGGCAAGTAGGAGACCGTTCGCAGGACTCCCACCACAGATTAATTAGGGACATGAACATTGCGAATTGATTCACACCATCTCTATTTGGGACATTGGCCAATTCAAACTGCTTTTTCTTTTGAAAGTTTTGAGATCTTAACTTTTTTCACCCAAGTGTAAAAAGTGTAGTGAGTATATGGAAATGTAGTCTATGTCATGCCCTCTCCAAAAGGAAAAGGCCCTCCATCAAACCTTCCGCAGTACCACAAAGCCACAATTTCCAGGAATAGGCTTCTTCTTGTAGAAGATTAGAGGGAGCCATGGACTACCATCCTAGTGTCGCCTGAGAGCCACAGTCCATGTCTGTCCATAATCCAAAGAAGGTGGACATAGAGTTGCATTGGCATTGAAGAACCAGACAATCACACACACCTGACCTAGACTTCGAGGGAGATACTTTAAGGGGATCTCATCCTATCAAGTTCTTACGACAAATGTAAAACAAATGACAAAACAAATGTAAAAAAGTATGACATAAAAAAATATGACATAAAAATACATTTAAGAAATAGTGATGTGTATTATGAAACTGGTCCTGACATCCAGATGGAGTTATAAGAATTTATCATATTGCGAAGCCAAAAGACCCCAACCAGAAGTAAACCTGTTCAAACTGATTAAAAAGTGAAGCATGTAGAAATATGACTTTGAACAATTTGCATTTTGATTTACGCAAATCGATAAAAACATATTATTCACCATTTTGCACACTGCAGAAAATTGCATCGTCTACCATATGGGCTTCCCGAAAATAGCTTGAATCCCGCGTCACATGGTATAGTACAACTAATATGTTGGACTTTTCATAGCCTGTATAAAAGCCGAGACAGGGAATGCAGAAGCCATTGTGTTTGTAGGGTGTTTTATAATAGTGAGAGGACATCAGACCTCACAGCTCAGCAATTGATATAGAAATAGAAGGCCTTAAACCACTGAAAAAGTATTCCAGACCAAAATGTTTTGCAAAACTGCAACAGTAAAAAATATGAGCAGTAGTCTGTGAATAAAACAGACATTCAATTGATAGGGGAGAGAAAGACAGGAGAGTTTCCAACAGCAGTGCTAGACAATGTGATTAATCAATTATATGATGTAGCAGGCATCTGCCTTGCCACATGCAAATTACAACTAAACATCTTTCTTAATGCAATAGGAAGCAGCAAGCAAGCGCAATAGTTTTTGCCGAAAAGAAAATCTGAAATTAGTGTCAGTCAGAGACAGAGTGCTTGCTTGTCCGAAGCAACTATACTGAGTTTTTGCATTTCTTGTGAACAAATGTCCTACATTTCTTCTTTTTGTGAGGGGGGAAAGGTGTGCATGACACAATTATATTTTTAGCACTAGCCCAATTTTAGATCCTTAAATGCCACAACAATACAACTTTCTGTTGCAGGTGTTGTCTTTTAGGTTGTATACCCACCTTGCTTTGCTTATTATATAAATTTGGGGAATAGGGTTAAATTTTGATAAATAGAAATAAAAGTAAAAAAAATCTGACTTTTAACTGTGCATGTCTGTTTTTGCACGCGTTTTTAATTGCGCACTATGCGCAGCGCACAACGACGCTAATGTGAAACTAGCCTTACTAATCCAATTTGACAGCTGTACACGCCATACCTATTTTGCGATCTGCTGCCATTATTTTCTAATGTACCTACCTACCAGGCATTTCTTGTTATACCTTATTTGTCAAGGGCTGAATGATTGAGGTTGAAAAAATTGTCCAAAATTAATCATATTGCCGTACAAAATGCATGGTAAAATAATAAGTGTCAATGGCAATAGACCACAAGCACCAACCGCCTGGGCAGTAGTACTACCAAATACTGGTCACATTTGACCTCCATTGCCTCTGCAAGGGTATTAGTAGGGAGGAATTTGAGGGCATTATGGAAAATACAGCTCATCGCTTGTCTGTGTCACAGCAAAATTATGTTACCTCTGACAGTGACACTGTCAGTTTGAGTTAGTGTTCTGCACAAATCTATCTGTATGATCACAAATGAGCAAGAGAGATAATTTTTGGACAGTTTTTTAAATTCAAATAAACATGAAAAAAAATCTGTGCTCTGTGTTGTTAAATACTGGGTAACCATCCGTTTTTATTATTAGGTCACTTTCACATTACTAAAGCAGTGTTTGTGTTAGAGAGATAGATAAGGCTTGAAAAAAAAATTGTCGAACTTGGGGAATTTAAATTTCAAAACATATCCAGTGCTATCATGTCTTGTGTTTCTGTACAAGCAGAATATGCTGAAGTTGGTCCTGAATCTGTTCTTTTCTTACTCTGGAAAACTCCACAAAGTCTTACACTCCAATTCATCAAAGAGTTTACACTTATTTTCTGGAATAAAACTCCTGGAAATGTCACCAAATGTTGGCACAATTCGGAATTGCATTGGTTGACATTGTTTTGTGAGTTCCAGCCAACTCTGCCAAAGTCAGTCAGATATCAGGTTAAAGACCCGTTTACAAGGACCAGTGCAGGCCGATCAATATTTAATATCATAGTTTGGTCCCCATTCTCTTTATTAGCCCATGAAAAGGGGCCTTAACGCTAATTTGTCTCTCCTTATACTGATTTATCCTGAATTTATGCTCTTATTTCTGTCCAACCACCATCCTGATGTCTCCACCCTGTACCAGTTACTGCACCAGTTGCCCATCTGCTATAGAATACAATATAAACTTCCCCTGCAAAGCTCCTCCATCAACTCTGTCTACCACTCTACCTGTGCTCTCCATTCTGACATTGATGTGAGACTAACATCTGCCATTATGTGAACTTCCCACTTCTGTATTCAAGACTTTTCCTGTGCTGCACCAGTTCTCCGGAATGCGCTATCCTGAACAATAATTATAATAATAATAATAATAATTTTAATAATATTATTTCTATAGCACCAACATATTCCGCAGCACTTTACATTTTAGAGGGGACTTGTATAGACAATAAAAGACATTACAGCATAACAATAAACACAGATCAAAGTAGATACCAAGAGGAATGAGGGCCCTGCTCGCAAGCTTACAATCTATGAGGAAAAAGGAGAGACACGGAAGGTAGATGGTAACAATTGCTTTCATTGTTTGGACCAGCCATAGTGTACGAATCGGGTGTTCCTGTAATGCTGCATGAACCGGTTATCAGCCAGAATATGTAAAAGTACAGACACAGAGGGCAATTAAATGCATAAAGCGGGTGAGAACATAATACGAGGTACCTGATTATGGTAAAAAATATTCAATGGGCCACACAGGGACAGTTATATTAATGTGTTGAGGCGGTATGCCAGTCTGAAGAAATGTGTTTTTAGGGCACTGTTGTGAATGTGTTAGAAATGAATTCTGAGCAGAAGCTCCCTCTGGTGGTTACGAACAGTACTGAACTATTCAATGAAGATTGTGAAGATTGGCAATCAGGTGTTACAGACTGGTCTTATATAAGGGAGGTTCCCTCCCATCAGGGTTGCCGGTGATCAATTGTTCTTGTCTCAACTTTGGTTCCTGGTTCACTTGGAAGTTTGCTGAGTCTTGCCTGCATCTTCTGCTAACAGATAAGATATTTTCTGCTTTTATTTTTGTGCTTGCTTTTTGCATTTTGTCCTGCACTTCTGTGGAGGTCAACCGGGTCCCCTCCGGGGGCTTGTGCTCCTCTCAGTTTATCTGAGCCACTGTTATTTGTTCATTTGCCTTTTCCAGTTTTTTCAGTGGCTGCTGCTTAGTTTTGTTACACCAGAGAACTAATTTAGGTGGTAGAGGTCGTGTGATCTCAGGTGTTTTTGCAATTAGTTGGTATTTTTAGGGTTTTTTGGATTGCAGTAAGTGTCCTTCCTATCCTTTTCTTTCTAGGAAGATTGGGCCCCAACGTTTGCTCATACTATTTTCTGTCTGTGTCTGTATTTCCTCTTGTCTAACCGCCATTACATGTTTGGGGGCTTCCTATGTTCTTTGGGGATCTGCTCCGGGGCAGATAGTTTTCCTCTTTCTATCTTTAGGTGTAGTTAGCTTCTCAGGCTGTGACGAGGCATCTAGGACCAACGTAGGTACGCTCCACGGCTGCCTTTAGTTGTGGTGGTTAGTCAGGGTACTGCAATCCAGTAGATTCCAACCTTTCTGGTGTATTGCCTTTTTTGCCTGCTCTCCTCAGCTACCAAATCATAACAGGGCACGCTTAAAACTGTGGGTATTGGGATTAATTGTATTATCCTGGGTAGCGCATTCCAAAGAATTCGCGTAGCACATGAGAAGTCTTGGAGACCGGAGGGGAAGGTTCTGATTATTGTGGACGTTAACCTTAGGTCATTAGCAGAACGGAGGGCACGGGTAGGGTGGTAGACTGAGACGAGTGAGGAGATGTAGGGTGGTGCTGAACTGTGGAGTGCTTTGTGGGTGAAAGTGATAAGTTTATATTTAATTTTGGAGTGGATGGGTAACCAGTGTAAGAACTGGCAAAAGGTAGAGTCATCGGTGTAACGGTTGGTGAGGAATATGATTCTGGCTGCAGCATTCAAGACAGATTGGAGAGAGGAGAGTTTGGTAAAAGGGAGACCGATTAGTAGAGAGCTATAATAGTCCAGACAGAATAAATAAGGGCAACAGTAAAAGTTTTTGCAGAATCGAAAGTAAGAAAAGGTTGAATTCTAGAAATGTTTTGAGGTGGAGATAACAAGAGCGAGCCAGTGATCGGATGTGGGGGGTGAATGAAAGCTTGGAATCAAGTATGACCCCAAGACAGCGTGCATGTTGCTGGGGAGTAATGGGGACACTCAGAAATAGAAATGTTGGGCATGGTTAGGTTAGTAGAGGGAGGAAACACGAGGAGTTCAGTTTTTAACAGGTTCAGTATCAGATAGAGAGAGGACTGATGTTGGAGACAGCGGTAAGACAATCACTGGTGTTCTGTATTAATGCAGGCATGATGTCAGAAGTAGTCGTATAATTGGATGTCATCAGCATAGAGATGGTACTGGAAATCTACTGATTGTTTATCTAATAGAGGCAGTATACAAAGAGAAGAGGAGGGGGCCTAGGACTGATCCTTGAGGAACCCCAACAGTAAGGGGAAGATGAGAGGAGGAGGAACCAGCAAAAGATACAGTGAAGGAACGGTCAGAGAGATAGAAGGAGAACCAGGAGAGAACGGTGTCCTTGAGGCCGATGGAGCGGAGCATAGTGAGGAGGAGCTGATGGTCCACAGTGTCGAATGCTGCAGAGAGTTCCAGGAGAATCAGCAGGGAGTAGTGACCATTAGATTAAGCCGTTAGTAGATCATTAGAGACTTTAGTGAGGGCAGTTTCAGTAGAATGTAAAGAGCGGAAACCAGATTAAACAATTAAATTTATTCATTTTTATATTCACCTCTTTCCTTTAGAAACGCCTTTGGATTGCGAAGTCTCCTTGTGGTCTTCTTGGGGTCTCTGTAAAGGCAGCTGTGGATCCAAGGGAGTAAAAAGTCGAACCCGCTATATCCGAATGAAAGCTGCCAACAATGGGACAACTTGTCCATCTCTCATCGACGACAAAGAATGTGAACCAGAAAACTGTGTATAAGGCACAATGAAGGGGGCAGTAACTTATTTTAGGAATAACATCAATGCCTTTGCTGTAAATGATATCTAAGACTATACAAATGTATTATGTGATGGTTATATACTGTCTAGAACTGGAGGCAGAATCATAGAATCATAGAATCATAGAATGGTAGAGTTGGAAGGGACCTCCTGGGTCATCTGGTCCAACCCCCTGCTCAAAGCAGGATTCTCTAAATCATCCCAGACAGATGTCTATCCAGCCTCTGTTTGAAGACTTCCATTGAAGGAGAACTCACCACCTCTTGTGGCAGCCTGTTCCACTCATTGATCACCCTAACTGTCAAAAAGTTTTTTCTAATATCTAATCTGTGTCTCCTCCCATTCAGTTTCATCCCATTGCTTCTAGTCTTTCCTTGCGCAAATGAGAATAAAGATGATCCTTCTACAATGTGACAGCCCTTGAGATATTTGTAGACAGCTATTAAGTCTCCTCTCAGTCTTCTTTTTTGCAAGCTAAACATTCCCAAATCCTGCAACCGTTCCTCATAGGACATGGTTTGCAGACCGGTCACCATTCTGGTGGCTCTTCTCTGAACTTGCTCCAGTTTGTTGATGTCTTTTTTAAAATGTGGTGCCCAAAACTGGACACAGTATTCCAGATGAGGTCTGACCAAAGAGGAGTAGAGGGCAATAATGACCTCACGTGATCTAGACTGTATGCTTCTGTTGATACATCCTAGAATTGCATTTGCCTTTTTTGCTGCTGCATCACACTGTTGACTCATGTTAAGTCTGTGATCAATTAGTATACCCAAGTCTTTTTCACATGTGCTGTTACTTAGCCCTATTCCTCCCATTTTGTATATGCTTTTTTCATTTTTATTGCCCAGATGTAGTACTTTGCATTTTTCCCTGTTAAAATCCATTCTGTTAGTTGCTGCCCACTGCTCCAGTTTATGTATATCTTTTTGAATCCTCTCTCTCTCTTCTCTAGTATTAGCTACCCCTCCTAGCTTTGTGTCATCAGCAAATTTGATCAGTTTACCCTCAATTCCTTCATCTAAATCATTGATAAAGATGTTGAACAATACAGGGCCCAAAACAGAGCCTTGTGGTACCCCACTTGAGACATTCTTCCAACTGGATGTGCAGCCATTTACAACCACTCTTTGGGTCCGATCACTAAGCCAGTTATGAATCCACCTAACAGTTGCCTTGTCCATTCCATACTTAGTCATTTTTTCAATAAGGATTGTGTGAGATACTTTGTCAAATGCTTTGCTGAAGTCAAGATATACTATATCTACAGCATTTCCCTGATCCACCCAGTCAGTGATTCTGTCATAGAAGGAAATTAAGTTAGTCTGACATGACTTATTAGTTACAAACCCATGCTGACTCTGTTTAATCACTTCATTCTTATCCAGGTACTTGCATACATGTTCTTTAATAATTTGTTCAAAGATCTTTCCTGGTATAGAAGTCAGACTCACCGGCCTGTAGTTCCCTGGGTCCACCTTCTTCCCCTTTTTGAAGATAGGAACAACATTTGCTCTTCTCCAGTCTTCTGGGACTTCTCCTGTTCTCCAAGAATTTTCAAAGATTATGGACAGTGGTTCAAGAATTTCTTCTGCTATCTCCTTCAGTACCCTGGGGTGTAATTCATCTGGACCTGGAGACTTGAATTCATTTAGGTTAGCTAAGTGTTTCCTCACTGTCTTTCTGTTTATAGATATCCTGGATTCTTCTATTCCTTTAATAGGACAGTGAAGATCAGTTGATGTTACATTTCCTTTCTGAGAGAAAACAGATGCAAAATAGGAATTTAAAAGTTCAGCCTTCTCAACATCCTGACTTACCATTTCATCATTTTCATCCTGTAAAAATCCTATAGCATCTTTGACTTTTCTTTTACTTTTGACGTATCCCCAAAATCCTTTTTTGTTGCTTTTGACGTCACTTGCAAGCCTTAATTCATTGTCAGCTTTAGATAATCTGATTTGTGCCCTGCAGGTTCTGCAGACGGCATTATATTCTTCTTTAGATATGCCTCCCTCTTTCCATTTGATAAACATTTCTTTCTTCCTTTTTAGCATGTGTTTAAGTTCTATGTTCATCCATCCTGGTTTCCTTAAATGCTTCCCATTCTTCCCTCTTTTCGGAATTGTTAACGATTGTGCTTTGAGAATCTCATTTTTCAAGATTTTCCATCCTTCTTGGACATTTTTGTCCTTAAGGATATCCAGCCATTGGATCCCTCCAATTCTCCAGAACTTTAACTTCAGGGCCCCAATGTGAAATCTGTAACAAGGCCCCCACCTCCCATGTTCCATTCATGCAGTAGTGTAGCAGAGACCCCTTTGGGCCTCTTCTTCGGGCACGAGGGCGTGGCTGTCACTGGTATTGGTGCACTTTCTATAGCTACAACCCATGAATATAACCAGACTCTTACACTACAGTCTTGCAGATAAATAAGATGGTGGTCAATCATCTTGGCCACCAGGGTTTATCCCAGAATCAATAATAATTGTGAGAATGCCGGGGTTATCATTACACGAACCCCAACAGCCCTTGGTCCTGACAAACCACTATATCAGTGGACCAAAACCCCTTTTCCAAAAAATGGAATTTCAGTCACACTTGCGCCTGCGCTCAGCATACGCGCTGCATTCAATGTCTATGGGAGTTGCAAAGATAGGCAAGTATTAAGCACTGAATATAGTGGTATAACGGGGTCATGTGTAACCACTGCTCTATTTATCTCCTTCGAATAGGGGTATCTCAGGACCCCTATTCTAATGATTGAGTATATCCCAGCAGAAGGGTCCCAATTATACATTTTTCCCAGATGCTGTGGATAGTTGTCCATAGCTTGTGCGATATTCTCTTTAAAGAGCAATATCAGATCTGGGCATCTCCTGTCTGTTCAGGTCTAAATTCCTGTCCATAGGGGGCACTGTTACAGTGGTAGTGCAGGTAAAATACAGATACACATTCCTTATACAAAAGATACAAAAAATACTATTTTTTTTTTATATCCTACCCGGGCACTTAGAAATTATTATTGATCCTAATATTAATAGTAGTTGGAATTATCCTTTAATCGTTGGGGCCTAAAACCACAACTCATGTTCTCAAGTGTTACCCTGGATAAAATCCACTTTCAGAGTTGCCAAAATTTCTGAAAACTTACATGAAAGCCCCACCCCTTTTGGTATTTTTTGGGAGTGGGATTATATAGATCCAATCCTTTTTTGGTCCTGGAGTCTGGGAAAAATTTTTGGACAGTTGGCAACTATGTATTACAAACCACAAACTAATCGACTGCAAACGTTACATACACCATTATAGTCTATACATGACAAACGTATCATTTTGGTGGCAATATTTTAAGTGGGGAACCTATTGTGCTTAAAGGGGTATTCCAGCTTTAGCATATAAAGAATTTTTAATACACTTTGTAACTTTTGTTTAAAGCATTTCTGCTTGTTGCAAGTGAATGGAAACCTATTATTTACTTAAAGAGGATGAAGAAAACTGTCCTGATCATGTGACAGACATATAAGTACTTGATTGGCCATGGTATCAGTACCATCAGTAAATATCTCATCACATGACAATGATTGATTTTAAAGAGTAACCGTTGTTTGAATTTTTCTTTCATAAATCAAAGTGCATATGAAAATAAGTAACTTTCTGATAGATCTTATCAAAGGAATCCGCTTCTTTCTACTCCTGGACTGATTATTCATTCTCAAATTCTAATTTCACAGGTAAAATCTCTATTTAATACACTTTTCCATTACTGGGATAGGAGACGACAGTTGGAGCTTTTAAAATTCAATGGAGGAGCCTGATATAGGAGATGACAGTTGGTGCTTAAAAGATTCTATGCAGGGGAAGAGCTAGAGGAACACACAGACATTCTAGGTTGGAGCTAGAGAAACACACACAGACTTTCTAGGGAGGAGCTAGAGGAACACAAGCACATTCAAGGGAGGAGCTAGAGGAACACAGACATACTATGGAGGAGCTAGAGGAACACACAGACATTCTAGGGAGGAGCTAGAGGAACATACAGACATTCTAGGGAGGAGCTAGAGGAACACACAGACATTCTAGGAAGGAGCTAGAGGAACGCAGACATTCTAGGGAGGAGCTAGAGAAACACAGATATTCTAGGGAGGAGCTAGAAGAACACACAGACATTCTAGGGAGGAGCTAGAGGAACATACAGACATTCTAGGGAGGAGCTAGAGGAACACACAGACATTCCAGGGAGGAGCTAGAGGAACACACAGACATTCTAGGGAGGAGCTAGAGGAACATACAGACATTCTAGGGAGGAGCTAGAGGAATGCAGACATTCTAGGGAGGAGCTAGAGAAACACATATTCTAGGGAGTAGCTAGAAGAACACACAGACATTCTAGGGAGGAGCTAGAAGAATACACAGACATTCTAGGGAGGAGCTAGAGGAACACAGACATTACATTCTAGGGAGGAGCTAGAGAAACACAGATATTCTAGGGAGGAGCTAGAAGAACACACAAGCATTCTAGGGAGGAGCTAGAGAAACACACAGACATTCTAGGGAGGAGCTAGAAGAACACAGACATTCTAGGGAGGAGCTAGAGAAACACACAGACATTCTAGGGAGGAGCTAGAAGAACACAATTATAGGGAGGAGCTAGAGGAAGACACAGACATTCTAGGGATGAGATAGAGGAACACACAGACATTCTAGGGAGGAGCTAGAAGAACACACAGACATACTAGGGATGAGAAACAGGAACACATAGTTATTCTAGGGAGGAGCTAGAGGAACACAGACATTCTAGGGAGGAGCTAGAGGAACACACAGACATTCTAGGGAGGAGCTAGAGGAACACACACAGAAATTCTAGGGAGGAGCTAGAGGAACACACAGACATTCTAGGGAGGAGCTAGAGGAACACACAGACATTCTAGGGAGGAGCTAGAGGAACACACAGACATTCTAGGGAGGAGCTAGAGGAACACTCAGAAATTCTAGGGAGGAGCTAGAGAAACACACAGAAATTCTAGGGAGGAGCTAGAGGAACACACAGACATTCTAGGGAGGAGCTAGAGGAGCACACAGACATTTTAGGGAGGAGCTAGAGGAACACACAGACATTCTGTTACAAGTTCCCCTGAAACAACAGTTACACTTTTAGTTATTAAACTGCAACTGAGGTCAAAGCGGACTGCAAGGGCCAATGTAGAGTTAAAAATCAATCGTTTGCACTGTTTTAAGTCTCCTTGTAGCCCAGGTCTATAGTTAAAGTTCGAATACGCCGTTAATTTGCTGACTGTTCACGCTGTTTGGTTTGCTGGTTGTTTTTAGCACCCTCTGATGGCAGGCTATGGAACTGCCATTAAATGCAATTATTGTCTTTATTTAAATATATGCTGTATATAGGAGCTCAAATATAAAAAAACACTTTTTGACATTAAGATGAAATTAAAGATTATTTTAATTTGTTATGGATGTGGATTAATTATTTTACTACAATTATTAGTAATGTTAGAGTTTTCTTTCGGAGAAAAATGTGTCTGGGGAAAAAAAAGAGTTTCATAACTACAATGTGGTATAGAGTAGTGGTGTATTGTGGGTTACCAGCGCCTGGGGCAAGGTGAGCATACTGAGCCCCCGTGAATAGTTAGAAGTGCTGAATTCCTTATCACCTGAGAAAATAATGATAACATTATAGTTTTACATCTTACTCCTAAGCCTAACAATAGCCCTAACCCTAAAAAAGGGTTTGAAAAAGTGTAAAAATGTAAAAGCAAAACATTCTAATGAACAAGACAGTATTGATTCATGTGCACAACAAATGATTCTATGCCGGCATCGTTCAATAGCTACTGTCAGCTTGTCATTTCAAATGCTGCCTATGCAGAGCGCATCAGCCGATGACAAGCTCATCCTGACTGCTGCACTCTGCAGAGGTAGAATCTGAGATGACAAGCTGAATAGCTAATAAATGAAGACAGTATTTATTCATGTGCACAATACATACTCAGCTTGTCATCTTAATTGCTGCCTATGCAGATCACATCAGCTGATGACAAGCTTCTCAACTGCTGCACTCTGCAGAGACAGAATCTAATATAACAAGCTGAATAGGTCATGAATGAAGACAGTATTGATTCATGTGCACAATACATACTCAGCTTGCCATCTCAATTGCTGCCTATGCAGAACGCGTCAGCCAATGACAAGATCATCCTGACTGCTGCACTCTGTAGGGGTAGAATCTGAGATGACAAGATGAATAGGTAAAGAATGAAGACAGTATAGATTCATGAGCACATTACATACCCAGCTTGTCATCTCAATTGCTGCCTATGCAGAGCACATCAGCTCATGACAAACTTATCTCAACTGATGCATTCTGCAGAGGCATAATCTTCTATGACAAGCTGAATAGATAATGAATGAATGCAGTATTGATTCATGTGCACAATACATACTCAGCTTGTCATCTCAGATTCTACCTATGCAGAGCACATTAGTCGATGACAAACTTATCTCAACTGCTGCACTCTGCAGAGGTAGACTCTGTGATGACAAGCTGAATAACTAATGAATGAAGACAGTATTGATTCATGTGCACAATACATACTTAGCTTGTCATCTCAGATTCTACCTATGCAGAGCGCATCAGCCAAAGACAAACACAACTGCTGCACTCCGCAGAGGCACTCAATGCGATGCTCTAAGAAAAAGCGTTGCTTGCTTGAGCCGCTCATTTAACAGTAGAGGAATGTGGTGGGTGCCAAAGTTTGTACCCCCATAGACTTTGAAACAGAGGGCAAACACCCCTACCTACAATATGGTACTGGTGTAAAGGAATACATACGTTATAGCAGCATTAAGGTGGCAGCATCTTCAACCAAGATTTCATCAAGCTAGCAAAAAGTGAGGCAAATAAATCAGAATGTTTGAATTTCTACAAAAGGGGCAATTTTATAACATAAAAGATGAATTAAAGGCTCATGTTCACCCCTGTGTATTCTTTATCCAAATAAATAACTAGAAATTATGTAATGTTTCAAATAACTTGCACTGGGCTTGAACGCTTCCTCTAGTGGCTGAGCACAAACAGCCAAAATGTTATCATGTAGCAGGGGATCTGGAAGGCGAGCCTATAGTAAGATTTCAAGACACTAACTAGGACTTTACACTACCATTTTACTGCTCGTTCCAAAATATAGGTGAGCCGCCCTCCCATAGCAGTGGGGTACTCGGATCCGAACCTATTGTCTTATATGGGGAATGTCGCGGCAGCACAGCTCGGTCCGTGGCCCTGTGCGCTCACCATAAAAGGGGGATATTTACAGGGGAATAAATGTTCGTGTAGTTAGTCGTGACGCCACCTGTAGTATCTGGTCAGGAGGACCAGCGCTGCTGTGCAGATCCTCTGGAAGGGATGGCGTTGTGCAGCTATAGGTGTTAGGCTTCCTACAGGTGAGGCTGTATCCTTCCAGTACAGGTAGATGTGTAGGGATGCAGAACTGAGGGAAACCCGGCAGGGTAGGGACAAGAAGGTGGACACACACACACACAAGTCTCTTTGGTACCTTTACTGAAGATGTTGCAGGTACAACCCGGAGCACGATAGGGTGAAGAGTGCACATCCAGATTCTCCTGCTAAGTAGGTTTAAGGCCTCCTTGTACCTTGCCTTTCTGCAATGAAGTCCTGGCCTGCATGTAGCTGGGCCTAACTTAGTCTCTGTCCTGCACCTGGCTGACCTTGTGGCTTGACCTTTTCTTGAAGTACACAGTCCCTGCTTGCAGCGTCCTGCTTGCCGGACTCCGTCCTCCTGGTCCGGTTACGTATCAGCTCTGTGGTGCTCCTGGGACCTGTAGTCCTCCAGGAACTCCGGTGGTCTCCTACTGGGTCGTGGAGATCCCCGTAGGCTCGGACCCGGCGTCCGGTATATACTTGCTGGGTTAAGCTGATTAGGCTCCTTTGCCCCTTTACTACTCTCCTCTTGCCTTCGGCCTACTCGGGCCCTCAAAGGATTGTACACACTGGCAGTTGGTGGGCTGCCTCTTCTGCCGCTCTCAAAGTGTCGGCACGCTCCTAGCTCTCTAACTGAGCTATTGAGTCTCTCACTGCAAACTCCACTCTGCTCTGTAGACTCGACTCGGTCTGACTGCTCTGTCTGCAGACTACTCACTACTCACTTGTCTCAGCTAGACTGAACTCTGAGCTCTGCTCTGACTGCACTTCCTACCTTCACCCTCCTTTTATAGTCCTATTAGGGCTCCCTCTGGTGGTCTTAGGGGACGGGTGAAGGTGTGTGTATTAGGGTTGAGCGATACTTTCCGATATCCTAAAGTATCGGAATCGGAATGGTATCGCCGATATCACTAAAATATCGGCGATACCCGATACCGATACCGGAAGTCCCATGTAAGTCTATGGGAACAAAATATCGCAACTAAAAAAACCCCATTCTTTCCTTGTAAACACTAAATATACACACATAGAATACATATATATATATATACATGTCATTGTGACATATATATATATACATATATGTATAGTTTATACACTTCTACATAGTAAAATATCCTCTGATTCAATTGCCCGGTAAAGCCGGCTTCAGTGAAAAGACAGAAGCACCCGACATGAAATGACACTTGGTGTACATAGGGTTAACCATGTCTTTTCATGTCGTTTGCTATCTGATTTGCACAAACAATTAAATCAGTCTATGTGTGCAAAAATTCACACCTGTAGGGGTTAATTAAAGGTGTAAATTCGTTGTAAAAAAAACGGACTTTTTTGCTACGAATTTACACCTTTAATTAACCCCTACAGGTGTGAAATTTTGCACACATAGTCTGATTTAATTGTTTGTGCAAATTAGATAGCAAAGGACATGAAAAGACATGGTTAACCCTATGTACACCAAGTGTCATTTCATGTCGGGTCTTAGGTCATAGGTGTTCGGTCTGGATGCCGAACTTTACTGTTCGGGTTCGCCCATCTCTACTTGCAAAATCACCAATCTATAGCACTAGCTTCTCCAAGAGCAGTTCTCCTAATCACAGCTCTGACTATCCTGAGCTATGTGCTTGTTCAAGTGCCATTATCTCTATATGTACCGTAAATACAGTGATAGCAGTGTACATTATAAAACAAATCACTAATAGCTGAATGTGTTACAGCAGAACTTTATAGTTCTACTAATACTATAACTCAGCCTATCCTATCAGAAACAAAGAAGTAAAGAGCAACATAGCTCTGACCTGCTCCAGAGACAAATTGAGAATATTTCTTTAATTGTAACCACAACAATACCAGCACATTAAAAAGTTGTTGTTGTCCAATGTCCATATAGTACTATATTATGCTAAACAGTGGCCAGAGACCGCCATACCATGCCACAATAGTCCCATAGTTTGTTTTCATAGGACAGTGCGATTCTGTGCCTGCACACAGCCATATACTTTGCATAAAGTACCATATTCTACCTGCAAAGAACCAAATTGTGTGTTTGCAGTCCTACAATGAGCCTATATTGCACCCAATAAACTACACATTAGACCCAAATTAGAGTAATACTTGCCCATGTACATAGATGCCAGAGAGAACCACGTTTGTAAGTTACTGTGTATAACAACGCACATTATTCCATATTGTGCCCTGTTTGATTGATCCGATTCCTAACTGAAGGTGGTTTTCCAATCCTTAAAGAAAACTTCAAACTTGCTCCAAATAGTAAAACATAATCTAATATATTCATGTTTTACCCTTACCCCTCCTGTGCTGCTGGCCACAGGACCAACCGTGTGTTGCTTTCCATTGCGCTTGACAGCAGTGATTGGCTGCCTGAGTGACATGGCATTCAATCGACCTCAAAGCATGGTTAACAACTCCTGAAGGTTCTCAGCTCCCAAAACTTTCATGAATGGGCTAATCTCTAAATCCCACCCTTGCCCACTCAAATTGTATAAAATATAGACATGCGGACCCTCGATTTTACCTGATCCGTAGACCATATTGTTTTATATCCATTCAGGAGTTAGGAACACTCTGGCACAACAAGATACTTCTCTTTTATATCCTAAATATGCATGCATGCTAATATTCTGTTACTTTTGATGATGCCAAACCCTATATAGATTTGTATAATCATTGGGTCACATGGCAAAACAAAAATAGGGACAAAGTCAAGTTTGACACCAAATCAGACAAATTCACATTTAGGAGAATCAAAGAACAATCAGACTAATGATCTGTTGAGACTGGGTACACCTTTAGAATACATATAGCCAGTGGCACAACATAAATCTTTTACACGTCAATGCAAAGTCAATAACATGGCCCTCTATAATTGAAAATAAAAATAGTTTGCGCACATAAAAACTACAAGACACAAAAGGATCTGTAGAAAAATAGGAATATGCATGTGTCAAATGGAAAACAATACATAAATTCAGACGCACTCTGTAGAACAGTTTGAGATGCAGATGTAATAATACAGTAATAAATAAATATTGCACTAAGACCCGTGAGAAAAAGGTGATGAGAAAAGCCTGTAGTCTATTATGTAGTAAACCCCAAACCAAAGGACTAAATAGTCATAATACGCATAAGGTATTTATTCATATGGGTATTAATATGGACAAACCCTGAAAAAGTAAAAGAGGTCCTCTTTTAACGATGGAGCAGAAAAACGCTGCAGAAATCCTAAAAAACCTTTTATGCAGAAAGGTCAGAAGAAATTGACACTGTCCCGGCCGGTGACAGCTCAGATGAATGAGTATTAGTGGTGCACTGTGGAGAAAATAGTCCTGTTTGCACAGGTTTTACCTGACAACCCCGATGGGTCACTTGCAATAGAAAGTCCAATTTCAGCCTCCTCTGGCCTGCTGACAACCCCGATGGGTCACTTGCAGTAGAAAGTCCGACTTCAGCCTCCTATGGCCCGCAGACGAAACTTACATCCGTTGATGAAAGCCGGTGATCTCTGGCCTCCGTGGCCAGATCAGGAACGCCGGCTGATGATGTTGAATCCTCGCTAGGAAGAAGGATGTGGGCAGGACCTGTTGGTAAACTAGCCTGCCTCAAGCACAGTAGTACACAAAATCGCAATATCTAACTGTCCCTCAGAGTGAGCAGAGTAGCGTTCTGTCCCTAACTGAGTTCACAGCACAGTGACGCTAAAATGGCTGCGGCGCCTTTTATAGTGCATTCTGACATCATTTCAGCAGCCAATCACAGCCATGCCATTAGTTAAGATGACCGCAGCATTACAGGATGTGCCCACACTTCATAAGATTCATCATTGGCTGACTAAAATCACATTGCCTCTCAAAGAATTATGGGAACTTCCGATTCCGGTATACGATATTGAAAAAGTATCGGAATTAAGTATCGGAATTCCGATAACGCGAATATCGGCCGATACCCGATACTTGCGGTATCGGAATGCTCAACACTAGTGTGTATGCATAGAGAGACCTCTAGTGGTTGATTCCTTTTGTGCACCCTTCTGGGATATGTGAATCCGAGCGCAGCTGGGCTCCACATGGGCTTGTGCACATGATTGCAATGTAAGCTCATAGCTCGGAATTGTATGGAACTGTTTAAAAATCGGCAAAATTTTAGGACTATGAAACTCAGTGTGCTGCCTTTTCTAAATACCCTAGATAAGGCAATTTTTTTTTTCGGTTCCCCTGGACATTTAGCAGTCAGATCATATACCATGGCTTCCCACTATTAGTTACATCCCTGCCTAAATTTGCATTATATGATGGAAGGGAAACCAATTTTGTTGCCTTTTTTCTGCCCTCAAGGAAAAAAACTTAAAACAAATGGGTTAACCTGAGTTGCCAGCAAAAGATGATGAGGAGAGAGGAGTGAAATGAGTGATGTGGTTTATTTGTCAACGCGTTTCGAAGTTTGAAACTTCTCGGTTTGTCCTGATGAAGAAATGTCAGACTCCGAAATGTGTTGATAAATAAAATGCATCACTTGTTCTCCTCTCTTCTCATCATCTTTCGATGATGAGAAGCCCACTTGTTTCTGTTTTTTTCCTTGAGGGCAGAAAAGAGGCACAGGTATAACAAAAAAAGGTCTTCCCTACATCATGTAATGCAAACTTAAGCCTCTCCAATGGCTGTGTGAACACAACCCAACCAGGTGAGCGTGAATGTTCAATTCTATGGATACAATTTACCCAGATAAGACCCTATTGCGCTCTTTTGTCATTTTCTTTTTTTTTTGTCCTCAGCTGAGTGTCAGGTCAATCTTTTTAGTGAAGGTCTGTGTAGACTGAGATCAAAAGTGGTTCTATTTCCGGTAATAATAATTAATGAAAAACTATAAAAAAACAAACAAAAAGGCTTTCATCGCTCACTGTGAATAAAATGAAGCAAAAATACCAAAATCTTCTAAAAATGTAATAAACTCTATTAATTGCATCACAACGATCGTAAAAAACGATACCCAACGAAAATAAAGGAAACCGAAAACGCTAAGATATAAGAATGGAGGCGCCGAAGTTTCTGACTACTTCCATCTGCCTATGTGACCCAAGATAAGGCGACCACATTGATCTACATTACAGGAAAGGCAAAATAATAAAAATATTCATAGAACCCCGACCTCAGGAGCCGTAGTGGTATGCCTGCCACCCAACTCACAAAGGGAACGATTCCTTCAGTCCCTCCTCGCTTTTTTCTCTTCTTATCTTCAATCCGCCTTCTGTGAGTCTTAATATAGCAAGAAATGGCGCAAAATGAAAGAAAAAACCTTATAAATGCACATATGGCCACACAGCAAGGGCTCAAAAAAAGAGAGGAAAGACAGCAATTTCCAGTGAGGCACTTGGAAAAGAAATGGGATGAATCTATGTGCCACCTAAATACTATGGGTGTGACTGGCCTGTGGCACTAAATAACAGACCCACTATTAGGAAAGAGTTGTGGACTATTAGCTGTCTTAAAGGGTTCATCCCACTAGTTATAGCAGGCTGTTGGGAATTAACTTTTTTTTTTTTGATGAGTGAGGAGCATGGCACTCATAGGACCGCTTTGTCAATCAAGTTAAAGGGAATCTGTCAGCAGAATTCCCCCAAAAACTCTTTATATGAGCATGTAGTTCTTTCAAAGACAAGTCAAACAATACCTTTGCATGGTCAGTCCGTTCCTCTGTTGCTGAGAAATCAGCAATTAAATTGATATGCAAATGAGGCTGAAGAGCTTTGGTAGATCTGAAGCCTCTGTCACTCCAGCTCTGTTCAACACCAAGCACCGCCTCCTCCTGCCTGACTGACAGTCTTTGTGATCTGTGACTTCAAACAAAAAAATCATCAGTCAAGCAGGAGTAGGCAGCGCTGCGAGGGGAATCAATTAATTAAAGCACTGATCTCTCAGTAATCCAGGAATGGACCGGCCATGTAAAGGTATCGCTGGACTTGTCTTTTGAAAGGGCTGTTGCACAGCTTCTGAATCCACACCTTTGCAGTAGAAAACGTCACAGAGCAGGCTTCATGGGATAACAAGCTTTTACTTCTTACAACATGAGGTAAAAGAATAATGCACAGTCATTTCAGCATTGCATCAGGAAACAGGAACAAAACAAAAGTGAAACTACAAGTGAGACTATTTCTTATACAATACATTAAACTGAAGGAAACGTTACACAACATCGCCATCTATTGTCAGGTCAGCATAAAGTCCTCCTTTTCCTTATAATAAGTCCTAATCTGTTGCATATGCCAACACCCTTTCTCAACAGTAAGGACTTACTCAATCAAACCCAACTTTTTTATTAGTCTCTGATGTTTATCAGCATTCAAAACCTTCGTGAAAATGTCTGCTGTCATTTCTTCAGTAGGACAATACTCCAACTTCAAGACTCCTTGATCCTGATAATCTCTCAAGAAATGATATTTCACATCAATATGCTTGGTTCTTGGATTGACTCTTTCCATCTGAGCAAGAACAAGACATCCTTGATTGTCCTCTTTTAGTTTTGTTGGTTCCAACTGTGGTTGTCCTAGGTCTGTCAACAATTGTCTTAACCACAGTACTTATTGACTCGCATGTGCTGCTGCAACATATTCTGCTTCTGTTGAAGACAGTGTCACAATTGACTGTTTCTTACTTGTCCAACTTATTGGTCCACCTGAGAGAAAAAAATATGTCCACTGGTAGATCTTCTGTCAGTTGGATCTCCAGCCCAATCTGCATCAACATATCCTGTTAAAATGCAATTATCACCTGTGGGTAATTACAGCTTAACATTGCTAGTTCTTTTCAAATAACGTATTACTCTCTTCACGGCATTCCAATCAGCTTTATTTGGTTTTGATACCTTTCTACTCAGGATTCCTACTTCTGCTGCGATGTCTGGTCTTGTAACGGTCGCTAGATACAGCAGCTTTCCTATTGCTGTTCTGTATTCTTCATTGTTTGGTAGCATATTTTTTTCACTGTTCATCTCTTTGAGATAATTAGTTTCCATTGGAGACTTTACTGTTTTTGCATTCTTTAGTCCAAATTTTTCTGTTATGTCTTGAATCATGTGATTTTGATTCAGTAGGAAACTTCCGTCTTCTTCTCTTTCTATCTGTATTCCTAGGTATTGTTTTACATTTCCCAAGTCTTTGATTTCAAAATTTGTTTCAGGATTTTTAGAATGTTTTCTTTATCCATTTCTTGTTTAAAACAAATCAAAATGTTGTCTACATATATGAGTACATAAATCCATCTATTACTCATCCTTTTTGTGTACAAGCATGGATCAGCTTTGCTTCTTTGAAATTTTTCATTTGTTAGTACTTCAGTGATTTTGTCATTCCACGCTTTAGCTGCTTGTTTTAAACCATATACAGTACAGACCAAAAGTTTGGACACACCTTCTCATTCAAAGATTTTTCTGTATTTTCATGACTATGAAAATTGTAGAATCACACTGAAGGTATCAAAACTATGAATTAACACATGTGGAATTATACATTACACTTTACAAAAAAGTGTGAAACAACTGAAAATATGTCTTATATTCTAGGTTCTTCAAAGTAGCCACCTTTTGCTTTGATTACTGCTTTGCACGCAGAAAAGGTGAACGGATGGACTCTACATGCCTGGTTCCCACCGTGAAGCATGGAGGAGGTGGTGTGATGGTGTGGGGGTGCTTTGCTGCTGGGTAGTACCGTAAGTCTTGATTAGTCCTGTGCCCTTTTCTTCGGAGCTTGCACAGGACTCCCATCTATGGAGCTGTTGAATCATTAACAAGAAAATAGGGGGCAAAACTATCCTAAGGGTTACGGAAACTCTACGGAGGGGGAACGAAACATCAGATATTCTGGTCCAGGTGTCAAAACCTGACACTTTAATAGAATCTTATATTAGTTTTTATTAAAAGTTTTGCACTTTGGAGTACAAATACCGTGCAGTGTACCCACTGATGTAAGCTTGTATAAGCCTGTATGTGGCAGGAGCAATGTCCTTTCCCTTGTAATAAAAATGACAATAATGAGAAAAACATAAGAAAGACAGAAGTCCGAAAATGCCTGGATGAACCCTTGGAACGAGATTCTAACTGAATGAATGCCGCTTGTTCTGCAGAGATTACTAGTTCCTGGGCACTCTCACCTTCCGCACTGGCAGTACATATTATAATGCTTGTAGTTGGCCTAAAGTGCAAGTCAGGTTTAACATGTGCAAATTTCAAGAAATTCTAGCTTTTTTCTTTCTTAAGGTTTTCCTGGGACATGCCAATACAGTAAATACAGGCATCATCACTAACTAATCGGATAACATTATTAAATATCTGCAATAACTTTCAGCTTTAGCTAAATTTTACTGATAGCATTTTAGAATTTTATACAATTCTAGGATTAAAAGGAATCTGTCAGCAGGGCTGTCACTAGGAATTTCTGCGCCCCATACTGGTAACATTTTTGGGCTACCTTGAGACTCCGCCCAGGCTCTACCCCAGCTCCGCCTCCACCCCTCGAACCCTCTACAGTCCCATCGCCCACTCTTGAAAAAACTCCACTTCTGCACCTCGTCCTCACCAATTACACATTAACAGTTCCCATCGACCGCCATATGACGTACATAGTCATCAGCTTTTTTTTTGGCCAAAAGATTTTTTAAGCTGCCACCACGCAGTTTCATATCATGCATATTCTATATACCCAATGTAAAATTATGAAAACAAGAAATATTCTTATAAAATCCTCAGGTTTGGAACATGTTAACCTGATCTCTAATTCCTCCAAATTTCTGGTTAACCAATAAGTGTAAATACTCGATGTGGTATTCCCATTATTATTATTATAATAATTTATCACATTTCAGGTCTCTGTAACACATTGTTCTCCCTTTCATTGGAAAGGAAGGGTTTTAATAAAAGAAAATGAAAAACATAAATTTGAGTATCTGTAGAAGGATTTTACTTACTTGTGTGTTGCTGCAACCAGCTGCAGTTCTCATTAGATGCGTCCTGCACATGATAAGGCGTGATGTGATATCTTTCATCCATTCCAATGAAAACTCACATATCTGTCTTATGGATTTTATGTCAGGATTTCCTATTTGTAGATAGACCTCTGGACTGCAGTTGACTCGCCAATTTTGGCTTAACAGGGTGACCATATATATTTTTGGGGGTATGTAAAGTGGCTGTGTCTGTGGTCGATTAGAAACAAGCTTTGAGCCAGCTACTCCGACTATCAATTCCCCTATGATACCTGTACAAGGACGTGGACTTACATAGGGACCCTAGATTGAGTTCTCAGAGTAGTTGATGGCTGTTGAAGCTGGCTGGCAGGAATAGTCAGGGAGTTGGGTCAAAACCAAGAGGTACAGAGAAGGAACAAAATCGCAAGTCAGAAGAATAATCAGTAAATGGTCTGAGATCGGAAACACTAGAACTACCAGAGGTTAGCACAGAAGTATGGCTCAGATAATGGAGGACTTATAACTGGCAGTAGAAGACTGAGACTCAGGAGTTTAAATAGAGAGCAGCCCTGGCCAATAGCGCTGCTACCAGAGGCAGAAGGGACGGTTGCCCCAGGCCCCGCACTCTGAGGGGGCCACCCGGAGCTACGCCACTGTAACTGAATCGGCATGCACATTGTGCCGATACAGTTACATTCTGCGGCAGAGCAGGGAGAATCGATCTCCCTGCTCTGCCGCCTGGCCGCTATGGGGCTCTGAGCAGCCGGGGGGGCCCCGATGTCAGCAGTGGGCCCGTCATTGCAGGTGATGAGAGAGGGAGCCTAACGCTCCCTCTCCCATCATCCCCCTGTCAACATCTGATGTCGCCGACACTGACAGCGGGCGCGATGACATCAGTACTCGGCGTCTGCAGTCGGAGATGAGCGGGAGCAGGGAGAAGCGCAGGAACCGTTGAGGAAGAGAGGTGAGTATTTAGTTTATGGGGCTACATTACACTACAGAGGGTGGCTAAGGGGGTGCATTACAATATAAAGGGTGGCTATGGGGGTGCATTACACTACAGAGGGTGCCTATGGGGTGCATTACATTATAGAGTCTGCCTATGGGGGTGCATTACATTATAGAGTCTGCCTATGGGGGTGCATTACATTATAGAGGCTGCCTATGGGGTGCATTACATTATAGAGTCTGCCTATAGGGGTGCATTACATTATAGAGGCTGCATATGGGGGAGCATTACATTATAGAGTCTGCCTATAGGGGTGCATTACATTATAGAGTCTGCCTATGGGGGTGCATTACATTATAGAGGCTGCCTATGGGGGAGCATTACACTACAGCAGGTGCCTATGGGGGTGCATTACATTACAGAGGCTGCCTATGGGGGTGCATTACATTATAGAGTCTGCCTATAGGGGTGCATTACATTATAGAGGCTGCATATGGGGGAGCATTACATTACAGAGGATGCCTATGGGGGTGCATTACATTACAGAGGATGCCTATGGGGGTGCATTACATTATAAAGGATGCCTATGGGGTGCATAACATTATAGAGGATGCCTATGGGGATGCATTACATTATAGAGGCTGCCTATGGTGTGTATTACATTATAGAGGCTGCCTATGGGGTGCATTACATTATAGAGGCTGCCTATGGGGTGCATTACATTATAGAGGCTGCCTATGGTGTGTATTACATTATAGAGGCTGCCTATGGGGTGCATTACATTATAGAGGCTGCCTATGGGGTGCATTACATTATAGAGGCTGCCTATGGGTGCATTACATTATAGAGGCTGCCTATGGGGGTGCATTTCAATATAGAGGATGCCTATGGGGCGCATTACATTATAGAGGCTGCCTATGGGGTGTATTATATTATAGAGGATGCTTATGGGGTGCATTACATTATAGAGGCTGCCTATGGTGTGTATTACATTATAAAGGATGCCTATGGGGTGCATTACATTATAAGGCTGCCTATGGGGTGCATTACATTATAGAGGCTGCCTATGGGGTGCATTACATTATAGAGGCTGCCTATGGGGTGCATTACTTATAGAGGATGCCTATGGGGTGCATTACATATAAAGGTGCCTATGGGGTGCATTACATTATAAGAGGCTGCCTATGGGGGTGCATTCACATTATAGAGGATGCCTATGGGAGTGCATTACATTATAGAGTCTGCCTATGGTGTGTATTACATTATAGAGGCTGCATATGGGGGTGCATTAAATCATAGAGCCTGCCTATGGGGGTGCATTACATTATAGAGGCTGTGTAAGGTGTGTATTACATTATAGAGGCTGCATATGGGGGAGCATTACATCATAGAGACTGCCTATGGGGGTGCATTACATTACAGAGGCTGCCTATGGTGTGTATTACATTATAGAGGCTGCCTATGGGGGTGCATTACATTATAGAGGCTGCCTATGGGGGTGCATTACTATATAGAGGCTGCCTATGGGGGTGCATTACATTATAGAGGCTGCCTATGGGCGTGCATTACATTGTAGAGGCTGCCTATGGGGGTGCATTACATTGTAGAGGCTGCCTATGGGGGAGCATTACATTATAGAGGCTGCCTATGGGGGTGCATTACATTATAGAGGATGCCTATGGTGTGTATTACATTATAGAGGCTGCCTGTGGGGGTGCATTACATTATAGAGGCTGCCTATGGGGGTGCATTACATTATAGAGGATCCTAGGTGCATTACATTATGAGGCTGCCTATGGGTGCATTACATTATAGAGGCTGCCTAAGGGGGTGCATTACATTATAGAGGCTGCCTATGAGGGTGAATTACATTATAGAGGCTGCCTATGGGGGTGCATTACACTATAGAGTCTGCCTATGGGGTTGCATTACACTATAGAGCAGTGGTTCTCAACCTTTCTAATGCCGTGACCCCGCAATACAGTTCCTCATGTTGCGGTGACCCCCAAACCAAAAAATAAGTGCAGTCCTCCATACAATATTATGGGCACCACATAGTCCTCCATACAGTATTATGGGCCAAATATAATGCTCCATACAGGATACTGGTCCCCATATAATTCTCCATACAAAATATGGAGCTCTCCTCTGCACTATGCTGCGTTCTGCAGTGTTACGGCTCAGGAAAGGGCACTGTGGAAAGACTCCCCATTATCATCATCATTGCCTCCCCATCATCATCATCATCACCTTCCCATCATCATTGCCTCCCCATCATCATTGGCTCCCCATCATCATCATCATTGCCTGCCCA
>JARQOD010000001.1:23880451-23907951 GCA_033576555.1 Oophaga sylvatica
TGCAGCGCTTTTTCTCTCCTTCCAAGTGATTCTTTTTGATTTTTTTTCTCGCATAACCTTTCGGGGTTTTTGTGGAATTGTTGTGTTTTAAAACATTATGTTATTACTTTAATAGCATTTAGCATTCAAAAACACAGGGTGGAAGCAGTGTGAGCAGTGTTTTTTACCTCAGCACCCCGATACCCAAGTTTTGATCAGATAAACAGGGTGGGCAGCTTTTGGGGGAGCAGTCTTTCTTACTTCGCCCCCCGGGTATCTCCAATTTTAATCAGATAGACGGGTTGACAGCATTTTGAACAGTCTCTTCTTCCTCGCCCCTGGTATCTCCAGTGTTAGATCGATATTAAGGGGAAGCAGTATGAACGGGCCTCCTGTTCCCTCGCACCCCGGGGATTTTGTATTAGATCAAAAAAAAACAGAGGGACGAAAATTGAGCCGCCTCTTCTTCCCTAACCCCCCTGGTATTTTCCAATATTTGTTTGGAAAAGTCATTTGGAAGCGGAGGCGTTCTTTTTCATGGTCTGAATTTTCAGTATTGAATTAAATACAAGCCGAACCAGTGTGAGCAGCTTCTTTTACCTCAGCACCCCTGGTATCTCCACCCTTTTGATCAGATTGACAGGTGGAAGCGTGTGAGCGCTCTTTTCCCTCAGACTCCTGCTTCTCCGTTTTAGATCGTAAGCATTGTGGCATCAGTGTGAGCGCCTCTTCTTACTCGGGCCCCTGGTATTTCCAGTATTAGATCAGAAAGCGGGGGACGCGTGTGACACCCTTATTCCTCGCACATCTGGATTTCCAGTATTAGATCAGATAGCGGTGTACAGCAGTGGTAAGAGCTTTTTCCTGTCAGCCCCCCTGGTGGCCCCAGATTTGATGGAAATGGGTGGACGTAGTGTTTGCAGATCTTTTCCCCTCAGAAAACCCTGCTTTTCCCCATATTGTAAATAGACAGGGTGGCAGTATTTGGGCAGTCTCTTCTTCTTCAGCACCTTGGTATTCCAGTTTTGGGATCAGAAAAAGATAGGCGGAGAGCGGTGAGCGCTTGTTTTCCCTCAGCACTTTGATATCCCAAAATTAGGTCAGAAAGACAGTGTAGACGCAGTGTGGCAGCCTCTTTCTCACCTCGCCCCCTGGTTCTTCGTTTAGCCCGATGAAAGGATGGGACAGCATAGGACCCCTTTTTTACCTGCACTAAAAATGGTCATGTGACAGAAATAAAGGGCTTCGCGGGAATTTTTGCAATGGGAAAGGAAAAATGAGTTTTAAAACTTTTTTTCACAAAAATTTTACTTTAGCCTCTAAGTTTTTGTATTTTCACAAGGGTAACAGGAGAAAATGGACACCAAAATTTGTTGGGCAATTTCTCCTGAATATGGCATTACCCCATATGTGGGGAAAACTACTGTTTGGGTGCATGGCAGGTCTTGGAAGAGAAGGAGCGCCGTTTGACTATTTGAGCACAAAATTGTCTGTAATTGAGATCAGACGCCATGTCGCATTTGGAAAGCCCCTGATGTGCCTAAACAGTGGAAACTTCCCACAAGTGATGATTTTTTGGAAACTACACCCCTCAAGGAAATTTTCTAGATGTGTGTTGAGCATCGTGACTTCCCAGATGCTTCACAGAAGTTTATAATGTTGAGCTGTGAAAATACAAAATCTAATTTTTTCCACAAAAATGTTCTTTTAGCCCCCAATTTTTTATTTTCACAAGGGTAACAGGAGAAAATGGACCGCAAAAATTGTTATGCAATTTCTCCTGAGCACACCAATACCCATATGGAGGGAGGGGAAACTACTCTTTGGGCACAAGGCAGGGCTTGGAAGGGAAGGAGCGCCATTTGACATTTTGAATGCAAAAATTGCTGGAATCATTAGTGGATGCCATGTCCCATCTGGAGAACCCCTGATGTGCCAAAACAATGAAAATTCCCAGAAGTGACCCGATTTTGGAAACCAGACCCATCAAGGAATGCCTGTAGATGTGTGGTGAGCACCTTGAACCCCCAGATGCTTCACAGAAGTTTATAACGTTGAGCTGTGATAATAAAAAAAACACATTTTTCCCCCCAAACTGTTATTTTAGCCCCAATTATTTTTGTTTTCACGAGGGTAACAGGAGAAAATGGAATCCAAAATTTGTTGTGCAATTTCTTATGAGTATGCAGATATCCCGGATGTGGTAGAAAACTACTGTTTGGGCTCATGGCAGTGCTCAGAAAGGAAGGAGTGATGTTTTGGAATGCAGACTTTGATGGAATGGTCTGTGGGTGTCATGTCACATTTGGAGAGCTCCTGATGTGCCTACACAGTGGAAAACCCCCAGAAGTGACCCCATTTTGGAAACTAGACCCCTCAAGGAATTTATCTAGATGTGTTGTGAGCATCTTGAACCACCAGGTGCTTCACAGAATTTTACGTTGCTCTGATCTGTGAAAATAAAAAAAAAATTTCCACACAAACGTTGTTTTAGCCTCAATTTGTTTTTTATTTTTACAAGGACGGCAGGAGAAAAATGGACCCCAAAATTTGTTGTGCAATTTCTCCTGAGTACATTGATACCATATGTGATCTACTTTTGAGTACAAAGCTCAGAAGGGAAGAAGCTCCATATTGGACTTCAGTTTTTGCTGGAATGGTTTAAGGGTACTATGTCATGTTGGCAGAGCCCCTGAGGTGCCAGAACAGCAGAACCCCCCCATAAGTGACCTCATTTTACAAACTACACCTCCAATGAATTAATCAAAGCGTGTAATGAGCATGTTGACACCACATGTACCTTTTATACCATTGGGCGGTGAAATAAAAATAAATTACATTTTTACCACTAAAATGTTGTTTTAGCCCCAAGTTCTTAATTTCTCTAAGGGCTTATAGGAAAAAATGGACTTTAGTCTGTTGTAAAAATTTTATAGTGCAGATTTTACTGTTATGGTTTGCAAGTAACACAACCCACTGGGCGAGCCCCTGAGGTGCTAGAATAGCATAACCCCCATAAGTGACCCCATTTTACAAACCACACCTCTCAATAAACTGATCTAGGGCTGCAGTGACTAAATTGACGCCACAGGTGGGTCACAGAATTTTATACAGTTGGGCAGTAAAGAAAAAATAATTTACATTTTTCACACAAAAATGTTGTTTCAAACCCCAATTTTACATTTTCAGATAGGGAAGTGGTTAAAAATGGCACCAAAATTTGTCCTACAATTTCTGCTGAACGTGGCAATAACCCATATGTGGCTGTACAGTACTACTTAGCCATACGACGAGACTCGTGAGGGATGAAACGCTGTTTGGCTCCTTGAGAGCTGATTTTTCTAGAATAGTTTGTGGACTCCATATATAGAGCCCCTAATTACTAGAAGAGCAGAATCCCTCCTCATGTGACCCCATTTTGGAAATTATACCCCTTTGGGAATTTATCTACAGGTGTAGTGGTGATTTTGACTCAATGGGTGTTTTCCAGAAACAAGCAGCAGTGGATGTTGCTGAGTGGACATTTCATACTGTCATTATAGTTCCCAGTATGTTGTAGTGATCAGTATGTTGTAATGACCAGTACGTGGTAGTGACCAGCTCCTGCTGCTGAAGACATGAAACCTTAAATGAGGCAGGTTCTCATTGCTACAGAAATGTCAGATATGTGGACGCTAGATGTGGTTTAGGCACATTGTGGGGCTCAGAAAGGAGGTGGCACTTGGATTTGGGAGCACAGAATTCGTTGGATGTCTTT
Organism: Oophaga sylvatica; assembly: GCA_033576555.1. Taxonomy (NCBI): domain Eukaryota; kingdom Metazoa; phylum Chordata; class Amphibia; order Anura; family Dendrobatidae; genus Oophaga; species Oophaga sylvatica. Next base: position 23,884,188 of record JARQOD010000001.1, read on the forward strand.
TGGGGGGGGAGGAGCCATTACGTTTTTCAGAGACTTTGTACTACCAGTAACATGGATAAATATTGATAAATCCGGCACTCAAAATTAGTTGCTAATCCAGCACCATTCTCCACAGCAAGTTACTTGCATTTCTTTATACTAAAGCACTCGTTCTTCCTCACGGAGCACTCTGTCTGGATTTTCAGGATCTATTACTTGTCTCCACCACAATCTGTCTGAAGAAGGTCAGGTGATTGACCGAAACGTCATGTTGTTGGATTGTACACAATAAATATTTTTCATAGCAACTAATTTTGAGTGCCGGATTTATCAATATTTAGTTTCTTGGGACTGGCATCCCTTATCCGGGCACCTTCTTAACAAGGAGTGACGTGTCTACTATTGAAAAAAAACAGTAACATGGAAGCCCCCTATATTTCCGTTAACAGATGATGGACCTGAGTGGGGACTTGCTTTTTTTTGTTCGTTGAGTTGAAGCTTTTATTGCGAATATTTTACATAACTTTTTGGATCATGTTTATCCTGTGCTTTACGCTGAGCGCTTTTATCGGGGTTTCCATCTACAAGCATTAATCTCCGAGTGACGTGATTTAGATGAAACACCCAAAGGATCCATTCACTATAAAGATACCGAATGTGAACATGCGTTTATGTGCTGCATGTATACCAACTCAAACCAAGCTCAGTTTTTGTGTTTATTCACTATAAAGGGTCAGCAGAGTTACTCTGGACTCCGTCTTGGCCTCTGTTCAGCGATGTCCTTCTTTTCAAAGGTCCCACAAAACTGTGGCGGACAGCGCTTTTATGTACACCTAAAAAGACAGACAATGCCGGATCACAGGCCAGATGGCATCCACAGTGCCTCCATCTGCCTCATTATAGGGAATCTTCCTCCGATGGTTCTGTCTGTAGAGGTGTTATCAGTCATTGTGCAGGAGGATGTGGAGGTGAGCTGTGACATCACCTATTGTCAATCGTGGATCCTATGTTATATACTGTGTATAGAAGTGTTATCAGTCATTCTACAGGAGGAGGTGAGCTGTGACATCACTTATTATGAATGCTGGATCATGTGTTATCTACTGAATATAGAAGTGTTATCAGTCATTGTACAGGAGGAGGAGGTGAGCTGTGACATCACCTATTATGAATGCTGGATCATGTGTTATCTACTGAATATAGAAGTGTTATCAGTCATTGTACAGGAGGAGGTGAGCTGTGACTTCACCTATTGTGAATGGTGGATCCTGTGTTATCTACTGTATATAGAGGTGTTATCAGTCATTATACAGGAGGAGGTGAGCTGTGACATCACCTATTGTGAATGGTGGATCCTGTGTTATCTACTGAATATAGAGGTGTTATCAGTCATTATACAGGAGGAGGTGAGCTGTGACATCACCTATTGTGAATGGTGGATCCTGTGTTATCTACTGAATATAGAGGTGTTATCAGTCATTATACAGGAGGAGGTGAGCTGTGACATCACCTATTGTGAATGGTGGATCCTGTGTTATCTACTGAATATAGAGGTGTTATCAGTCATTATACAGGAGGAGGTGAGCTGTGACATCACCTATTGTGAATGGTGGATCCTGTGTTATCTTCTGTATATAGAGGTGATATCAGTCATTGTACAGGAGGAGGAGGTGAGCTGTGACATCACCTATTGTGAACGGTGGATCCTGTGTTATCTACTGTATATAGAGGTGTTATCAGTCATTGTACAGGAGGAGGAGGTGAGCTGTGACATCACCTATTGTGAATGGTGGATCCTGTGCTATCTACTGTATATAGAGGTGTTATCAGTCATTGTACAGGAGGAGGAGGTGAGCTGTGATATCATCTATTGTGAATGGTGGATCCTGTGTTATCTACAGTATATAGAGGTGTTATCAGTCATTGTACAGGAGGAGGTGAGCTGTGACATCACCTATTGTGAATGGTGGATCCTGTGTTATCTACTGTATATAGAGGTGTTATCAGTCATTATACAGGAGAAGGTGAGCTGTGACATCACCTATTGTGAATGGTAGATCCTGTGTTATCTACTGAATATAGAGGTGTTATCAGTCATTATACAGGAGGAGGTGAGCTGTGACATCACCTATTGTGAATGGTGGATCCTGTGTTATCTACTGAATATAGAGGTGTTATCAGTCATTATACAGGAGGAGGTGAGCTGTGACATCACCTATTGTGAATGGTGGATCCTGTGTTATCTACTGAATATAGAAGTGTTATCAGTCATTGTACAGGAGGAGGTGAGCTGTGACATCACCTATTGTGAATGGTGGATCCTGTGTTATCTACTGTGTAGAGAGGTTTTCAGTCATTCTACAGGAGGAGGTGAGCTGTGACATCACTTATTATGAATGGTGGACCCTGTGTTATCTACTGTGTAGAGAGGTTTTCAGTCACTATAAAAGAGGGGGAGGAGGTGAGCTGTGATGTCACCTATTGTGAATGGTGGATCCAGTGTGTAGATATGCTACTTTTCTTAATAATTCTTTCTGTGATGATAATTAGACTGCTGAAAAAGTCTTCTGAAAAGATTAGTAGCAATGAGTCTAGCATGAAATCTTTTTTAAAAGATAGTAGTATGAAATTTTGAAAGAAACATTATGTAAATTTATAAAACCTACATTTAACATGAAACCTGAATTGAAACAAGTGGCCATGTTCTGATGATGGATAGATAATAGATAGATAATAGATGACAGATAGATAATAGATAGATGATAGATGACAGATAGATGATAGATAATAGATAGATGATTGATAGATAGATGATAGATAGATAATAGATAGATAATAGATAGTGTGAGACAGTGAGAGTATGTGTATTGAATGGGGTGTACATTTCGCCTAGATACTTTACTGACTGGTATAAGGGAAATGTATGGCTTTGTAAACCTAGTGGTAGAGAAAGGTCACTACACCTTACATTCAGTACACACTTGCAGCTCAGGCCTGAAACCATTCAGCTGTTAATTAGGAGACCAGAAGTAGGTGTCTGCAAACACAGTCAGAGAGCTCGCTTAGTCTGGACAAGGAGTCCAGGCACAAGAAGGAGTCTCCAGGAGTGTGAGCTATCTCAGTCTGGGTGCTCGATGTACCCCGGACACAGGAGTAGTCTCAGTGAGAATCCGTGCGAATAGCGGCTGAATAGGAGGGGAGCTCTCTCAAGTCTGGACATTGAAGGTGCCTTCAGACACAAGGAGGAGACTCTGTGAAACTCCACGCTGGTAACTACTGAACATATGTGTTGTTTTGGGCACAGACTGGTAGAGTCTGGACCCGGATAGAAAGGGCAATCTATCTAAGTGTAATTAGTGGCTGGACAAGCCCAGGTCTTATGTTTATGATTTATTTTTATCTGTTTGCTGTGGACTTTAATAAAGCTGGTTGCGGCCAGTTTTCACCAGAAACTGCTGTCTGAATGAACTGTTTTCGTGCCACTCTGTCTACCCAGACGGCGATCCTAGAGCTATATCCCCTGAAAAGCTTACAATTGGCGGAGAATGCTGGGGCAGCACAGTGGCTGATACAATTGGTGCTGGAATGTGTGTGCAGCACAGTGGCGAGAGACAGCAATAAAGGTGAAGTCTGTTAAGCAGCAGCAGGAGAAAAAAAAAAAAAGTGTGTCAGCAAAAACGTCTGATTGGAGCAGTCTTAAAGAGACAGTAGCCCTAATAGAGTTTGCAAAAGAAAAAAAAAAAAAAAAAAAAGTGTCAGCAAAAACGTCTGATTGGAGCAGTCTTAAAGAGACAGTAGCCCTAATAGAGTTTGCAAAAGAGAAAAAAAAAAAGTGTGTCTGCACAGCAAAGCTGAACTTGTTGTGGAAAAGACTGTGGAGTGTGCAGCAGCAAAGGAGAAACGTCTATTGGAGCAGTCTTAAAGAGACAGTGGCCCTAATAGAGTTTGCAGAGAAAAAAAAAAAAAGTGTCTGCACAGCAGAGCTGAATTTTTCTGTGGAAAAGACTGTGGAGTGTGTATGTCTTGAGTGAAGACTGCCGTTGTTGAGACAGAGAAGTCTGACAGCATGGATGACAGCATGGAGGCGCTGTTTGAACAAATGGCGCAAGTTAATGTGCAACATAAGACTGCCGTGGTTGAGACAGATAAGTCCGGCAGTATGGAGGAGCTCATTGAGTACCTGGTCCAGGCCCAGCGGAGCATGCAGCAGAGCATGGAGCGGCAGCGCCTGCAGCACCAGCAGCGCATGCAGCAGGCCCAGCAGCAATTCCTGCAGCAGCAGCAGGAGAATAACCGGTTATTTGTTGAGCAGATGGCAGCACAAAAAAAGGATTTCGGTGCCGCGTCCCGAAGTAATGTGGCAAAGTCACCTGCATTGTCCGGTGTAAAGAAGGCGGTAAGACGGTCCCTGAAAAAGATGACACCTCGTGATGATGTGGAGGTATATCTCACTAGGTTTGAGAGACTGGCAGAGAAGGAGAATCTGCCCCTATCTGAATGGGCCATGTTGGTCGCGCCCTATCTGATTGGAGAACCCCAAAGGGCCTATGCTGACCTGAGCGAGCAGGACAGCCAAGACTATGCCAAGATGAAAGCGGAGATTCTTACCCGGCTGGGTGTTACGGTGACAGCCCGTGCCAGGGGAGTTCATGACTGGAGATGCAGTTGGGAGTCTGCAGTCAGCAAACCTGATTATGGAGTTGAAAAGGTGATAGTGAACCGCTACACCCGAGCATGTCCTCCTGAGGTACAGCCAGAGGTCGGACAAGGAGACCACCAGGACGCCAATCGTCTGGTCAGCCTGATGGAGAAGGCCTTCGCCAGCAAAGACTGTCTCCGTGACCAGCCGTCTGAGAGGTCGTCACTTCAGAGTTCCCGGACGCTGAACTCTCGCGGTAAGAGCGTTCCAGCTGTTGGGGACATGGGGTATGCTGATAAGCGGGTTCGGGCCCGAGGGGACATATGGGTGGGAGAGTGTGATGGACAGTGTTGGAGATGTCGTGAAATTGCAGCCAACTGTCCAATAGAGGGGGAGCCTATGTGTTGTGATGTTGGCGGATCCCTCTCTCCCTGCGCAGAGCCTGTGTGTGTGTCCACCTCAGCCGAAGAGACTGGACCACAGGTGTGCCCGGTGGTTGTAAATGACTGCCAGCACAGGCCCTCTTGGACTCAGAGAGTCCAGTGACTTCCGTATGGGACAGCCTGATTGATAGGGACTTCGTCCCTGATAAACACCTGAGTGTGGTGTGCATCCATGGAGACACCAAAGTCTACCCAGAGACTGCCGTGGACTTGGTCCCTAAACTCGGGGAGGTTTCATATGAAGTGGGGGTAGTGAAGAACCTGGTGCACCCCGTCATATTGGGTAATGACTTTCCCCGATCTAAGGGTCTCTGGGGGAGAAATGTTTCTGATGGACAGTGTGATGAAGCTCCTACTGAGGGTGCGCAGTCCCGAGGGGCGGAACACAATGCTAGTGGGCCGTTAAACTTATATGATAATGATAATGATGATGATGATGATGATGATGACCATGATAATGATGATGATGATAATGATAATGATGATGATGATGATGATCATGATAATGATGATGACCATGATAATGATGCTGATGCTGATAATGATAGTGATGATGATCATGATAGTGATGATGATACTGATCATAGTCATGATAATGATATTGATAATAATGATGACTGTGATAGTGATGAAATTCCTTTGCAGGTGATGTTGGGAGACGAGGATGGTGGTTCTCGGGAACCGAGTGTCCCTGACTTACCTGTGTCCTGTGACAATTTTGAGAGTGAGCAGTGGCGAGACCCCTCTCTTAAAACGGCCCAGGAAAATATAAATGTTCTAAATGAGGTTTCCCAAGAGCCTGGCTCTGAGGAGAGGTTTCCTCATGTTGCCATAAACACTCACCTGTTGTATAGGGACACTGAAGTCTAGGGTGAGGTCGTGAGTCAGCTCCTAGTACCTGAGCTATATAGAAGTATAGTGCTGGGGTTGTCACATAGTCACATACTTGAGGGACCAGATGGTGAAGTTAATGTTGTGGATGACATGTTAACTAAGGTTCCAGATCAGGATGTGAATGAGAATGAATTGTATAACCCTGAAAGTGACCCGGATGTGGCTGAGAAAAAGGGGTCAGACAGGGATAGTGGGAGTGATAGTGAATCATCTGATGACAATAAAGCAACCAGTGCAAATGAGGAAGGCATGGTAGCAGAGGAGGTTGAGAGTCCTGAGAAGAAAGCTGATGCTGACCTTACAGCCAGACAGAAGATGGCATCTGAAGATGTTTTACAGTTGGCCAGTTCCCTGGCGAAGACTAAGGTGAAAGGAGGAGAGCTGAGCTTTAAAGGCAGGACTCTGAACCTGAACACAGCACAAGTGGATGCTGTTGAAGATGAGAAGTTGTCGGTGTGTGGTGTGGATCTGCATCATGCCAAGGACTCTGAAGGTGATGCTGCAGAGGTGGAAAAAGCCATAGAAGTGGTAGACACCAAACCAGATGCCTCATCAGTAGCTGCAACTCGTGAAGCTCAGGCTGGAAGTTCGGCGCCCGGAGCCCCAGCGGTGTTCCCGAGTGATACCAAGGATCTGGATAAATCACAAGATGAGATGTTGAGACATCAGGCTGGCATTGGTGAGCTCAAGCGCACTTTCATGGAGTCTACATCGGAGCCACGTCCCAACAAATGGGAAAAGCGGTGTGTCACTCCGTTGCCGCTGCAGACACACGGGAGCTCAGAGGGGATGCAGAACGTGGTGGAAGAGAAGAATCCGGCGGGTTCTGAGTATACAGATGCAGCTATCAAGGAGAACTTGAAAGCTGGAATAAATGGAGATATTGGAGACCAAAATGATGTGACTGAAGAAGTAGAATGTAAGACTGACGGTAGGGCTTCTGAGCATGTCCTACCAGAAGAGCCTGAAGAAGGGGCTGAAGACATAAAGGACGTCCAACGGGTACAAGATGAATTGATTACTTCTCAGAAAAAACGCCAAACTGTGATGAAGGAGCGTGATGAGAGCCATGAGCATCTTCTGGAGAAGCTCAATGAAGTAAAGAAGATTCAAGGGGAACTGGAGAAAAGTGAAAAACCCCTATACTTCTGTGATATTGGTGACACATGGTCAGTGCACCAGGGACAGGCGGTACGTGAGTTTCTGAGGAAGAGTCAGCAGAAGTGTTCTGATGTGCCGGGTCGTACTTCTCTGGCAGGCACTATATCGAAACTGAGCCCGGCCCTAAGGTCAAGATGAAACCGTGCAGGATACCCGAGGCCCGCAGAGAGCATAGGCCTGGGAGGGTACAGGGTAGTGCGGATGCTTCAGATGAAGAGAAAGCTGATGTTGGCTATGGCTCAGGTGAAGATACAGATGACAGTAGTGAAGATGAAGCTGATGAGGGCCATGACTGGTCCAGAGTTCACTGTCTCGTTTGGATTGTTGACCAGCCCTCCGGTCTGGATGACCAGCCCTCCGGTCTGGAGAAGAGGGGGGGGATATGTGAGACAGTGAGAGTATGTGTATTGAATGGGGTGTACATTTCGCCTAGATACTTTACTGACTGGTATAAGGGAAATGTATGGCTTTGTAAACCTAGTGGTAGAGAAAGGTCACTACACCTTACATTCAGTACACACTTGCAGCTCAGGCCTGAAACCATTCAGCTGTTAATTAGGAGACCAGAAGTAGGTGTCTGCAAACACAGTCAGAGAGCTCGCTTAGTCTGGACAAGGAGTCCAGGCACAAGAAGCAGTCTCCAGGAGTGTGAGCTATCTCAGTCTGGGTGCTCGATGTACCCCGGACACAGGAGTAGTCTCAGTGAGAATCCGTGCGAATAGCGCCTGAATAGGAGGGGAGCTCTCTCAAGTCTGGACATTGAAGGTGCCTTCAGACACAAGGAGGAGACTCTGTGAAACTCCACGCTGGTAACTACTGAACATATGTGTTGTTTTGGGCACAGACTGGTAGAGTCTGGACCCGGATAGAAAGGGCAATCTATCTAAGTGTAATTAGTGGCTGGACAAGCCCAGGTCTTATGTTTATGATTTATTTTTATCTGTTTGCTGTGGACTTTAATAAAGCTGGTTGCGGCCAGTTTTCACCAGAACTGCTGTGTGAATGAACTGTTTTCGTGCCACTCTGTCTACCCAGACGGCGATCCTAGAGCTATATCCCCTGAAAAGCTTACAATAGATAGATAATTAGGTAAGTACACCCTTGCCAGTGTATGCATTTTTCAGATACATTTTGATTAGTAAGATTTTGAATATTTTATTTTCCTCATATTTCTATATCCGTTTCCGTCAGGGCCTATAATTCATACATTCCTTCATAATGAGCGCGGTGGTCAGCCATCTGTGTTTGTATATGGGATGAGCTTTCCGTATCGATCGTCTGTTCATTAGAGAAAATCCACTGAATGTCCACAGACACTGCAGCATCCGTCTAATTTATGTCTGGAGTGGACGAGCCTCCCCGCTGCGCTTTATCTCTCCTAAGCTGAAACAAAGCTGTCATGCATTATAATGTTTTAAAGAGGTAACTGGGAGCACTCTGAAAATTAATTAACTCCACCACCAAGGGTTAAATGTGAAATAAAAAAAAAAACACCCAGCAGATTATGAGGAGGATATCTCTCACTCTGGTTATACAATACTCAGAGCTCGCGTGGAAAGATTTAAAAGCCCAAGGGAACCCAGGTTAGGATTGTAATGAGTTTAATTGCTGCTAATGCTGAGACCTCGCCATTATTAAATTAATATTATCACACATGTGAATTATAATTACTAGTCCAAATTAGCTCCCTGGTGTCTAATGAGAGACTCATGAACTGAAGCTTGCTAGTAAAATGGACTGTCAGATGCCAGGTAGAGAAGTGCGATCCGTCACTGTGCAGAACACGTCTCCTCCAGAGTCCAGTGGTGGCAGCTTTACATCACTCCATCCGACACTCGGCATTGTGCTTGGTGGTGTAAGGCTGAATGCAGCTGCTCGGCCATGACAATCTCAGTGGGGGCGCAGTGTTTGTGCTGATGTTATACCAGAGGAGGTCTGAACTCTGCAATTAAGTAGTCAGCAGAGCGTTGGTGACTTTTCTGCTCCTCAGCACTCGGTGACTCCGTTCTGTAACGGTATGGTAAATTTGGCACAAAAAAAGTCATGGAATACTAGAGGAGAAAAAAAGGAAAATCACAAATGACAAATTGTACCCAATGACTATTGGATGCCCAATCATTTATCTAATTTCCTGCATCAAAACCAACTATTCGTGTTTAGTAGAGATCATCCACATATCCCCCTCCTCTGTTCCAATCGATAGTGCAAAGAGATTTCGAGGATTTTTTGGTTATGTTGATACTCTTGGTGATTGACAACTCTGACTACTCTGATCTCATCCATAGTTCTGCGTTTGTCTCTTTCTGTAACGCCATGCCTTACAAAGTCTTCCTTAGGGCAGGTAGACTTGAATGGGTGAGTCTCATCCAATTTACTGAGGAAACTCATGAATTTACGGAAGAAACTCATGCATGTTACGATTTTTATTTTCACATGCAGATTCGACAAGTGAAAAATATCGCTCATATGCACTGCCCCATTGAATAGCATTGCTTCGTTTTTTTTACGAGCAGCCCTCGGACCGTAAAGTCGATGGTGTGAACGAGACCTTACTGATGTCCTGGTAGTGAGGAGGAAAGCAAGACATAAAAGATAGAGATTAATGGAATCCCTGGTAATGGGGCACCAAGAATGTAATATTGGATACAAACCCTTTGAAGAGGACCTATTCTTTTATGTCATGTAAATGCCGCTGTTCTCCTGAATTAGTCATTTTTATTTTCTTCTGTTACTGAGAAATGTCTCTCCTTGGAATCTAAATCTAGTATTTTTAGCAAATGGGTGTGGTCTTCACTTCTTCTATGGGCATTTTTTAATTGCAACTATTTAAAAAGTCACAAATTTTTGGAATAAATGAAGTTTACGAACTCTTTGCATATTAAGGATAGCTATTATGTTTTTGCGCTGAAGATTCATGTGAAAGAATTTCAGTTTTTGACCCGTTTTTGCAAAATCAGCACCAAATTTGCTCCATGCCTCGTCCTGTGGTACAGGCTCTGTTATTATGTAATCCTTGAATATTAGAAGCTATGTTCTGTCTACTACTGTACTTAACCGCTTCATGACCGCCGACGGTAGACAAATGTTGGCACTAGCAGGGCTTTGTGCAGCGCCGACGTTTGTCTACGGTGGGCAGTTTTGTGCTGCTCGGGACCCCCATGTACCTTATAACGAGGGGATTCTAGAGTGCAATGCTTCCTGTGACCCCCGACTTCATCGAGACCTGATTGGTTCAGGTCCTGATGATGTCAGCGTCACACCAGCCAATGAAACAAATCACCGGGAAAGTCTGTTGCAATAAACTTTCCCGGGCGATCTGCCTCATAATAACACTGTTTCTCCTCTGATCTCCTGTCGGTGAGAGATTAGAGGAGAAACAGTGTGACAAGTGCTGCTGGCAACAGCTGTGCCAGTCAGCGATCTTGTTATAAAGTAAAAAAAACAGATAAGGCAGGTTAGGGATATTGTTAGGATAAAGTTAGGGTTGGGGCTAGAGTTAGGGTTACGGTTGGGTCTAAACTTAGGGTTAGTGTTAGGCTAAAGTTAGGGTTAGGGTTGGCGCTAAATTTAGGGTTAGGGTTGGGGCTAAAATTAGGGTTAGTGTAAAGCTAAAGTTAGAGTTAGTGTTAGGCTAAAGTTAGGGTTAGAGTCGGGGCTAAAGTTAGGGTTATGGTTGGGCTAAAGTTAGGATTAGGGTTGGGGCAAGGGTTAGGGTTGGGGCTAGGGTTAGGGTTTGGATTAGGGTTAGGGGTGTGTTAGGGTTAGGGTTGTGGTTAGGGTTGTGGTTGGGATTAGGGTTAGGGTGTGTTTGGTATTAGGGTTGTGGTTAGGGCTATGGTTAGGTTGGTATTAGGGTTAGGGGTGTTTTGGGGTTAGGGTTGGAATTAGAATTGGGGGTTTTCCACTGTTTAGGCACATCAGGGCTTTCGAAATGCGACTTGGCATCCAATCTCAATTCCAGCCAATTCTGAGTTGAAAAAGTCAAACGGTGCTCTTTCCCTTCCGAGCTCTGCCATGCACCCAAACAGTGGTTTTTCCCCCACATATGGGGTATCAGCGCACTCAGGAAAAATTGGGCAACAACTTTTGTGGTCCAATTTCTCCTGTTACCCTTGTGAAAATAAAAAATGGGGGCTAAAAATCATTTTTGTGGAAAATAAAATTATTTTTTATTTTCACGGTTTAAAATGCTCACCACACATCTAGATAAGTTCCTTGGGTGGTTTAGTCTCAAAATGAAGTCACTTCTACTATTTAGGCACATCAGGGGCTCTGCAAATGGAACATGACGCTCGCAGACCATTCCATCAAAGTCTGCATTCCAAAATGTCACTACTTCCCTTCTGAGCCCCGACCTGTGCCCAAACAGTAGTTCTCACCCACATATGGGGAACCAGTGTACTAACGACAAATTGGACAACAACTTTTTGGGTACAATTTCTCCTCTTGCCCTTGTGAAAATAAAAAAATTGGGGCTAAAATATCATTTTTGTGAAAAAAAAAAGGATTTTTTTATTTTATTGCTCTACATTATAAAATTGAACACTTGGGGGTTCAAAGTGCTCATCACACATCTAGATAAGTTCCTTGGGTGGTCTAGTTTCCAAAGTGGGGTCACTTGTGGGGGGTTTACACTGTTTAGGCACATCAGGGGCTCACCAAACGCAACATGGTGTCCGATCTCAATTCCAGCCAATTCTGCATTGAAAAAGTCAAACGGTGCTCCTTCCCTTCCGAGCTCTGCCGTGTGCCCAAACAGTGCTTTATTCCCACACATGGGGTATTGGCGTACTCAGGACAAATTGCACAACAACTTTGGGGGTCTAATTTCCCCTGTTACCCTTGAGAAAATAAAAATTTGGGGGTGAAAATATCATTTTTGTGGAAAAAAATATGATTTTTTATTTTCACAGCTCTATGTTATAAACTTTTGTGAAGCACTTGGGGGTTCAAAGTGCTCACCACACATCTAGATAAGTTCCTTGGGGGTCTAGTTTCCAAAATGGTGTCACTTGTGGGGGGTTTCCACTGTTTAGGCACATTGGGGGCTCTCCAAACGTGACTTGGCGTCCGATCTCAATTCCAGCTAATTCTGTATTGAAAATGTCAAACGGCGCTCCTTCCCTTTCGAGCTCTGTCGTGCACCCAAACAGTGGTTCCCCCCACACATTGGGTATCAGCAGACCTTGGCAAAGTGCGGCCCGCGGGCCACATCCGGCCCTCTGGCTGTCTCAGTCCGGCCTGCAGACTGAGACAGCCGTGGGGCTGAAAACATGAGGTCCACGGCCGCACCGTGCCCGCCCGCTCGCTGTCTCCCGCAGTCAGCATTGGTGGAGAAGGGGCATCTGGCCACTTCCTTCACCAATCAGCATTTGAAACAGCTGACGCGATGACGTCATGTCATCGTGTCAGCTGTGTACCACCGGAGAGTCAGCGCACTGTAAGGAGGTCAAGGGTATTAACCTTTTAAATGTTTCATCCCCTTTAATTGTGTTAACATGTGTAAATGTATGCCTTGTATGATGTTATGTACTAGTGTTATGTCTAATATATGGGGGTTGAGGTATATGTAGGTAGTGCATCCTAGGGGTCACTAGAGGAGGGCACTAGAGGGGTAGTGTATGTATTTGGGTTTAGATGTAGTTTGTGAGGGATCACTAATGGGGGCACGTTAGAGATCCAGTTAGAACGTTTAGAAAATAATGTAAATGCAGTATGGGGTTTGGTCATTAGAGGGGGCGTTGAGCACATCCAGTCCAATGGGTACAATTGGTTAGGGACTTGTTGCTAGGGAAAGATTGCCTCCAAGCGTTAATCTGTCAGGAAGACTTCCTCTTAGTGGGAGTCAGTCGGGGGTGTGTCAAGGTAAAATATATTTTTCTACCTCTATATTTATATGCTTGTATGTGCTTTGATAAACTGCTTTGATAAACACAAAATTTTCCTTGATGAGTATTGCATCAGAAAAAAAACTTATTCTAAGATGATGTTAGTACTAGCTAGTGCCTGTCTCCGAGAAATGCACTGATGTCTGCCCCCCACCTTTGGGGAACTGAGAAACCACGTGATATACAAGAAAAGCAGTATCGATTCTCAGAAAATGAAACTTAAGGATGACACGATGAAAGGAGGACTTAGAAGAAGATCTAAGGAACAGTGGAACCAATCAGAGATGGCCAGATGCTAGACGTATACAGTTTACCAAGCCCCATCCATCCCTTACTCCACCCTGACATCCTGTGTATGTAATCTCATGCTTGCAGAAATAAAGAACAGTACTTGCTGGAATAGTTGCGTGATAGTAGCCTCTCGAGCATGCACTGAGATTGAACCAGAAAACTTTGTCTGACTCTTTCTTATACTGGTACCACATGCTCATAATCTAATTTGGAGTGACTGGAGGACGAGTGGTTTGTCGTTACGACCCCGACAATTGGCGCATAACAACGTGGGGCAGTGTCAATACAGAGTCCCGCTCTATATACTGACAAGACAAAGAGCCCTACTCAATCTGTCCCTTCCCTAACTGTGGATGGTGACCGGAGGTGGTGACCTGCAAGTGACGCCGGTGGTCTGAGTCGCGACAGATCATTGCACTCTGTTAAAATCATGATGCAATGTTTAAATCAGAAAGACCTCATAAGTTAGAGGGTGGTGCTGTGGGGGTCTGTGAGCTTGTTCAGTCACGGGATGGCAAGAAGGCTGTTAAAAATGTGAGGAGTTTGTATAAGATGATGGGTCTGCTTAGTACAAGGAGACTCCAGCCTTCATTGTGGAAAAGATTATGTAGGACAGAAGAAAGGAAAGTTGGGTGATGAGGGACTCCTGCATCAGGCTCAGGCACATCTCAGAGTAGCAAATGATTTGAAAGTTGAGGGCTGGAAGGAAGTAGATGGTGCAGGAGGATCAGAAGGTGCTGAGCCATTGTTCGGATATGTGAAATGCTCTGCATGTGATCTTGTTGATGTAACTAAAATGGCTGCTGTACCCCTCATGCCTGTCACTGTGCCAAGTCCCCAGCCACCGCCCTATAATGGCACCGATCTCAGAACAAAGGGAGGTTGGACTTGTCGTGCGTGTGGTGAACAGAATCCGCCCTGGGCGGAGACCTGCCTGTCTGTGGGGTGGGTCGCCCCTGGTGTAATGCCCAGCCCAATGCCCCTTCCATACCCAATAGTGGGACGCCCCCAGACAACGCCCTTCTCACTTCCCCTAGCAGCCATCTTGGGACACCCAGCAGCCATCTTGGGACACCCAGCGGCCATCTTGGAACACCCGGAACCACCCAGTCAGGCCTATATCCCCTCCTGACGCCTTCCGGCACCTACTACCAACCACCCGGACAGCCGGAAAAGGTTCTAGTCCCCGTCGCTGAGGCCCTTGTCCCAGGGCTTGGTCCTTCAGCCCTTGCCTCTGTTCCTAATCCGGAAGCTACTGCACTACCTCTGTTCTCAGTGGGTGCCCCTCCCAAGATAGAAGAAATTAGGCACCAGGAGCTATCTGAAACTAATGATAAAGTGGTAAAATTTGTGATTGCTTTGTCTAAAGAGTTAACTAACACCCACTCTACAGTGTCTGCTTCTCTCCCAGAATCCACAGACGACACGGTGCACAACTTCTCGCCTGGTGACCTTGTGTACGTGAAAAAGTTTGTGCGGAGAGACTGCCTCCAGCCCAGATTCGAGGGACCCTACACCGTGGTCCTGACCACCCCTACTGCCCTGAAGCTCGAGGGCAAGAGCACCTGGATTCACGCCTCCCTCTGCAAGAAGGACAAGATTAGTTAGCAGTCATGAAGTTTCTGATATACATATCCTTTTGGGCTGCATCCTGATCTCCAGTAGTGCCAGCATGCCCACCTTTGGGGTTAACTTCTGGGTTAATACTATAACCCCTGTGGTTATCTTTAAGTTCGATTTCTGTCAAATATTCAACTGTGATAAAAATGATTTCAAAGGATCAGCGCACCGGACTTGGGGGAAAGGGACATTTTATCTCTGTGTCACCCGCCCAGGGAATGAAAACTGTTATTATTGGTCAGATGTGGGATGGAACACAGAAGAAGGAAAATTGGTAGTTGAAGCTAGATACGATAGACTGATAGATGAGACATACAAGTGTTATGTTGGTAGGAACGGACCTGATAATGCAGAAATCAATGACGCAGAAGCAGGGGGTATGTTTACAGAAGTGTTGAAAAAAAAAGCATGTAAGGATAGACAGGCAGAGAAAGGAAATTACACTAGTTCAGGGAAAGGAAGAAGAGCCAAAAGATTATTTCTGGGCTCTAAGAAAAGCTTGGGTAGAAATGGTTTTTGTCCCAGAAAACAAGACTAGTGAGAGGGTTCTACCAAGTGCATACATGAATGGGTTAAAAAAAAAAAAAAAAAAAAAAGGAAGTGACAAAGAAAAGTTGAAAGTAAGTAGACCAGATTGGAGATCAGTTAAAGCAGAGTATCTGGCTAGAATAGCACAAGGGGCACAACATGATTTAGTGCAGGCATTGGATACATGCTGTGTCAATCCTCATGCAGCCTCTCTGTGACTGTGTCATCATTGTGCTTTTTAAACTAACTCCTGAAGGTATAGACTGTTTTTGTTCCCTCAAAAACAGGATTGTGGCAGCTCCGGCGCTGGGAACCCCCAACTATGTGTGTCGACCCGCCACCACAATTGTGGATTACCAGGGCAATGGGGTACTCAGAGCCGAGCCCGTAGAAGTCTATGGGGATTGTCACAGGTAGCTGTGGCTCGGTCTGTGGCCCTGGCGGTCTGGCGTATGTTAGGGATATATTTACAGGGGATAGATTTATATACAGTTCGTGACGCCACCTGTAGTATTCTGGTAATTTGTACCAGCGCTGCTGTAGATCTCTGAGGGGATGGTGAGGCAGCTAGATGTCGGGTCCCCTACAGGTGGGACTCTTCCCTCAGGTCGGTAGTCAGGTAGGGATTGTGCGGGCATGCAAATCAATAACTCAGTCTTTTTCGCCAAAACACTCCACAGGCACACAGGGCTCGCAATGCTGCAAGTTTCGTATCCTGTTCGTGACGCCAAATTTTTGTGTCGACCCGCCACCACAATTGTGGATTACCAGGGCAATGGGGTACTCAGAGCCGAGCCCATGGAAGTCTATGGGGTTTGTCACAGGTAGCTGTGGCTCGGTCTGTGGCCCGGGCGGTCTGGCGTATGTTGGGGATATATTTACAGGGGATAGGTTTATATACAGTTCGTGACGCCACCTGTAGTATTCTGGTAATTTGTACCAGCGCTGCTATAGATCTCTGAGGGGATGGTGATGCAGCTAGATGTCGGGTCCCCTACAGGTGGGACTGGTCCCTCAAAGTCTATGAAGTTAGTGAAGTCGGGTGCAGGTAAATAACACAGTCTCACACAGTCAGCGTCTTTCCATACCTTTACTTGTAAGATGTTCAGGCAGGTCCCAGGGAGGCTGATCCAAGGAGAGTGTATCTTGAGACAGCAGCTGGACAAGTTAGGGGCCTCCTTTACTTTCAATACAATGAGTACAACCAGCCTGAAGCGTAGTTCCCTCAATAACTCCAGCTAATCCTTAGCTGTACTGCCCAGTCAGTTTTGTGGTAGGAGCCTTCCTGCGAGAGAGCTGAATTCCTATATTGCTGATCAGGCTCAAAGTCTTCACTCACCCTGACCCCAGTTACGTACTGACTATAAGGGGCTGTTTGCCGCGACCTAAGGTCCGGTAAATCCCTGGTTTTCTTACCACTATGCTTGAAGCTAATAGTGATCCTTCGGTCCCCAGTGACCGGTTGCAATGTGCAGGACTTCTTCAATCCAAAAGCACCTTTCCAATAATCCACTGTGCCTTTCGCCTTGTCCTCGCTGGTAGCATAAGCACTCACACTTGCATAAAGTCGGGTAGTTACTTCCTTCATTCACTTCCTTCAAAGTTAGTTACAGATTCTCAGTTATCACTAGGCAGGAGCACGTCTCTGAACCTTTCACTGTCCTTGAGACAGGTGACTGAAGTCTTTCTGCAATAATCTCCTTCTCCTCAGTCCAGGCTAGACCTTCCTCTCTGAAGTCCAGGCACTGACTGACTGACCACTCCCTCACAAGTAACTACACTACCCTAAGGGTGTGTCTAGTGTATGTTGAGTGAATGGGTATTTAGCATTAAACTGCTGTCTCGCCACACACTCTCCAGGGTACTGCGTGTGCCTAACACCAGGGCTACACATATGAACTACCATTCACCCTGTATCTCCATGAATAGCAGGGACACGCGGCAGGAGTATTGACTCAATTGCATGGTGATAATCAAAGGCCAGTAGCCTATTTCAGTGGAAGACTAGATGCAGTGGCTAGAGGTGCTCCGTCCTGTGTACGGGCAGTACATGCTGTAGGACTATTGCTCCACAAATCGTCAGACATCGTGCTTGATCATCCACTGACAGTATTTACACCTCATGATGTATACACCATACTGAACCAAGTGCAACCGGCACACCTTTCAGCTGCACGTCACCTTCGATTGCAATGTGCACTTTTAATGCCTCCAAATGTTTCTTTGCAGAGATGTACCACACTTAATCCTGCCACATTGTTACCTCTCTCGGATCTAGGGGGGAGGTCAGGTATTGTACGGTATTGTACAAAGAAGATCCAAGAGAGGAGATTCCTCATGATTGTGTTCAGCTTATGGCACAGGAAACAGCAGGCTACCCACAGTGTTTGAAACTGAAAGACTTAATGTTGATTTTGAATCTTTTGTAGATGGATCTTGCCACCAAGATGACTCAGGTACCTTCCACACTGGGTATGCCATCGTCTCCCTGAATGCAGTAATCAAAGCAGAACCAATGCTCCCATATCAGTCGGCCCAGGAGGCTGAATTTAAGGCTCTGACCGAGGCCTGTAAGATAGCTGAAGGTAGAATTGTTAACATCTACACAGATTCTAGATACGCATTCGGTATAGCTCATGATTTTGGTCCAATTTGGAAATCTAGAGGATTCCTGATGGCAGCAGGACATCCCATTAAAAATGCTGATGCAGTCCAGCAGTTAATTGATGCATTACAATTACCAAAAGAAGTAGCTGTCATAAAAGTTAAAGCACATACCAGATGCACTGATCAGGTGAGTAAAGGAAACGCAATGGCCGATGCAGCAGCAAAAACAGCAGCCAGTAGACCACTCCAAGGGGTAACGATGCACCAGGTAAGCGCTCCCAACAATCCCTTTGTGTCGGAGGATGCCTTATCCCAGATGCAGGCTCAGGTGCGCCAGGAGGAAGTAGAAAAGTGGAAAAAAAAAAAGAAGGTGCATGTCTGAATGAAGCAAATGGGGTATGGGGAAGAGGGATTCGTCGATGCCTTCCAAGGGCGTTGTACCCTGCGGTTGCCCAGATGTTATATGGGCCAACCCACCAGTCCAAAACTGCTGTAATGAGCGTGATGCAGAAGCATTGGGTGGCACCAGGCTTTTCCACCTGTATAGAAGGTTTGATCCAGGGATGCATGGTATGTGCTACACATAATCAGAGAAGGGTAGTCAAGACACCACCCAAACACACCCCTCGGCCCTTCTATTCTTTCCAGAGACTGCAGATTGATTATATTCAGCTGCCAAAATCAGGATCATGGGAGTATGGGTTGGTGTGTTTTGATTTATTCTCAGGTTGGCCGGATGCTTTCCCGATTGCCAAGGCTACGGCTGCGTCAACTGCAAAGAAGCTGCTTGCGGAGGTGGTGTGCAGGTATGGAGTACCAGAGGTAATCGAAAGTGACAGAGGTACACATTTCACAGGTGAAATAATGAATGAAGTCTTGACAGCTCAGGGAATTCAACACGCTTTCCACACCCCATATTATCCACAAAGCAGTGGAAAAGTAGAAAGACTAAATGGGACATTGAAGTTAAAAATCCAAAAGGCCATGGCTGAAACAGAGAAATCTTGGCCTGAATGTTTACCATTAGCCCTATACTCAGTAAGGTACACTCCAAATAGAAAAACTGGACTTTCTCCGTATGAAGTACTATTTGGCAAAGTGCCTAGTTTAGGATGTTTCTTTTCCCAAGTACTGGAAATGAGTAACCATGTATTAAGCTCATATGTAAGGGATTTGCATAAAAGACTCAAGAAAGTACATGATAATGTTTTCAATTCTCTTCCAGATCCGAACCAGGATCTTGGGAGTCACAGCCTGCAGCCTGGAGACTGGGTAGTCATTAAAAGACACGTGAGAAAGAGTCTGGATCCGAGAATATAGCTCCACTGATATCCAGGAAGAGAAGGAGTCTGGTTCAGCTGCACACCGGTTATGCTGAGGATCCCAAAGTTTATATAGATCCCATAGGTGTTCCTAGGGGGGTCCCTGACAAATACAAGGCCCAAAATCAAATCACAGCAGGCTTTCTCTCTCTTATCCCAATGATACAGATCAATAGAAATGTGGATTGGATAAATTATATATACTATACGGAATAGAGATTTGTAAATTATAGCAGAGATGCCTTTCAGGGCCTAGCCGAGGAATTGAAATCTAATACAGGAGTAGATATTTCCTTCTTTCCAGGATGGCTGAGAGGTCTTAAAGGATTTCTCCAACAAGCCTGTCTAGTGGTAGCAGGGCTTTTGGTGTTAGGATTGATAATTCTATGTTGTGTGATACCTATATATAGGAAAGCTGTGACCAATGCAACCGCCTCCTCAGGTACTTTCCTTCATCAGGAGGTTGTATCCCTGCTATATAATGATACTGATAAGGGTGTATGGAGAAATATACCCCACTGGACAAATCTGACAAAACCCGCTATGACAAGATGCAGATGGAAATGAGAGATTTAGTTTAGGGATAGATGGGAGAACTCCATGTGTATGTCAGAGTAGGGTCTAGTTGTTTGGGGGCATCCCATAAGGGGATAGCTTCTAAAATGACTGGGTGAAGAAATCCATCTCCCCTCTCCCCACACATGGACAGTCTCAAAGGCAGTCAAGGGAAAACTTAGTGTTTAGGGGGGATTGTCAAGGTAAAATATATTTTTCTACCTCTATATTTATATGCTTGTATGTGCTTTGATAAACTGCTTTGATAAACACAAAGTTTTCCTTGATGAGTATTGCATCAGAAACGAAACTTATTCTAAGATGATGTTAGTACTAGCTAGTGCCTGTCTCCGAGAAATGCACTGATGTCTGCCCCCCACCTTTGGGGAACTGAGAAACCACGTGATATACAAGAAAAGCAGTATCGATTCTCAGAAAATGAAACTTAAGGATGACACGATGAAAGGAGGACTTAGAAGAAGATCTAAGGAACAGTGGAACCAATCAGAGATGGCCAGATGCTAGACGTATACAGTTTACCAAGCCCCCATCCATCCCTTACTCCACCCTGACATCCTGTGTATGTAATCTCATGCTTGCAGAAATAAAGAACAGTACTTGCTGGAATAGTTGCGTGATAGTAGCCTCTCGAGCATGCACTGAGATTGAACCAGAAAACTTTGTCTGACTCTTTCTTATACTGGTACCACATGCTCATAATCTAATTTGGAGTGACTGGAGGACGAGTGGTTTGTCGTTACGACCCCGACAGGTGGACCTTGCTAGTGTGAGGACATCCACGTTCCTGGGCCCTGAGCATAGGGTAGAAGTAAGTGGGGACCAGCAACTTCCTGAAGAAGCCGGTGAACGATTCACCGTGGTAAAGTGAGCCCAAAAGAGAGTGGGTTGCGAAGTAGTAGTCCAGTGGAGGAACCACTGTGGGAAGCAGAAGAGGTCGTGCACGAGCGTAGAAGCGAGTGTGCTACCAGAAGTACCCAGGCAGGATAACCAGAGAGGGGTGGACGACCTAGTAGATGTGTCTTTCTTATGCTGGATTGAAGTGTCTCCAGGGGAAGAGATCGAAGTGCCGTTTTCACCGGGCTCCTCGTCCCGTCAATACTTAGTGGTCCATTCTGGTGTAGCAGAGGAGAAGAGGAGAAGTTGTGAAGAATGTATTGCTGGTACCGCATAAGACGTGCTTATGGTGTTTTGGATGTGCTGTGTCCGGAGGAAAATAAAGCAGAACTGTTTGACGTGATTCTGGACTCTGATTCTGATTGCACTGTATACTCAGCCTCGAGTGAAAAGCACCCCAGGAGGATGGAAGTGACAGGAGTGAAATATACAGCCGTTCCCAGTAAAGTAACCCCTCGGCCAACCCTTTACAGCACCAGAGGCAGCAACAGAAGCAGAGCGCCTGGGAACGGGACCGAGGTGAGTATGTGGTGTTTTTTTTTCATGTGTATGAATATGGGGGTGAACATGGGGATTCTGTGGGGTGAACATGGGAATTCTATGGAGGTGAACATGGGGATTCTATGGGGTGAACATGGGGATTCTATGGGGGTGAACATGGGGATATTATGAGGGTGAACATGGGGATTGTATGGGGGTGTCATACTGTACAAGGGGAGGCTATGGGGGTGTCATGCTGCACATGGGGAGGCTATGGGGTATCATGCTGTACATGGGGAGGCTATGGGAAGGCTGTATACTGTCATGCAATATATGTATATATGTGGAGGCTGTGTGGGGCTCAATCAGTATATGGGGAAGCAGTGGGGGCCTCATGCAGTATATGGGAGGCTGTGTGGGGCCTCATTCAGTATGTGGAGAGACTGTGGGGCTCATGCTGTATATAAGAAGGCTGTGTGCGGCTCATGCAGTTTATGGGGAGGCTGTGTGGGGCCTCATGCAGTATATGGGGAAACTGGGACTCATGCAGTACATGGGGAGGCTGTGTGGGGCTCATGCTGTAAATAGGGAGGCTGTATGGGGCTCATGCCGTATATAGGGAGGCTGTGTGGGGCTCATGCCGTATATAGGGAGGCTGTGTGCGGCTTATGCCGTATATAGGGAGACTGTGTGGGGCTCATGCCGTATATAGGGAAGCTGTGTGGGGCTCATACCGTATATAGGGAGGCTGTGTGGGGCTCATGCCGTATATAGGGAGGCTGTGTGCGGCTTATGCCGTATATAGGGAGGCTGTGTGGGGCTCATGCCATATTAGGGAGGCTGTGTGGGGCTCATGCGCATATAGGAGCTGTGTGGGGCTCATGCCGTATATAGGGAGGCTGTGTGCGGCTTATGCCGTATATAGGGAGGCTGTGTGGGGCTCATGCCGTATATAGGGAGTGATGTGTGGGGCTCATGCCGCATATAGGAGGCTGTGTGGGGCTCATGCGTATATAGGAGGCTGAGTGGGGCTCATGCCGCATATGGAGGCTGTGTGGGCTCATGCCGTATATAGGAGGTGAGGGGCTCATGCCGCTATAGGAGGTTGTGAGGGCTCATGCCGCACATGTAGTAGCTGTGAGGCTCATGCTGTATATAATGGGCTGTGGGGGGTTCAAAGATATATAGGGGGGTGTCAGCATACTTAATTATGCTCAATATTAAGTGATACAATTAATATTAATAAATTAATATTGAGTAGAATTAATTTCAAGCTTTTAGTTTGGCCCTCCACAACAGTCATGGTCTCTCATGTGGCCTCTAGGGAAAATTAATTGCCCACCCTTGGGTATCGGCATATTCAGGAGAAATTGAGCAACAAATTTTGTGCTTTATTTTCTCTTTTTACACTTGTGAAAATAAAAAAAATTGGTTCTGAAGTAAAATGTTTGTGAAAAAAAGTTAAATGTTCATTTTTTCCTTCCACATTTCATCAGTTCCTGTGAAGCACGTAAAGGGTTAATTAACTTGTTAAATGTGGTTTTGAGCACCTTGAGGGGTGAAGTTTTTAGAATGGTTTCACTTTAGGGTATTTTTTGTCATATTGACCCCCCCAAGCTCACTTCAGATGTGAGGTGGTCCCTAAAAAAATGGTTTTGCAAATTTTGTCAACTGTTAACCCTTGTAACTTCCTAACAAAACAAAATTATGTTTCAAAAATTGTGCTGTAGTAAAGTAGACATGTGGGAAATGTTATTTATTAACTATGTTGTGCGATATGACTCTCTGATTTAAGGGCAAAAAAATTAAAAGTTTGAAAATTGCAAAATTTTCAAAATTTTCACCAAATTTCCATTTTTTTAACAAATAAACGCAAGTCATATCAAAGAAATATTACCTCTATCATGAAGTACAATATGTCACAAGAAAACATTCTCAGAATAACCAGGATCCGTTGAAGCGTTCTAGAGTTATTACCTCATAAAATGACACTGGCCAGAATTGAAAAAATTGGTCTGGTCATGAAGGCAAAAACAGGCTCTGGTGCGAAACGGTTAATTCCTGCGGTACTCAGGGGTGTGCGCCATCCGATCCTGGGGATTTAGCTACTTTAGTATTGTTGAGGCAGCACCGTACGTCATACTGGGTTAAGCAGGTGACATTTATTGGAGAAATTATGGCATCCATGATCATTTTGTCTGTCCTGGGAGTTTCTGTGTAAATACTGTAGGGCAGAAGGTGTTTAGTAAACGCTTCAACATTGAAATTGAAACACCAAGACGGATAATCCATAAAGTTGGGCAAAGTGTCACTAAGGTCTGCAAATAAAATCACATTTTCAAGCACTCGGCTCCAATCTGTGGCACATGGGATGGGCATAAAAGTTAGATTGAAAGCTATTTTTTTTCAGCTAATGGAAATCTCAAAAATCAGACCAAGTTT
>JARQOD010000001.1:23912951-23928087 GCA_033576555.1 Oophaga sylvatica
ACTCCTCCACTCCGGCCCAGATGGTTGAGCGGGTGGTGATCGACAGATTCATGCATTCCCTTCCCAAGTCAGTACAGACCTGGGTTGCCCAGGGTGATCCCCAGAACGCAGATGACTTTATCGGCCTGGTAGAGAGGTACCAGGTAGTTGAGAGATCTCTTGGGAAACCAGATGCAGTCATTTCTCCCTACTGGGATACCCAAAAGGGGGTAGGTTCACCACGGAAGGGGTCTAGAGCCACCACTGGGGGGCGTCCCACTCCTATTGAAGGGGCCTTTAGAACAGTGGGGAAAGATATAGTTTGCTGGCGATGCCACAACCCTGGACATGTAGCCGCCAAGTGTCAAATATCCCTGAGCCCATGGACTGCAGCCTAGGCAGACGGGTCTCCTATTATGCCTATCCAGCCTGTAGCGTGGACTGTCGACCCGGCAAGGGACCGCAGGCGTGTACAGTATCCATTAATGGAATAAAAGTGCTTGGGCTGTTGGACTCCGGGAGTCTGGTGACCTTGATCAGAGCATCCCTTCCCCACCAGTTGATCCCTTCCAAAACCCTGGGTGTTCGGTGCATCCATGGTGACGCCAAGGACTATCCCGTGGCCACAGTAACAGTGGGGACAGACTGTGGTGCCCAGTTCCATGAAGTCGGGGTGGTAAAGGACCTGATACATCCCGTTATATTGGGCCGTGATTTTCCCTTATTCTGGGACTTGTGGGGGAAGGGAACTGGACTAAGTAGCATGGGGAAAAGTGAGATCCTTGAAGAAGAATCCCCGATAGAGTCTCAGAGAGAGGAGTTCCCACTGTACGTCCTTGTCGGTGATGAGGGTGAGACGGTGACCGAGAGAACCGACCTACCTGCGTTAGATATGTCCAGAGAGAACTTTGGGACTGCTCAAGTTCGAGACCTGACCTTAAAAGGGGCGTTCGACCAGGTTACTGTATGTAATGGGGTTGCCCAAGAGCCGGGGGCCGACACCAGATTCCCCCACTTTGCAGTACAGGGGGAGTTGCTATATCGGGTGGCCAAACTGAGGGGTGGTGAGATAGTGGAACAGCTGTTAGTGCCGGGGCCATACAGACGACGGGTGCTAGATATGGCCCATTCACATGTTCTGGGGGGACACCTAGGGGTCGAGAAAACTCAGGAGAGGAAACTGAGGAGGTTTTATTGGCCAGGGTGTTATCGAGAAATTCAAAACTTTTGTAGGTCCTGCCCCACCTGCCAAATAACCGCTCCCTCCTCCCACTTCCGTAGCCCCTTAGTTCCACTACCTGTGATAGAGGTTCCCTTTGAGAGGATTGCCATGGACCTCGTGGGCCCCATAGTCAAATCAGCTAGGGGCCACCAATATATCCTGGTCGTCATGGACTATGCGACTCGGTATCCAGAAGCGGTTCCCCTAAGGAACATGTCCAGTAAAAGTATAGCCCGAGAGTTGGTCCATATTTTTGCTCGGACAGGTCTACCAAAAGAGATTCTAACAGACCAAGGAACCCCCTTCATGAGCAAGGTGATGAAGGAGCTTTGCAGAGTCCTTCAGATAACTCAGCTGCGGACCTCGGTTTATCATCCACAAACCGACGGCCTAGTGTAACGCTTCAACAAAACCTTAAAGGCGATGCTCAAGAAGGTCGTTGAAAAGGATGGGAGAGACTGGGACTACCTGCTCCCATTTCTGCTTTTCTCGGTCAGAGAAGTTCCTCAAGCCTCCACTGGCTTCTCTCCATTTGAGCTCTTATATGGGCGGCATCCAAGAGGTCTCCTAGACATCGCCAAGGAAACTTGGGAGGCTGAAGTCACGCCACACCGGAGCATCATCGAACATGTCGCCCAGTTACAGGAGAGAATGTCAAAGGTGATGCCCATCGTAAAGGAACATCTCCTACAGGCGCAGGAAGCCCAGGCGAGGGTCTATAACCGGTCGGCGAGACTCAGACAGTTCCAGCCCGGAGACCGTGTTTTGGTGCTGATCCCTACCGTCGAGAGCAAGTTCCTCGCCAAATGGCAAGGTCCATACGAGGTGGTGGAGAAAATCAGCGAGGTTAATTATAAAGTCCACCAGCCTGGCCGAAGAAAGGCACATCAAATATATCATGTAAACTTGCTCAAGCCGTGGCGGGACCGTGAACCTGTGGAAACTCCTTGCCTGGGAGCCGCACCAGAAGGCAAGGAACCTTGGGAGGAGGTCACTATTGCAGAGACTCTATCACCGGCCCAGAAGCAACAGTGTCGAGAATTACTACAGCAGAATCGGGAGCTGTTCTCAGAGTTGCCAGGGCATACACAAGTGGTAGAGCATGACGTGCTGACAGAACCGCATGTACGAGTGAATTTGAAGCCGTATCGGATTCCGGAAGCACGCCGGGAGGTGATCTCGGCTGAGGTGAAGAGGATGTTAGACCTCGGGGTAATAGAGGAGTCAAAGAGTGGGTGGTCGAGCCCAATCGTCCTCGTGCCGAAACCCAATGGAGAGTGGAGGTTTTGTAATGACTACCGTCGGCTAAATGAGGTATCCAAATGTGACGCGTACCCAATGCCCCGCGTCGATGAACTCATCGAGAGGCTTGGACCGGCGAGGTACATCACCACTCTTGACCTGACGAAGGGCTACTGGCAGATCCCCATGTCCCAGATGGCTAAAGAGAAGACGGCTTTCTCAACACCTGATGGCTGTTTTCAATACAAGCGGATGCCGTTCGGACTACAGGGGGCCCCAGCCACTTTCCAGAGGGCTATGGATCGGATCCTAGCCCCACATAAGAAGTATGCCGCAGCCTACCTCGACGACATTGTGGTCTTTAGCCCAGACTGGGCTAGTCACCTACCCAAACTACAGGCCGTTTTGGACGCGCTAAGGAAAGCAGGATTTACCATAAATCCGAGAAAGTGTGCCGTCGGAAAAGAGGAGGCCAAGTACCTGGGCTATGTTGTTGGGAGAGGCGAAATAAAGCCGCAAATCAAGAAAGTGGAGGCAATTCAAACCTGGCCGCAACCGCTCTCAAAGAAGCAGGTGAAAGCATTCCTGGGAATGGTGGGATACTACCGGCGGTTTATCCCGAATTTCGCCACGATGGCCGCTCCACTAACAGATCTTCTAAAAGGCACCAAATCAACCATGGTGAAATGGACGGAAGAAACGGAGACCGCATTTCAAAAGCTGAAGCTAACACTGTGCAAGCAGCCTGTCCTGGTCGCGCCAGACTTTAAAAAAGAATTTGTGGTCCAGACTGACGCATCAGAGGTTGGTCTAGGGGCCGTACTCTCCCAAGAAATAAATGGGGAAGAACATCCCATTCTCTATCTAAGCCGAAAGCTGTCCTCCTGTGAGAAGAACTACGCCATAGTAGAAAAAGAGTGTTTAGCCATAAAATGGGCCGTGGATACACTGAAATATTACCTACTAGGCCGGAAGTTTAAATTAGTATCAGACCATGCCCCGTTGAGATGGTTGAGGGAAAAGAGGGGAAAAAATGCTAGGGTAACTAGATGGTTCCTAGAGCTTCAAGATTTTAACTTTCATGTGGAGCATAGGCCAGGGAAGTTACATGGGAATGCAGATGCCCTCTCTAGGATTCCCTGTCTGGTGTCAGAAGTTGCCCAAACCCCCGGCTTTGGGCAGAGGGGGGGAATATGTGACAGGGTCACTGGATTTATATGTGAGGGGAGGTATGTGTCACACAGGATGCTCTCCTGTGTGAACTAAAACCTACTTTATTTATCTGCCAGCATGTTATATGCTGGTAGGTTTACTGTTAAAGGAGGTGCGGTTTTATGGGAATGCCAAAGAGGGCGGGAGGCATTCCCCCTACCTCGCCTCAGGGTGTGGCTGAGCAATGTATAAAAGCTCAGTCCTGTTTTTTTTTCTCTGAAGTGTGGTCTGGAGAAGAAAGTCTCCAGACAGTATAGTGGAAGCTGCAGAGCTTACCACAAGGACTTTAGCAGTGCAGTTTATGCTACCGAGAGCGGGTGGAACCCACTCATCTATGGACTGAGTCATTGTTTGTTTTATTTTATGTTTTTCCCGTTTAACCCAGAAGGGTCATGTTTACTTTTCCTGCGAAACCTGCATGAGTTTATGGCTGATAATAAACCAGCAGAAGGAAAACCTGAGAACGTGTGTCCTGAGTCTACCTCCTGGAGAGCCGAGCGAGTCGTCTTGCCACACTATCTATTATCTATCTATCTATCTATCTATCTATCTATCTATCTATCTATCTATCTATCTATCTATCTATCTATCTATCTATTATCTATCTATCTATTATCTATCTATCTATCTATCTATCTATCTATCTATCTATCTATCTATCTATCTATCTATCTATCTATTATCTCTTTGTGTATGCATGTATTAGTGATTGGAGAATCTTTTGAAACCCAAATTCATCAGCAAGACATGTGCGATAAACACTGTGAGGTCTCCTGGGTCTGCACCTAACATTTTTCAAGCTCTTTAACACAAAAACACAGAGACTTAGTAATGCCCAAGTGTCCTCATTTAACTATGGGTAAATGGAAGGTAGTGTTCTTCACTGCTGTCCTGTCACACACTATCTGTCATGTTTATTCAGTGTTTTATGGCTTTTTCGCCCTATTTTTATGACAAAGCTGTGAGCTGTGACGTCCTCCCACCGTCCTGATTCAGCACAAAATCGCTGCTGCATTTTCTGCCTCGACTTTTATACAGGCTATTATAGTCCTGATTGTCTGTGCTGAATCGTGTGGTGTTACACATAGTCATTAATGGAGCTGTTTCTATAGATTGTGAACATAGAGGCATTACATGTGGCTGTACAGGAAAAACAACATAGATTGTGGGTCCATGAATTCTTGGCTGATGGATTAACCCCTTAACGACCGCCGATACGCGTTTTAACGGCGGTCATTAAGGGTACTTAAACCACTTAAAAGCCTATAGCGCCCCCCAGAGTCGGATTTTCTCAGACCCCAGAGAACATGAATCGGGTCGGTTTTTACCGACCCCGCTTTTGCGATTGCCATTATTAACCCTATAACGGCGATCGAAAAAAGAAAAAAAAAAGACGCGATCCTGCAATTCTCTCCCCTCTGATGTGATCGCACATCAGAGGGGAGAGAAATAGGGTCCCCCAGACCCCCGATCCCCCCGGTACCTCAAGGTGTTCCCTCATGGCCCCTCTGCGCTCCTCCAGCGCCCACTGTAGTCCGATCCTCAGTCCTCTTCACCCTGTAAAAAAAAATGGCGGGCGCATGCGGAGTGCACCCACCCAATCTGCCTGGCGGCAGATTCAAAAAAATGAATGACTCCATTCATTCTCTAAAAGTACATTTTGATCACTGTGATAAACTATCTCCGTGATCAAAATAAAAAAAACAGTACATAACCCCCCCATTTATCAGCCCCTTAGTTAGGGACATATAATAAAATAAAGAAATTTTATTTATTTTTATTTTTCCATTAGGGTTAGGGTTATAATTAGGGTTAGGGTTACGCGGTGTAACGCAGTCCGTTAACGCTGCCATTCACCCCTATTTGAGGGCGCATCGCGACGTGCCGTCATTCAGTGACGGAGCCTCAGATGCGGGCTGCAGCGCCTGGGCTCCGTCACCGCTAGCGCAGATGAATCATCTGCTGATTCCTCAGCGCTAGCGGGTATAGCATAATGCGATCGCGTTATGCTATATCGTTACAAGCCCGTCAACGCTATGTGTTGAACGAGCTGGTAAAACGCAATATGATCCTAGCCTTAGTGTTAGGGTTATAATTAGGGTTAGGGTTGGAATTAGGGTTAGGGTTACAATAAGGGTTAGGGTTACAATAAGGGTTGGGATTAGGGTTAGGGTTGGGATTAGGGTTAGGGGTGTGTTGGGGTTAGGGTTGGAGCTAGAATTGAGGGGTTTCCACTATTTAGGCACATCAGGGGGTCTCCAAACACGACGTGGCATTCAAAAAGTCAAATGGCGCTCCCTCCCTTCCGAGCCCTGCTGTGCTCCCAAACAGTGGTTTACCCCAACATATGGGGTATCAGCGCACTCAGGACAAATTGCACACCAATTTTGGGGTTCTAATTTCTCCTGTTACCCTTGGGAAAATAAAAAATAGCTGGCTAAAAAAATCATTTTTGAGGAAAAAATTATTTTTTATTTTCACGGCTCTGCGTTTATAAATTTCTGTGAAACACTTGGGGGTTCAAAGTGCTCACAACACATCTAGATAAGTTCCTTAAGGGGTCTAGTTTCCAAAATGGGGTCACTTGTGGGGGGTTTCCACTGTTTAGACACATCAGGGGGTCTCCAAACACGAAGTAGCGTTCAAAAAGTTAAATGGCGCTCCCTCCCTTCCGAGCCCTGCCGTGCGCCCAAACAGTGGTTTACCCCAACATATGGGGTATCAGCGTACTCAGGACAAATTGAACACCAATTTTAGGGTTCTAATTTCTCCTGTTACCCTTGGGAAAATAAAAAATAGCTGGCTAAAAAAATCATTTTTGAGGAAAAAAATAATTTTTTATTTTCACGGCTCTGCGTTTATAAATTTCTGTAAAACATTTTGGGGTTCAAAGTGCTCACCACACATCTAGATAAGTTCCCTAAGGGGTCTAGTTTCCAAAATGGGGTCAATTGTGGGGGGTTTCCACTGTTTCGACACATCAGGGGGTCTCCAAACACGACGTGGCGTTCAAAAAGTCAAATGGCGCTCCCTCCCTTCCAAGCTCTGCCGTGCGCCCAAACAGTGGTTTACCCAAACATATGGGGTATCAGCGTACTCAGGACAAATTGCACACCAATTTTGGGGTTCTAATTTCTCCTGTTACCCTTGGGAAAATAAAAAATAGCTGGCTAAAAAAATCATTTTTAAGGTAAAAAATGATTTTTTATTTTCACGGCTGTGTGTTTATAAATTTCTGTGAAGCACTTTGGGGTTCAAAGTGCTCACCACATATCTAGATAAGCTCCTTGGGGGGGTCTAGTTTCCAAAATGGTGTCACTTGCAGGGGGTTTCTACTGTTTAGGCACATCAAGGGCTCTGCAAACACAACATGGCATCCAGCCAATTCTGCGCTGAAAAACGGCGCTCCTTCCCTTGCGACCTCTGCTGTGCGCCCAAAAAGTGGTTTACCCCCACATATGGGGTATCGGCGTATTCAGGAGAAATTGCACAATAAATTTTGTGGTTCATTTTTTCTTTTAACACTTGTGAAAATAAAAAAAAGTTTTTGCAAAAAAAGTTAAATGTTAATTTTTTCCTTCCACATTGCTTCAGTTCCTGTGAAGCACGTAAAGGGTTAATAAACTTCTTGACTGTGGTTTTGAGCACCTTGAGGGGTGCAGTTTTTAGAATGGTGTCACTTTTGGGTATTTTCTGCCATATAGACCCCTCAAAGTGACTTCAAATGTGATGTGGTCCCAAAAAAGAGAAATCGCTGGTCAACTTTTAACCCTTATAACTTCGTAACAAAAAAAAATTTTGTTCCCAAAATTGTGCTGATGTAAAGTAGACATGTGGGAAATGTTATTTATTAAGAAATTTGTGTGACATATCTCTCTAATTTAAGGGCATAAAAATGTAAAGTTTGAAAATTGCTAAATTTTCAAAA
Organism: Oophaga sylvatica; assembly: GCA_033576555.1. NCBI lineage: Eukaryota > Metazoa > Chordata > Amphibia > Anura > Dendrobatidae > Oophaga > Oophaga sylvatica. The sequence goes on from JARQOD010000001.1 coordinate 23,920,535, forward strand.
TTTTCGCCATATTTCCATTTTTTTCATAAATAAACACAAGTCATATCAAAGAAATTTTACCACTAACGTGAAGTACAATATGTCACGAAAAAACATTCTAATAATCAGCGGGATTCGTTAAAGCGTTCCAGAGTTATAACTTCATAAAGTGACAGTGGTCAGAATTGTAAAAATTGGCCCGGTCATTAAGCTGCAAAATGGCTGTCACTAAGGGGTTAAAGATTCTAATCTCAGGGTTCTTTTCTTTTTATTTCCTGTTACGCTCACACAGGAAAACATTTTTGCTTTGTGATTGGAGGGCCACCCCAAAAGTGGGATGATGCCGACTCAATCCTGGGGGTACAGTGCACCCCCTTCCTTTGTCTGATTATCTAGAAAAAAAATAATGTGTCAGGGAAATCATAGCCATTGGCCAGTTCTCTCCCTTCCCTTAGACATTTATAATTAGGGCAGAATTAGAAAGCTGAACTGACCAATCACATTTCTGTTAAAGGAAGAGGACATCACGGGACACCGCGTGCGAATCAATTTCTTCTCTTCACTAGACCACCAGGGATGACTGTATTAAACCCTTTCACTAAGTTAGGCCACCAGGAACTATAACATTGACCCTTTAACCACCAATAAACACCAGGAATACTCCTTTCACATCTGGTAGTCCACAGAATAAAAATGTGTTAACCCCTGAGTAACACTAGACCACCAGGGTTAATACTGAAGATCTCTTATCTATCTTTTTGACACAGGGACTGATGTAATTGACCCATTAACCACCAAAAACCACCAGGAATACTCCCTTCACATAAAGGCAGACCACAAGAATAAAAACACGTAAACCTCCGAGCAACACTAGACCACCAGGGTTAATACTGAAGATCTCTTATCTATTCTATACCATAAGAATAAAAATATATTAGCTTCCAAGTAAGATTAGACCACAAGGGTTAATACTGACGATCTCTTATCTTTCCTAGACCACAAGAATAAAAATTTGTTAACTTCCAAGTAACACTAGACCACCAGGGTTAATACTGACGATCTCTTATCTATTTTTATTAACTGCTTTACACCCAATAGATCACCAGCAATGAAAATGTAATAACTACTAAATCTTCCTGAACCACCAGGGTTATCATTAATAAGCCCTAATCCACCCTATAAATACACGCATGTGACACATGTGTGGCATTTCCTACAAGGCTCCATTTTGATGTAGGTTACTATCCTTGAATTTATCATGACTGCAGAAGGGGAGGTCCGAAAACTATATGGACACCATTAATATTTCTTTGCCAAGACAGTGTTACAGAGAAAACAAACATGGAGGTGAAGGGTCGTATGGCACAAGATTATGGGGAAAATATATATGTAGATTTTTCTGCTAAACTACTGGAAACCTACAGTCATGTAAGGTCAAACCCTTGACTCATGTTTGGAAAACCCTCTTTATTCCTAGCTTCAGTTTTTGTTAAAAAAACAACTGTCCTTTACTCACCCTCCCCTGGTCTCCGCCTCTACTCCCGTTGCCTGTAGCCCTGACATCACTTCGACAGCACTGCATCCAATCAATGAGTTCTGTGGCTCTGAGTTGCTCACACCGTCAACCCAGGCAATCCCACTGAGCGTACTGATTGGCTGATGTCGATGTAACGTCAGCGTGGAGGCAATAACAGGCATCGGAAGAAGTGGTGGAGGCTAAGTTCTGGACCTGAGGAGAGTGAGTAAAGCACTTTTTTTTAAGCTGGTTTCGGAAACACGTTTAGTATGCGGCACCTTTGCATATCTCGCATTAATAACGGTAGTTAATAATTCCCATGCTTCTATACAAAGTGATGTTGGTCTCCCAAAATGAACACCTTACTGAAGGTGAAAGTGAGAAGTTTTATACTGTAGGGTTAGACGCTGTTCCGCGACTGGACCCTGTCACTGCACTTAGCACCTCAGTTAGGGAGGAGAATCGATAAGGTTTCTGCTGGGACCATCTCTGACATGAACGAGTCTTTCGCTTTGGGCAGAAAAGAGCGGAGAAGCTGAGGGATGGAGCGCGATAAACGCACCTTTTATTGCTGATAGAAGAAATAAAACAGCTGTAAGGGGAACCCGCGCCGGGAGTTTATGGCAGCACTGAATTCAGCTCAGTTCATTTGAGCTCCTGTCACGTTAGTGAAAAATACAGGCCAGTGAAAGTGTGTACACTGCGGCTGACTCCGGCCATCCTTCATGTGAAATAACTCCTAGCCGCCTCCTGTGTTCCCAGCCTAAGCCTGCGGGAAAGTGCAGGATGGAAAAACAGGATTATTATTAACGCCCTTCCTCCGAAGAGTTACTTTTTGAGGCTTTATTTAAACTAGACAGTCAGTAAATTTCATGTTCGTGATCTCATGATATGATTATGGAAATAATTAAAGGCAGCATAATGTAGGGGCAGAGACCCTGATTCCAATGATGTATCGCCTACTTTACTGGGTGCTGCAATTTTGAAACAGTTAGAAACTGTTTTGTCTGTTGCAGATCTAGCAGTCCTCTGAATGCTGAGCTCTATATCACTCCGCGCACACCGCTCATTGTCAGCAGTACGCTGTGCATAGGCAGAATGGTGCCAGTCAGTGGTGGGAGCGGGGTTTTACAGAGCTCATGAATATTCTTCACTATTGGCAGTGGCGTAACGAGAGTCCGTTTGGTCCCAGTGCAAAATTTGGACGTGGGTCTCCCTTCCTCGTTGGTCAGATGTATGGGCCCTTGTAGTGTTCTAAATCCTATAAGGACATACATGTTGCCCCTCCACCCCATTATGTAGTAATGTCCTCCATCCTCTATCTAGGGACCCCTCCTGGTATATACGTGCCCCATCCTGGTATATATGTCCCCCATCCCAGGCCCCTTACTGGTATATTGTTCCTCATCCTGGGCCCCCTCCTGATATATATGTGCCCCATCCTGGTATATATGTCCCCCATCCTTGGCCTCTTCCTGGTACATTGTCCCTCATCCTGGACCCATTTTAGTATATATGCCCTTATTTTAGGCCCCTGCATGGTAAAATGCCCCTCATCCTGGTATATATGTGCCCCATCGTGGGCCCATCCTGCTATATATGCTCTTTTTCTGGGCCCCTTCATGGTAAAATGCCTCCCATCATGATATATATGTCCCTCATTCTAGTCACTTTACTGGTATATATCCCCCTCCCTGGGTCCCTTCCTAGTATATATGTCCCCCATCTTGGGCACATCCTGCTATATATGTCCCCCCATCCTGGGCCCATCCTGGTATATATGTCCCCCCATCCTGGGCCCATCCTGGTATATATGTCCCCCCATCCTGGGCACATCCTGGTATATATGTCCCCCCATCCTGGGCCCATCCTGGTATATAAGTCCCCCCATCCTGGGCACATCCTGCTATATATGTCCCTCCATCCTGGGCACATCCTGGTATGTATGTCCCCCCATCCTGGGTCCATCCTGGTATATATGTCCCCCCATCCTGGGCCCATCCTGGTATATATGTCCCCCCATCCTGGGCCCATCCTTGTATATATGTCCCCAATCCTGGCATATATGTCTCCCATCCTTGTATACACGTCCCACATCCTGGACTCAACCTCATATATATATCCTCTGTTCTGTTCTTTAAAGCATGAAAAAAATAAACGATTCTACTCACCTCCATTTGCTCCCATGACATGACGTCCTATTCTGTAGGAGGCGCAGAAGTCGACTGCTGACTTCAGCATGCAAGCGATGTGCAGCGCATGGTGTCATTGCCATGTGGTTCCCGTAACTTGCATGCAAACACCTTTGATTGGCCTGTGGTGTGTATTGCGGTGCATGGACCTGGTGGGTCTCTGCCCCACAATGCATTTCAGCTAAATGTGCATTCTCAGACTCACATCCAGTTGAAGTCTGCCCTGGCGTCGGCGGGCCTCCTTCCTGCCCCTGACTACATATCAGTAGGATTACTAGTCCTCTAATGATAATCTTCTACTGATAAAACTGCAAAGAAAAAAGAGAAAAGGCGCTGCAAGTATGTTACCCCCAATATAAGACACAGCGAGCAGGACCTGTGATTTTTAAGGGTCATATTCCTCCTGAATTTGGGGGTAGAAACTTTGACAGTAAAGAGTCATTTAGAATAATGGTCCAATGTTTGGACAATGCAGTTCTGATTGATTTTCGAGGACTTGTTGAAGGTTCTTATGAAGTTGTATTTGAATTTCCTATCGTCAGGATCAGATTTGATCTTCTTATAGTTTCCAACTGTACTGATGTTGTTTTCGATTAGATTTTTAATTTTGTTGTTTTTTTTTAAAGGTATTCTGACTGTGAGATTTTTTGGGTGATTAAGAATATTTTTAGAGAATCTCCTTTCCAATGTTTTCAATTTGTTCAAAAAAATTGTATCTAGAGTACAGTTATTCCTAATCCTCCAATGTTGTCCATGTGGAATATTTTTATTTTATTTTTTTTGATTATTGGGTTAGTAATGGGGGTGATAGACTCCTCACCATAACTAAATATGGAATATTGTTGACCGCTTTTGGAAAGCGGCAGCTAGAAAATTCAAGGTATCTCTTGACATCGACGTTTTTGATGTAGGTCAAAGTTACAATATTCCCCTTACTGTCTTTTGAGGTCTAAAAAAAATCAATGCTATGTTAGAAAAATGTTATTCCCTGGTGATATTATTTAGTTCATCCACAAATTATTGTGTTCAGTTTCGGTGCCAGACGACATGAAGAACAAATCAACTATAAATCTTTTTAAAAATAAAATGTGACCAATCGGCAGGAGGAACTGAGCAATAAAGAGGGACGAAATCTACCTATAACACTTAGATATCATTTCATTGTATTCCAATATTCATCATGCAGTATAAATATATATATATATATATATATATAAATCCTATATACATACAGTCACACAGCTCAAAACCCAGAATACACAGAGACCTAAACTTCTATTGATGATTTTAAAACAACCAGGCTGTGGATTTCTTCACTGAATTTATGCATTAAATTATTACGGGCAAACCTTTAGTTCAATAATATGCATAACCCTGATGACAGATTCTCTTTAAAGGGAACCTAACCTGTCCCCAAAGGGAAATGTGAACATTGTGCAAAGCTAATGAGATAGGTGCTAGCTCTGCTGCATCTTAAAAGGCACATACTGTACACAACAATTTTGGGGCATTACACCATCCCACTGCCTCCACCATGTTTTACAAAGGATGTGGATCATGAGCCGTTCCAATCCTTCTCTATACTTTCTTCTTCCCATTAGTGTTGATCTTAAGTTCACCTGTACAAAGAATGCTTTTCCAGAACTGTGCAGCTTCTTTAGATGTTTTTTGTATGGCAAAGTCTAATTTGGCCTTCCTATTTTTAAGGCTGATAAATAATTGTGGTACTTATCTCATGAAGTCTTCTTTGTATGGTAGACTTAGATACTGAAACATCTACTTCTCGGAGAGTGTTCTTCACTTGGGTGAATGTTGTGAAGAGGTATTTCTTCACCATGTAAAGGATTCTGTGACATCAACCCTGTTGTCTTCCGTGGATGTCCAGGCCTTTTTGAGTTCGTAAGCTCACCAGTGTGCTCTTTTTCCTGCAGAATGTACCAAACTGTTGATTTATCCACTACTAACATTTTTGCTGTCTCTCTGATGGATTTTTTTCTTTTGTTTTTCATCCTAATGGTGGCTTGTTTCTCTTTCATTGAGAGCTCCTTAGACCGCATGTTGTGGGTTCACAGCAACAGCTTTCAAATGCACATGTCACACCTGGAATCAGCTCCAGACCTTTACCTGCTTAATTGATGATTGATTAATGAGGAAAAAGCCCATGGAGTCCATTAAAGAGCTTTTGAGATAATTGTCCTATGACTTTTGGTCCCTTCAAAAAAAGAGGCAGCTACATATTAAAGCACTGTAATTCCTAAACCCTTTCTCCAATTAGGACGTGAATGCTCTAAAATTAAGGCCACGTTCACATGTTCAGTATTTGGTCAGTATTTTACATCAGTATTTGTAAGCCAAAATCAGAGGTGGAACAATCAGAGAAAAAGTGTAATAGAAACACGTCACCGCTTCTGCATTTTTCACCCATTGCCAGTTTTAGCTTGCAAACACTGATGTAGAATACTGACCAAATACTAAACATGTGAATGTGGTCTAAAGCTGACAGTCTGCACTTTAACCCCTTAACGTCCATTGACGGACTCAGTCCGTCATGGCAGGATGTCAGTTCCCGCACCATGACGGACTGTGTCCGTCATGCCTTTGAACTACCACTGTGTGCAAACACGCCATGTTAGTTCAGTGTCGACTGCTGTCACAGACAGCTCACAGGCATGGCAAGAGGTGTGAGGACCCATGCCGTCGGTCCCAGCACCCAGATCGCTGTGATCGGTCAGTCAATCTGACTGACCGATCACAGCATGATCGGGCAGGAGTTGCTGAAATTTCAGCATCTCCAGCCCGTTCAGTGAAGGAGCTCAGTGCTGCAGTGGCTGAGCTTCTGCACTAGCAGCCAGGAGCGGCGTCCGCACCGCCTCTGGCTGTTAACCCCCTGATTGCTGCAATCGAGAGTGATTGTGTGTGGCCCAGCTGCGCTTGGTACACATGTTCCCAGGAGAGTGCACAGAAAAGGTAATTGCAAAACCTGATATTCATTCACATCTCACACTTCCCAATATTACCACTAGAGGGAATCTTAGAATATATAAGGTTAGTGAGACGTAGCAGTTCAGTTAGTGTTCAGTCTGGTTCAAGCCAGATTGGTTCCTGTCAGAGCTCAGTGAGAGCTGAAGTGATTCCTCTCAGAGACAGAAGGAGAGAGATTGAAGCTGTACCTCAGAGCAGGCTATTGCTGTGTTCCCTATGAACGTGGAAAGTGACTCTCGGAGCAAGCGTGTATTCAGTCTGACGGAATGTCCTGAGAGCTGCTCTGGACAGAGTCTGTGAAGGAAGAGAAGGAAGGGGACGACAGTGTTACAATAACGAGCCAACTGAGAATAGTCAGTGAGCGGAAAGGAAGAAAGCTGACAACTACACCTACTGCTACCCGTGCTTATGTTAAGGGTGAGAGCAGGGCGACAGGCGAGTGGAGAAGAAAGGAATAGTGACCTGGGTGATAATCACCCTCACGTGTTAACCGGACGCCGGGTCCGAAGGATTGCTAGTACTTCACGGCTAGTGATAGAAAACCGGAATCCTTGCTGGACTTCAAGTCACAGAAGGTAGCCCTAAGTGTTGATACGTAACTTGAGTCAGGGAGAACAAGGACTTTTAGCAGTGCACTGCATAGGAGGACTTCGTTCTTGCCAACATCTGAGTACCAGAGACAGAAAAGGCTCTACCACAATGTCGACCGGGCGTAGCTGTTGCATTACGAGTTAAACTTGACTTTATGCAAGTTAGGATTCACCTACATTTCAAAGGGAAAGGAGGCCTCAAACCTGCTCAGCGATTACCTGCATGTGCATTCTCCACCCTGACCAGCTTCCCGGGATATACCTGCCAACAACATCAGTAAAGGTATGAAAAGA
>JARQOD010000001.1:23928187-24027812 GCA_033576555.1 Oophaga sylvatica
CCAGGGGGGTCCGGGCCCTGATTGCCGCAGCAAGCGAAGCTGAAGATGGGAAATTGGTAATGAGGGTGACAGACCCAACCCATTGGATACTCCCAAGAGTGAAATTGATATGTGTAGGCAGCAATATCTAAAAAAAAACTACCAACTATAAAGCCCCATTTTAAAGGCACAGACCAACTCTTGACTTAAGGGGTAGTGGAAGTAAGAAAGGGAGAGTACCTACGTCTTCTCAACTGGGGAAAGAGAATAAACTCCACGTTATGCCACGTTCTAATTACATACCGTGAAACAACCCATTCTCCCCACCGATCCTTAGCCTCCCGCCAACCAGGGAGGATAATGACCCAGCAACCCAGGTGGGGTTTGGGTCAGCAGCCCATGGGGACGACACCACTCCCCCCCAGAAAACAGGGGTACACGGTGGTCAGGAGACACACGGGTATTTAGAAACACCCACTGACTTTGGGACAATTAAGGAGTACAGATACTCCCTAACGGCAGTATCCTCCCATCAAAGCGGTATAGGCCTTACCTCCACACACTACCAAAAGCTAAGGAAATGTTCGTACATAGGAAGCGGGTGATAAGGGATATTGTGTCCCTGGGCAGCACCTCTATCCTATTAATAAAAAGGATGGAAGCATAGAATTGTGTAGTTACAGACAAGTAAATTCCATAAAAAATAAGGTGATACCTTTCCGCCATTGAGGAATCCTTAGCGCCTTAAAAATGCTAACTATTTTCACCCTCGACCTCACTATGGGTATCAAAGCTGTGGCTGAGGAGGTCGGGAAAGACGGCTTTCACCACCCCAATGGGACTCTGTGAGTTTGACAAATGCGTTTGGCCTCAAGTGCCCCGGGAACATTCCAGAGAGTGATGGAGATTGCCTGGGACATCTCAACTTTGAAACGTTTGCTGACCTGGACGACGTAATTGTGAAACTCCAAGGTTTAGGTCCTGAAGACCTCGCAGAGGTATTCAGTCCTGCCAAGTCGGTAAACTGAAGCCTTCAAATGCCCTGCCAAGCAAAAGGACAGTACTTACTATTGTCGCTCAAGGATAGCGCCAGACCCGAGAAAGTCACTGCCATCCAGAAATGGCCAAGCCGAAAATTCAAGGAGGTGCGCCGTTCCGGGACTGACTTACTACCGGAGGTTTGTAAAGACTAACCAAAAAAAGCACGCCTCTGCAGGACCCCCGGAGGACAACCCCTCAAAAAGCAAAAAAATCCCCTATTCCACTGGGGTAAAGAACAACGAGGGTTCAAAAGATGAAAGAATCCTGAAGGCGTGAAATCTTTCCTACCCTGACTACAGCCAACCGTTCCTGCTGTACACTGATGCCAGCAACGAAGGTTGGGAGCTTCCTCAGCAGAAGCAAATGGCCAAGGAAAAAAAAGTATCGATAGCAAACAGGAAGCTCCGCCCCGACCGAGAGAACCCAGAGAACTATCAGCTTCAAGTTGGATGGAGTTCCTGGCGTGGTCGGGCCTTACAGAAAGGTTCAAGCATTACCTGCCTCTACAAGTTCACTGCGTAACCGCAATAACCCCTTGACACACTTGAAACAGCCCAACTGGGAGCCATGGAACAACGTTGGAGGCTCGGCTGTGAACTTAATTTACCACAAAACAGGGCGGGCCGTAAGAACGCCAACGTGCGCCTTGTCCAAATGCCGCAAATCCGACACGGAAAGGAATTGGATGACTAGAAGAATTGGCTACCTGCATTCCACGCATGGGTTACCACGAACAACGACCTAAGGACAGGTGGTAAGACTTTTAAAAACCTTTACCTCACCAACTGGAAGGAACCCAGAACGTGACACCGGTTGTCCGCCACATAAGAATGTAATCAGAAGGTTCCTCCTTGGAGAAGGATCGTCTAAACAACAAAGCAGCTTGGAATGAGAAAGCGGCTGTTTATTACCGAGAAAGCGTGCTAAGGTACCCCACCCCAGAACCCATGAGATGGTATGGCAGATAGATGCCAAGAATAGACTCCAATGGTGTTGGAAGCCTACCACATCGACGGGGCATTTGGCTGGAAGAAGCTGGAAACCTGTGAAGTGTGTTTCTACTGGTGGGAATGCGAAGTTCCCGAGAAAGGTTTTAAAAAACTGTGCGTCCTGTGCCTCCGAAGGAAAAGACTACAGTAGCCAAAAGCCCCCGCACCCATCAAGACGACTCGTCCCTTGGAGATCGTTGGCCTTGGACCAGCAAGTTGTACCCACGATCAGGTACTCGTATCCCGTGATGGTGGTCATCTCCAGGGTCCTGGGGTCGCCCCTGTCAAAGATTGACATGAAACGCAGCTAAGACATTTCAGGCGCAATTCTGAGACCCCATGGATATCCAAGCAAGGCTAATGATCAAGGTCCTGCATTTGAAGCCGAATGTTTAAAGGAATTCTGTCCTTGTACGGGTTAAGAAATTAAGAACCACACCGACCAACCCCAAACCAATGGTCCTGTGAGAAGATGAACACATATCATTGATCTGTGAAGACGGTACCACTTGAGGAGAGGAATAAGTCCAACCTAACTGACCTGGTGATCTTACAATCACATCCGGTGAGTTCCACCAACGCACTCCAGCCTACCTTATGCACAAGACAGGAAAGTGCCCTGGATTTGGAACTTGGTGTTGTAGAACCAGAAGCTGATTTACTACTGAAAATTTTGGGGCACAAACGACGGAACAGTACAGGAGGAAAGCCTGCGTGAAGATAGTCTCAATAAAGTAAGGAAAAGCAAGAGGAGAACTACAACAAAAGTCACAGTAAGCCTTTTATGCCTGGAGAAATTGTGCAAAAAAAAAAAAAAAGCACAAATTGGATGACAGTGGGAACAAGAGCCATTGTCGTGAAAATTCCAAATTTGAAACAGGAAAACCGCCATTACAAAGATGGAGGAAAAACGACCACCTAAAAACTGTGTCCAAAATGTTAAAATCCCGAGGAAGAACTTGGTTGGAAAAAAAAAAAATCTGGTGAGTCATACCACGGACCTAGGAGTTTTCCTGCAGATTGGCCTTGTATCGGAGAGCTGTGATTATTCCAGTACTTTCAATTTTACCAACCACAAAAACGCTTCAACGTCCGTTGAACCAGTTGCCGCAGCAGAAGAAATAGTTCGAAGACCTGTCCTGTAGATCCCAGAAGTAGTATCTCAAAGAATGGAATTCAAAATGTGGAACCTTCAGATGTTGGTTCAGGAAGAAGAATCCCGCGGAACAGAACCGCATGCCCGCCACTATGTGCTTGCCAGATCCCTAGAGAGGTTAAGGCATATTACAGTTTGCCAGCACGCAGGACAATACCAAGGCTTACTTACCTGAACCACACCAAGTAGGTCATACGTAAACAAAAGGAATTAGTTAGGACCAGATATCCTAACAAATTAATTTAGTTGACCCAGAAGGTTTTTACTTAATTGTAAAAATTATGAAATTTAATTTATTGAAATGTTGTATGTGAAATGCTGTTTTGAAGGACTGCGGGCTGAGGGCTTCTTGCAGCACAGAAACTTTAGTTGTAAAAGTTCACTTCGGTGCCCCTTTGGCTTTTCTTAACCCATCTCCCTTCAGTGAAAAAACCCTTTGGTGTGGCCTTGGTGAGGTCTGCAGCAACGAATCCTGCACCCACCCAACCCACGGGGAGGTTTTTGGTACGGGTCTCCACAAGAGTTTGTATTTATTTGCCTGTAAAATATTTTATTTTTTGTATTACAATTTGTACCAATTAACGTTAAAGTGCTTACCCCCACAAGGGATGATTATGTTGTTAATGTTATAAAAATTGTTTTTTTTATTTCACCCCGGGGGGAGTGCGACGATAAAGGGGGAAGTGTGGCCACTGCACTTGGTACACGTTCCCTGGAGAATGCCAGAAAGGTAATCAAAATATTGATAAGCACAAAACTTGACATTTTTCCTGGTCCCAAGGGAGCCCTTGGACAGCAGTGAGTAAAGACAATCTAGCTGAAATGAGGAGTCGTTGGTTTTTCAGGAGGCAGACAAGATATCCAAAACGGAGTAAATCAGCAAGCTGGGAGGGAGAAACCCTTAATTTAGCCTGAGGGCTGAGGAGGTTGAAATAAGCGACAGTACTGCTTTTCCCCCGTGCTATATTAAGGGTGCATAGGAGGACAGGCGATGGACAAAAGGGAAAGAGGGACCGATGATAACAACGATAGGCCTCCCCTGTTATCCGGACACCGGGTCCGAACTTGCTAGAACCTTCACGGCTAGTGGGAAAAACCGGAATCCCTGTGACTTTAGGTTCAGAGGGGCCCTTCATGCTGATCGTAACGGGGTTAGGAGCGGGGGTCTGGCAGGTCCGCCTAAGACACGTTCTGTCCACAAAAAACCCATCACAAGATCAGCCGGGCGAGCAAGGAGAAAGGAGTTAAACTTGCTTCAGCGGTTGGAAACCAATTAAGAAGTAAGGAGGCTTAAACCTACACATGATTACCGGAGTTCCTCCTCCCTAAGCTTCCCGGGACATACCTTCAAATACCCATAAAGGTATGGAAAGGACTGGCTTGTGTGTGAGATTATTGCTTGACCCCGCCCGCCATATTTAGGGGCCTATTTACCTGTGGAAACTTCATCTTGCTCCCATAACAACCCTCGGGGATTCACCCTGCAGCCTGGTACCCTGTCAAACCACGGTGGCTACGAACTATTAACAATCCCGTAAATACCCCCTTTGAAGACGCCCCGGGAAGGACGAGCTGCGCTACCCGTGACATCTCCCCCTTGAAGTGAACAGGCTCGGGCCGAGTACCCCATAACCCTGGTGTTGTGCGGTCTCTGCATTGTGTTATCCCTTTTTATTCCCCCTCTAAATGTATGAATAAAACAAAACAATCATTTCCTTTTGAATTGGACTTCAAATGTCCCAGTGATTTGCTCTCTCTGGAGTACGTCTTTATGAGGGATTGTCCCTATATATTATCTTCCAATAATCCTGTCAAATCCACATTCTTTCACATTAGTTCCATGCCCATGTACCTTGATTTTCCACTTCTTCTAGGTGTCCGATGGCCTCTTTTTGCTTTTTCTTTCTCTAATTATAAAGAATATAGGAGATAATTCAAAAAAACAACCAAGACTTTTTTTTTTACATGGTGTGAAAATACAAATTTACATCTTGATGTATGTTTTAAAAACAGAAGTAATGAAGTCAAACGTGTATCGTGTTGAGGTTTGTTATTTATCTGTATTTACTCAAAGCGTCTGGTCTTGGATTCATTGTGGTGTCTGATTTTTTTGGATTGAAAGGAGGCATTAACTACCTGATATTAAATGCATTAAGTTGATTGTGTTTGGGGATATAGGGGGTCTTATGAAAAAAAAAAGTGTAAGACTGTCCCTTATTGTCACTAATGTTTAGCTCCGTCCCTGACTTTGTTTTGGGGAGGATCCCTACATTCTCTTTAGTTGTGGACATCTGGAGAAAGCCACCAGGCACAATACTTGTGTTTCATGTCCCATCTTCTTTCCTAACCACAAAAAATCTTTCTTAAGGCCGAGTTCAAACATGGAGAAACCGCACGATTCTCGTGTAGTCTCTCGCAAGAACATCCGGCGCTGCCACGGCATCAACCAGGGGCAGCTGCATGTATTTCTAAAGCAGTCGCACCCCGGTCCGATGGCGGGAAAGTGCCGGGTGTTCATGCGAGAGACTCGCACGAAAATCGGGAGTTTCTCGCATTATCCACCTGTTCCATACAATGTCCCAGTTACGCGAGAAAAAAATTTGTTAGCTTACTGGAGTTTTGCCAGGATGGTTTTCCTAGATTTGGCAAAAAAAAAATCACCCTAGGGCCATAACTAAATGAAAACGTCAGCTTTTTCCAAATGGCTGAGGAGGATTGCCATTCTAACTCCCTTCCGGGTGGGATTCAGCCGGTTCTCCCGGTTCGAGGAACGCTTGTTAAAAAAGTGCCGGTTCCCCGAACCGGGGAGATTAGGGCCGCGTCCGGTATGCCCCCCTGCCCCGCACCTGCACGGGCCGGCCGCACAGCAAATTGTGTGCGTCGAGCCTGTTACTGTGACGCGGCCGACAGCAACACAGCTGACCGCGTCACAGTGTATAGGGCTGGGGTGTGCACGGCCGTCCCTTGACGGCTGACAGCTCGTTCTTCCTCGTAAATGCTAGACTGTAGGGCTCCTTCAGGTGTGATGTCTTTCCTGGAGGGGGCGTGTCTGTAAAGCCGGAAGGAATGGCCATTAGACGTGGTCTCAGCAGTCTGATGCCAGTTTGTGCTGCGGAGGGAAATCAGAGGTGAAGTCCTCAGTGACACAGAGGAGATTTTTTTAAAATTTTGGGTGGGGGCGTACTGGGGGCTGTTATGGGTGTGAAGGTTTGCCAGCTGTGGGGTCTTGTGTGCCCTATGGATCACAGCTTTCTGTGGTGCTCCTAGGTGGTTTGCCAGCGTGGGGTCTGTGTGTGTCTCCTAAGGGTTAGCACAGTTGTGGGTCTGTGTGTGCTCTAGGGGGTTATGCAAGCTGTGGGGTTTGGTTGCTCCTGGTGGTTATCCAGCTGTGGGGTCTGTTGTGTTCCTAAGGGGTATGCACAGTTGGGGTCTGTTGTGCCCTGGGGGGTTTATGCACAGCTGGGGGCTGGTTGCCTGGGGGTTTGCAAGCTGTGGGGTCTTTTGCTCCTAGGGGTTATGCACAGTTGTGGGTCTTTTGTTTCCTAGGGGGTTCCGGTTGTGGGGTCTGTGGTGCTCCTAGGGTTTGTATATGTTTGAGGAAAAGGTACATGTAAATGGGTGTGGCTTAAAATGGGTGTGGTTTTAAAAAATGGGTGTGGTTTTCCTACAACAAAACGAACCTGTTGTTAAAAATTTGAATCCCACCCCTGCTCCCTTCTGTTTGCTGAAAGGCTATGGAAACCCCAATGATGGTGAAGCCAAAGTCCTGACAACATTAAAGGCCTGAAATTGCTTGTCACGGCGGTAACCTACATGCCTCCTCAGTGCCACCCTATCACCTTGTCACCAATGGCTTCTTCTCACGTCAGCGGACTTGCTGAGTTTTGCGTCTTGCAGCACTACTGCATCTGTAGGTGTCTCCATGTGGCTAAGGGGCATGTCGATCTCTGCAGGAATTAACCCCTGCTGTGTCTCACAGAATTATTTTCCCGGGCTAACCTGTGCAAGCAGGCTCTATATCAGGCAGCTCCATCCACCACCCTTTGCCCAAACGTTGATTCCTAGTGAGTTTGCTCTTCTAGCATTCAGTTGTGCTCGTTTGTTTGTTTTTCTCCCGTTATTGGCACTTTCATATCCCGTCTCTCCACTCCTGACCATGGCTAAAGGGTATGCCACACTAAACAACATCGCTAACGGGATCGCTAAAAAACGTCACTATTTTGCGATCCCGTTAGCGATGTTGTAGTGTGCGGCATCTACCCGCGACGAGTCCCTGCTGAGATCCTGCTGTGATCTCGCTCGTCGCTGGAATCGTTCGGACCCTATTTTATCGCCGGCGCTCCCGCTGGGTAAGTATAATCGCTAAGTGTAGCACCTTTTCTTAGCGATTTAGCGGTATTGTACCGCAAAGTCTTAAGGAGATCGCTAACCGCGATAGCGTCCTTAACGACATCGCTAAGTTAGGTAGTACTAGCGATATAGAAACAAATCCCGCTAGCGATCTCATTAGTATGCGACGCTAACAGATCGCTAGCGGGATTGTGTAGTGTGGCAGTACCTTAATAGTATCTGCATTTTTGTCTTTTCCTTTATCTTTCCTAGTGGTGATAAGGTTTTGACATCATTGTCTTGTTCACATAATCCTTGCACTGTATGGCCATTGTCATGCCATTGAAAATGTATACAGTGGGACGGAAAGTATTCAGTCCCCTTTAAATTTTTCACACTTTGTTTCATTGCAGCCATTTGGTAAATTCAGAAAAGTTCATTTTTTTCTCATTAATGTACACCTGCACCCCATCTTGACTGAAAAAAAACCCAAATGTAGAAATTTTTGCAAATTTATTAAAAAGAAAAACTGAAATATCACATGGTCATAAGTATTCAGACCTTAGCTCGTATTGAGTAGAAGCACCTTTTTGAGCTAGTTCAGCCATGCGTTTCTTGGGAATGATGCTACAAGTTTTCAGACCTAGATTTGGGGATCCTCTGCCATTCTTCCTTGCAGATTCTCTCTAGTTCTGTCAAGTTGGATGAGAAGTGATGGACAGCCATTTTCAGGTCTCTCCAGAGATGCTCATTGGGTTTAGGTCAGGGCTCTGGCTGGGCCAGTCAAGAATGGTCACAGATTGTTCTGAAGCCACTCCTTTGTTATTTTAGCTGTGTGCTTGGGGTCATTTGTGTAGCCCCGGTGTTAGGCACACGCAGTACCCTGGAGAGTGTGTGGCGAGACAGCAGTTTAATGCTAAAATTTCATTCACTCCGACATATACTAGACACACCCTTAGGGTAGTGGAGTTTATCTTTTAGGGAGTGGTCAAGGTATGTGTTAGAGTGATTTAGAGAGTCTAGTTCCTGTCTTCGGACAGTGAGGACGTGTGGAGTGAGTGTCTAGACTTCAGAAGAGAAGACGTCTGGAGGGAGGAAGGAGTCTAGCCTGCTTTATCATCAGTTCATATCGTGGAGTCTGGTATAGGTGTTTGAATTCACCTTATCTAGTCAGAGCTGTATCACCTCCTCAGCATACACTGAAGGAAAGAAGAATTTTTAGTACAGAAAGTCTTCAGCATCCCTGTCTAAAGGACGGTATCAGTTCAGAGACGTGCTCCTGCCTGTTGATAACTGAGCATCTGTAGCAACTTTGAAGTAAGGAAAAGAAAGAATGACTGCTCGACCCTTGGCTAGTTTGAGTGCTTATGTTACCAGCGTGGACAAGGCGAAAGGAAAAGTGGATTTATTGTTAGTGCTTACGGATTGAAGAAGTCCAGCACATTGCACCCGGTCACTGGGGACCGAAGGATCACTACTGTTTAAAGGGCAGAGTGATAAGAAAACCAGGAATCTACCGGACCTAGGTCGCGGCAGACAGCCCCTTATAGTCAGTACGTAACTGGGGTCAGGGGAGTGAAGACTTTGGAGTTTCTGCAGGACAAAATAAGAATTCAGCTCCTTCACAGGAAGGCCCCTAACACAAAGCTGACTGGGCAGTACAGCTATAGATTACTGGAGATTTTGAGGGAACTACGCTTCAGGCTGGTTGTACTCGTTGTATTGGAAGTAAAGGAGGCCCCTAACTTGTCCAGCTGTTGTCTCAAGATACACTCTCTTGGATCAGCCTCCCTGGGACCTGCCTGAACATCTTACAAGTAAGGTATGGAAAGACGCTGACCGTGTGAGACTGTGTTCTTTATCTGCACCCGACTTCACAAATCCCATAACTTTGAGGGACCAGTCCCACCTGTAGGGGACCCGACATCTAGCTGCCTCACCATCCCCTCAGAGATCTACAGCAGCGCTGGTACTAATTACCAGAATACTACAGGTGGCGTCACGAACTGTATATAAACCTATCCCCTGTAAATATTCCCCCAACATACGCCAGACCGCCAGGGCCACAGACCGAGCCACAGCTACCTGTGACAAATCCCCATAGACTTCTACGGGCTCGGCTCTGAGTACCCCATTGCCCTGGTAATCCACAATTGTGGTGGCGGGTCGACACAACTTTGGCGTCACGAACAGGATGCGAAACTCGCAGAATTGCGAGCCCTGTGTGCCTAAGGAATTGTTTTTGTGAGAAGGACTGTTTGCACTTTTGGCGCCAAAATCGCCATTTTTGTCGCCATATTCGCGCCCTCAGGCGCGGAGAAGAAGGTGGGCGTACCTTCGTGGGCGTCTACCCCCCTGTGGCGCGAAGAAAAATGCCTGCCCTCTCAAAGTGCATTACAACATGCGATCCTGCCCTACAGCAAAGAGGTCCGCCTCCTCTTCACCTTCCTGCGAGGAGGAGGAGACGCAAACCCCACCTCCACGGAAGAGACCGGATGTCTCCGCTGAAGAAGAAAGAATCTTCGGGAAACATGATGGAGGCAGGACGTGTGCAGCCGAGCTGGAAGCGGAGGAAGGAAAGGCCCGTGCCCCAGCCAAGCTGCCACCACTCCGGAGTTATCCTGATCCTGCACCTGCAAAGGCTTTGCTTGAGACAAGAGAAGAAAATGCACGCCTGAAAAAGATGGTCCAGCACCAACCTGGCTTTGAAGAAATTGAGAGACGCCGGCGTACCCTGGAACGCGGAGGCTGTGGGACACGGTGATCTCTCCCCTCAACGAACCCCACGATTCCAGATACCGAAGAGTCTGCTGCCCAAGGCGAAGGAGCAACCGAGGCTGCCCCCGAAATACCGATCCCCATCCCACCGGGGAAGCGGTGGAAGCGAGGAGGTTGAGGAGGTACAGCCAATCCCGGAACGCCCGCCCGGCCAAGAGGCTGCAGCAGATGATCGGTCCCCGGCAGGGACACCGGAGGGGTCCTGTCCGTCACTACCAGACGTGGACTGGGAGAAATGGCGCGCCTGGATGACGTCGCCTACACCGCCCAGTGGGAACAGGAATGGCAGAGTCGTGAGGAGAAGAAGAAACGCCAGCAGGAGGAAGAGCGGGAAACTCAGAGGAACCGTCAGCGACAATATCCGAGCTGATTGCCGACAAGGAGACTGTCCGTCGCGACAAAGGTACTCTGAGGGAACCGCGGCGGCAGGGGTGTTGACTGAGTTCCAGCTCCGGAAGGGCTGGGGCTTTATCCCTGAACCGGGCCTCTACCCAGCGGTCTTTGTCAGCAGGCGGAGTAGAATCCCACCTGCCGCAAGGCCATCCCGGAGGGACTTAGCGAATGGAGATATCGTCACATATACGCGGCACTGGGGAATGAAGGGATGGTATGCCCTTAACGTCACCATCGTCCGTGACCCCGTCCAGACGCAGGTACCCCGTCACCATTACCGCAGCGTCCCCGTTTCCAGCTCAAGCAGCATCCGGCCGTGCCCAGCATCGCCCCTGCAAAGTCATCGCAACTAGCGACCCAGAGTTCATCGCAAATTAAGCCACCGCTACATCGCAACATGCGACCCAGTCGCAATCGCAATCCCTGACGCGGTCCATATCGCTAACTGTGATTGAGACGCAATCGGTGTCACGTGAAGAAAATGTATCCGTTGCGCCCCTAGAGGTTCGCACCAGAACTGTGGCGACCCCGACCCTGATCGCAGCACATGATTTGCTAGTCTTGGGATCTAGGGCCATTGCGTTGTTCCAGCCCCCGGGGTGGAAAAGTAGTGGAAAGTGTATTTGCAGAAAATGAATAAGATAGTGAAGAATTGGTGAGATCCATATCGGGTCTACCAAAAGTAAAAAGTTTAAATGTTTTGTAAGTTTTGCACAATTTATATAGTGAAATATTATATTTCTACTGTAGAATGCCCGTGGGTAATGGTAATGATAAATTTATAAATGGTAAATAGTAACCAAAAAAGTTTATGCACTTTGATATTATATTAAATATGTCTTAGGTTTTACATTGGACTTGGAGGTTAAGGACTATGCTAAACCCAGAACTTACTTGTAAATAGTTGCGCTTCGGTGCTTTCTCTTGGTTTTACATTTAAAACCCGTCACAACTACCTCTGAAAACAAAACCCGTTTTGGTGTGGCACTGAGTGAGGTCTGCAATTGGGTGTCCTGCAGCCCACCCAGGACCTACGTTGAAGGTTTGGTGCGGGTCCTTCACAAGTATACCGTATATTTATTAAATGTATTTGATACTTTTGTATTTCTATATGTAAAATGTTAATGTTCGCAACGTTCAAATATTCTCACCTCCCGGATGGGAAGAAGTTATTGTTTGATGTTTTTTTGCATAAACAAAATGTCTCTTTTGTATTTTACAGCCCCGGGAGTGCTGTCTTTACCATGGGGGAATGTGTAGCCCTGGTGTTGGCACACGCAGTACCCTGGAGAGTGTGTGGCGAGACAGCAGTTTAATGCTAAATATTCATTCACTCGACATATACTAGACACACCCTTAGGTTTGTGGAGTTTACTCTTGAGGGAGTGGTCAAGGTATGTGTTAGAGTGATTTAGAGAGTCTAGTTCCTGTCTTCGGACAGTGAGGACGTGTGGAGTGAGTGTCTAGACTTCAGAGAGAGAAGACGTCTGGAGGGAGGAAGGAGTCTAGCCTGCTTTATCATCAGTTCATATCGTGGAGTCTGGTATAGGTGTTTGAATTCACCTTAGTCTAGTCAGAGCTGTATCACCTCCTCAGCATACACTGAAGGAAAGAAGAAGTTTTAGTACAGAAAGTCTTCAGCATCCCTGTCTAAAGGACGGTATCAGGTTCAGAGACGTGCTCCTGCCTGTTGATAACTGAGCATCTGTAGCTAACTTTGAAGTAAGGAAAAGAAAGAAGTGACTGCTCTCCCCTTGGCTAGTTTGAGTGCTTATGTTACCAGCGTGGACAAGGCGAAAGGCAAAGTGGATTTATTGGATTAGTGCTTACGGATTGAAGAAGTCCAGCACATTGCACCCGGTCACTGGGGACCGAAGGGAAATCACTACTGTTTCAAGCAGAGTGATAAGAAAACCAGGAATCTACCGGACCCTAGGTCGCGGCAGACAGCCCCTTATAGTCAGTACGTAACTGGGGTCAGGGGGAGTGAAGACTTTGGAGTTTCTGCAGGACAAAAAAGAATTCAGCTCCTTCACAGGAAGGCCCCTAACACAAAGCTGACTGGGCAGGTACAGCTATAGATTAGCTGGAGATTTTGAGGGAACTACGCTTCAGGCTGGTTGTACTCGTTGTATTGGAAGTAAAGGAGGCCCCTAACTTGTCCAGCTGTTGTCTCAAGATACACTCTCCTTGGATCAGCCTCCCTGGGACCTGCCTGAACATCTTACAAGTAAAGGTATGGAAAGACGCTGACCGTGTGAGACTGTGTTCTTTATCTGCACCCGACTTCACAAATCCCATAGACTTTGAGGGACCAGTCCCACCTGTAGGGGACCCGACATCTAGCTGCCTCACCATCCCCTCAGAGATCTACAGCAGCGCTGGTACTAATTACCAGAATACTACAGGTGGCGTCACGAACTGTATATAAACCTATCCCCTGTAAATATTCCCCCAACATACGCCAGACCGCCAGGGCCACAGACCGAGCCACAGCTACCTGTGACAAATCCCCATAGACTTCTACGGGCTCGGCTCTGAGTACCCCATTGCCCCGGTAATCCACAATTGTGGTGGCGGGTCGACACACATTGTCTTGTTGGAAGGTGAACCTTCGGCCAAGCCTGAGGTCCAGAGCACTCTGGAAGAGGTTTTCATCCAGGATATCTCTCTTCTTGGCCGCATTCATGTGTCCTTCAATTGCAACCAGTTGTCCTGTCCCTGCAGCTGAAAAACACCCCCATAGCATGATGCTGCCACCACCATGTTTCATGTTTCTGACTGGTCGAGGGATGCAGTGATAGCTGATTTTGTGGAACTTTCTCCCATCTCCCTACTGCATCTGTACAGCTCAGCCACAGTGATCTTGGGGTTCTTCATTACCTCTCTCACCAAGGCTCTTCTCCCACGATTGCTCAGATTGGCTGGATGGCCAGGTCTAGGAAGACTTCTGGTGGTCCCAAACTTCTTCATTTAAGGATTTTGGAGGCCACTGTGCTCTTAGAAACCTTGAGCACTGCAGAAATTCTTTTGTAACCTTGGCCAGATCTGTGCCTTGCCACAATTCTGTCTCTGAGCTCCTTGGCCAGTTCCTTTGACCTCATGATTCTCATTTGGTCTGACATGCACTGTGAGCTGTGAGGTCTTATACAGACAGGTGTGCGCCTTTACAAAATTAAGTCCTATCAGTTTAATTAAACACAGCTAGACTCCAATGAAGGAGTAGAACCATCTCAAGGAGGATCACAAGGACATGGACAGCAGACAGATATCATGTGTAGTAACCGGCGAGTGTGCTCGGCCCTACTCTTTCGAGCATCGGGGTGATTGAAGTGTAGTGACCAGTGCGTCAGATGGCGTAGCGAGCAGTGCCGAGTCTCGCGTGGAGCTCAAGTGCTTGGGTCCCGGTAAGAAGCTCCTTTGAATCATCTGAGCCGTGCACCGCACTGAAGCGTTGTATTCTCCTGCTGTGAGCCGGACTGAGAGAGGGACTGAGAGACCCCATCTTCCGGAATAATGCTTGACTTTCACATTCATTTCTATTATGCTCGCTACTCGAGTACATCTGAGCGTTCGACGTGATTGATTTGAGTACCGAGCCCTCGAGCCTTTTGGTGCTCAATCAAGACTAACCATTTGTATTGTTGTTCTTCAACCTATACAGCCGTACCACTACTTTTATGAGTAAAATCATTCTGATAGGTTCCCTTTAAGCACCCTTGTTGCTGGTATCAATTGTGCCCCTTTTATTCTTACTACACCCCTGGATGGAACCATTTTTAGTAGTGGCAATTGACTCCATGATTCCTTGACTGGGGCAATAGTCTTGTATGAAGATGCATGGATTTTCCACAGCAGCCTCCTATGCTCCCAATTTCATACAGCATTGTGCCATACTTCAATGGGTTCCATATGCTGTTGGGCAAGATTACCTCTGTATGACCTACACTTGATGAAGCTTGTAGAGCAGCTGACTGACGCTGTGCAGCTCTGCATCAAGGAGCCATAGTGCCTCTGTTCACTGCCTATTCAGGCTATAAGGTCAAAAAGGTGCACCAAAAATATGATGTCACCCCACATGCACGAATATGGGAGAGAAAGGACATAGAACTATAACATTCAATGAAATATAAATGTCAAGTAACAATGCAAGTAATTATCCAACAAGTCATTTAAATAATGACAGATTCATAATCACCACCAAGAGGTAATGTAAAGTGCCATTAGTTCCATAAGGTCAGTGACCATTTAAATTTGTTTAATCCCAGTAGTGAAGCAAATCATGTCACTATTGGTTCTTACCCATGGACGTCAGAGTTACACGTGCCCCTACGCGCGTTTCGCATCGGCTTCTTCAGGGGGCCAAGATGACCACATCCATGAATATGGGTAAGAACCAATAGTGATTTGCTTTGAACATCTCTGCTATTGACATAACTTTTGTGAGATACGTTTGTAATGTCTTTTATGTATTGACTTGTCATCAAAATTTACCTTTTAATTGTTACTTTCATGGGGTTCATGTGCTCCAAGTTTCTACATTCCCTTGTTTAGAGGGAGCTCCACAGGGCTATAGCCCACATTAGTCTGGGTGTACAACCTTAAGACTATTCCTTTTGAATATGGTTTCTGTGCCTGAGGTTTTGTATCTTACTATTCAGGCTATAAACCCATCACCCTGCCTTTTTCATGAGCTCTTAGAGGTATAAATATTACAGATGAGCTTATAGATTCTCAAGACCTTGGTCCAACACTCAGGTCAGTGATCCTTGGCTGCTGGACGGAAGTTCTGCAAAACGCCTTGTACCTGCTCTCATCCACGGCTTTCATTTTGATTAGCTGGCCCGGAGTGACGTCACCGTCGTGGAGTGATGTATACACATCGCACCATACTCTTAAATCAAAAGAGGAGTCATAGATGCCGACAGGTAGGAGGTGTTCAGGATGCCGTCCAGAATATGGACCCGACTTCTGGACCAGGGTCCTGCAAAATTATTCATTCATTTCTAAAAAAAAAATGCAAAAACGAAATATGTAACGTAAAAGCAGCATACAAGAGAATCAGTCACCAAGCAAGACGTTCCAGGGATTACATTCCCTTGATCATTTTTATTTTTTTAAATGGATCTAAAGAACAACATTGATATTGTAATCTGAAGCCGTGGAGTTAACAAACAACCAATTGTGTCATTTAGATGTGCGTCACATATCATGGCTCAAGCTGAACGTACCTACGAAAATAACCATAAACAGTCAGTACACATTGGCGGCACTCGTGGTTATAAAAAAAAGTAATTGTGCATGGAATGAGAATTTACAGTGCAATTGTAAAACGGGATGACGAGCTGGAAATTAAAGACACACAAGTGGAAATAAAATACTGATAAGAGACTCTCATTCCTTTCATAGAGCAAAATGTTGGATGCGTTTGATCTCCGAACATTTGTCTTGGTGTTATTTGAAGACCATTTGGCTAAAAAATACCATTGTTTTTTACAGCTTGATGTAGTGTAATTATGGAAGAGATACAGGGCGCCTTTGCTTCACACGTAGTTAGAAGCGTCAAAAAGCTTTATCTGCACTCCACTTCCGTAATTCTATTACGGCTCTAAGAAGGTTCAAAGACGTCTTCAGCCCACAGACAAATGACAAGGAGTAAAAAAACAAATGCTTGGGATAGTTGAGCCGCATATGTTTGTTTATGAAAATTTTGTCCTCAGTTTTACTCGCCGCGCTCCATATTATATCGGTGTTACTGTGAGCTGAGAATGTAGTGCCGCAAAGAAGCTTCCTGCCTATGACTATCCCTATATCCATTTATATGTCTAGATTAGTATATGTGGAAATTAAAGACTAATCTCAAATTTGAGGAAATAATTTTACTTGGCAATATGTGTAAAATACAGGGGCTTGCTAAAAGAAAAAAAATTGACAACCTCTGAGG
This sequence comes from Oophaga sylvatica, assembly GCA_033576555.1. NCBI lineage: Eukaryota > Metazoa > Chordata > Amphibia > Anura > Dendrobatidae > Oophaga > Oophaga sylvatica. The sequence continues at coordinate 23,944,797 of JARQOD010000001.1, forward strand.
TTGCCAAATTGTAGTCCCAGAGGAGGGGGTTATCATCACCTCTTTCAAAGCTCAGAAGTGAAAGGCATCAGCCAGGCTTGAATATGTTAGGTAACACTCTTAAATCAGAACAGAATTCAAAACTAGGAAGAAAATACAACAGTAGAAAGAAATGGAGACTGAGTTAAAACATTAAAAAGGTCCTTTAGGAGCACCATTCATCAGTTTCATGCTGTGTTGTGGAACAGTGGCTACAAAGATGAATAAATTAATACATTTTTTATGTTTTAATTACTCATCTTTGTTGCTGATATACTAGCTTGTAAAGTTCAAATTCAAATTTTTTACTAAGGGAGCTTTAGCCAAGATTCCTCTCTGGGGGCGTGTACTTTTTCCCCTGCATGACATTACCCAATTATAAGCAGGAGATTTCATGCAGGAGGAAAAAGAACACGCCTCCAGAGAATGTCAGACACACAGCCTTGCTCTCCTCACTGATCTCACTGCCAACACCTATTGTGATTACAAGCAGTGGAGGAGAGTAGAGGAGAGTCTTGTGCCATTACAAACATTCTTCCAGCTTTCATCTCCCAGCAGTCAGTGTGGGGTGGGGGAGTAGTGCAGCAGAGCTATGTGTCATTACAAAACGCCTTTTGCAGTTCCTTCTCTGGGCACTGTCAGCTCTGTTCAACTCCTCATTAAATTAAAAAATACCTATGTTTTATTCATCTCTGCAGATACTATTCCATGATGTAGCCAGCAGGTTAACAGGCTAAAACTGATGAAAGATCCTTTTTCAAAAGGTGGTCTAGTTATACAATCCATCTGCAAATACCATTTTAAGGGATATCTAGTAATTAGATGTAATAATAAGATTGGCTCCTTCTCTAGAGGACCCAGGACTTACCGTACATTGTCTTTAATGGAAACTATGGAATGTTTAATTTGCCCTTGGGAGGCGCTGTAGCAGAATTAAATACTTGAGGATTTATCCAGTAAGATCGACCCTATCCCTCCCCCCAAAAAAGAAGAAAAAAATGCATACATGGACATGCACGTCTGTGAAATGAAAACATGAATAACTTTATATCATCCATCAGTTCCATCATTTGTCATCTTTTTATTGCCCATTTTTCAATTTTTCCGCAAGATGCAGCCAGGCCATTTAGTGTTAGGGGGTGAATTGGGGTGTCTGTCCTTGTGTGGTGCACTTATCTGGCATTGGGCAGCTCCCCTGATTTAATAATATGGGCATCATCAATAGGCTGTAAGCCAGACACTGTGCACCACAAGTACCTGCGAGACTGACCTATGCAAGCCTCATCTGGGTGCATTTTTAATACTAGGCAACCACCAGATTCCTTGTAGTCCTATTAATTCAATTAATTTTCATCAATACTCTTGAAAAGCCCCACATAAGTGAAACGTGAATAAATCATTCTCAGTGTCATGCATTACACTATGTGTGCCCTATTGATCAAAATCCATCTGATCAGTTTATTTTGGGTCCCCTTGTAAAAAGGGGGTCAATCCCTTTCATGAAATCTAGTAGGAAAGTCAATATGGCACTATGCTCCAAAGTCAACTAAGGGTAGGTAAATTAATTTCCATTCAACTTTAACTAAAGGTCTCGTAGGAAAGCAGTAGGTTAAGTACTAGATGGGAGGTATGTGTCACCTAGGTGGCTAGCCTTGGTGCTGTAAGTCCTGGAGATGAAGTTTCAACAGGAGTAGGTCTCTGAGAAATTTGTATTGGGACCGGATTTTGGGTCCAGGCTTTAGAAGCGACCAGAAGAGATTTGGTGGGAATGGTCGCTCCCTTAAAGGGAATCTCTCACCCAAAAATGCCATATCAAGTAAAGATATGGCTGAATAGAGCGTCCCATAACTAAGCTAACGGTGGGTATCATATATCATGATACCCCCGTTTTCATAGCAAAATACCTTTTTAAAGTTGGTGATTGTACGTGTCAATCACTGCAGTCAGGTCAGGAGGGCAGCGGTTTTCATGTCCTCCCCCGCCCTCGCTCCTCGTCATCTGTTGCGTATCGCCGTCTGTGAATACCACAGACGGCGTTAGGTTCCTGCAATTGCGCAATTCAAAATTCTGCCCGGCGCATGCGCAGTATGCTTTGCCCGACAGTGGGCAAAGCATAAAATGACTACAGCGCATGCGCTAGTCTTTCCTTGCCCCGGAAGTCGTCCAAGGCAAGCAGTAATTTCCGGGACAAGGAAAGACTAGCGCATGCGCTGTAGTCATTTTATGCTTTGCCCACTGTCGGGCAAAGCATACTGCGCATGCGCCGGGCAGAAATTTGAATTGCGCAATTGCGGGAACCTAACGCCGTCTGTGGTATTCACAGACGGCGTAACGCAACAGATGATGAGGAGCGGGAGCGGGGGAGGACATGAAAACCACTGCCCTCCTGACCTGACTGCAGTGATTGACACCTAAAATCACCAACTTTACAAAGGTATTTTGCTATGAAAACGGGGGTATCATGATATATGATACCCACCGTTAGCTTAGTTATGGGACGCTCTATTCAGCCATATCTTTACTTGATATGGCATTTTTGGGGTGACAGATTCCCTTTAAGCTGTTTAATTTGTGAGCCTACTGTCTCCATACACATTAGATTATTGTCAGCCTAATGTTCGTTCTGCCAACAACTATCTCTCCCAACTACCCTATACATGTGAACATAGATCAATTGGGAAACATATTTTTTATTACTTCTGGTTTCCTTTTACCATACAGTAAGACATAGTGGGAGCAATCAGCAGAACCTTGAAGACAAATAAATACAGATTAATGTAAAATAAGAAATATAAAGTGATAGAAAAGTTACTAAACTCCAGGAATATCGGCGAAAGCAGTGGTTTACTTTAGGCTTCTTAACCTAGATGCCCAAAGTTTCTTTCAATAAATTCAATGCATGATAGAATAAATTTCCTCATTTTCTATCAGGTGCATCTTTTATTCTATGTTATTTTTTCCATTTTCCATCCTATAACCTTCCATGAAATTGTCATATGCTGTACTAACTATATGGTAACATCATCCAGATTTTGGAAGGAGATGGGACGGATTTGCTACAAGAGGTAGAGACCAGCTTCAGTCCACATTGGCTTTTCTGGCTGTTAGACATGGCTGTAAATAAGAGCTGGAGAGAGATTATTAAGCTAAAGTGGTCAGATAGAGTTCTCATACCTAATCTGCATTGCTTATCTCAGTCAGACACTAGAACTGTCTACCTGTCCTCCATGCATGTCCAACATCTTGATTGCTTTGCTGTCCTTGCCGTTCTGGCTGGTGGCTTTCCTTCCCTGCTATGTGGTAAGCAATTACCATCGCAAACAGATGTCACCGGTCATGATCACATAGTAGAAAACCTTTAAGCAGGTCAATTTCATGGCGTTAGACATGCCATCTCTTCTGAATTGAAGCCAATATATTCTGCTTTTCCAATATAGATATACAAACAACAGTCAGAAGATGTCAAGAATTTCAATGCTGCTTTCAATATCTATTGATTTGTGTTTTCCTAGATTCCTGATTTTTCTAGGGTTCATGAAACAATTGCAAATCTGAATAAAGTGCTCTAAAATAGACACGTAAAATTATTTTCTCACTTGACTCCACAGATGGGGCTCAGGGAATGGAAGACCCAAATGGAAATGGTCACGATGCCGTGTAATAAATAGCAACATATCACATTCATCCTAGTATCTACAACAACAGGTCACCACCTCTGTTACAAATGTTTTAACTGTTCAAAAACATTAATCGAGCAAAATAAAGGGGATTCCATAAAGATGAGGGACACATCAAGGGTCCTTTTCAGGCCACGGGACAAAGAATGGACAGCGATGTCAAGGTAAAGGCAACTATCACGTCTAAGAGGCAAAATTGGAACATACAAGTTGTATTCAACGGTGCTCCCAAAAATGAGAATGGTTGACTCAGTATTGGTAATAGAGGTGACAGAGTACAGACCAGAACATGTTTGCTCAATCACAGTTAATGGAAAGAAGAAACTCGGCGAATATAAGAACTACATCAAAATCATTCAGTAGTCAGAACCAGCTGCAGTGTAAAGGAGAATAAAAGTATTAAGACAAAAAAAATAAAACTGCACAAAGGAAAAACAATTTAATATCCATAAATAGTGAAAAAAGCACTAATTAAAAATAGTCTCTTATGGAGCCGGCGCACAATAATGTGACAGAAAGCCTTTAAAAGCCCTCCAAGAAACGTCACAATAAATAAAATGTTGGACCACTCAATACATAAGGTAATACAAATTTAGTGTCCACTCATGACCAAAGTCAGGTGTTCCAAGAAAATAATCTTCCAGCGCTACTTCTATATGGCAGCAGACATCCAATCATAGTGAAAGGATTGATTTATTGGGGCCCTAGACAAAGCTGAAAGGGCGAAACCCTGGGTTGGGCAAAATACTTGAAGCATGTGGGTTTTTTGGGACTTTTAAATGATCTTAACGTTCTGCTTTATCTATGCTTGTAAAATACATTGGACTTTACTGTTTTATACTATGGTTTGACGTCTGTTTGTCCTATAAAAGTAGCCATGGAGGATTATTTCCCTGGATGCTGTGTCTTGTGAAGGAGCTGATACTGATTCATGGTGGTTCAAAGGCAGACCTTATGAGACCCCTAAATTGACTATCATAACATCGGCCTCTGGTCTTGAATTTGCATTACCTTATGTTGTCAACAGTCCAACATTATATTTATTATAAAGCAGAAGGAAAGAAAAATAATAACAAAGCATTGTCTGAAACAAGACGACAATTGAAGCAACAAATCATCAGAGCCAAGGTGAGAACCAAAATAAATTATTACCGGAACTTAGAAAAGAAGCCAGAGCTGTACAGTAGGCTTTCCTACATTGGAGGAAAAATTCCAGCTGGTTGATCAAGATCTGAATAACTTGGCTTAAGATGAATGGCTTGTTGGTCTTTCCCTTGGCATTCGGTACCCATGACACATTTCACCAGCACCTTCCCAACTAACATTTCTGCTATAAAAACCAGGACTAAAAATGCCACAAGGCATAATAGGTAAGATATGGACCTGCAGGGGTGACATGGGCTTAACATGGAAGTGCAGTCTAAATGATACCCTGGTAATCACCCTTTAACCTCTATATGGTGATGTGCTCTTCACTGCAGGATGTTCCCAAGTCACTTCTCACAGAGCAGTCTCCATTACCAATGGCTGATGCATACATTAAAAGTAGAGGGCAAAACGTTGGACCATGTGGAGTTAATTGCTAATGGTAGACATCCCAAGATCAGTGACAGCTGAATTCTGGTACTATGGTACATGGGCAAAAGATAAGGATTAGAAGATGAGCATGGTCAATGTCAATTTAACTGGAATCAAAAACCCCTTGGCAGTGTTTTGGACTGAAAAAAAATGTGATATTGGTACCGGAGGCCAAGGAAAACACCAACAAGCCATTCTTCTTTAGCCAAGTTATACAGATCTTGGTCAACCACCTAGAAATTTCTCCAAGGTGTAGGAAAGCCTACTGTATGACTTTGCTTTCTTTTCTAATTTCCAATAATTTACCTTGGTCCTCACCTCGATTCTTATTTTTGCTCAGATACTGCAAAGGGATTGTAGGGCCATTAAAAAGACTCTGACTAGTGGACACTGGCTGGGAAGCAAATACTTTGATATGCTCTGACCCTTTCAGAAACTTATCCATGTAAGGACTAGAATGAGCAAGCACTAAAATGCTAGGATGCTCGTTACTCGAAATGAGCAATTCCTAATGCTCTGATTTCGAGTAACAAGTATAATTGGGGACAATAAGAAATCTGAGCATTTTTCCAGCAGTCCCTAAAAGAATGTCTGGGGGGGCAGTGAAAATGTGAAAATGGATAAAAAAGTGCTGAATGGAAGGAGAACAGCATCGGGAAGACCCTTAGAAGCATCTCTAACTCCAGATCGCTGCTGAGAACAATGATGTCACACTTTTACTCACCTTTAAGGACAGACAATAAAGCATTCAAAATCGATGAGTAATTGGAGTTTACAGGAAAAAAATGTTAAGAAACATTCTTTCCTGTATAATGACTTGTATATAAGGTAAAATTTAAAAAAGTATTTTAAAAAATAATAATTTAAGTAAACCAATATTTAAATTGTTATTAAAAAATTGGAAATTTAAGTGTAATTTATGAAGGAAGCAAGAACTGCCAAAAACGTGATGGAAGAGAGACTCAGATACACCCTGTATTAGACGTAAAGGAGAGCCTTACACACATTTTGTTCAAATTGTCTTGTAGTGGTACTCCTAGACTCATAAACACTATGCACTAAGTGCAAAGCCTGCCAAAAGTTACAAGCATGGTCATCCATACACCCTAGAAGGCACCAACTGTATAACATCATTCAAATATTGTGAACAAAGTATAGTTGTGGTCCTCTTACACTCATAAAAGTTCTGCACAGTACAAAACATGCCAAAAATTACAAGCAGGGTCATCCATACACCCTTGAAGGCAACAACTGTAGTACCACTTTCAAATATTCTGAAAAAAAGTATAGTTGTGGTCCTCTCACACTCATAAAAGTTCTGCACAGTGCAAAGACTGCCAAAAGTTACAAGCAGGATCATCCATGCACCCTTGAAGGCAGGGCCGGCGTCAGCACCCGGCACACCCGGGCAAGTGCCGGGGCCCTGAGCAGGCGGGGGGACCCACTCGCCGTCTGGTACCCCCGCGCCCGTTAGCGGAGGAGAGCAGTGTCAGCGCCGCCACTGGGCCCACCCCCGCTTGCTCAGGGCCCCGGCATCAGCTGGCACAATACTTACCTCTCCCGTGCCTCCGCTGCCGCAGTTCCGGGCTCCAGGGGGCGCCGGCGCTCCCTCTCACAGCAGCGCCGCTGAATGACATCATCATTCAGCGGCCGGCGTGGCAGGAGCGGGACGCTGGACAGGTGTAGTACTGTGTGTGTGTGCTCTGTGTGTGTGTCTGTGTGTATGTAGTGGGTGCTTTGTGTGTGTGTGTTGTGTGTGATGATGTGGAGGCTTGTGATGGGGAGGCTTGTGTGATGGGGAGAGATGATGATAATGGGAGGAGATTGAGATTGATGATGGGAGAGGCATTGATGATGAATGGGGAGGATGATATGGCAGAATGATGATTATGGGGAGGCATTGATGATGATGGGGAGGCGATAATGATGATGGGGAGGCGATGATGATGATGGGCAGGCATTGATGATAATGGGGAGGCCATGATGATGATGGGGAGGTCATGATGATAATGGGCAGGCATTGATGATGGGGAGGAGATGATGATGATGGGCAGGCATTGATGATGATGGGGAGGAGATGATGATGATGGGCAGGCATTGATGATAATGGGGAGGCCATGATGATGATGGGGAGGCAATGATGATGATAAGGAGGCAATGATATTGATGGGGAGGCAATCATGATGATAATGGGGAGTCTTTCCACAGCGCCCTTTCCTGAGCCGTAACAGTGCAGAACGCAGTACAGCGCAGAGGAGAGCTCCATATTTTGTATGGAGCATTATATGGGGACCAGTATCCTGTATGGAGCATTATATGGGGACCAGTATCCTGTATGGAGCATTATATTGGGTCCAGTATTCTGTATGGAGCATTATTTTGGGTCCAGTATTATGTATGGAGCATTATATGGGGGGTGACATCCTGCATGGGGTATTATATTTGTGATGAGGGGGAGACTGTGGTGCCCATAATATTGTATGGAGGACTATACTGTCCAGTCTGTTCTGTGCGCTGTGAGGATTTGGCGGTTTTTGAGCTATTGTACAATTTACAATAGATATCACTCATGTAATGGAAGACGTGAAGTATTTGGCATTGTACTATACCCATATTTCTCTGCTGTATCTGTGCATCATGAATCGTGGTCTGTGTTAAAGGGGCCCACTGAGGCTCTTTCGCCCGGGGCCCATAAAAACCTGGAGCCGGCCCTGCTTGAAGGTACCAACTGTAGTACTTCATTCAAATATTGTGAACAAAGTGACAAAGTGTAGTTGGAGTACTCCTACATTCATAAAGGCTCTGCACACAGTGCAAAGACAGGAAAAAAAAAGCAGGCTCATCCATAGACCCTTGAAAGCAACAACTGGAGAGCCTCATATTAAGAAAGTGTAGTTGATGTGCTCTTTCACTTATAAAGGCTCTGAACAAAGCGCTAAGCCATGAAAAAATGATAAGGAAGATAATACAGTCATCCATAGACCCTTGAAGGCAAAAACTGGTGGGCATCATTAAAATATTGAAGATTAAAAACACTTTATGTGCTGCTGTCATCTGGTGCTCTGGAAAAGTTGGGGCTAATCCAAGCGTTGTTCATTTTTATCAGAGTGAGCCTGTCAGCACTTTCTGTTGAAAGGTGAAAGCGCCTATCTGTTTTGAACCCCCTGGCGGCACAAACAACCCACTCAGACAAGACTCTAGCGAAAAGGCAACACAACACCTCTAAGGCATAGAGGGAGAGCTTATGCTAGGTGTCCAGCTTTGAGACCCAATAGCTGAAGTCCACAGAGGAATTAGGCAGTATGTTGGTTTTGTCTGTATTTTTAAAAACTTTTCCCCGCTTGTCAAAATTAAGCGGTTGCAGTTTTATAAACCACCGTCATGTAACAATAACTGCGTTAAACTGTATGGATGAATAATTGAATTCATAAAAATTTTGGGAAGGTTTTTTTTTTTAGTTTTTATGCCATCGTATTGTAACAAGAACCATGTTACACTGTATGGATGACTAACTGAATCCATAAAAAATTTGGGAATTTTTTTTGAGTATTATAGACCACCTAATTTAACACAAAGCACGTAATATAGTATGGGTGAGTAATTGAATACAGACAAATTTTTCAACACTTTTTTGGCATAAGTAATAAAGAAAAAGGTCAGCTCACCTTTCAGACATCCAGGAGCCCGAGCACGGAAGATCTGCAGTGCAGCAGGATTAGTAATCGATAGAAGAATGAGTCCAGCTCTTGGTTCCTTAGAAATTCATCTTTTATTGGAGTAAAAATATTTTTAAAAAACCAACTTCATAATTACAGCATCGTGTCACCAACATTACCAGGGATACATAAGCAGACGCGTTTGGAGCTTAAAGGCTCTTATTCATTGCTTTTTTTGGCATGTTATATAGCACTGAAATGTAACAGAAAGCAACTAATACTGTATGGATGACTAATTGAATCCAGACAAATTTATTAACGCTTTTTTTGGAAGGATATATACCACAGAAATTTAACAAAAAACACCTAATACTCTATGGATGACTAATTGAATACAAATTTTTCAATACTTTTTTGGAGTGTTATATACCTCCCTAATGTCACAGAAAGCACCTAATACTCTATGGATGGCTAATTGAATGTAGAAAAACATTTCAACACTTTTTTGGAGTGCTATATACCACGCTAATGTCACAGAAAGCACCTAACACTCTATGAATGAGTAATTGAATCCAGACAAATTTTTCAACTCTTTTTTGAAGTCTTATACACCACCCTAATGTCACAGAAAGCACCTAATACTCTATGAATGTGTAATTGAATACAGACAAATTTTTCAATGATCTTTTGGAGTGTTATATACCTCCCTAATGTCACAGAAAGCACCTAATACTCTATGGATGACTAATTGAATCCAGAAAAACATTTCAACGCTTTTTTGGAGTGTTATATACCATCCTAGTGTCACAGTTAAGACCTAACAAGCTATGAATGAATAATTCAATCCAAATTTTTCAACACATTTTTGGAGTGTTATATACCATGCTAATGTCACAGAAAGCACCTAACACTCTATGAATGACTAATTGAATCCAGACAAATTTTTTGACTCTTTTTTGAAGTCTTATACACCCCCTAATGTCACAGAAAGCACCTAATACTCTATGGACGAGTAATTGAATCCAGATAAATTTTTCAATGCTTTTTGGAAGGTTATATACCACTAAAATTTAACAGAAAGCACCTAATACTCTGGATGAATAATTGAATACAGACAAATTTTTAGTGCTTTTTTGAGTATTATATACCTTTCCAATTTCAGAGAAAGCACCTAATATTTTATGGATGACTAACTGAATCCAAACAAATTTTTGAACCCTTTATTGTAGTGTTATAAACCACAGAAATGTATCACAGAGCATGTAATACTGTATGGATGAGTAACTGAATCCAGAAAAATGTTTCACCACTTTTTTGGCGTGTTATATAACACAGAAATGTACCACAAATCACGTAATATTGTATGGATGATTAACTGGATCCAGAAAAAAAATTGAGGCTTTTTTGGAGTTTTATACAACACAGAAATATACCGCAAAGCACATAATACTGTTGTAATTGAATCTAAAAAAAATTTCAAAGCTTTTTTGAGTGTTATATACCACAGAAATATACCATAAAGAACATAATACTCTATAGATGAGTAATTGAAACAAGAAAAAAATTTAAATGCCTTTTTGGAGTGTTATATACCACCAAAATGTACTACAGATCGCGTGATACTCTGTGGGTGAGTAATTGAATCCATAAAAAAATTAAAGTCTTTTTTTGTAGTGTTATATAGCACAGAAATGTACCACAAAGCACAAAGTACTATATGGGTGAGTAATTTAATCCAGAAAAATTTGTCAACACTTTTTTGAAGTGTTAAATACCACAGATAGGTACCACAGAGCACGTAATACTCTATGGGTGAGTAATTGAATCCATAAAAATGTTTCAATGCTTCTTTGGAGCATTATATGCCACAGAATTGTACCTTCAAGCACGTAATACTCTATGAATGAAAATACAGTAAAATTTTTTCATTCAAAAAAAAATGTGGTCATGTGAAGCACATTTTTATTTAACAACACACTGCAAACCCTAACCCCTACCTAGAGATTGTATTCTGCCACTCTCCCTGCTACTGCAACTGTCCCTCCTTTGGCTAAATACAGAATGTATCTGATACAAACAGCAAAGTGCAGATTTAGCCCTTACAAGGATTATTAGCATGATGGTCCAGAATCAGCACCAGTATCAACGCTAGAGGACCCTGATTCGTTCAACTGCGCACACACAGTCCTGGACAAGCACTTTCCCCCTCCACTAAGAACTGTGTCTTAGCTGTGCAATGTCATCAGTGTGCCGAGCGTGGTGGCTCCTGTCCTTTTATAACCCCTGATGATGTCTTACGGTCAGTCAATCACGGTAATGCCACTACCAAGATAGCTACAGTATTGCAGTGACTCGCAGTCAATCTCAGCATGCTTATTGGCTGTGTAACAGGTGCCAAACATGCGGGACAGGGATTCGAGTTTCAAAATCTAGCACTGGCTAATGCTCGCCGAGTGCCGAGCACATCCATGCACTCATATTCTCGAGTGATATACGAGTATCATCGAGCACATTCACTCATCCCTAGTAAGTACCCATCAGCAGAAGAATCACAATGACATCAGGGGCACAAGGGCTCCAAGCAGGAGACTGACGTGGGAGAGTAGAGCCCCGTGTACAGTGGACCACAGATGGAAGGAGGGTGTAAGGTTCTGTGTATCTGTTTCTGAAACTCAGTTTGTTCGTCTGCCATTTTGCTTTCTGTTTTGCTGCAGCTATCTTGCCCTCAGTCAAAATGGAGTTTTCCAGCTTGCATGTTCCCGCCCTGATTCTCTCCGTTTGCTTCTTAAACAGCCACAGCTGAGTAATCAGTGCTTCAGAATCTAGCCTGCAGTGAACCTGTGTTCTGACTCCTGAAGCCTTGGACCTTGTACTCCAGCCATTCCTACTGAGGAACTCTGAAGCACTTGTGGACTCTGAACTCTGCTCTTGAGAGCCTCACGTTTGCATGGACTTGCGGTAACAGAGAAGATCTGAATCTGTTGTGGAGAGTTATTGCTGAGCTTAGATTACTCTGGCCTGCTGTGTCTCCTGCTTCTGTGTTTGCAACCTGTGTGTTTATTTTTGCCAATTTGTATGAAGCAATACAAGACTTTCTTTATCAACCTGTGTCTCAAGTATTTTCATCGCACCCAAGCACAAGACGCTATATGAACTGTACCACATACATTACAAGATTCTGAAGCCAAACGTTAGTGTCTGCTGGGTCTGGAAAGGCTTGTCTGCTGTACTGTGGATATCGGATGTCCGGTTGTACTTTCTGTGATGACAGTGGTTGTGACTTCTCACAACCATTCCAGGTGAGCAATTCCCTTAAGTTTTTTTTTCTGCAGTGTTATCACAGGTAAACACTATTGTTTTTTTTTTGTTGTTTTTTTTTCTCTTCTCTTTTTGTCTGCTGAAACTCTGGATATCAGATGTCTGGTTGAAAGCTTTCTGTGATGATAGTGGTTGTGACTTCTCACAACCATTCCAGGTGAGCAGTTCCCTTAAAGTTTTTTCTTTCTTCAGTGTTGCCACAGGTGAACACTATTGTTTTTTTTTTTCTCTCCTCTTCTTCCAGTATCCTGTCTTAAAAGATCTGGAAAATGGAGGCTCGCATAAAGGAACTTTGCGGAGTGACTGATAATATCCTTGCAGATTTGCAGAATATAAAGACCCGTCTTAAAAATCTTCAGGACCTAAATAATCACAATTTGCAAGTGGTTGGACAGACTACCCAGGATTTGCGAGCCAGGATTGAGGTTCTGGAGGGGCGAGTCCAGGCTCCTGCCGTGGCCCCGAGTTCTGGGATTCCCAAGTTGCCCCCTTTTCGTTTTGGTGGTGAACGTGAAAAATTCAGGGGATTTGTTAATCAATGCAATCTTTTTTTTTCTGCACATGCTTCACAATTTCCTACTGAACGATCTAAGGTGCTTACTATAATTATGTTGCTTACCAACAAGGCTTTGATATGGGCAAACCCTCTGATTGAGACTGAGGATGATTGTTTGAATCACCTTGATGATTTTATTTCAGCCATGGGGCAGGTGTTTGATGACCCCAATCGAGGTGCAACAGCTGAAGCAGCCATGTTAGCTTTGCGCCAAGGTAAGCACTCGGTAGCTGAATATGCCTTGGATTTCAGGAGATGGGCCCTTGATACCACCTGGGACAATTCCGCCAAAAAATCTATTTTTCGAAAGGGGTTATCCCCACTGATTAAGGATGAACTTGCTCGTGCCGACCCTCCCACTGCGTTAGGTGACTTTATTAACTACTGCATCCGTATTGATACTCGTTTAACTGAACGCAGGCAAGAGAGATGGTTCGAAAGCAATCGTACTAACCTTTTCCTACCTTCCTCTCCAGCTAAGGAACCTTTGAATAGGATTACACGGGAACCTGAACCTGAACCCATGCAGGTAGACTCTTTACTACGACGGGTTAGTGATGCACGCAAGGAACATCGTTTTAAGGAGAATCTATGTTTTTATTGTGGTAAGTCAGGGCACTTTATTATTAACTGTCCCAGCCGTTCTCGCAAGACTACTGCAGCACTCATTCATTGTGAGTGTTGCGAGAGGGGATCTGTCAGGTCCGAGCCTCAGGCTCCAGAGAGAGCTGCAGCAACAGATCTTGATTTCTCGGACTTAAACTCCGTTACCTCTGAGGACGTTGACTGTGTAAATGCTGCCATCTTTCAAGTTTCCTCAGCGGTGTCCCAGCTGAGTTGTAAGAAAAACAATTCTCACTGTTTTCTTTCCATCAAACTCTGGGTTGACTCAGCCTGGGTGTCTAGCTCTGCTATGATCGACTCAGGTGCAAGTGGAAATTTTATGGATGTCTCCTTTGCTCTAAAACAGGGAATACGTTCAGTGAAGAAGGCTGCTCCAGTACAGATGGAAACTGTGGATGGTTCCTGCTGACCTCTGGACCAGTGGATCAGGAAACAGAGCCTTTAAAGGTTCTTATGGGTAAAGATCATCAAGAGAAACTGTCCTTTATGCTTATCTCTTCTCCTCACTTTCCCATTATTCTAGGGCTACCATGGCTGCAGGCTCAGAATCCTACCATTAACTGGGAGACCAAGGAATTACACTTTCCAGAGAAACAGATGAGTCCAAAAATTTCAGCTTGCTCTGTTCCTAAAGGAACCATGTCAGTCCCTGAACTACCAGCTGTATACCAGGACTATGTGGATTTATGTGACAAGAAGAACGCTGACCAGCTTCCTCCTCACCGTCCATATGATTGTCCAATTGAATTATTGCCTGGAGCAGAGATACCTTTTGGTAAGATCTACCCCCTGGCGGGGCCCGAGCTGAAGGCTTTAAAAGAGTACATAGACGAAAATCTAGCCAAGGGCTTCATACGCCCCTCTTCATCTCCTGCAGGGGCACCCATATTCTTGTAAAGAAGAAAGATGGATCCCTGAGACCATGCGTAGACTATAGGGAACTCAATAAGGTTACTATTAGAAACCGTTATCCATTGCCTTTAATCCCTGAGTTATTGGAGAGAGTGCGACATGCCAAAATTTTTCTAAACTAGATCTTCGTGGGGCCTATAACTTAGTCCGTATTAGACCTGGGGATGAATGGAAGACTGCATTCAGGTCACGCTATGGACACTTTGAATATCTGGTTATGCCTTTTGGTCTGAGTACCGCCCCAGCCACTTTCCAACACTTGGTGAATGACATCTTCAGGGATCTCCTAGATACATTCGTGGTAATTTATTTGGATGATATTTTAATTTTTTCTAACTCCACAGAGGAACATCATGGACATGTGAGAATGGTCTTGGAACGTCTAAGACAAAATCATCTTTACATCAAGCTTGAAAAGTGTGAATTCCATAAGACCGAAATTCAATTTCTGGGGTATGTACTGTCTACACAAGGAATTAGTATGGATGGAAGTAAAACCCAAGCCATCAATGATTGGCCAAGTCCTAGAAATGTGAAGGAGGTACAGCGCTTCATCGGGTTTGCAAACTTCTATAGACGTTTCATTAGAAATTTCTCTGAGGTAGTGTCACCTATCACCCAACTTACCCGGAAAGAGTCTAAGTTCTCCTGGACTCCCCAAGCCCAGGAAGCATTTTCCCGTCTAAAAGATAAATTTACCACTGCACCTATCCTAGTACATCCCAACCCAGAGCTTGCCTTCATAATAGAGGTGGATGCTTCAGACTGTGCCGTGGGAGCTATACTCTCTCAGAGAACAGGTGAGAAGAATGTCTTGCATCCCTGTGCCTTCTTTTCCCAGCAGTTGTCTTCGGCTGAGAAGAACTACGATGTGGGCAATAGAGAGTTGTTGGCCATTATTGCCGCCTTCAAAGAATGGAGACACCTTCTTCAAGGAGCTGCACAGCAAATAGTCGTTCTGACAGATCATCGTAATCTTGAGTTCATCAGGTCGGCTAAGTGCCTGACTCCTCGCCAGGCTCGCTGGAATCTTTTCTTAAACCAATTTAATTTTATTATTTCTTATAGACCAGGATCGCGCAATGGAAAGGCTGATGCACTCTCTAGGATTTACTCAGCAGAGACACGTCCAATTACTCCTCCTAAGACTATTCTTCCTGACTCTAGATTCCTAGGAGTGATTCATCATCAAGACCTAATTAAAGACATCAAGGAAGCATACCATGCGGATTCTTTTTTGGCTCAACCCCCAAGGGACGTAAGTCTTGTCTTTAAGAATGGTGTGTGGATTCTGGGACAACGTCTGTATATACCTGAAACAGTCAGATTGAGAGTATTGCAACTCATTCACGATTCCAAAATAGCCGGGCATAGAGGAGTTCTAAAGACACAGGAATTTCTTTCTCGTTTCTTTTGGTGGCCCACTTGTAGGAAGGATGTTTTGGACTATGTCACTTCGTGTGAGGTTTGTGCAAGATGCAAGACACCTCGCTCTTCACCAACTGGTCTGTTACAGCCTCTTCCCACCCCGTCCCGCCCGTGGGGATCCATTTCTATGGACTTCATTGTGGAATTACCAACCTCTCAAGGGAAGAACACTATTTTAGTGGTGGTTGACCGTTTAACAAAGGCAGCTCATTTTATCCCTTGTGTCGGCTTACCCACTGCAAAACAGACATCAGATTTGATGATTAAAGATGTGTTTCGTTTACATGGAGTACCGGATGAGGTTATTTCGGATCGAGGGTGCAATTCACTTCTAGGTTTTGGCAAAATTTCTGTGCAGCATTGGACATTAAAGTAAACCTTTCTTCTGCTTTTCATCCCCAGACTAATGGACAAACCGAACGAACCAATCAAACCCTGGAGCAGTATCTCCGCTGCTTTATCTGCCACCTACAGGATGATTGGGTGGATCTACTTCCATTGGCTGAGTTCTCTTACAACAACTCTCAGAGTGCCTCCACTAAACAGTCTCCTTTTACTCTAATCTAGGTTATCATCCTAACATTCTACCACGATTTCCATAGAGACGCCTTTGCCAGCAGTGGCTGAAAGAGTCACGACTTTGCAGAAGAATATGGATCTTCTAAAGGAGAATCTGGAATCGGCTCAGGAAAGGTACAAGAAGGCAGCAGATAAATTTCGTAAACCTGCACCAGCTTTTAAGGTAGGAGACCTGGTCTGGCTGTCAACCAGAAATCTTAAATTAAGGATTCCATCGTCTAAATTGGGACATAAGTACATTGGACCCTATAAAATCAGTAAGATTATAAGTGCCGTTGCTTGTCGTCTTCAATTGCCCAGAACTATGAGAATTCACCCTGTCTTTCATGTATCCCTACTAAAGGCTGCGACACCCAATACGTTTCCTGGACGTTCTTCTCCTTGCCCTGACCCAGTGCTAGTCGATGGTCAGGAAGAATTTGTGGTGGAAAGGATTTTAGATTCCAGGTTGTATAGAAATCAGTTACAATATCTGATTAAATGGCAGGGCTACCCAGTGGAGGACAACTCATGGGAGCCAGTCAATAACGTTAATGCTCCTCGCTTGCTCCGTCAGTTTCATCAGAGGTACCCACACAAGCCTGGTCTGAGGTCATCCGGAGGTTGTCCCTAAGGGGGGAGTAATGTAAGGTTCTGTGTATCTGTTTCTGAAACTCAGTTTGTTCGTCTGCCATTTTGCTTTCTGTTTTGCTGCAGCTATCTTGCCCTCAGTCAAAATGGAGTTTTCCAGCTTGCATGTTCCCGCCCTGATTCTCTCCGTTTGCTTCTTAAACAGCCACAGCTGAGTAATCAGTGCTTCAGAATCTAGCCTGCAGTGAACCTGTGTTCTGACTCCTGAAGCCTTGGACCTTGTACTCCAGCCATTCCTACTGAGGAACTCTGAAGCACTTGTGGACTCTGAACTCTGCTCTTGAGAGCTTCACGTTTGCATGGACTTGCGGTAACAGAGAAGATCTGAATCTGTTGTGGAGAGTTATTGCTGAGCTTAGATTACTCTGGCCTGCTGTGTCTCCTGCTTCTGTGTTTGCAACCTGTGTGTTTATTTTTGCCAATTTGTATGAAGCAATACAAGACTTTCTTTATCAACCTGTGTCTCAAGTATTTTCATCGCACCCAAGCACAAGACGCTATATGAACTGTACCACATACATTACAGAGGGCAGCAGAGGGGAGGATTGGAGTGAAGTATAACAAAAAAAATCTGAAATATAGTAGAAAAATGACTCAAAATGAGACTGAAGAACTAGTTCCTAATCCAAAACACATCAGTCTAGTCTGCACAGCAAATAAAGCCGACAAACAATGGATGATCCATCATACAATTGATTATTTTTTTTAAAAAACATTGATTAAATGCAAAGGATCTCATCATTCATTTTAGAATCAGTAAATGTTGGGATTCATCCTAATTTCCATAGAACTTCATGTTTTATTGGAGCCACCTCAGACAAGTTATGGACTACAGGGCGCTCAATGTGGTGTCTCCGTACAATCCCATATTACGGAAAACTTGTCCCAGAGAAAAGATATCACTTATATACGTTGATGTACAATTAAGTTATAATTTTCCATTCTGGTACAATGTCTAGAATAGATTGTAAGCTCTACCAGACGTGGACCTTTGAGCCTTTTTTTTATAGAACATGGCCAAATTGGTTGAACTTGGATGTATCTTGCGTCTCTTGAGGAAAAGGTCTATATTGACTACGAACATTGCAAAGCATTCAACAATCAAGTACTGTATTCCATACAAAGGTCATATCCCCAGTGATGGTAAATAAATTCATTGGGATCGAAGAACATAATGATTAAAATTACCAGAACAGCAAAATATGAAACTGAGAGCGCTCGGCCGCCAGAGTTAGGCTGGATGGAGAAAGAGAAATAAATCAGTATTCATTTAGCTCAGAGTCAGAAACTCCACTGTGCTTCTTGGGGGAGCTGTCACTGTTGATTTATCTGACCTGTGATGTTCACTATCACCAGCTGCTTCAATACTTATGACATAATTCAAACCTTATTGAAAGTCCAGTCATTGGTTTCATTGTTATAGTTTCTGCCGCTGTCCAAGGTGCTGAAATTAACCTCTGGCAAGAGTGATTGCTTCTATCGGAGATGTAACTGTACTTTTAATGCCTGTCCCTCGAGTCGGGGCCTCGAAGGAACTGCGGTGCCATCGCTTAAAAAAATATTGTTTGATGACATTTAAAGAACACACATTGACAGTTTGACACTTATTTTATTGACCCATTAACAAGGTTTTATGTGTTAGACAGCCTCTAGTAAAATCCAAGGCATGTTGAAGCACCGGAGGGGGATCCCTAATCAGCTGGCGTGTTGTGTGGGTGAATCCTTCTCGAGAGGTTCCCATCTGCCCTGTGACAATCAGGCTTAGATTTTTCTCCTAGCTCATAATTTATAAGTATCATTTTTCATCACCAAAGCTCAGCATGGAAATTACTCCTGGCCTCCAGTCCACCATCATTCTCAATGGAGGGGCTCTGGCCTCAGCTCTAGCTTTCTCATAGGTCAACTGTAGATCCAAAAGGCAATGCACCCTAACCATCTGCACTGTCCATTTCATTTAGTCCTGGCCGCTCATCTCAGTGGCCTCTTATTACAGCATTATGCCTTTCATATCAATGCCTGTTGTGAATGTGTTAGAAATGAATTCTGAGCAGAAGCTCCTTCTGGTGGTTACAAACAGTACTGAACCATTCAATGAGGATTGGCAATCAGGAGTTACAGACTGGTCTTATATAAGAGAGGTTCCCTCCCATCATGGTTGCCGGTGATCAATTGTTCTTGTCTCAACTGTGGTTCCTGGTTCTCTTGGAAGCTTGCTGAGTCTTGAATGCATCTTCTGCTATCAGATAAGATATTTTCTGCTTTTATTTTTGTGCTTGCTTTTTGCATTGTTCCCTGCACTTCTGTGGAGGTCAGCCAGGTCCCCTCTGGGGGCTTGTGCTCCTCTCAGTTTATCTGAGCCACTGTTATTTGTTCATTTGCCTTTTCTAGTTTTCTCAGTGGCTGCGGCTTAGTTTTGTGACACCAGAGAACTAATTTAGGTGGTAGAGGTCGTGTGATCTCAGGTGTTTTTGCAATTAGTAGAGTTGGTATTTTTTAGGGTTTTTTGGATTGCAGTAAGTGTCCTTCCTATCCTTTTCTGTCTAGGTAGATTGGGCCCCAATGTTTGCTCATACTATTTTCTGTCTGTGTCTGTATTTCCTCTTGTCTAACCGCCATTACATGTTTGGGGGCTTCCTATGTTCTTTGGGGATCTGCTCCGGGGCAGATAGCTTTCCTCTTTCAATCTTTAGATGTAGTTAACCTCTCAGGCTGTGACGAGGCGTCTAGGACCAACGTAGGAACGCTCCACGGCTGCCTTTAGTTGTGGTGGTTAGTCAGGGTACTGCAATCCAGTAGATTCCAACCTCTCTGGTGTATTGCCGTTTTTGCCTGCTCTCCTCAGCTACCAAATCATAACAGTATCACCGGCCAAACAGAAAATTATATGGTACTCAACAGAAGGGAAAAATAGTAAAAGGAAAAAGAAAAAGGGAAGTTGTCAGAAATTTATTTTTTTTTTCTCTGTTTGTTGCATTTTTTTCCCTCTTTTTCTCTGGGTGCTGAGGAGGATTTTTTTTTTTCTCTCAATGGAGTTTGCACAGTTGTCTGGCTGTGTGGATCAGCTTGCCACTGAAGTTCGGAGTATTGCTACCTATCTTGCAGGGTTGCCGGTTGTGGAACCTAGGATCCCCATGCCAGATTTATTTTTGGGGTATCGAGCTAAATTTCTGAATTTCAAAAATAACTGTAAGTTGTTTTTTGCCTTAAAACCTAAGTCCTCAGGGAACGTAGCACAGCAGGTTCAAATTGTCATCTCTCTCCTGCGCGGCGATCCTCAGGATTGGGCTTTTTCCCTGACACCTGGGGACCCTGTTTTGAGTAATGTTGATGCATTTTTTCTGGCTCTGGGGTTATTGTACGATGAACCTAATGTCACTGATCAAGCTGAAAAAACCTTGTTGGCATTAAATCAGGGGCTTGAGGACGCTGAGTTGTACTGTCAGAAATTCCGAAAGTGGGCAGTCCTGACCAAATGGAATGATGATACTTTGGCAGCCCTTTTTCGGAAGGGTCTGTCAGAGAATGTAAAAGATGTTATGGTGGGTTTCCCTGCTCCCTCTGGTCTTAATGATTCTATGTCATTAGCGATTCAAATTGACAGACGTTTGCGTGAGCGTAGAGGTATGCGTGGAATAGTGTTGCCTTGTGAACCAGCTTCTGAGTCCATGCAGTGTGATAGAGTGGCTTCTGGGGCACAGCGTCGTGAGTTTCGAAAACGCAATGGGTTATGTTTCTACTGTGGTGACGCCTCTCATGCTATTTCAGTCTGCCCTAAGCGGGGAAGACGTTTTGCATGCTCAGTTGTCTTGGGTAGTGTTCAGACTAAATTTCTGTTACTGTTACCCTGATTTGCTCCCTGTCCACATTTTCTGCTCAGGCTTTTGTTGATTCGGGAGCAGCTATTAACCTGATGGATTTTGATTTTGCTAAACGTTGTGGGTTTCCCTTGATACCCCTACGGAAGTCTATTCCCCTACTGGGGATTGATTCTACCCCTTTGGCTGAGAATAAACCCCAGTTCTCTACTCAGGTGATAATGAGGGTTGAACCTGATCATCAGGAGAGTTGCAAATTTTTGGTGCTGTATAATCTGCATGACATTATTGTACTGGGTTTCCCTTGGTTACAGTCTCATAATCATGTTTTGGATTGGAAATCTGTGTCTGTGACCAGTTGGGGCTGCCAATGTGTTAATGCCAACACTCCTGTTTTTTCTGCCTCTCCCCAGACTAAGGATGTTCCTGACTTTTTGACTGATTTTTCTGATGTGTTTAGCGAAAGTAAATCTGCATCCTTGCCCCCCCATAGGAGCTATGACTGCGCTATTGAATTAGTGCCTGGTAGTAAATTCCCTAAAGGTCGCCTTTTTAACTTGTCTGTACCTGAACATGACGCTATGCGGTCTTATATCAAGGAGTCATTGGAGAAGGGTCATATCAGACCATCCTCTTCACCCTTGGGTGCCGGTTTTTTCTTTGTGGCCAAAAAGGATGGTTCACTAAGGCCGTGTATTGATTATCGTCTCTTGAACAATATCACTGTGAAATATCAATATCCGTTACCCTTGATTTCTGACCTGTTTTCCAGGGTGAAAAGTTCTACTTGGTTTACCAAGCTTGACCTCATGGGGGCATATAACCTTATTCGCATTAAGCACAGGGATGAATGGAAGACGGCGTTTAATACCCCAGAGGGGCATTTTGAGTACCTAGTGATGCCCTTTGGGCTCACTAATGCTCCTTCCATCTTCCAGTCCTTCATGAATGACATTTTCATGGATTTTGTGGATAAATTTCTGATTTTTTATTTGGATGATATCTTGATTTTTTCCAGTGACTGGGACTCTCATGTGAAACATGTTCGGACTGTGCTCCAGATTTTGAGACAGAATGCTCTGTATGTGAAGGGATCAAAGTGTCTTTTTGGCGTACAGAGGATCTCATTTCTGGGATTCATTTTGTCTCCGTCTGTTATTGAAATGGACCCGGTCAAGGTTCAGGCCATCTGTGATTGGGTGACGGTCCAACCTACTTCATTAAAGGCTCTTCAGAGATTCTTGGGTTTTGCCAATTTTTATCGTAAATTTATTGGTAATTTCTCTGTTATTGTTAAACCATTGACTGATTTGACCAAAAAGGGTTCTGATGTGGTGAATTGGCCTCTTGAGGCAGTCTCTGCGTTTCAGGAACTTAAGCAGAGATTCACTTCTGCTCCTGTTCTACGGCAGCCTGATGTTTCTCTGCCATTTCAGGTGGAGGTTGATGCCTCTGAAATTGGGGCAGGTGCCATTTTGTCCCAAAGAGATCCAGAGACCTCTAAAAGTAACCCTTGTGCCTTTTTCTCTCGAAAATTTTCTCCAACTGAACGTAATTATGACGTGGGTAATCGGGAGTTATTGGCCATGAAGTGGGCTTTTGAAGAGTGGAGACATTGGCTAGAGGGAGCCAAACATCAGGTGGTGGTCCTCACGGACCATAAGAATCTGGTTTATCTGGAATCAGCCAAACGACTTAATCCTAGACAGGCCAGGTGGGCGTTGTTTTTCACACGTTTTAATTTTGTGGTTTCCTTTCTTCCTGGCACTAAGAATGTTAAGGCGGATGCCCTCTCGAGGAGTTTCCTTGCGGACTCTCCTGAGTTATCTGATCCTGCTGTTATTTTGAAAGAGGGTGTAGTTCTTTCCGCCATCTCGCCCAATTTGAGACTGGCTCTGGAAGGGTGTCAGGAGGATAAACCCAAGCGCTGCCCTAATGGGAAATTGTTTGTCCCAGACCGGTGGAAAAAGAGTGTGATGTCTGAGATTCATTGTTCCGCGTTGGCCGGTCATCCCGGAATTTTTGGTACCAGAGACTTGGTTAGTCGGTCCTTTTGGTGGCCTACTTTGTCTCGTGACGTCAGGGAATTTGTACAGTCCTGCGGGACTTGCTCTCGCTCCAAGCCTTGCTCTCGCTCTAGTGGTTTGTTGATGCCATTGCCTGTGCCCAAGAGACCATGGACCCATATCTCTATGGATTTCATTTCCGACCTCCCTGTTTCTCAGAGAATGACCATCATCTGGGTGATTTGTGATAGGTTTTCCAAAATGAGACATCTTGTGCCATTACCTAAGTTGCCTTCCTCCTCCGAATTGGTGCCGTTGTTCCTTCAGCACATGGTTCGGTTACACGGCATTCCTGAGAACATTGTGTCTGACAGAGGAGTCCAGTTTGTTTCCAGATTTTGGAGGACTTTTTGTTCTAAACTTGGTGTTCAATTGTCTTTCTCCTCGGCTTTTCATCCTCAGACCAATGGACAAACTGAGAGAACAAACCAGACATTGGAGACTTATCTGAGATGCTTTGTGTCTGCTGATCAAGATGACTGGGTCTCTTTTTTGCCTTTGACTGAGTTTGCTCTTAATAATAGGGCTAGCTCTGCCACTTTGATGTCTCCATTTTTCTGCAATTTTGGGTTTCACCCTCGATTTTCTTCGGGACAGACGGAGGCTTCTGTCTGTCCAGGTGTTGACTCTGTTGTGGAGCGTATGCAGCAGATTTGGGACCAGGTAGTGGAGAGGTTGTCCCTCTTTCAGGAGAGGGCCCAGTGGTTTGCCAACCGGCATAGGACTGATGGTCCTCGGTTTGAAGTGGGGGACTTGGTCTGGTTGTCCTCAAGAAATATCCCTATGAGAGTTGCATCTCCTAAGTTTAAGCCTAGGTTCATTGGACCTTATAAGATCATGGAGATTCTTAATCCTGTTTCCTTTCGTTTACTTCTTCCAGGGACATTTAAGATCCATAACGTGTTCCACAAGTCCTTATTGAAGAGGTTTGTCGAGCCAGTGGTTCCTATGGCTGCGCCTCCTGACCCTGTTTTGGTTGAGGGCAATCTGGAGTATGTGGTTGAGAAAATATTGGATTCTCATTTTTCTAGACGGAAACTCCAGTATTTGGTTAAGTGGAGAGGTTATGGTCAGGAGGACAATTCTTGGGTGTTTGCTTCGGACATCCATGCTAGGAGACTGATCCGTGCATATCACAGAGCTCATCCTGACCGACCTGGTTGCCTAAATGAGGGTTCGGTGACCCCTCCTCAAGGGGGGGTACTGTTGTGAATGTGTTAGAAATGAATTCTGAGCAGAAGCTCCCTCTGGTGGTTACAAACAGTACTGAACCATTCAATGAGGATTGGCAATCAGGAGTTACAGACTGGTCTTATATAAGAGAGGTTCCCTCCCATCATGGTTGCCGGTGATCAATTGTTCTTGTCTCAACTGTGGTTCCTGGTTCTCTTGGAAGCTTGCTGAGTCTTGCCTGCATCTTCTGCTTTCAGATAAAATATTTTCTGCTTTTATTTTTGTGCTTGCTTTTTGCATTGTTCCCTGCACTTCTGTGGAGGTCAGCCAGGTCCCCTCTGGGGGCTTGTGCTCCTCTCAGTTTATCTGAGCCACTGTTATTTGTTCATTTGCCTTTTCTAGTTTTTTCAGTGGCTGCGGCTTAGTTTTGTGACACCAGAGAACTAATTTAGGTGGTAGAGGTCGTTGTGATCTCAGGTGTTTTTGCAATTAGTAGAGTTGGTATTTTTTAGGGTTTTTTGGATTGCAGTAAGTGTCCTTCCTATCCTTTTCTGTCCAGGTAGATTGGGCCCCAACGTTTGCTCATACTATTTTCTGTCTGTGTCTGTATTTCCTCTTGTCTAACCACCATTACATGTTTGGGGGCTTCCTATGTTCTTTGGAGATCTGCTCCGGGGCAGATAGCTTTCCTCTTTCTATCTTTAGGTGTAGTTAACCTCTCAGGCTGTGACGAGGCGTCTAGGACCAACGTAGGAATGCTCCACGGCTGCCTTTAGTTGTGGTGGTTAGTCAGGGTACTGCAATCCAGTAGATTCCAACATCTCTGGTGTATTGCCGTTTTTGCCTGCTCTCCTCAGCTACCAAATCATAACAAATGCCATAATGCACATCCCTTTGGCAACCAGACTTTTGCTGTGCCTATTCCACCCTTGTATGCAAATTGCCTCTTCAGAGTGTCAACTATTGGAAGTAGCAATCCTAAAAGTCAATATTTACCCTTTAACGAGCCTTGCCACGTGACTTAGGATAAAAGCCAATCCAGAATCTCAATTTGCACACTTGTTTCGGAATGTTGCCCCTCATCAATGCAAAGCATGAGATCTGATTTGGGTGCATGAGAGACTTCTATCTGATATCTAAGGGGTAGCATTTCTCCTTATGAAATGAGGCTTATAAGCCATGCAATTCCACCATTAGTGCCTCCTCTTGCAACTGACAGCTAAGAAGATTGCCATTCCTGCAGTCAATTGCAGCACCCTCACCTGCTATCACAACCCACCACCTAGTTAATTTGCAAAGAAATCAGTATTATGTAAACAGAACAATATTTTGTATAAGCAAAAACAACTGCATACAAATCAATGAATCTACCCATAGGAATAGGCATCTACACGGTATATCTCCAGTCCATGGGTAGCAAATGTAGGTAAGACGGTTCACTCACCTTACAGGATACGTCCACTGAACCATTCATTGGAAATGCTATGTAATGCTTTATTTTTCATGCAAAAGCACTAACTGGGATCATTTGGATGGGTTGCATTTACCCCCAGCAGTAACATTAGATCTTGGGTGCTCCTATAGTAGCAGCAGAGTGTCAAAAATCATCCCCTTTAAATTGCTATTATGATATTTTACCAGAAACAAGTATAGAATATCCAAAATATGTATTTATGAATGTCATGGAACTGGTATATGGACTCATAACATTGAAGAATGGAAAGTCATGCAATTATGTAAATCACAGTATGGCTAGACATGTTAATGATATGAAAAAATGGAAATGAAATTTTCAAAACGTCTGGATTTATTCAATATGAGTATATGAGTATATATTTTTTGTGTACCGAGCAGACCGCAGAAGATCGCTGAGACGTTTCCTGTTTTATTCCGAAGGTTGGATCAAAACTGGCTATGCTAGTCTATGGGTCCGAGAAAAAAAAAATTGCACCAATGTGCTGTCTGATTTACACTGACTGTCAAAAAGGAAAAGGTAGAGAAACTTTTCTATTTTTTCTCCACATACGAGAAAAACTGATGACACTCAGACCAAACTCTGATCAAACTCTAATCAGAGTCTAATCAAAATAATCTTCCATTATGTGAAACAAGCCCTATAGGAATGAGCAAACTCTTATTAACAAAATTCCCCCTGGGGTGAAAAGGGCCCTATTTTAGGTACTGATTGTATAACATGATTTTTATTATTAGAAATGTAATAATTGAAACTAGTCCTATTAACGAAAACACAGATGCGGCTACATATATTACTGTCTATTTTGATATGGGTATTACCCCAACTACCCAATCACCCAGGTTATTGAGGTTATTATATAGTAATGTATAACATGTTTCACCTAGACAGGAGTCATCAGGGGATTGAGGCTTTAATATAATAGTATATAACATGTTTCACCTAGACAGGAGTCATCAGGGGATTAAGGCTATAATATAATAGTATATAACATGTTTCACCTAGACAGGCGTCATCAGGGATTGAGGCTTTAATATAATAATATACAACATGTTTCACCTAGATAGGCGTCATCAGGGGATTGAGGCTATAATATAATAGTATATAACATGTTTCATCTAGATAGGTGTCATCAGGGGATTGAGGCTATAATACAGGGTGGTCCAAAAGTAGGTGGACAGTATGTGTAATAGGGTTATGAAGTTATGTCCACCTACTTTTGGACCACCCTGTATAATAGTATATGACATGTTTCACCTAGATAGGTGTCATCAGGAGATTGAGGCTACAATATAATAGTATATAACATGTTTCACCTAGACAGGCGTCATCAGGTGATTGAGGCTATAATATAATAGTTTATAAAAAAAAAAACAATGTTTAGGTAGTTGGGGTAATACCCATATCGAAATAATACAGTAGTATAATATGTAACCCTATCTGCGTTTTTTTAATAGGTCTACTTTTAGATGTTATTACATTTCTAATAATAAAAGTCAAGTCTTACTCATAATTCTTAAAATAGGGATCCTTTTACTCTTTGTTAATAATCAAAATAATCTGTCCATTTATCTCGTATGTGAGAAAAACTGACAAAGGAATGAGGCTCAATACAGAGAGGTCATTTCAGCTTGAGCAGCAATCGTCCCCTACGTATGAGCGAATTGAAATTATTTTTAAGCGGTCTTAAAAATCATTATCTCACCAGCACATCGTCCTGTGTGAACAGGACTGTGCTGCCGAGAGCAATGACGGTCTATGCACACAGAACGACCTATCACTGATTGTTTTGTGCTCATCGGAAATGAGGTCAGCCTGTCTAAACTTGGCATTGTCAAATATGTCGTTGTCGACCGTGGGTTGTGCAGTGGATGCTTTTTGATGCACCGGTACTTCAATATCACATATTATTAGGGGTCGCCAGTCCTATGCTATATCCGGTGGGACGGGCGCACTATAACACTTTCCTTACTTCTGATTACAAGCGATTTGTCCCCTTCCTGTGTCCCCCTTTTGTCTGGAGGTGGCTTTAATGAACACATTTTTGTGATTTTCTTCGTCTTTACATTTTCCACACCTTGTGCTTTTAGACACTTTTTATTCCAGCTTTTTTTTTTCATTGCAGTAATGAGGGCGAGTGATGCTATCTTTCTTTGCACAATGCTAAAGCACAACGATGGCTAAATAAACAGCACAAAGCTCATCGTCCCCAAGGGCCGTTTCCAGTAATTAAAATCAATAGCATCTTGCTTGAAGCATCTCTTTAACCTCATCAGCGTACAGCTTTCTGAACAAGTGATTGTAGAGCAAACAAATGAACTTAAAGCCCCTGTGGACAAAAAAAAAAAGAACACAAGAAGTCCCCCCGTTTTTCCCCTGTTCCTGCTCCATTTTTCTGGACATTAATATTAATTGATTTCAATTTTTTTCTGATTTTTATCTTTGTCTTCTTAAGCCACCTACCCATCCCCATTATCTCTTAATATAAAATGTCATGTCTACTCCCAGAGGTTATAGGAATTAAGCTATTCTATTGATCTGCCATTTAAAATCAAAATGGGTCCGTTAGGAACTCAAGGGCATTACGGGGGTAGGGTACACCTGCTCACAAAATCAGAACAGGATGCCATACTGTTATAGGAGTTAGATAGTACCAAGGGCTGTAAAACTTGTATAAAAATTTGCAGACAAATTTAAAAGAAAAAAAGAAAAAAATCAATAAAATAAAAAAAAAAACCTTAAATTAAAAGAATCAATAAAAAGGAACAAAGACCTAAATGTAAGTAACGTCCAGCGTTTAGGCCAACATTTTGCAGTACAGATGTCTGCTCCAACTTATCGTGCATTGACATATTCTAAATCCATATTGTCAAATTACACAGATTTTCTAATACACTACTGTGAATTAGACTAGAATTTCTAGAATGCATTTGCCACATATCAACCTCAGCTTTGCTCCTATCACCTGTGACTGAGTGTCTTCTGTTCCACAGGTATGAAAACCCCAGCTTTTCTATGCTCCTGAATGCATCATGTATATTGCTTTGTTAATGGTATGAAAACCCCAGCTTTTCTATGCTCCTGAATGCATCATGTATATTGCTTTGTTAATGGTATGAAAACCCCAGCTTTTCTATGCTCCTGAATGCATCATGTAATTCTTTAATGTATGAAACCCACTTTCTATGCTCCTATGCATCATGTATTGCTTTGTTATGTATAAAACCCCAGCTTTGTTAATGGTATGAAAACCCCAGCTTTTCTATGCTCCTGAATGCATCATGTATATTGCTTTGTTTAATGGTATGATTTGCTCACCCATCTTCCTGTGCACATAATTGTACTCCATACTTCTTATCTTCACCACACATCTGAGTGGTCTGTGTAATCCCTACCCCCTTTTATGACCTTTCCTTAACTCTGCATTTGGCCTGAGCAGTCCCAGCCCACTTTCCACTCACACCTGATTGCCATTAGCTGCATTTATATTCAGTGCAATGAGTCTGCTCCAGACTTTAGTCTGCTCCACATATTTCAAATCCCATATTTCAAATTACAGATTTCTAATTACACTACTGTGAATTAGACTAGAATTGGACTGGAATTTGGCTGCAAGGTAACATAATTTAAAACCACTATGTTTCATTTTCTTATCACTTTCACCCCCATCCTCCTTTCTTTCTTCCTATCCCCTGTAATCCCCCCACCTAGTAAGGAATTAGTCATTTCCCCCTCCATTCTCCCCAGCCATCTCACCTTTCCCTCAGAACTGTTCCTCCACATACAATCCTTTTCACCAAGACACACACGGCCACACCATGGCTTATCCTGCTCTCACCTTCTAACGCTCTGTCTGCTACTCCTCATCGCTGGCGATGTATCCCCAAATCCTGGCCCTCCTCATCACATCCCCACACTCATTTCTAACACCCTGCCACGATCTTCCACACGTTTTTGCAACCCTGTCAACCTCATACCTATCCATCCACACCCCCCTCCCCCAGTCCCCCTACCCGGAGCACTATGGAACGCACGCTCCGTCTGCAATAAACGGTCATTTGTCCACGACCTCTTTATCACCAACAAACTCTCCTTCCTTGCCATCACTGAAACCTGGCTCACCCCCTCTGACACAGCCTCTCCAGCTGCGCTCTCCTATGGCGGATTTCATCTTTCTCACACCCCTCGCCCCAGCAACAAACGTGGTGGAGGAGTTGGCTTACTCCTGTCTGATACCTGCTCCTTTACCCCTATTCAAATTCCACCCTCCGCTGCTATTCCCTCGTTCGAAGTGCACTCCGTCCGCATCTATTCCCCCTCCAACCGCCAACTGGCTGTCATTTACCGCCCCCCGGAACTAGCCATCTCCACCTTTCTCGACCACTTCACCACCTGGCTACTCCATTTCCTCTC
Organism: Oophaga sylvatica; assembly: GCA_033576555.1. Lineage (NCBI taxonomy): Eukaryota > Metazoa > Chordata > Amphibia > Anura > Dendrobatidae > Oophaga > Oophaga sylvatica. The sequence continues at coordinate 23,974,714 of JARQOD010000001.1, forward strand.
TGCTGACATCCCCACCATCATCATGGGCGATTTCAACATCCCCATTGACACTTCCACCCCGGCTACCTCTAAACTTCTTTCGCTCACAGCTTCCCTTGGCCTCACTCAATGGTCCTCTGCGGCCACTCACAAAGGCGGTCACACGCTGGACCTTATCTTCACCCGTCTCTGTTCCCTCACTAATCTCACTAACTCCCCACTCCCCCTGTCTGACCACAACCTACTGACATTCTCTTCCCTCTCCTCTGTTAGTACGCATCCCCCACTCCACAAACTCACCCACCCTCGCAGAAATCTCAAACACCTCAGTTTACAATCGCTCTCTGAGTCCCTCCTCCCTCTCACAGACATAGCCTCACTTAATGACACCAATGCTGCTGCCACATTTTATAACACCACAATAAAAACCACACTTGATTCGGCCGCCCCCCTCATGCAGAGCAAAACTCGTACAATCAACAGGCAGCCCTGGCTGACCGGCCTGACCAAAGAACTGAGACGGGCTTCCAGGGTTACCGAGCGGAGATGGAAGAGAACCCACTCCACCGAGCACTTCAACGCATACAAGCAGTCCCTTGCCAGCTTCAAGTCCACGCTCTCTGCCGCAAAACAAACTTACTTTGCATCTCTCATATCCTCCCTGTCTCACAACCCTAAACAGCTCTTCAACACTTTCAATTCTCTACTCCATCCCACAGCACCTCCTCCCTCTCCTCTCATTTCTGCCGAAGACTTTGCCTCCTTCTTTAAGCAAAAGATTGATACTATCAGAGAAGGCTTTGGCCCGCAGCCCCCAATGCCCCTCTTAGCCACTCAGCCCTGTTCTTCCAAAACCAGCTTCACCACCATGACAGAAGATCAGCTCTCCACTCCCCTGTCAAGATCACACCTCACCACTTGCGCGCTTGACCCACTCCCGTCCCACCTCATCCCTAACCTTGCCACAGTCTTCATCCCTACTCTCACACACCTCTTCAACCTTTCACTTACAAATGGTGTCTTTCCTTCATCCTTCAAACATGCCTCAATCACCCCGATCCTCAAAAAGCCCTCCCTCGACCCATCCTCAGCGTCTAGCTATCGCCCGATATCTCTTCTCCCCTTCGCCTCAGAACTACTGGAACAGCATGTATATCTTGAACTGTCCTCCCACCTTTCCTCCTGCTCCCTCTTTGACCGGTTACAATCAGGCTTTCGACCGCATCACTCAACTGAAACTGCCCTAACTAAAGTCACCAACGACCTACTAACCGCCAAGAGCAAGCGACACTACTCTGTCCTCCTTCTCCTGGACCTGTCTTCTGCCTTTGACACCGTAGACCATTCCCTCCTCCTACAGATTCTCTCATCTCTTGGCATCACAGACTTGGCCCTATCCTGGATCTCATCATACCTAACAGACCGAACATTTAGTGTCTCCCTCTCACACACCACCTCCTCACCTCGCCCCCTGTCTGTCGGTGTTCCCCAAGGCTCAGTCCTAGGACCCCTACTCTTCTCCATCTACACCTTCGGCCTGGGACAGCTCATAGAATCCCACGGCTTGCAGTATCACCTCTATGCCGATGACACGCAAATCTACCTATCTGGACCTGACCTCACCTCCCTACTGACCAAAATCCCACAGTGTCTGTCTGCTATCTCAGCCTTCTTTTCTGCTCGCTTTCTCAAACTGAACATGGACAAAACAGAATTCATCATCTTTCCCCCACCTCATTCTACCCCTCCACCAGGCCTATCCATCAATGTCAATGGCTGCTCGCTTTCCCCAGTCCCACATGCTCGGTGCCTTGGGGTGATCATCGACTCTGCCCTCTCTTTCAAACCACATATCCAAGCCCTCGCCACCTCCTGCCGCCTCAAACTCAAAAATATTTCCCGGATCCGCTCATTCCTCAACCATGAAACCACAAAAACACTAGTGCACGCCCTTATCATCTCCCGCCTCGACTACTGCAACCTCCTACTGTCTGGCCTCCCCTCTAGCACTCTGGCACCACTCCAGTCCATCCTACACTCTGCTGCACGACTAATCCACCTGTCTTCCCGCTATTCCCCAGCCTCCCCACTATGCCAGGCCCTTCACTGGCTTCCTATTGCCCAGAGGCTCCAGTTCAAAACCTTAACCATGACATACAAAGCCATCCACAACCTTTCTCCTCCATACATCTGTGACATGGTCTCCCGCTACCTACCTACACGCAACCTTCGATCCTCTCAAGATCTCCTTCTCGACTCCCCCCTCATCTCTTCTTCCCAGAACCGCATACAAGACTTCTCCCGGGCTTCCCCCATACTCTGGAACTCCCTGCCGCAAAACATCAGACTTTCACCAACAACGGAGACCTTCAAGAAAAACCTGAAGACCCACCTGTTCCGACAAGCCTACAACCTGCAATGATCCTCAGTGTACTGAACCATCGCACGACCAGCTCTACCCTCTCCTAGTGTATTCTCACCCATCCCTGTAGACTGTGAGCCCTCGCAGGCAGGGTCCTCTTTCCTTCTGTACTTATGCGTCCCTTGTCTAGCACATGTTTATTGTATCTGTCTATATTTTTCCCTTTTCATATGTAAAGCGCCATGGAATAAATGGCGCTATATAAATGTATAATAATAATAATAATAATTTTATTTTAAGGTACCTATGGGACCATCTAAGGGGTTTCAGGTCTAGAAAACCTATATTTAATACCGTCTTGGGCTTTCAGGATTAATTGAAGGGAATCCCTTGTCCAGATACTCATTGATCAGCCAAAATGGTGTGTGGAGGATCTGGCACGTGTGTACATTACTCAGTCAACCAAATTATTTCAATGATATCTGTGTAATACTTCATTTCCCCTGCGGAGGTGCTGTAGCGAAACTCAACGCTTACTGCTGAGCTCTTACTTGATTACTTGTGGTTCCAGTAAAATGAAGATCTGCAATCTTCATGCCCTGTATCAATGCGACAAAGTTTGGGTCTCCTCAGCACTATCTTCCAGGTAATAATATTTACCTACATCACAGCAACAATCCGTGTCTGATGAAGGTCCATATTCTGGGACCAAAATGTCTTTATTTCTATTCAACTGGCAAAATAAAAATCTAATCTGTAGATTTCGGAGTGCCAAGTATCTTAGTATCTTTATATTTTTGATTCTACTGAGTGGAACCCTTCTTTTCTTCAGCACTCGATTCCCTCTACAGGAATGCCGTGCATCTATTACTATAAAGTCTGCAGGCAGTCCAAACGTGGTTAAAAAGGGCACAAATTAAATAATGAATAAGGCTCAGATTTTAAAAAAATCACAATTAGAAAGACGTTTATTTGAGAATAAAGCCACAAAGACGAGGATGCCCCTATTCAGATTGTCCACATTACCTATACATATAGTAATGTCTTGAACTGCGGTGGTCAACTCTTTACATTCTAGAGTGCTGAAATGTGGCCCTTTGATCTTCCAACTGCAAGAAAAATTCATCCAAAGCTCAGTCAAGTTGTAGGCTTCAATATAGAAGGTGAGAAAAAGAGAAAAGAGAGATAGAAATGGTTCCTCTGTGAGAGGTGGACGTGGGGGCTCTTGCCCAAACTACTAAGTAAAATGTGACAACCCCATAAAACAAAAAATATGCTCAGAGGAGCTGTCACTTCTAGTGTTGAGCGATACGATACCGCAAGTATCGGGTATCGGCCGATATTAGCTCTATCGGACTTTCGATACTTAGTTCCGATATTTTCGTCTTATCGGATACCGGAATCGGATTTGTCACTGTCACTGTCAGTGTCCGTCGGTCGGGTCTGTCAGGAGTCAGCGGCACTTACCTGGCAGAAGATCTCCGGCGGTCACGGGCTGGACTGCTTGATGGCCGCCATCATCTTTCCCCGGCGGTCACATGCAGTTTCTCGCGATAATTGCAGTGACTGCTGGGTAATCCCGGCCGTAAAGCAGTCAGTCCGATGACGTCACCGCCGGGGAAGCAGGTAATCAGCTGTGCTGCGTCGAGATGACAGGCTCTGCCTGTCATTGCGATGTAGCAGAGCTGGATCGTCGTGGGACCCTCGTTACTATGGACTGCGTCGGACAGGTGGTATACTGTTGGTTTGTTTTTTTCCTTTTTTTACAGGAGATCGATGGCGTCGCAGGAATGAGAGTACAATAAAAGAAATGAAAACTGTGTTGTCTCTTTTATTTCATTAAAATACTTTTTTCTTGCTTTGTCTTTTTTTTTATACATTTAAAAACTTTGGGATTAATAATGGATCGGTCTCTTATTGACACCTCTCCATTAGTAACCGGGCTTATTCTCACCGTGCAATCAACGGTGACATTAACCCCTTATTACCCCACTTGCCACCACTACAGGGCACTGGGAAGAGCCGGGTAAAGTGCCACAATTGGCACATCTTTTGATGCGCCAAATGTGGGGCTGCTGTAGCCTGGTATTATCAGGCTGTTGAGGGCCAAAATCCATGGGCCTTGACAGTCTTTTAATACCAGGCCGCAGCAGTCTGCATTTTACTTGGCTGGTTAACAAAAATAGGGGGACCCCTACGCCGTTTTTTTTTCGAGGGGATCCCCTATTTTTGTTAACCAGCCAAGCTAAGCAGACTGCTGTGGCCTGGTATTATCAGGCTGGCAAGCAGGGTCGGACTGAGGCACCGGGACACCGGAGAAACCTACGGTGGGCCCCAGCTCCTGCGTGGTGGGCCCTGATTTGAAAGGATAGGTCGCGGGGCAGAGGGGGCGGTGGCCCCGGGGCCCGCGCTCTGAGGGGGCCCACCGGAGCTACGATACAGTTACATTCTGCGGCAGAGCAGGGAGAATTGCTCTCCCTGCTCTGCCGCCCGGAAGCTATGGGGCCTGAACAGGCGTTGGGGGGGCCCGTTGCCAGCAGTGGGCCCCCCACCCGTCATCGGAGGGTCAGCTGTATCGGCATCCAGCCGATAAAGCTGAATGCATGGAGAGAGAAGGAGCGAGCGCTCCTTCTCTCCCATAATCCCCCTCTCAGCGTATTACAGCTGGCGCAATAACATCACCTGCCGGCGCCCGCTGTCAGACGCTGAGAGGGAGAACAGTGAGCAGCACAGGAGCCGGGAGGTGAGTTTTTTTTTTATTTTTTTTTTAATGGGGGTGCAGTCGAGTCCTGGCTGGAGAAGTCGTCATGTCGGTGTGGGCCAGATGGAAAAGACATGAAAAGTGAACAATTCCATTAGAAAGAACATCAGCGGTAAGTCATTATCTGTACCTGTGCTGTAATCTATATGTTCTGTAGGACTGGTATTATTTAACACAGACCATATGGCGGTAATATCAATATTGGTCTTTTTATATATAGATTATTTTGGCCAACAGCGCGGTCATTTGCTGAAGTTCTCTGATGATGGGCCCACTCAGAAGTTTTGCCCCCACTAAACCAAAACCCTAGGTACGCCTATGGCTCTCTCTCTAGTCTTTCTTTCTCGCTCTCTGTTCTTTCCTTCTCGCTCTCTGTTCTTTTTTCTCTCTGTTCTTTCTTTCTCTCTTTTCTTTCTTTCCTCTTTCTTTCTCTGTTTGTTCTTTCTCTCTCGCTGCTCTTTCTTTCTTTTCCTCAGTACCAGCCACTGTGCCCTCATTACCAGTCAGTGTGATCAGCAGTGCTAAATGGTTACGCTTGGGGCGAGGATATGGTTGTGATTAGCTGTGAAATGGGTGTTGTCGGGGCGTGGCCTAAAATTTTCAGCGGCGCGCAACACGCGCCACAGCCTTTAATCCTCTTTCCTGTCTTCCAAATTTGGGAGGTATGCTGTATGACCTCCCTACAACTTCTGGCCATGCTCCTGATGAGCGCGACGGATGGTCTCGTGAGGGATCTCCTCCCACACCTGGACTAAAGCATCCACCAACTCCTGGACAGTCTGTGGTGCAACGTGGCATGGCCTAAAATTTTCTGCAGCATGCACAGCGTGCCACAGCCTTTGTCCCTCTTTCCCTTATTCAAAGGTTGGGAAGTATGATGTTGGGCCGCAAGAATATATTTTCTCTGGTGGGCCCAAGGTACTCCAGTCCGACGCTGCTGGCAAGGTCCATGTATGTTGGCTCCTTAACAGCCTTAAATACCATGCCTCAGCAGCAGGGGCGTACATATAAATCATGGGGCCCCATAGCAAAAGTCTGAATGTTCCCCACCCCCCCAAAAAAAAAACCCAGAGGCATTTGTAAATGTAAAGTGCCAGCACAGTGAGGGAAGTTGAGTCGCACAGAGACAGGGGTTTTGGGGGTACTCGGCACCGATCACGTCGACTTCTATGGGGGATGTCACGAGTAGCACAGCTCGGTCCGTGACCTGGGCGATCACTGGAATGTGGGATATTTCCAGGGGATGATAGAATGTTCGTGTAGTTTGTCGTGACGCCACCTGTAGTACCTGGTCAGGGTGTCCAGCGCTGCTGTGCAGGTCCTCTGGAAGGGATGGTGTAGTGCAGGTAGGTGAAAAGTCTTCTACAGGTAACACGCTATCCTTCCAGGGCAGATAGATGTGAGATAGAGCAATGGTGCAGAGTGATGTAGCAGAGTGGACTATGCGACGTAGTAAGAAAGCAGGAAACACTTCAAGTTAAACGTTGCATAATAAAATTTTTAATAATAACATTACAAAAGTGCAAATGGCTTATATTATGTGACATGTTTTGTTACTGTTCATACCCTTGATATGTGTTATACATGTGTGTTAATAAATACATATTCAACAAAAGTGCAAATAGCATTAGTGCCGAAGTTCGTGGAGACTTCTTAGGACTACCCCCACCGGGGTAACTTCACAGTGTCCTTTACTTGTGCTTGTGGAGGACCCGCTCCAAACCTCCAACTGTGGTCTTGGGTGGGCTGCAAGACTTTCCTTGAGCAGACCTCACTTTCGGCCACACCAAACGGGTTTTTAGTTTCTGAGGTAGTTGAAAATAGTGCACAGTAAAGTTTTTTGTAAAACCAAGATGGAGCACCGAAGTGCCAACTATTTACAGAAAAGTTTGTGAGCCAGTACAGTTCATGGCTTCAAAGTTCAACATTTTCATTACAGTGAAACACCATTACCCAACCTGGGTATATTAAGGCAACAATAAACTTCTTTTTATGAACATTCACCCGTCCGGGTACATCAATAATTTAACTATTTACATACAGAGACTCTGTCCGGGTTATTTAGACTTCTTTGGCTGGCCTCTTCCAGGTACCACCTGGTACTCTTCTGGAGCTTGCCAAACATCCGTGACAGGAGGGTCCACCCAGACCTGATGACGTCGTGTGGCCTGTACAGTGACGTCGTGACCCGCTATCTGGGTCTGTGTGGCCACCTCTTTCATCTCCCTCCGGGTCTGGACCCCTATGTCCCGGACTGAACGAACCCCAGGGGGCCTAACAGGCGCCGGGTACGGGCCAGCTATCATTATCATGTCCATAGCTGGGGCTGCTGAGGAGATCACTGAGGGAGGCTGGGGAGATTTACGGCGTGGGGTGGGCACTTGTGCAGAGGCCTGGTTGGGGGAGGCTGAAGGCTCGTAGGGTCTGTCAGTTTCCTGACACTCTGGGGAGTAGGGGTCGCACCTGGTAACATTTAGGGCGTACCATCCATTGTAACCCCAGTGTCGGGTGTAAGTCACCAAGTCTCCTGGCAACAGGTCCCTCCCCGGGTGTCCTTCTGGGAGGTGAGCCTCCACGTCCCGCCGGGTTACAAAAACTTCTAAATAAAGTCCAGGCTCCTGGATGAAGCCCCAACCACCTTTTAACTTAAAGTTCCGTACTGCACCCTTACGCCGCGGCTCCCTCAGCGTACTTTTATCCTTTCTCATACGTGCCTTCTCTGCCAGGTCCTTGTCCAGGTGACGTTGCCGAAGCTTTTGGGATTCTCGCTGCTCCCTTTGTCGCTCTGCTTCCCGCTCCCGACGTCTCCACTCTTCCTCCTGACGCCGGTTGTAATTCTCCTCCACCAGCATCTCCATGTCTCCACCATCAAACGCCAGCTTACGATGTCCGGTTTGCGGCAGCTCTCCTGGCGCCCGCCAGTCCTGGCGGCGCTCACCTGTGGCGGAAGCAGCCGGCTCTGGAACAGATGACGGTCGGGGCTCCGGTACAGGCAGGTAGAGCTCTGGTGCCTGCGCGGCCTCCTCCATGAGGACGGGTGTCGCTTCTTCTGCCTCAGCGACGGGGGCAGACAGCGGGATCTGGGGTGCTGGTGCGGTGTTTTCTGCAGGAACGGGTGCCTCCACTGTGATACTGGCAACCGGTTCAGATTGCAAGGGCTGGGATGCCCGCACGGCCTCCTGTACTGGAACGGGTGCCTCCACTGAGATACTGGCAACCGGTTCAGATTGCAAGGGCTGGGATGCCCGCACGGCCTCCTGTACTGGAACGGGTGCCTCCACTGAAATACTGGCAACCGGTTCAGATTGCAAGGGCTGGGATGCCCGCACGGCCTCCTGTACTGGAACGGGTGCCTCCACTGAGATACTGGCAACCGGTTCAGATTTCAAGGGCTGGGATGCCCGCACGGCCTCCTCTACTGGAACGGGTGCCTCACCTTCCGGTACAGACACTTCAGGGGGTAAGAGGGATTGGCACCGCTCCAATTGTAGTTTTAGGGCCCGCCAGCTCGCTTCCATCCTGGCGACCTCCTACCGGTGCCGGGCCAGGTCTCTCAGGGTATCCTCCGCTTCTTCCAGCGTAGGAGGGTTTCCAGGCCGGGTGCCAAACGGTGGCTCCGTGGCGATCGGGTCGCTTCCGTGGGGGGAGAGCTCTGACTCCTCCATCCCTTCCCACTTCTGCTCACGTCCATTCGCCATCTCAGCAAAGTCACATGTGTCATTAGCATCAGGAGAGGCGACATCTTTTGTAGGGAGGCGGGACCTTCGCGTTCGTTTCCGCCCACTGAGGAGGATGAGGAGGCGGAACTCCAGAGCTGTGGGGCACGATCTTACATTGCAGTAACATTTAGAGTGTGCGGACATCGTTTTCGCGCCACGGAGTGAGTGTACGCCCACGAGAGCACGCCCTTATTCTTCACCTGTGCCTCGTGGCGCAGATATGACGGAAAAATGGCAAATACAGTCTATGATGATTTTTGCAATTCTCAAGCAAAAAAAACAGTTCAATTAAGGCACACAGGACTCGCTTATAGCGAGCTTCCGAATCCTGTTCGCTGGGTGCGATGCAACATCTCTGTGGTGACTGGACCCTCGGGTGCTTCTGTCTTTTCACAAATGCCGGCTTTACCCGGCAATTGAATCAGAGGCTATTTTACTATGTAAAAGTGAATAAACTATAAATATATGTATATATATATATGTCACAATGACATGTATATATATATATATATATGTATTCTAAGTGTGTATATTTTGTGTTTACAAGGAAAGAAAGTGTTTTTTTAGTTGCGATATTTTGTTCCCATAGACTTACATGGGACTTCCGGTATCGGAATCGGATATCGCCGATATTTAGTGATATCGGCGATACCATTCCGATCCGATATTTTTAGATATCGAGCAGTATCGCTCAACACTAGTCACTTCTCTTCCTCCGCTCATCTTATGTTACCCAATAGAGGGCGACAAGATGAACTCACATTCTAAAAGGATGTAAAATTTTTGTCCATTTCTTCCAATGAAGCATGATGGGCTTGATTTTTCAAACCCATTTTCCACTAAATGTTTCCCACTTCATCATTTATAACGGGAATTCCAGAATTATTTACAGATGTAAATGCTTCATCTACAGTGGAGACTTAACAATATTTTGTCATATTTTTTTAAAATTTTTGATTTAGTGGTCTTCGGCTCGGTTTTGAACCAATAGCGACTTGACGAATGAACGATCTATAGGCAGATCGATCTTGGGCAAGCCTAGATAGGTCCACCAGGTTTTCTCTGCCATTATCTTGATAGTATGCTGATCCTCCTCTTTGTCTTGTTCCTTCTATTCTTCTGACCATGATGTCCTTCTCCAGTGATTGCTCTCTTCGTATCATATGTCCAAAGTAGGCAAGTCGTAGCTTGGTCATCCTTGCTTCGAGTGACATGTCTGGCTTGATTTGTTCCAAAATTATTTGTTTGTTCTTCTTGCCACCCACATTCCGAAAGCGTCAATTCTTCTTCTGTCTTGTTTCTTTATTATCCAGGTTTCCCATCTGTATGTAACCTTAGAAAAAGACTAGACTATGTACGAGCCGTGTCTTCATCGCCAGTGAAATGTTCCTTGATTTGAAGACCTTGTCCAGTGACTTCATTGTTGATCTGCCCATAGCTATTCTCCTATTGACTTCCGGTGTAGTCGCTGCATCTTGAGTGATCATTGTTATATTACGGGAGGTCCGCCATAAGCTTGTACAGCCGTCCTGACGACATAAGTTTAAACCCTAGCTGCTACATCAGTAAATTCTATTCCTAAAGTCTCCGTCTACATACAGGCACATTATTTCCTCTCTCCCACCCAGCGCAGTCAGTTTATGATGATGGATTACTAAAGTCGGAGGTATGAGCAATATTAAGTATTATCTTGGGTCTCCTGAGTTTCCGCCTTAATAGGTCGCTACATCCCTCCGCTCATCACTCGGCTGCAGGGATGCACACTGTTTCCCATAAGTAATCACCTCAGTTAGAGAATTAACTTTGGGCTGGCAAATATAATACTATAATAGATGGAAGGGGCACTCCGGGGGCTTGTATAAATCATAATTGTGACATGGAGGCCATCATTAGGTCATGAGATGGCGGCTTTGTAATGATAGCACAGAATGCATCACTCCGTGAATTAGAAAAAGCGGCTTCAATGCATCGGAACAAGCTATTACAATAAGGAGAGGACGAACAGCCCTAATCACCTCTTGCTTACTAATCAGTAATTCAATGTCACCAACTTTGAGGTCAAAGTCTATGCAAAATTTGCTTTTTTTGTAATATTACTACTATTATTATTATTATTTTATAATTTTTGTATTATACCAGTCAGAATGCTTTAATGGGAACATATCAAGTTTCTCATCTATGATCACTATGTTACAGAGCAGGAGGAGCTGAACAGATTAATATGTGATTTATTCAAATTCAAGCAAAGAGCGGCTCCTCTGTACCTATCGGATATACCAGTCCACTGGCGGAAACAGACAGAAGAGGGCCCCTGATATAGAACAATATATGGGCCCTTCGCAGTCTGATAGCTCACCATACTACACAATTCCCCCTGCTTTGAAGGTGGATATGTACCCCCTTACTTCTTGGGCGCCTTACGGCTGTACAGTTTGCACCAACAATATGTCCGGCCCTGCGCCAATCAGTGCCGCCAAGGTCTGTAACTTGGGCATGATGGTTGTGGGTACAAGAGTTACAGCCAAACTTGGGCCCTGGAGCCTTAGGCCTCTTTCGCACTTCAGTCGTGTGACGTCCGCCAAAGTGTGAAAATGGCGGATCCGTCAGAAAATTGCAAAAACGAATGTAAACGGATCAGTTTTCTGACGGATCCGCCAAGAAGTGTTCACCCGGAAATTATGAAATTTTCATTCCGGAAAATGTAAGTTTGCAAGTCCGGACCAAGGAGAGAGAGAGAGAGACCCCGGACAGTTTTGGCAGCAATTTCAATGGTTTTCTATGGAAGCGACAGATCCGCTGGCGGATTCCGTCAAAGACGGATGCCAGCGGATCCGCCACCCATAGGCGGCCATTATACAAAATGGCGGATGCGGCGGATCCGCCATAGTCCGCCATTTTGGCGGACCAAAAAAACTTTGCATTGGACGTTTTTCTGAAACGACGGACGCCAATTTTTTGGCGGATCCATCAAAAAACGGACCTAACGGACGACCATCCGTCAAAATCCGTCACTAATGCAAGTCAATGGGAAAAATGGCGGATCCGTTTTTTTCACATTTTGACGGATTTTGACTGACGTAGCACGACTGAAGTGTGAAAGAGGCCTTAGGGATCTAAAAGGTACCATCGGCCCATATGAGAAGATTGATACTGTTAGGCTACGTTCACACGTTCAGTATTTGGTCAGTATTTCACATCAGTATTTGTAATTCAAACTAGGAGTGGGTGATAAATCCAGAAGTGGTGACGTGTTTCTATTCTACTTTTCCTCTGATTGTTCCACTCTCGGTTTTGTCTTACAAATACTGAACATGTGAACATGGCCTTGAGGACCTGTGATAGTTGGAGATCCTGCTTATTTCTCAAGAACTATTAGGGCTTGTTCACACTTTACGCTTTTGGTGCGCCCATTTTCGTTGGGAAAAATTAGCGTTTTACTAGTATCAACAAAAACAACAAGATTTCTAAAAACTCAGACACAGTGTGGGTTTTTTTGGAAATTTTTCCAGCTGCTGTGCATTTTTGTTTTTGTTTTTATCTGCAGAATTCAATTATTTCAGTGTTTTTTTAGCGTTTTTCATCCATTCAAATAAATGCAATTAAAAAGACAACAAAAATGCTGCAAAAACTCATTTTAGCTGCCAAGATACTGGTTCTTGCTGCACAAAAATCTGCTACAAATACTCAACGTGTACATAGAGCCTTAGGTAATTCTGGTATTTTTGCAGATTTGCATCGTGTCCAATGTGCGACACGCGGACTCCTCTTATGTGTAATTACAGATTTATGTGTTATAACCCATAAAAACATCTGTACGTTTCCCACCAGGGAAATGCACCCTCCGTACGGTATGTAATTGCTCAGACGACTTCCCTGACACGTGAGGCATTAGCTCCCGGTAGCTTCAGGGTTTGTGCTGCTCATAGAAATAAGACCAGCGTGAATGAAAGCCATTTAGCATGAGCCCACCCTTACTGAATCCTCACATTATATAAGAACAATATTTTTTCTGTAAATGCCAGATCGCAAGAAAGGGCCGGTGATTTATGTACTTCTCCATTTTCAGATGGGTAGCAATAGACGTTGAAGTTCTCTGAGGACAATGTTCTAGATAGATCAATTTTCTGATATACAAGAGCAGGTATCTTGGAAATGACTCACCCATCAGTCAGTACCTAGCACCATTGCCGGGGCTGATTCTGCAGAGACGTAGTCAGACAAAGAAAACTATAACATATGGTGCTACTGGATGTGAGTGTGGACAGAAAATTTATACAAATCTGGATAGACTTGAGCCCCTTAACCTAGAGGCACCCTAGGCAGCTGCCTCTCTGGTCTGCCCATCTACCTAGCCCCACCCAAAGCCATCCTTGGAAAATGCCACTACAAGAATTCCTATCATCATTTCAGGTCAACTCTAAAGCGGCTCGCACATCTCAAATAATGACACTCTATACACATGAACGCTCAGCTTGGCTGACCCTTCATGAATTTTCAATAGGGAGCCTGCAGTAGGCAACCACCCACCAGCTATGTTTTGGAGGAGGGCTATTTTGGAAGAAAATACAAGGATCAAATGCTGAAATTCCATATGTTCTATCCTTTCTCCCTTGATTGTCCATCTGGGAAGAGTTGGGAGGTCTCCATGCACATTAGGTGGAGTGTGGGTCCCACTGGAGATGAGCTCTGGCCTTTTAACCATTTAAATATCGCTATCGATCTCTGACAGTGGCATTTAAACAGGACATGCAATGCTGCTTGTGCTTTTCAGCTCCCATCGGCTCCCTATGATGTGGGCAAAGGGCACTGATGGGTTATAATCAGAGGCGTACCTAGGGGTTCAGCCCAGGGGGGTGGCTAAACATCTGAGTGAGCCCCTAATGGGTAATCCTGATTACAAATACAGTGGTGCACCCTAACTGTAGGTAGAGAGGAATCTCAGCAGATGATAATACTGTTACTCAAAATAATTTAGTATACAAAGACCAACACTGATATTACTGTCATATGGTGACCATATAGTGGTAGAATATATACAGTAAGAGATAACAGTACAGTTATATATAGTAATTAACAGCTGATGTTCTTTCTGGTGGAGTCGCTCATTTTCCCATCTTTTCCATCTGGCCCAGACCGACATTATGTCTTCTCCAGCCTGGACTCGACTGCAGAGATCACAATAAAGACACATTTGACTTCCAACATTTCATGCCCCATCCCCATCTATTCCCATCCTGCACAAACTACTCGTCCTGCTGATACCCCAATACTGAGCCACTGCTGCCATGTGTGTGTCTATTACTGCACCTGCTATTTAGCACAATTACAGTGCTCCTTTTACTGCCCAACATGATAATGCCCACCACTGTGCCCCCACATGATAATGCCCACCACGGTGTCCCCACATGATAATGACCACCACTGTGTGCCCACATGCTAATGCCCACCACTGTGCCCCCACATGATAATGCCCACCACTGTGCCCTCACATGATAATGCCCACCACTATGCCCCTTACAAAGTAAAATACCTCCTTTGTGCTCTCTAGATGGTAAAATTGCCCCCTTCAAAATATTGATGCCCTGTGCAAGTGCCCTAGAACAGAGTGTCCATATTTTGCCCCTTGAACTTAATAATGCCCCATGCGCACCTTTGATCCTTTGATGGTCACAGTACCCTGTATGCCCCGTAGCAATAATGCCCACTTAACATTTAATAATGTCCCCTGAGTCCCCCCATGTACAACTCCCTATACACAGTATGATGGACCCACAGCTCCTCTATAACAGTATGATGGACCCACAGCTTCTCTATACTCAGTATGATGGAACCACATCTCCCCTGCACACAGTATGATGAGCCTACAGCTCTCCTACACACAGTATGATGAACCCACAGCTCCCCTATACACAGTATAATGAGCCTACAGCTCTGATGCACACAGTATAATGAGCCCACAGCTCTCCTACACACAGTATGATGAGCCCACAGCTCCCCTATACACAGTATGATGGGCCTATAGCTCCCCTATACACAGTATAATGAGCCCACAGCTCCGCTATACACAGTATGATGAGCCCACAGCTTCCTGTTATGTTTTGGTAGCTGAGGAGAGTAAGCAAAAACGGCAATACACTAGAGAGGCTGGAACCTATAGGATTGCAGTAACCTGAACTAACCACACAACTAGAGGTAGCCGTGGAGCGTTCCTACGTTGATCCTAGATGCCTCGTTACAGCCTGAGAGATAACTACACCTAAAGGCAGAAAGATGAAAGCTATCTGCCCTGGAGCAGATCCCCAAAGAAAATAGGAAGCGCCCAAACATGTAATGGCGGTTAGACAAGAAGAAACACGGACACAGACAGAAAATAGAATGAGCAAACGCTGGGGCCCAATCTGTCTAGACAGAAAAGTACAGAAAGGATACTCACTGCAATCCAAAAAAACCCCAACACTCTACTGATTGCAAAAACACCTGAGATCACACGACCTCTACCACCTAAATCAGTTCTCTGGTGTAACAAAACTAAGCCGCAGCCACTGAAAAAACAGTTAAAAGCAAATGAACAAACAACAGTGGCTCCAGATAAACTGAGAGGAGCACAAGCCCCCCTGAGGGGACCTGGCTGACCTCCACAGAAGTGCAGGGAACAATGCAAAAAGCAAGCACAAAAATAAAAGCAGAAAATATCTTATCTGATAGCAGAAGATGCAGGCAAGACTCAGCAAGCTTCCAAATGAACCAGGAACCACAATTGAGACAAGAACAATTGATCACCGGCAACCATCATGGGAGGGAAACTCCCTTATATCAGACCAGTCTGTGATCCCAGATTGCCACTCCTCGCTGAAAGGTTCAGTACTGTCAGCAACCACCAGAGGGAGCCTCCGCTCAGAAACCATTTTCAGCACATTCATAACAGCTTCCCTATACACAGTATGATGGGTCTACAGGTCCCCTATACACAGTATGATGGGCCCAAAGCTCCCCTATACATAGTATGATGAGCCTACAGCTCTCCTATACACAGTATGATGATCCCACAGCTCCCCTATACACAGTATGCTGCGCCCATGGCTTCTCTTTCCATAGTACGATGGGTACACAGCTCCACTATACACATTATAATAGACCAACAGCTCCCCTATGCACAATATAATGGGCCCACAGATCGTCTATACACAGTATGATGCTCCCCTATGCACAGTATGATGTTCCCATTGCTCCATCAAAACAAAGTATAATGGTACCCACAGTAGCCCCCACACTGTATAATGGCACCACATTAGCTCCCACTCTGTATAAAGCCACACATTATCTCCCACACTGTATAATGGCCCCACATTTGCTCCCATGCTGTATAATTGCTCCATATTGGCTACCACACTGTATAATTGCCCCACATTAGCTCCCACACTGTATAATGGCCCCATATTGACTCCCACACTGTATAATTGCCCCATATTAGATCCCACGTTCTACTATTGCCCCACATTATTTCCCACGCTTTATAATGACCTCACATTAGCTCCCATGCTGTATAATGTCCCCACAACTCTCACATTGTAAACGGCCCCAACATTAGATCCCCCACTGCACGCTTAAACTACTAAAGCTAGTCGAACAATCCTTAAACAGATAGTTAAATTATAGACTTTTATGTATGCGCTGGATGCAGCCTAAATGTCTGATATACCCTTAACAGATGATGCACACCCCATCACTTCTCCAATTTTTGGACTTCTATTCATAATGGATCCTCTAATCTCCGAACAGGTTAAGAAGAGCAATAGTGACAAATGACATCAGGAAGAAAAACACTTATGAAGTTGACAAAATAGAAGAAATATGGAATCAGGGGATAAGATCCAGAAAGTGTGTTTGGCTAACCCTTTCACTGCCTGATGGTTGATGGAGCCTTTACCCATCTGAATGTCAAGCTTTGCTGAAACATGAATCCTCCCGGACTGCTACCAAAGGTAGAGGAGCGTAGATAAGACGTGGAATCATCAAATAGGATTCCTGCCCTATGTCAGCAAAGGAAGAATTCATTTAGCAAGCACAACCTTCAGAGGTAGCTCTATTGTAAAGCATTGTAATGGCTTAGTGTGAACTTGAAAATACATTGACTGGATATAATTTGATTGAAGAGATTATAAATGCGGATTAGCCGATTGTACAGTATAATTTATCTTCTTGAAGTGTGACTTGATACAATGTCTATTAAAGTGTCATCTGTTAAAGCTAAAGATCCGCAGACAAATGTTAACCTTATCGGAGTTAACAATTTAGATCATTTTACACAATTGTATTAAAAAATCAAGTTCAGAATGTTCCGAAGAATTTTGTGTCTGGTCATGTGACTCACGGGAAATGTGCTGACTAGGGGGTTCCTTGAAGGTGGGATATGTTTTATAAAGACTTATGGCTATAAAGTGACAGAAAATAGATTCTCTGTATCACAAGGGAGTTCAGGTTCGGTACACGTGCTGTTGATACAGCCAGTATAGCAAAAGTCACATTTCTGTTTGCTTGAAACGATTTGCGGGGAAGTCAAAAGATTAAAAAATATACTACTTTTGTTTGATTTTCACCTTGACCCTATTCCTAGAGGTGAAGACGCTGTATCCAGCCAGAGTTGGATTAAAGAGGTGGCCTAATATTTTTACAGCTCTTTCCATTCAAAGCTATTAAAAAATAAAAAGGTCCGGCTCATTTTTTTGGTTTTGCTGTAATTTTTTGTACTTTGTACAAACAAGGGTGTGATCCCCCTTCCTAAGCTAAGTATTCAATCTGTATAGCTTCCCATGGATGGGTGTTTGAGTCATGACCCTGTCCTGCTCTGCCCTTATTCACATTGAAGTCGTTTGACACATAGAAAAGTTTCATTGACAGTTTAGGACCGTCCCAATGGGTACACATTGTCATGGTGGGATTTTTTTTTTTTTTTATCAAAATAGTGTTAAGTAAGTACCCTATGTTATTCATATGCACTATTACTATTTATTTATTTACTTATTTATTTGCTGTATGGTATATGCTCATTTTGTTTTTTAAGTTTTTTTCTTGGGTTTTGTCCGTGAAATGGCTACAGCGTGAACTTGCTCTTACACTTTGCACGTATACCAGCTTATAGTCCGGCTAATTTCTTTGATTTTGCATTGAAGTCTATAGTAGCACCTCTAGCAGATTCACAGCCAGTTCTCCATTCATTAACCCTTTTAGACATTTTGGTCTAAAAAATTGCCTCTTCAGAGAGGAAGATGACTTGAACTCTAGCACCACCTATTGGAAGTAGCAATCCTAAAAGTCAATCTCGACCCTTTAATGACTCTTGCCTCATGACTTAGGATGAAAGCCAAACCAGGATCTCAATTTGCAGACACGCTGTTTCGGGGTACTGCCCCTCGTCAGTGCAAAGTGTGAGATCCAGTTTGGCTGTGTGAGAGGCGTCTGACCGGGATCCAAGGGGTAACGTTTATCCTTGTGGAGAGTGACATGCCAAACCTGGCAGGGCCAGCTACTGATTTTCATGGGCCCCGGGTGAAAGAGTCTCAGTGGGCTCCTTTAACACATACCACGATTCATGATGCTCAGATACAGCAGAGAAATATAGGTATAGTACAATGCCAAAGATTTCACATCTTACATTACATGAGTGATATCTACTGTATATTCTACAAAAGTTTTCATTTTAGACCAGACAGTATAATCCTCCATACAATATAATGGGCACCACATAGTCCTCCATTGTTCCATACAGAATAATGGGCCCATATAATGTTCAATACAGAATAATGGACCCCATAAAATGCTCCATATGGAATAATGGGCCCCATATAATGTTCCATACAGGATAATGGGTCCCATATAGTGCTCTATACAGAATAATGGGCCCCATATAATGCTCTATACAGAATAATGGGCCCCATATAATGCTCTATACAGAATAATGGACTCCATATAATGATCTATACAGAATAATGGATCCCATATAATGCTGGATATAGATCAATGAGCCTCATATAATGCTCCATACAAAATAATTGACCCCATATAATGCTTTATACAGAATAATGAACCCAATATAATGCTCCATACAGTATAATGGGCCCCATATAATGCTTCATATAGAATAATGGACCCCATATATTGCCCCATACAGAATAATGGACCCCATATAATTCTCCAAACAGACTAACGAACCCCATATAATGCTTCAAACAGAATAATGGGCTCTATATAATGCTCTATACAGTATAACTGACACCATAAAATGCCCCATACAAATAATGGACCCCATATAATGCTCCATACAAATAATGGACCCCATATAATGCTCCATACATAATAATGGACCCCATATAATGTTCCATACAAATAATGGACCCCAAATAATGCTCCATACATAATAATGGACCCCATATAATGTTCCATACAAATAATGGACCCCATATAATGCTCCATACATAATAATGGACCCCATATAATGATCCATACAAATAATGGACCCCATATAATGCTCCATACATAATAATGGACCCCATATAATGTTCCATACAAATAATGGACCCCATATAATGCTCCATACATAATAATGGACCCCATATAATGTTCCATACAAATAATGGACCCCATATAATGCTCTATACAGAATAATGGGCCTCATATAATGCTGTTTACAGAATAATGGACCCTACATAATGCTGCATACAGTATGATAGGCCTTATATAATTCTCTGTTTCGTTTAAAAGTGACACTTTAGGAACGCTTGATGTGTATACTGTGCACTCACTGAGTCAAAAGTGTCCGAAAGACTATAGTGAGCCTACATTGTCTACAGAGTATTGCAACTGGGACTTTGAGTGTCTTGTCTTGCTGGATTTTCCCAAAAAATACAGCACAACCTCCTATCACATGAAATCTAGATGGAAATTGTTCTATATCATCTCAGATGTGGGTCTTAAACGGACAACTTCCCAGTGATGACAAATATTGGCATTCCACTAAGATCGAGACCTGAGTAAGGTCGGTTGCACACAAAAAACTCATATACACAGAAATGTTGCAATGCATCTGGACCTCCGGCCATTTCTATATAACAGCAATAGCACATGCTCCATCTTCTCAATACTTACTTACACTGCAGACAATCATAAAAAAAATTTACGGACTGCGCTACAGTAAACTGGGACCATCTGTATGACCCCTGAAAAACCCATAAAATCAGGGAGGAAGAACTATGATGCTATATCTTACCTGAGGGGCGTACGATTGACTAATCTGCCATAACTATTTCATTACTGATCGCTAATGTTCAACGAGGAATTGTAACTTATTGACCGATTCAAGATTTTACCTTTAGGGCAAACACCTGCAAAAAAAAAAAATGAAGGAAAAATTACTGTACATTAGAAGGGTTCACAGCCCACCTGCCATGAGGATACATTTGGAAATTCCATACATTGGATGTAAATTAAACAATTCTGTAAATTCATCCATTGTATTCTTTTGGTTGTCAAATACTTTAATCTCATTCTATTTTCGCGAAGTTGACAAAGTCTACATTTGCCAAAGCAAAACACTAGGGAGTGGGGACCTTTACTATAAATTTGGGCCAAATATTTTGCTCAATTTTAATTAATGTAAATGCCAAACTCAAATTTAGCAATGTTTTACCCATTTATTACGTCATTTTTAGTACCTATGCCAAAACTTGAAAATTACTAGAAAATGGATTGTAGTTAACTTTTTGGAAGTAGCATAAATTGCATTTCTACTTAAAAGTTGTAAAAAACGTTATATATTTTAGACAGGTCATGTCATAGCTGTCTAAATAAGTCAAGGAGGTATTACATGTGTGTTACAGCCATTTTTAAAATGCATAAAAAGTCGCAATTAGCCCAAAATTCTACATCAATGCGACACTTGACACATCGTTCTCCTGCTCTTTTCGAAAATTGTTGAGTGCATTGATTATCGGGTATAAAAAGTTGAAATTTGCACCAAAAAATGTTTCATTAATTGACAACATTGGTCTTATCTAACGTTAGGGAAGCAGTGTCAGACTGGGGTGCCAAGGGACCACCAGTGACATTGACACTGGGGGGCCCGCTGTTCAGCTAAATATTTCATCATCTCATTCGCAAATTTGCTTTTTCTTCTATATATTAGTTTCTTATTTGAATGAAAAGATGCTTCCCTTGCCTGTACATAGTGAAATAAGTGAATTGTACCAGTTACTGCACATATAGGTGGAGAGGGGGGGCCACCTGGAAATTGACCTGTCTTCCCGTGTGCCAGTGCAAGCTTGTTGGGAAGTGTATGCAGGGTCAGCGTTAGCGGCAGGAAGACCAGGCAGCTGCCTGGGGCCCACGCTCCCCCAGGGTGTTTTATATACTATTGGGGCTGGGGGAGGCTGTGTTATATATACTTTGGGGGCTGGGGGAGGCTGTGTTATATATACTATTGGGGGCTGGAGGAGGCTATGTTATATATAATATTGGGGGCTGGGGGTGGCTGTGTTATATATATTATTGGGGGCTGGGGGAGGCTGTGTTATATATATTATTGGGGATGGGGACGCTGTGTTATGTATACTATTGGGGGAGGCTGTGTAATATAGTATTGGGGAGGCTGTGTTATATATGCTATTGGGGAGGCTGTGTTATATACTATTGGGGGAGGCTGTGTTATATATACTATTGGGGGGCTGTGTTATATATACTATTGGGGAGGCTGTGTTATATACTATGGGGGGTACACTATATTCTATGGGGAAGCGGTGTTATATACTATGGTGGTACATTATATTCTATGGGGGAAGCTGTGTTATATACTATGGAGTACATTATATTCTATGGGGCTGTATTATATTCTATGGGTGGGCTGTATTATATTCTATGTGGGCTATATTATATTCTGTTGGGGGCTGTATTATATTTATTATATTCTATGAGGGGTGATTGCATCATACTCTATGAGGGGGCTACATTATACTATATGAGGGGGCTGCATTATATTCTATGGAGGGGCTACATTATACTATATAAGGGGGCTGCATTATATTCTGTGGGGGCTGCATTATACTCTATGAGGGGCTATCATATATTCTATGGAGGGGCTGCATTATACTATATGAGGGGGCTGCATTATATTCTATGGGGGGTTACATTATATTGTATGGTGGGACTGCATTATACTCATTGTTCTCAGCAGCACATCTCCCGGTGTAAATTGTAGATGTGCTGCTGATAACATGATACTGTATGGGGACAGATTGATCTAATAGTGATTGTTCTGTTCCCATCATTCTTTCTCAGTTGGTGTAAAGAGGCCGGGAAACAAGTGTCGAACAAGTTCAGTATTGTCGCTCACACTCGTTTAGCGACCTGAACTCAGCGCACGTGAATACAACCGAAATGCTCCTGTGTGCAGTATGTTAGCATTTGGGGCCCCATTTTAAACTTTTGCCTAAGGCCCCAGTTTGCCTAAAACTGACCCTGAGTGTATGATCATACGCCAAAAAGTTGGCGAAATTTGCACCAAATGTATCATTAATGTGAATCATTTGACAATTAAAGATTTTGTTTTTTCATAAATGTTGGACTCAGTAAATTCGATTTTTGTTCCCGCACCCCCCCAAAAAAAACTCCTTTTTGTAGTTATTGACCCACAATAATATCAGTGTTTAGTGATATTTTTGTTGATCATGGACCATGGAACAAAAGAGTCAGACCCCGGTGATGAAAATATGTAGCTGGCCTGACCTTTCTCATTGAACAAACAGTTTCATTTGTAGTGCCTGGTGTCCGTACGAGAGCAATCAGCCCAATGCCAAGGTTCACCAGAAAGTGTAACAGTCTCTCACCCTATCTATTTAGAAAGAGAAGGAGTGGAGTGAAGGCACCGCTGCGTTCCATGCTTTATCCTCTGACAGTATCCATCTTTCCAAATTGATTTTTGATATCCATAGTGACCTGGAAGAGAGAGACAGCGATAACTCTGAGAAAGTGGAAAACAATGTAATTCTCACAAATATGAATTACTTGCTGGCAGGTTAAATCTACTGTGCAATGAATTATGTGACCCTGGAGCTTCTATAATTCTTTCGTATTTTATAGACTTGTGAATGGACCTGGGAGCTCTGACAAGCACTTAACAGCCAAAATCAGTCCTTAAACAACTCTCTCGGACATTTGATTTAGCCGCCCCGAGCAGTCACTTTCCCTCCTGACATTTATTTATTTCAACTGTGTTTTTTTTTTGTTGCTGATTTAATTGTAATATTTTTCTTCTTTTTTTTTGGAACTTTATTTTTTTTTTCATTTTTGTTTTTCTTCTTTTTTTTTCATTTTTGTTTTCAGCGACAATGACTCATTTCATTTTTTTTTTTGGAAATTGTTACTATCAATTCTATCATTTTAAATCCACCCACCCCCAAAAAAATAAATGTTTTCCATTTCATGCTTCTTTTGTAAACCTATTTTCTTCGGGAATCTTATTGAATCAGTTTGTGATTTTTTTCATTTTTTTCTATTCCAACTGAGATAAATTGAAGTGACCACCGGGATTTCTTTAAAGTCGTCTGCTTTACTCTCCAGTAGGTCATTTACTTTTATGATAAGTAACGTACTAGTTGTTTGGGAATTCGTTTTTTGTTTTTTTTCAGATATATTGTGAAGAACAAACGATATATCAAAAATATATTTCCTAAAAGGACGGTCCGTGAGAAGAAAGAAAAAGTATCGCGCTTTCATTTAAAATTCTGAAAGTTTTAAGATTCTGCCTAACGTGAAAAGTAAATATCATTATTATTATTATTTATTGTTATAGCTCCATTTATTCCATGGCGCTTCCAAGACGCCATCTTGTAAGCACAGCTTCTGATTGTCCGGAAGTCAAAAGCTACAGTAAGTCACAAGCTGTCAATGCAAGTCAGAACGAGGCTTTCCTAGACTTATATTGAAAAGTGACCCCCCGCACTGCTCCACGAAACCCAATGGCAGAATTTAAAGGCTTTCTATACATTCGCTTAGAATTTTTTTTTTTGCATTCATTTGCTTCCTAAATGCAAATTTAAAGGGTGGTCCGAAAGGTGTCTATCTATCTAATGTAATAATCCAATCCCTTTTCTAATACACTTTAATTTAAAAGTCCCTACCGTTCCTTCTCTACACTAAGTCCCCTTTCGCACATCAGTTTTTTGCCATCAGTCACAATCCGTTGGCTCGACGGTTCAACGGATCCATCGCAGATTGTGAAAAACTGATGCGACGGATCTGTCGCAACAGTTTTTTCATCTGGTTCTTCCGTTTTTCGACGGATCCTTTTTTCATACAGTTTAGAATAGATAGAATCCATGTATACACATAGTATAGATGTATATATTTATATATATGTATGCCATTGACACACACACACATATATATATATAGAGAGAGAGATAGAAAGCAGAATAGGTGAAAATGCGATTGTCGGCATCTGTAAAATCATTACAGAACCCGACAGGATATGAGACATGGTTTACATACAGTAAACCATTGCATATCCTTTATTTTTTTTATATGTCCCTGCAGGGTCAGACTGGGGTGTCTGTGGCAAACCAGGGGCTCACCCTACAGCTTTACGCAAATATCTGTCAGTCTTTATCCCCATTATAGTGGAGCATCGGCTGTAAAACACAGGCAGCTCCTGCACATCTACTGTGCGCACCCATAACTGGGCTGTATAATTACAGTAGTTTACATTAATGGGGTTCTTTGGTTAAAACAAGTTATCACCGATCCATGTGCTCTACAGGACAGGTGATCGCTTAGGTCCGACCAATAGAAACTGCACCGATCGGAAGAATAAGTCCAGAGCCTCTCATCTAGCCAAATCAGATCTCTCCTACTTTGCACTGACGAGGACCAACAGTCCGAAACACCGTGTCTGCAAATGGAGATTCTGATTTGGCTTTTATCCTAAGTCATATTACAAGACTCGTTAAAGGGTTGATTGTGACTTGTAGGATCGCTACTTCCAATAGGTGGCGCTATAGAGTACAAGTCCTCTTTGTTTGAAGAGGCAATTTGCATATTGTTGATAGGACACTTATCCCCATTTTAAAATGGAGCAGCAGGTGGGATATCTGACCGCAGCTCCATTCACCCTCTGTAGAGCTTCTAGAAAAAAACAAGTGCAGCCACTGAGGGAAAGAATGGATCAGTGGTCAAGTCAGACATGCCACTCCAGTCTAATGGGGATGAAAAGTTCCACATTTTGCTGAATGGGTCCAAGTAGTCAGATCTCCACCAATCAATACGTTATCACTTATCCTGTGGAAAGATGATTACTTTTTTCCACAGGAAACCCCTGGTAATTGCGTCTCTGACGCTGTGTACAAAGTATTTAATCTCTAGTGGAAATAAAGAATCTTCTCCTAAATAGTATCAGGTCGAACATATGACCGCCATACACAACGCAATCCACTATACCAAGACCAATACCACACATACAGGAAGAAATACCAAAACACCATGACCAGACCACATGGTGACCGAATAATATTACATACAAGGGACGCATACCACCACACCATGACCAGACCACATAGTGACTGAATAATACTACATACAAGGGACAAATACAACCACACCATAACCAGACCACATAGTGACTGAATAATACTACTAATACTACATACAAGGGACAAATAACACCACACCATGACGAGACCACATATTACCACCAATAGTGACCGAATAATATGACATATTACCAGCATATAGGGACCAAATAATACCACATACAAGGAGAAATACTGCCACACCGTGACCAGACCACAAATTACCACCACTGTTGTGAATGTGCTGGAGATGGTTTCTGAGCGGGGGCTCCCTCTGGTGGTTGCAGACAGTACTGAACCTGCTGAGGACTGCTTTCTGACAATTTCAAACAAAGAGAGACAGAGTCTAGTTCCAACTTAACATAAACGGTTTTACTTGGTTCCATTCTCAGCACGTCCAGTTCAGACACAGTTGCATCACAGGGATCATCACAGAGTACATTTTTTTCTTGCCCAGGGTCGTACCGTGTCGTCTGGTACCGCAGCGTTCCTTCTGGCCAGATTAACTATCTTCAGGAGTTCCCATGAACGTTTTGCCCCAGACAAAAGGGCATCAGCCCATGTAGTTAGCTGCCACATACCGGAGCTGCCCTGCATTACCTCACGTTTGTGACCTTTGACCCTCAGGTCCTGGATGACCGGGCTCAGTGCTTTAACATTACAGGGTCCACCTGCCCTGTCTGAGCTCTCAGGCCCTACTGACTAAACTACAGGAAATCTTCCTGGCTTACCCACAGTTGGCCCCTCCTATCTTAACTAATCTCTATTCTATTCTAAGTTCCTATCTTATCCTGTACTGCCCCCTCTAGTGTCTAACCATATAACTGCACTTTCCCTATCTATACAATATATTTATATAGCAGAATTAGGTACATTACAATATACATACACTGCTCAAAAAAAATAAAGGGAACACTTAAACAACAGAATATAACTCCAAGTAAATCAAACTTCTGTGAAATCAAACTGTCCACTTAGGAAGCAACACTGATTGACAATCAATTTCACATGCTGTTGTGCAAATGGAATAGACAACAGATGGAAATTATTGGCAATTATCAAGACACACTCAATAAAGGAGTGGTTCTGCAGGTGGGGACCACAGACCACATCTTAGTACCAATGCTTTCTGGCTGATGTTTTGGTCACTTTTGAATGTTGGCTGTGCTTTCACACTCGTGGTAGCATGAGACGGACTCTACAACCCATACTCAGTGGCTCAGATAGTGCAGCTCATTCAGGATGGCACATCAGTGCGAGCTGTGGCAAGAAGGTTTGCTGTGTCTGTCACTGTAGTGTCCAGAGGCTGGAGGTGCTACCAGGAGACAGGCCAGTACACCAGGAGACGTGGAGGGGGCCGTAGGAGGGCAACAATCCAGCTGCACGGCCCCTACCTCTGCCTTTGCGCAAGGAGGAACAGGAGGAGCGCTGCCAGAGCCCTGCAAAATGACCTCCAGCAGGCTACAAATGTGCATATGTCTGCACAAACGGTTAGAAACCGACTCCATGAGGATGGTCTGAGTGCCCGACGTCCACAGATGGGGGTTGTGCTCACAGCCCAACACTGTGCAGGATGCTTGGCATTTGCCACAGAACACAAAGATTGGCAAATTCGCCACTGGCACCCTGTGCTCTTCACAGATGAAAGCAGGTTCAAACTGAGCACATGTGACAGACGTGACAGTCTGGAGACACCATGGAGAGTGAACTGCTGCCTGCAACATCCTTCAGCATGATCTGCTTGGCAGAGGGTCAGTAATGGTGTGGGTTGGCATTTCTTTGGAGGACCGCACAGCCCTCCATTTGCACGCCAGAGGTAGCCTGACTGCCATTAGGTACCGAGATGAGATCCTCAGACCCCTTGTGAGACCACATGCTGGTGCGGTTGGCCCTGGGTTCCTCCTAATGCAGGACAATGCCAGACCTCATGTGGCTGGAGTGTGTCAGCAGTTCCTGCAAGATGAAGGCATTGAAGCTATGGACTGGCCCCCCTATTCCCCAGACCTAAATCCGATTGAGCACATCTGGGACATCATGTCTCGCTCCATCCACCAACGTCACGTTGCACCACAGACTGTCCAGGAGTTGGCGGATGCTTTAGTCCAGGTCTGGGAGGAGATCCCTCAGGAGACCACCCGCCGCCTCAACAGGAGCATGCCCAGACGTTGTAGGGAGGTCATACAGAGACATGGAGGTCAGACAGGCACGTTGAGGCCACACACACTACTGATCATCATTTTGACTTGTTTTAAGGACATTACATTCCACTTTAATTTTGTGGGTGACTCCAAATCCAGGCCTCCATTGGTTAATAAATTTGATTTCCATTGATGATTTTTGTGTGATTTTGTTGTCAGCACATTCAACTTTGTACAGAACAAAGTATTCAATGAGAATATTTCATTCATTCAGATCTATGATGTGTTATTTGAGTGTTCCCTTTATTTTTTTGAGCAGTGTATATATAGATTAGAACATTCACAGCTATCAACATTTAAGTGGGACGTATGTAGGGCTTAAAAATGTCTTTGCAACCCCTTACAAGTGTAGGCTCTTATGGTTAGCAGGGTCTTCTCTCTCCTGTAGAGTGTAATCTCTTATGGTCAGTGGGGTCCTCTCTCTCCTGTAGAGTGTAAGCTCTTATGATCAGTGGGGCCCTCTTTCTCCTGTAGAGTGCAAGCTCTTATGGTTAGCAGGGTCTTCTCTCTCCTGTAGAGTGTAAGCTCTTATGGTCAGTGGGGTCCTCTCTCTTCTGTAGAGTGTAAGCTCTTATGGTCAGCAGGGTCTTCTCTCTCCTGTAGAGTGTAAGCTCTTATGGTCAGTGGGTCCTCTCTCTCCTGTAGAGTGTAAGCTCTTATGATCAGTGGGGCCCTCTTTCTCCTGTAGAGTGCAAGCTCTTATGGTTAGCAGGGTCTTCTCTCTCCTGTAGAGTGTAATCTCTTATGGTCAGTGGGGTCCTCTCTCTCCTGTAGAGTGTAAGCTCTTATGATCAGTGGAGTCCTCTCTCTCCTGTAGAGTGTAGCTCTTATGGTCAGCAGGGTCTTCTCTCTCCTGTAGAGTGTAATCTCTTATGGTCAGTGGGGTCCTCTCTCTCCTGTAGAGTGTAAGCTCTTATGATCAGTGGAGTCCTCTCTCTCCTGTAGAGTGTAAGCTCTTATGGTCAGCAGGGTCTTCTCTCTCCTGTAGAGTGTAAGCTCTTATGGTCAGTGGGGTCCTCTCTCTCCTGTAGAGTGTAAGCTCTTATGATCAGTGGGGCCCTCTTTCTCCTGTAGAGTGCAAGCTCTTATGGTTAGCAGGGTCCTCTCTCTCCTGTAGAGTGTAATCTCTTATGGTCAGTGGGGTCCTCTCTCTCCTGTAGAGTGTAATCTCTTATGGTTAGCAGGTCCTCTCTCTCCTGTAGAGTGTAATCTCTTATGGTCAGTGGGGTCCTCTCTCTCCTGTAGAGTGTAAGCTCTTATGATCAGTGGGGCCCTCTTTCTCCTGTAGAGTGCAAGCTCTTATGGACTCGCAAGCATGGGGACCCTTGAAGTGGGTTGCGAGATTATTTTGGCCAAAATATCGACCAATACCTCACTATTTTTATGTAATTTGTGTACTATATTTTTCAGGGTGCAGCCAAGCCCAGCACGTTTGGTCTTGTATACAAGGATGTTCACACCGGAATGCACTGAGAGAGTGCTGGCCGGCCAGCCTAATCGAATAGTAGGGGCGTGACTAATAGGCTGAGAACCAGACACTTTGCAATATCTTTATGTGAACAGCGCAATATAGAGGCCTTTATTGTGCAAATGGATACTAAGCAGTCACCCCTTCATGAGTGGGTTAGGTGGTGAGTGGCTGTCTATTTAGTATTTTGCACCTGTGCTACCAACATTTTGCTATATGGGCTGGCTGCATCCTGTAATGCATTTGTTCAAAGACCTGGGCAGGTAAGCGGTGCTGCCTTTTTTCTGCTGTTTTTTTTTTAATTTTTGGAGGATTTTAGTCCTCTTTTGTGGCTTTGCTATTAGTTTAGTGTAAGCTTTTATGGTCAGCAGGGCCTTCTCTCTCCTGTAGAGTGTAAGGTCTTATGGTCAACGGAGTCTTCTCTCTCCTGTAGAGTGTAAGCTCTTATGGTCACCAGGGTCCTCTCTCTCATGTAGAGTGTAAGTTCTTATGGTCAGCAGGGTCCTCTCTATATCTCCACTGTAGAGTGCAAGTTCTTACGGTCTTCTCTTTTTCTCTCCTGCAAATTGTAAGCTCTTAAGGTCAGTGGGGTCCTCTCTCTCTCCTGTAAAGTGTAAACTCTTATGGTCAACATGGTTCTCTCTCTCCCTCCTGTAGAGTGTAAACTCTTATGGCCAGCATGGTCCTCTCTCTCTCCTGTAGAGTGTAAGCTCTTATGATCAGCGGAGTCTTCTCTCTCCTGTAGAGTGTAAGCTCTTATGATCAGTGGAGTCCTCCTTCTCTCTCCTGTAGAGTGTAAGCTCTTATGATCAGTGGAGTCCTCCTTCTCTCTCCTGTAGAGTGTAAGCTCTTATGATCAACGGAGTCTTCTCTCTCCTATAGAGTGTAAGCTCTTATGATCAGTGGAGTCCTCTCTCTCTCTCCTGTAGAGTGTAAGCTCTTATGGTCAGCAGAGTCCTCCTTCTCTCTCCTGTAGTGTGTAATCTCTTATGATCAGTGGGGTCCTCTCTCTCCTGTAGAGTGTAAGCTCTTATGGTCAGCAGAGTCCTCCTTCTCTCTCCTGTAGTGTGTAATCTCTTATGATCAGTGTGGTCCTCTCTCTCCTGTTGAGTGTAAGCTCTTATGGTCAGCAGAGTCCTCCTTCTCTCTCCTGTAGAGTGTAGCTCTTATGGTCAGTGGGGTCCTCTCTCTCCTGTAGAGTGTAAGCTCTTATGGTCAGCAGAGTCCTCCTTCTCTCTCCTGTAGAGTGTAAGCTCTTTGGTCAGTGGGTTCAGTCTCTTTCCCTAATTTCTGTGGAGTGCAAGCTCTTATGGTCAGCAGGTTTCTTTTTCTTCCACTCCCCTCCCTCATGTGTATTTTCAGAGCATTTGCAAACTCTCCAGTATTGAGTTTCACCACAAATCAAATTTTGGGGGAAAATTTGTGAAGCCGTCAAATGAATTTTTCAAAATATCATCTCATCTCTTGTGTGAACCCTTGACATGACTTTGATGGGTGTGAGCCCTTGACTGCCTCTTTTCCGAATGCAGTCAACATGGTGAAGTTTGCAATATTCTCTCGATTTCTCTGGGACTTATACATCTTCACTGCCAGGTCATGTTTACAATTAGGGAATAGAAAGTGATATGGCATTTATATTGTTTGCGGAGAAGAAGCCGCGGTAGATTGCAAGTGTATTAAGACGCTTCTCATAAATATGTTCTAACAACTTACCCAGTGTAATTGGCTCCCGTAAAGAGATTTAATCTCATTTAAAGTGAGGAATGTCCCTTCTTTGTGTCCTCGGTAAGGAGCAATACGATTTTATTTCCTAATGGAACACTGCTCTATTTGAAACTGATGAACCTGGGGGAGAAGAAGAGATATTTTTGGTGGCAGATTAGATTGGCTATAGATGGTGTGCGAGGATCCTCATGCACATAAGGTTTTTTTTTTACTGCCTGTAAACCACTTACAATTCTATAATAACCTATGTTGAAGACATAATGTATATCAAGTGATGCCAGAATCATATATGTCGGATGCCTACAGGAGCCCATGGACCCTTCTGTACCTGTACAAAAAATATTTACAAATATTTACAAGCCTAATATGCCCTTCAAAACTTTAAAGGGAATGTTCACCTTTTTACCTCTATGATTTTGTGCTATTTTATATCTTAACTAGCTGAAGAGCCCGGCGCTGCCCGGGCATAGTACCTAACTACGGTTAGTTATAACAAATTGTAATGATTATTCTATATACAAGTATTCAGCTTTCTCCCCATTATGTAGATAGGGCCAAAATAGTTTGGCGATTTGGAACGTGCGGGGGTTAAAATTTCCATTCAACACATAGCCTATGATGCTCCTGGGGTTGAGATGTGCGGGCATGCAAAATTTCATGCCCGTAAGTACAACGGTGCAGATTCCTATCCCGGGCCAAAATTATTTGCCGATTTGGAATGCGCGGGGTTAAAATTTCGACTCAAAACCTAGCCTATGACGCTCCCGGGGTCGAGACGTGCGGGTGTGCAAAATTTCATGCCCGTAAATGCAGATTCCTATGCCGGACATACACACAAGCATTCAGCTTTCTCCCCATTATGTAGATAGGGCCAAAATTGTTTGGCGATTTGGAACGTGCGGGGGTTAAAATTTCCATTCAACACATAGCCTATGATTCTCCTGGGGTTGAGATGTGCGGGCATGCAAAATTTCATGCCCGTAAGTACAACGGTGCAGATTCCTATCCCGAGCCAAAATTATTTGCCGATTTGGAATGCGCGGGGTTAAAATTTCTACTCAAAACCTAGCCTATGACGCTCCCGGGGTCGAGACGTGCGGGTGTGCAAAATTTCATGCCCGTAAATGCAGATTCCTATGCCGGACATACACACAAGCATTCAGCTTTCTCCCCATTATGTAGATAGGGCCAAAATTGTTTGGCGATTTGGAACGCGCGGGGTTAAAATTTTGATTCAAAACATAGCCTAGGACTCTTTAGGGGTCGAGACGTGCGGGCGTGCAAAATTTCATGCCCGTAAGTGCGACGGTGCGGATTCCAATCCCGGACAAACATACCCACATACATACACACATACATACATTCAGCTTTATATATTAGATATGATATGGGTAGTCTTCTGTGATCAGTATTTACAATGCAGGGCTTCAAAACTCCAATGTATCTACTATATAATCGTCTAATTCTGTCTGTCTGTAACGGAAATCCCGCGTCCCTGATTGGTCGTGCCCGACCGGACGTGACCGCCCACCTCTCTGCTCAGCTGCCTCCGGATTGGATGTGGGTGTTGCTGGGGGAGTGGTGCGGGACGCCTCTTGGATACCCGATCGCGGCCTTAGCAACGTCACAAGGACTGTCACAGAACCTGTGTTAGAGAGCAAATGGAGGGGAAAATGAGCAAATAGAGGGGAAAATAATTGTTGCGGCGTGATAGCACGATGTGTGTGGGCGGCGTTGGGTGCTGACGCCAGCCCTGCGTAGTTCACTCATGTTTACTAAACAAGTTCTGTCAGTCACAGTGTGATGTAGTTCAGTTACATTTACTGGACAAGTTCAGTCACAGTGCGACATAGTTCACTCACGTTTACTGAATACGTTCTGTCAGTCACAGTGTGACGTACTTCTGTCACGTTTACTGAATACTTTCTGTCAGTCACATTGCGACATAGTTCAGTCATGTTCACTGAACACGTTCTGTCAGTCACAGCACGCTGAACCTGTGTATTCATTGCATTATTCTTAAATCTTCATAAATAAACTACATACATAATCTAGAATTCCCGATGCGTTAGAATCTGGCCACCATCTAGTATATATATATATATACAGTGAAGGCAATAAGTATTTGATAATTTGCTGATTTTGAAAGTTTGACCACTGACAAAGACATGAACAGTCTACAATTTTAAGGGTAGTTTAATTTTAACTTTGAGAGATAGAATATCAAAAATAAAATCCAGAAAATCACATTGTATAAATTGTATAGATTTATTTGCATTTTGCAGTGAGAAATAAGTATTTTATCCCTCTGGCAAACAAGACTTAATACTTGGTGGCAAAACCCTTGTTGGCAAGAACAGCAGTCAGACTTTTTTGTAGATGATGAGGTTTGCACACATGTCAGGAGGAATTTTGCTCCACTCCTTTTTGCAAATCATCTCTAAATCATTAAGATTTTAAAGGCTGTCGCTTGGCAACTTGGATCTTCATGTCCCTCCATGAGTCTGTGGACAGGAGTCATTTATAAAGGTGACTATGTAAGACAGCTGTCTTTCATGCAGATAACGAGTTGATTAGGAGCATCTAACTGGTCTGTAGGAGTTAGAACTCTTAATGATTGGTAGGGGATCAGATACTTATTTCTCATTGCAAAATGCAAATAAATTTATATAATGTACATCGTGATTTTCTGGATTTTATTTTGGATATTCTATCTCTCAATGTTAAAATTAACCTACCCTTAAAATTATAGACTGTTCATGTCTTTGTCAGTGGACAAGCTTACAAAATCAACAAGGGATCAAATACTTATTTCTCCCACTGTGTAATACTATTGTAGGAACTCGAGGATTCTGATAGCGTGGGGCAATGAACAATCAGAGACGGGTTTCTTTGAATGCAAATAATGTATTTGTGAAACAGCAAAACACCCAAAAACAATATTCAAACAACCCGTAGTGACATGCAATGAGTCCATATATATATACACAAGTCCAGTTATATGAATCCGGATATATAAGTCTTTGAACCTCTATAGCGAGGGTGGTAAAGTTCTTACGACGGAGTCCTCACACAAATGTGACCACAAGGTAAGTCTGATGCACAGATAACGTGGCTGGATTTACACACTGCTGGTGTGTGAAGAGTCAGATCCAGGTATGCAGAAAACACAGGGAAGTCCAGGAACAAGTTAATCTCAGTTGTGGCTTAATTCAGTGAAGTCCAACAACAAGTTCATATGTCAGTAATAGAGTTGAGCGATACTTTCCGATATCCTAAAGTATCGGAATCGTAATGGTATCGCCGATATCACTAAAATATCGGCGATACCCGATACCGATACCGGAAGTCCCATGTAAGTCTATGGGAACAAAATATCGAAATTAAAAAAAAAACATTCTTGTCTTGTTGGTTAATTGTACATGAAGGAAAACAAGAAAGAGTAATGTAGAATGTATTGGGGGAGGTTGAGGAGACATTAAAGGCATAGATGTTTGACCCAATCCAATGGAATAGCATTATTTATTTTTTTTTAGGAAATACGTTCGGATTGACGAACAAATTGACAATGTTCTTAACCTTTTTTCTATTTTGTCAAATATGTCTGTTTCACAACTTCCATGGTCTTCACCTTTTTAACTTTTCACACACTTTCTCCTTCATAATTTTCAGCAGCATCATCTTTCTCATCAAATTATTCTTCATCTTCACCTTCTTAATCTTCTAAAACTTCTTGCTATTCATCTTTTTGTTAACATTACTTATATTGTTCTTATTAAACAGTTATTATTCTTCATATTCTACTTCTTCATCTTCTTCCTATTCATCCTTTTCATCATATTCTTATTTGTGACAGACATTCCTGTACTTGTAATCTGTAAAACTCTGAATTTTCATCCTTCCGTTCTTGCTGTCACAAAAGATTTTAATTACAACAGTATTTGTCCGCGTTCAGTTTAGCCTGCAGCAGCATCAGGCATTTTCCAGGGGCACCACGAGGAGGAACGGACTCACCCCCATACACTGCTTAGTCTTCTTCTGCTTAGAATTTAGAGCATATATTTTGCTCTTCATTTTGGTCTTATACTTAATGTTCTTCTGCTTTTTGATCTTCTGCTTATTGTTCTTCTGTCTCTTGTTCTGTATCTTGTAGTTTGTCTTAACCTTCTTTGTCCTGTTGGTGATGGTACAAAAGCCAATGGAAGTAACGAGGACCAGCTGACTGTGCTGGAACCCGGAGGGTCAGCAGAAGGAAAAGAGCCAATGGCACAACCGAGGACCAGCTGACGTTACTGGGACACGGTTACTAAGCAGGAGGTACCTGTGCTCCAAAGCACTACCAAGGACCAGCAGACGTTGCTGGAACTCGGATACCGACATGGAGGCACCTAGGCCAAAGGCACTGCGGAGAACCAGCTGACGGTACTGGAACCCGGATGAGTAGCAGAAGGTACAAGAGCCAATGAAAGTAACGAGGACCAGCTGACTGTGCTGGAACCCGAGGGTCAGCAGAAGGAAAAGAGCCAATGGCACAACCGAGGACCAGCTGACGTTACTGGGACACGGTTACTAAGCAGGAGGTACCTGTGCTCCAAAGCACTACCAAGGACCAGCAGACGTTGCTGGAACTCGGATACCGACATGGAGGCACCTACGCCAAAGGCACTGCGGAGAACCAGCTGACGGTACTGGAACCCGGATGGGTAGCAGAAGGTACCCATGGAAATTAAAGTTGAGGCAGCAGGACTGTTTGCTGTTCACACAGCAGGGAACAGCTGACATTACTGAACCCCAGTAACACAGGAGCAAGTGTAGACTGTGCTAACAGCACTTCCGAGAAACAACTGGCGGTGTTGTAACCCAGGGATGAGAACAGAACATGGTGGAGGCAGCAGGACTTTTTGCCGTTCACACAGCAGGGGAACAGCTGACATTACTGAACCCCAGTAACACGGGAGCAAGTGTTAACTGTGCTAACAGCACTTCCGAGAAACAACTGGCGGTGTTGTAACCCAGGGATGAAGAGAACATGGTGGAGGCAGCAGGACTTTTTGCCGTTCACACAGCAGGGGAACAGCTGACATTACTGAACCCCAGTAACACGGAGCAAGTGTAGACTGTGCTAACAGCACTTCCGAGAAACAACTGGCGGTGTTGTAACCCAGGGATGAGAAGAGAACATGGTGGAGGCAGCAGGACTTTTTGCCGTTCACACAGCAGGGGAACAGCTGACATTACTGAACCCCAGTAACACGGAGCAAGTGTAGACTGTGCTAACAGCACTTCCGAGAAACAACTGGCGGTGTTGTAACCCAGGGATGAGAAGAGAACATGGTGGAGGCAGCAGGACTTTTTGCCGTTCACACAGCAGGGGAACAGCTGACATTACTGAACCCCAGTAACACAGGAGCAAGTGTAGACTGTGCTAACAGCACTTCCGAGAAACAACTGGCGGTGTTGTAACCCAGGGATGAGAACAGAACATGGTGGAGGCAGCAGGACTTTTTGCCGTTCACACAGCAGGGGAACAGCTGACATTACTGAACCCCAGTAACACGGGAGCAAGTGTTAACTGTGCTAACAGCACTTCCGAGAAACAACTGGCGGTGTTGTAACCCAGGGATGAGAACAGAACATGGTGGAGGCAGCAGGACTTTTTGCCGTTCACACAGCAGGGGAACAGCTGACATTACTGAACCCAGTAACACGGGAGCAAGTGTTAACTGTGCTAACAGCACTTCCGAGAAACAACTGGCGGTGTTGTAACCCAGGGATGAGAAGAGAACATGGTGGAGGCAGCAGGACTTTTTGCCGTTCACACAGCAGGGGAACAGCTGACATTACTGAACCCCAGTAACACGGGAGCAAGTGTTAACTGTGCTAACAGCACTTCCGAGAAACAACTGGCGGTGTTGTAACCCAGGGATGAGAAGAGAACATGGTGGAGGCAGCAGGACTTTTTGCCGTTCACACAGCAGGGGAACAGCTGACATTACTGAACCCCAGTAACACGGGAGCAAGTGTTAACTGTGCTAACAGCACTTCCGAGAAACAACTGGCGGTGTTGTAACCCAGGGATGAGAAGAGAACATGGTGGAGGCAGCAGGACTTTTTGCCGTTCACACAGCAGGGGAACAGCTGACATTACTGAACCCCAGTAACACGGGAGCAAGTGTTAACTGTGCTAACAGCACTTCCGAGAAACAACTGGCGGTGTTGTAACCCAGGGATGAGAACAGAACAGGGTGGAGGCAGCAGGACTTTTTGCCGTTCACACAGCAGGGGAACAGCTGACATTACTGAACCCCAGTAACACGGGAGCAAGTGTTAACTGTGCTAACAGCACTTCCGAGAAACAACTGGCGGTGTTGTAACCCAGGGATGAGAAGAGAACATGGTGGAGGCAGCAGGACTTTTTGCCGTTCACACAGCAGGGGAACAGCTGACATTACTGAACCCCAGTAACACGGAGCAAGTGTTAACTGTGCTAACAGCACTTCCGAGAAACAACTGGCGGTGTTGTAACCCAGGGATGAGAACAGAACAGGGTGGAGGCAGCAGGACTTTTTGCCGTTCACACAGCAGGGGAACAGCTGACATTACTGAACCCCAGTAACACAGGAGCAAGTGTAGACTGTGCTAACAGCACTTCCGAGAAACAACTGGCGGTGTTGTAACCCAGGGATGAGAACAGAACAGGGTGGAGGCAGCAGGACTTTTTGCCGTTCACACAGCAGGGGAACAGCTGACATTACTGAACCCCAGTAACACGGAGCAAGTGTTAACTGTGCTAACAGCACTTCCGAGAAACAACTGGCGGTGTTGTAACCCAGGGATGAGAAGAGAACATGGTGGAGGCAGCAGGACTTTTTGCCGTTCACACAGCAGGGGAACAGCTGACATTACTGAACCCCAGTAACACGGGAGCAAGTGTTAACTGTGCTAACAGCACTTCCGAGAAACAACTGGCGGTGTTGTAACCCAGGGATGAGAAGAGAACATGGTGGAGGCAGCAGGACTTTTTGCCGTTCACACAGCAGGGGAACAGCTGACATTACTGAACCCCAGTAACACGGGAGCAAGTGTTAACTGTGCTAACAGCACTTCCGAGAAACAACTGGCGGTGTTGTAACCCAGGGATGAGAACAGAACAGGGTGGAGGCAGCAGGACTTTTTGCCGTTCACACAGCAGGGGAACAGCTGACATTACTGAACCCCAGTAACACGGGAGCAAGTGTTAACTGTGCTAACAGCACTTCCGAGAAACAACTGGCGGTGTTGTAACCCAGGGATGAGAAGAGAACATGGTGGAGGCAGCAGGACTTTTTGCCGTTCACACAGCAGGGGAACAGCTGACATTACTGAACCCCAGTAACACGGGAGCAAGTGTTAACTGTGCTAACAGCACTTCCGAGAAACAACTGGCGGTGTTGTAACCCAGGGTCAAGGAGGGTGTAGGCATAAAATATTGAGTTATTGCCTTGTTACGTGGCCATTGCAAATGTATGTACTTCAAACAAGAATAAATGAAGTTTTACTACAACAATAAAATGATAAATTTCAATTACAAGAATAGAAAAATATTTATACTTGACAGTCCTCTGTGGTTGATAACGTTTAATGGCTAACTGAAAATATGGTAACAAATTCAAAGCTTTCGAGACTACTCAGGTGTCTTCATCAGGCTAAGAGTAAAGCCAAAAATGAAGAATCACATATTTCTACACACAACAGGACACAGGAATAGCTAAGACAAGTGAGGGAGGGACAAGTGAGGGGAGACCGGCAACAAAAAGGAGAACAACGATGAATTATCAGCGCCACACAATCACAGATAAATTAATGAATTTAGCTGTGGCAAAAGACTTTTGTATGCCCGCCCGGTCATAGCATCATGGATATGGAATTACTGTTATTAAAATATAACTTCAAATATGAGAAACGTACAAAGGTTTCAGAATATAAGCTCATCATGACCTTTGACACTGTTAGTGATGGAATGAATAGATCACATGGATTTATGTCATTCTATATCAATTAAGGAATCTGCGTCTATGCCCTTCCAGGGTCATGAAAACCCCAAAAAATACGCCAATGAGAGGGCAATCAAACTTTCTATCCTTATCTAGGAACTGTTTGAATATTTATGTTCATCCCTGTGAGATAATGACAGTTCTGATACACGTCACTTACTTGTCTTACCTATTGCAATATTCCTGTGTCCTGTTGTGTATAGAAATATGTGATGCTTAATTTTTTTAGTTAGTCTTTCCCTGATGAAGAGACGTGAGTAGCCTTGAAAGCTTGCAATTTGTTTCCATCTTTTCAGTTATCCATAAAAAGGTATGAACCACTGCTGACTCTGAAGTCTAAATATTTTTCTATCTACTGGCTAACACGGTACAAAGATACACATGTTTTCTAATTTCAAGAAGGAAAAATAAAGAAAATACAAATCTAAACGCATATATGCACATGCCAAAAATAAATGGAACAACACAACACCCAAAAAATTGGTAACAAAATATAGTGTTGTAAATTTAAGAATAAAAGTACATTTTTTTTTTTATGAATAATGCTTAAGGAACGCAATGTTAAACTATAACATAGTGAAGACAATGGATTTTGTAATAGTCACTCATCATCATCATCGCAAATTTTATGTGACAGTCACAGACAATTTAATTATTTAAGTTCATAAAATCGTAACTTTCTATAGCATGTATGACATGTCCAGCATGGACTCATCAATGTGATTGATGACACAATAATGTACAATAAAAAATAACCATTTAAAAAAACATTAGGCATTGT
Source organism: Oophaga sylvatica (assembly GCA_033576555.1). Classification (NCBI taxonomy): domain Eukaryota; kingdom Metazoa; phylum Chordata; class Amphibia; order Anura; family Dendrobatidae; genus Oophaga; species Oophaga sylvatica. The sequence goes on from JARQOD010000001.1 coordinate 24,014,353, forward strand.
TTGTCACAATTTAAGTGTGTGCCTGCAAGTGTAGGTGAAACAAAGGCTACGGATAGCAAAGGTATATTCTATGTCTGTATCACACAGTGGACAGCCTCTGATGGGTAATGCCGATGTTATACTGTACGTCAATAAAGTCTGCGGCTGAAATCATGCATTTTTTGCTTGTAGAGTGTTGAAGAGGGTAAAAGAATGTCTGTTTGCGCAAAGCTTTATCCGTCAACACTACCTTCCTACTGTCACGCGTAGGGTAGGGTAGCGTGTGGCAATTAGCTGACTATCAAATGTGAGGTTAGGCTGCGTTATTGCGCACTAGGGACGCCAAAAAAAATACAGCAGTAATAATTTAATGTGTAATACTACACCTATGACAAACCAAAAAATTACGTTCCCTCTTTAACAATGTACAAGACTAACAAGCCTAATGGTTGACGCTGACTTAATTGAGATACAGTATTACATCAACATTGTCCATGAGTAACTATGCACTGTGATACCTATATACCAGTATTAATTTATATCTCTTGTGGTTGTTTCAACAGCACTTGCAGGTATAAGTACCTATTGTCAGTATGCATGATGCACTTTCTAGATGTAATAATTTATTATTGGACATTATTACCATGTTTACATGCTGGCCATTTCATATATGGTGTTTGAAGTTACAGTTGGCATCAGTATGTGTATTTTATAATGTCTGTCATAAATAAAACTCGTCATGATGATGATGAGGATGTAATGATTCGTACATCCATTGAGTGCATTATCTTACAGGTACAGATAAAGTTCCTTTAAAAGCATTAATTCATAAGTCTGAAATGTACTTTTATGCATTAATTTAAAAATGTGAAAGTAGACTATGTTTTATTTTTTGTTACCATTTCTAATAGACATGTGCAGATATGCGCTGTGATGACAAATTATTATTTGTCCATATTTTTCTTAAAAATTTATCATTCTAGGCCTGCAAAACTTCACAATTTCATGTTTTCAGCATAACAAGCAGGGTGACGGCTCTTCCCTATTTGGAGCATGTTGGTCATGTGTTTTTCTGTCCATGTGTCGGGAACAGGACACTTCTTGCCGTTGACACAGCAGGGGAACAGCTGGCGTTACTGAACCCCACTAACAGTAGAGCTTGTGTTTTGTTCTGTGGACACGACACTTCTGAGCAGCAACTGGCAGTGTTGGAGCCCAGGGAGTAGAGTTCAGGTGGTAGAAAGATGAACATAACAGGAGACATGGATAACGTTGCGAACCAGTTATTTAATCTGAAAACGGACAGAGAAATTCTGGCGAGATCCATGCCTTGTTCATTTTCAGAAAAGTAAGCCGGTCTACATTATCGGAGGATAGTCGCATGCGACGGTCTGTTAGTACACCACCTGCAGCACTAAAGACGCGCTCCGATAATACACTGGCAGCAGGGCAAGCCAGCACCTCCAATGCATACTGGCTAAGCTCTGGCCATGTATCCAGCTTAGAGACCCAAAACTTGAATGGGGAAGAGCCATCTGGGAGTACACTGAGAGGCAAAGCCAAGTAGTCTGTCACCATCTGACGGATACGTTGCCTCCCGCTGACTGGAGCCCTCTCGGATGGTGTAGACATTTGTGGCGCTGCCACAAAACTTTGCCACATTTTGAACATACTGGTCTTTCCCTGTGCAGAGGCACTGCGTGTGCTCCCTCTTGTTGCAGAGCTCTCTACACTGCCTCGACGCACAGAGCTGCTTTGTAAAGCAGTAGCAGCAGCAGTGCTCTCGGCAGTAAGGTAGAACATTAGGGATTGCACCAGTGTGTCTTGGTACTCCCGCATTTTACGCTCCCGGTTCAACGGTGTGATGAGGCTTTTGACGTTGTCCCGGTAGCGAGGGTCTAGGAGGGTGTACACCCAATAATCAGACGTCGTGAGAATGTGGGCGATGCGGCGGTCGTTTCTTAGGCACTGCAGCATGAAATCAACCATGTGCTGCAGACTCCCAACTGGCAAAGAAACGCTGTCCTCTGCAAGAGGCGTTATCTCTGCCTGCTCTGCATCACCCCACCCTCGCTCTACATACTGACTAGAGCGTTGTGTACCTCCCTCTGGAGCGATGTCTTCCTCCTCCATTGACTCCTCCTCCTCATCCTCCTCACAAAGTGAGCCCTGCCCAGCCCTTTGTGAGGAACCACGTTGCGCTGACTTTCCAGAAGGTGATGGAATTTGTGACTCCTCATCCTCCACCTCTTCCAAAACCTCATCCCTTATTGCTTGCAGTGTTTTTTGAAGCAGGCAGATAAGGGGGACAGTCAGGCTGACTAGTGCATCATCTGCACTCGCCATCCGCGTTGACTCATCAAACGCACGCAAAACGTGGCACATGTCCTTCATAGTGGCCCACTCATTAATGGTGAAGTGTGGACGGCGCAAATTGCGTGTTGATTGCGCCTGATGCAGCTGATACTCCATAACTGCTGGCTGCTGCTCACACAACCGCTCCAACATATGTAACGTTGAATTCCACCTGGTGGATACGTCACATATGATGCGATGTTCAGGAAGGCGCAATCTGCGTTGCAGAGCTGCAATGCGCGATCTGGCCATGCTGGAACGTCGCAAGTGAGCGCACTCTAGGCGGACCTTGTGCAGCAGTGCATCAAGATCCGGATAGTCCCTCAAAAAACTCTGCACGACCAAGTTGAGCACATGTGCCAGACATGGTATGTGAGTGAGGTTGCCAAGGCCCAGAGCTGCCACCAGATTTCGGCCATTGTCACACACTACCAAACCTGGCTGGAGATTCGCTGGCAAAAACCACACGTCGCTCTCCTGCTTGATGGCATTCCAGACCTCCTGCGCTGTGTGGCTTCGATTCCCCATGGGAATTAATTTCAGAACGGCCTGTTGCCGTTTGGCCACGGCTGTGCTCATATCGGTCGCATCAGGTAAGCGTCCACGGGTCCATGTGGAGGTAGACCGTGACGGCTCCTGCAGCGATGATTCTGAGGAACTGGAGTAGGAGGAGGAGTCAATGTGGACAGACTTGATTCCGGCAATCCTTGGAGTTGGCAGAACACGTACAGCGCCACTCGCAAGATCTGTACCCGGCTCCACAACATTCACCCAATGGGCAGTGAGTGAAAGGTATCGTCCCTGGCCATGGGTACTGGTCCACGCATCGGTGGTCAGGTGGACCTTGCTACTGACGGCGTTTAGTAGCGCATGTTTAATTTTTGCCTCAACATGCTTTTGCAGACCAGGGACGGCTTGCCTGCTGAAATAAAATCGGCTGGGCACATTGTATTGTGGGACTGCCAATGCCATTAATTCACGGAAACTGTCAGTCTCCACCAGCCTGAATGACAGCATTTCAAGGGACAGGAGTTTTGCAATGACAGCATTCAGAGCCTGTGCTCGTGGATGGTTTGCCGAGTATGGCCGTCTTTTATCCCATGCCTGTGCTACCGATGGCTGTTTTGTGGCCTGGGTGTGTGAGGATGACAGGGAACTTGCACTGTGGGTGGAATAACACTGTGTCTCTGGACAACAGTGACAGAGGTTCTTCCATGGCGATCCTTTGAGGAAGCCTTACCAGCTGTGTGTGAACTGGAGGAAGAGGCTCCAACAGGAGCTGAAGATGTAGGTGCTGCTGTAGGTTGGCCTACATCTCCAGTGTGTCTTTGTAACTCAACAAAGTGCTTTGACCGCACATGTTTCCACATATTTGTTGTATTAAGGTTACTGACACTTTTACCTCTTTTAATTTTTTGATTACACAGCTTGCATTTGACATAGCAAATATCATCTGCAACTGTATCAAAAAAGGACCACGCAGAGCAAGTCCTGGGAGCGCCCGGTTTGGCTGTTGTAAGAGAACTGCTCCGAACGGGTGCCAAACTGGAGGCTACAGGCAAGCGAGTCTGCAGCCTACCTCTCCCTACTGTTTGGACCGTTGGGGCAATCTCTTCCTCAGAGCTGCTCCCACCACCTTCCTGTTCCTCACGCCATGTTGGGTCTTGGACCTCATCATCTCCACCACTACCCTCTTCCAACACCTGCTGTTGTTGGGTGGTCTGGCCAGCACCATGCTCAACAGAAACTGGCAACTGAGTCTCATCATCATCAGATGCGTTCTGCGGTGTGCTGACCATCGGCACTGGCTCACCCGCCTCTTCAGATTCAGAGAGACACAGCTGTTGCGCATCACTGCATACTGCCTCTTCTTCACATTCCAGAATGCTGCTTGGCTGGGCCCCTGTTTCCAAGCCAACAGATTCTGAGAACAGAAGCAGAGACTCAGCTGGCTCCTGTACAGAGCTCTCTGACTGCCTGGGCAATTTGGCAGGCGGTGAAGAGACTGATGGTTGTTCAACAGTGCTGTGGTCCTGAGAGGAGGTGGAAGGTATTGAAGTCGATGCATTGGCTGCCATCCAACCAACAACGGCTTCAATTTGTTCTTCACGCAGCAGGGGGGTACGCTGAGCTCCTACAAAAGTGCGCATAAAGGAACGCTCACGGGGAAAACTGGTGGATGCTGTGTCACTGGGTGCGGCAGCAGCCACAGAATCCCCACGTCCTCTCCCTGCTGCAAATCCACGGCCTCGACCACGACCACGTGCCTTACTCACTGACTTCTTCATCTTGGTAGATTGATAAAGAAAGTCAGAAAAGTTAAGGCCTAAGTGTGGTTATTCCTCACAGACTACAGTGAACCCTGCAGACAACTGTTCAGTATCTGTGAAAGGCCCCTTTGTGTAGTTCTATAGTGTTTGCAACCAATGTATTGTATACGGATGGAAGCGCGTCACACTAATAGATTATATTTTTTTCCACTAAAATGGAGCAGCACCAATTAGAGAAAAATGTGAAGGATGAGACAGTGACACACGCTCAGCAGACTACAACCGGCAGTGGTTGAAGTACAAACTGGAGCGTAATCTGCACTCACAAAATGAAAAGCTCACAGACTACAGTGAACACTGAAACACAACTATTCACTATCTGTGAAAAGCTCCTTTGTGTAGTTCTATAGTGTTTGCAACCAATGTATTGTATACGGATGGAAGCGCGTCACACTAATAGATTAGTTTTTTTTCCACTAAAATGGAGCAGCACCAATTAGAGAAAAATGTGAAGGATGAGGCAGTGACACACGCTCAGCAGACTACAACCGGCAGTGGTTGAAGTACAAACTGGAGCGTAATCTGCACTCACAAAATGAAAAGCTCACAGACTACAGTGAACACTGAAACACAACTATTCACTATCTGTGAAAAGCTCCTTTGTGTAGTTCTATAGTGTTTGCAACCAATGTATTGTATACGGATGGAAGCGCGTCACACTAATAGATTAGTTTTTTTCCACTAAAATGGAGCAGCACCAATTAGAGAAAAATGTGAAGGATGAGGCAGTGACACACGCTCAGCAGACTACAACCGGCAGTGGTTGAAGTACAAACTGGAGCGTAATCTGCACTCACAAAATGAAAAGCTCACAGACTACAGTGAACACTGAAACACAACTATTCACTATCTGTGAAAAGCTCCTTTGTGTAGTTCTATAGTGTTTGCAACCAATGTATTGTATACGGATGGAAGCGCGTCACACTAATAGATTAGTTTTTTTCCACTAAAATGGAGCAGCACCAATTAGAGAAAAATGTGAAGGATGAGGCAGTGACACACGCTCAGCAGACTACAACCGGCAGTGGTTGAAGTACAAACTGGAGCGTAATCTGCACTCACAAAATGAAAAGCTCACAGAATACAGTGAACACTGAAACACAACTATTCACTATCTGTAAAAGCCCTTGTGTACTTCTATAGTGTTTGCAACCAATGTATTGTATACGGATGGAAGCGCGTCACACTAATAGATTAGATTTTTTTCCACTAAAATGGAGCAGCACCAATTAGAGAAAAATGTGAAGGATGAGGCAGTGACACACGCTCAGCAGACTACAACCGGCAGTGGTTGAAGAACTAACTGGAGCGTGATCTGCACTCAAAAATCAAAACCTCACAGACTGCAGTGAACACTGAAACACAACTATTCACTATCTGTGAAAAGCTCCTTTGTGTATTCTATAGTGTTTGCAACCAATGTATTGTATACGGATGGAAGCGCGTCACACTAATAGATTAGATTTTTTTCCACTAAAATGGAGCAGCACCAATTAGAGAAAAATGTGAAGGATGAGGCAGTGACACACGCTCAGCAGACTACAACCGGCAGTGGTTGAAGAACTAACTGGAGCGTGATCTGCACTCAAAAAATCAAAACCTCACAGACTGCAGTGAACACTGAAACACAACTATTCACTATCTGTGAAAAGCTCCTTTGTGTAGTTCTATAGTGTTTGCAACCAATGTATTGTATACGGATGGAAGCACGTCACACTAATAGATTTGATTTTTTTCTAATATAATGGAGCTGCACCAATTCCACTAAATAAAATAAAAAAAAAGAGTCAGTGACACGTGCAGATGCCTACAAACAGCGGTGGATGCAGAGCAAACTGCAGCGTCACCTGCACTGTCACACACACACCTTGCACAGAGCTGTTAAAACAACACTGGCAAAATGAAGCTTTACACAGCGGTTGGTAAACTAGCCTGCCTCAAGCACAGTAGTACACAAAATCGCAATATGTAACTGTCCCTCAGAGTTAGCAGAGTAGCGTTCTGTCCCTTACTGAGTTCACAGCACAGTGACGCTAAAAATGGAGGCGGGCTTTTATATGCATTCTGACATCATTTCAGCAGCCAATCACAGCCATGCATTAGTTAAGATGACCGCAGCATTACAGGATGTGCCCACACTTCGTAGGATTCCTCATTGGCTGACTAAAATCACATTGCCTCTCAAAGAATTATGGGAACTTCCGATTCCGTATACGATATGGAAAAAGTATCGGAATTAAGTATCGGAATTCCGATAACGCGAATATCGGCCGGATCCCCGATACTTGCGGTATTCGGAATGCACAACACTAGTCAGTAAGGTTCCAGTAACAGTTCCAACAGCTCTCACCAGAGGTAATGCACAAAGGGTTAAACAGCAACAGTTCAGAAACACAGTTCTTATCAGATGGAGTGAACCAAGGGTTAAATTCCCAAGTCAACAGTTTAGTGATAACACAGTACTTTGTGCAACTTACATATGCAGAGAATGTCCAGAGCCATGGGTAGAAACTGCTGTGGCTGAGAAACACCTGAAGATAAGGCTATGCACTTTCCTAGTAAACACACAAAAGATCTGTGAGGAACAAAGCAGCTGGGTTGCAGGGAAACGGAAGCAGAATATTCCAGCAGTGAAGCCAACACCTGAGCCAGGCTTTAAACAAACGAACAGGAAGTAGGGCACACAAAACAGCAAACTCCATTTTAACAAAGGGCAAAATCATTGACAAAGTTACCTAGAAAACCTGGAATACTGACATTACTCCCCCCCTAAAGACGGCCTCCGGACGGTCCTGGACCAGGCCTGTCCGGGTATCTCCGATGAAACTGAGCAATCTTCAGAGGCGCATTGATGTTACTTACTGGTTCCCAAGAATCATTTTCAGGAGAGTAACCTTGCCATCTAACTAGATACTGAAGCCGGTTTCTATGAAGTCTCGAATTAACAATATCCTGTACCACGAATTGTTCTTCGCCATCAACCAACACTGGTGGAGGGGGAGGTACGATACGTCCCTGAAACGTGTTAGGAGAGACTGGTTTTAATAAGGAAACATGAAATACTGGGTGTACCTTTAAAGTCCGTGGTAGCTTCAACCGACAGGCAACAGAGCTCACAATCCCAGTGATCTTGAATGGACCGATGAATTTCTGTCCCAGTTTCTGCGAAGGAACACCCAATTTTAGATTCTTGGTGGACAACCAAACTGAGTCTCCTACCTTATACATAGGTGCTGGTTTCCGGAATCTATCGGCCGACTTCTTGTAACGCTCCTGTGCTGTGGTCAGGGAGTCCTTCAAAACTTCAAGATTACGTTGCAACGCCGTCACTCTGTCTTCAACCGCTGGTACCGAAATCGTAACCGGAGACCTAGGCAAAATACTTGGATGATAACCCAGGTTGGCAAAAAAAGGCGTTACCTTCGTGGAACTGCTTTGGGAGTTGTTGTACGAAAATTCCGCTAGAGGAAGTAGCTTCAGCCAATCGTCCTGCAAATGACTGACGTAACAGCGTAGATATTGCTCCAAGGTTTGATTTGTCCGTTCGGTCTGCCCGTTGGTCTGAGGATGGTATGCAGAAGACAAGCAAACATTAATGTGGAGCGCAGAACAAAATCCTTTCCAAAATCTAGAGGTAAATTGTATTCCCGGTCAGAAATGATGTCATCTGGTACCCCATGCAGCCGGAAAATGTTCTGGATAACTAGATCTACTGTCTCTGTAGCTGAGGGAAGACCAGCACACGGAATGAAATGAGCAGCTTTCGTTAAACGATCTACTACCACCAAAATAGTATTTTTACCACCAGAGGTGGGTAACTCCACAATAAAGTCCATCGAAATAGACCCCAAGGGCGAGACGGTACAGGTAGCGGTTTAAGAAGACCAGTAGGTGAAACGCGAGGAACCTTGTACCGGGCACAAACTTCACAAGAGCGGACATAGTCATTCACATCCTTCAAGCAGGTAGGCCACCAAAAAAAACGAGTTAACAATTCCTGCGTCTTCTGTACCCCCCTATGACCAGCCAATTTAGAGTCGTGGACCAATTTGAGAACTCGAAGTCTTACAGCCTCTGGGACATAAATACATCGATCTCTAAGCCACACACCATTCCGAAGGACAAGATTCACATTGTCAGGTGGAGCTGCAAGAAATACGTCACCGTCATAGGCCAGCTTGATCTCCTGCCACAAGTCCCGGTTCCGGAGCACTCCAACGAAATTGGCCTCCGACAAGATGGTCTTCGACGGGGTCCCAGGCACGGAATCCACGGTATGGATTCGGGATAATGCGTCAGCTTTCCCATTACGTGAACCTGGGCGGTACGAAATAATAAAATTAAACTGGTTCAAGAACAAACTCCACCTAGCTTGTCGAGGAGAAAGACACCTGGCAGACTTAAGGAATTCCAAATTGCGATGATCCGTGAGTACTACTACCTGCTGAGTTGCCCCCTGCAAATGGTGTCTCCATTCCTTAAAGGCAGAAATAATTGCCAAAAGTTCCTTATCTGCCACATCATAGTTAAGTTCTGCAGAAGATAACCTACGAGAGAAGAAGGCACACGGGTGCAGCAAACCTTTGTCTCCGGTACGTTGTGAGAGGATAGCTCCCAATGCACAGTCAGACGCGTCCACCTCCACGATAAAAGGCTGTGCAGGATCCGGATGCATCAATATTGGAGCCGTGGTAAAACAACCCTTCAGGCGATCAAAGGCTTCCTGAGCTTGCGAAGACCATTCAAACTTCTTCCCCTTCTTGGTGAGGAGAGTGATGGGACGGACAATTTCTGAAAAATTTCGGATAAACCGTCTATAAAAGTTAGCAAAGCCAATGAATCGTTGTACCTCCTTAATGTTTCCTGGTACCGGCCAGTCCAAGATTGCCTGGATCTTGCTGGACTCCATATTCAATCCCTGAGGCGAGATAACATAGCCTAAAAATTGAATTTCAGAACAATGGAACTCACACTTTTCGAGTTTGATGTACAAATGATTATCTCTCAAACGTCTAAGTACGGTCTTGACATGTTCCTGATGTTCCTGTAAGGAGTCAGAAAAGATTAAGATGTCATCAAGGTAAATTACCACATATTGGTCCAATAAATCCCTGAAAATGTCGTTGGCTAAATGTTGAAAAGCAGCAGGAGCGTTACAGAGTCCGAATGGCATCACCAAATATTCAAAATGTCCATACCGGCATCTAAAAGCTGTCTTCCATTCGTCTCCGGGCCGTATACGGAGTAAATTATATGCCCCACGAAGATCTAATTTGGTAAATACCTTGGCCTGGCGAACTCTTTCCAACAATTCTGGAATTAGGGGCAACGGGTACCTGTTACGAATGGTTACCTTATTTAACTCCCGGTAGTCAATGCAGGGTCTTAGAGTACCATCCTTCTTCTTTACAAAGAATATTGGAGCTCCCGCTGGTGAAGAAGATGGTCGGATAAACCCCTTGGCTAAATTCTCATCTATATACTCTCGTAAAGATTTTAATTCCGGAGCCGCCAACGGGTAAACATGGCCGAAAGGAATCGCTGCTCCAGGAAGCAATTCTATGGGGCAGTCATACGGTCTATGTGGGGGAAGTTGATCTGCCTTCCTTTTATCACAAATGTCTGAGAATTCCTGATATATCAGAGGGAGAGTAGGTACCTGTATCACCTCTTCCAAGTTCTGGGTAACTGGAGCCGCTACAGTTGGACTGATGGTAGAACTGCACTTCGGGAGAAAGGTTATCTCCTTGGTTTCCCAATTGATGATTGGATTTTGTGACCGTAACCAGGGAATTCCTAAAATTACAGGAAAATGAGGAGAAGATATTAACATGAATGAAAGTGTTTCTTGATGGTCTGGTTCCATCTTACACTCCAGAGGCACTGTCTCCCGATCTACTGGTCCAGAAACTAATGGGGAACCATCCACCGTTTCCATAGTGATTGTGAAGCTCTTAGTTGTGTCTTTATACCATGTTCCTTTGCAAAAGAAGAATCCATGAAATTCCCACCTGCTCCAGAGTCTATCATGGCAGAACTTGATATCCACTGTTCCTCCCACTGAATCTGTATAGGAAGAGAACAATGTGAATATTTCTCCCCTTGATCTTTAGGGGAAGTCGGCATCAGTATTGGGGGAAAAACCGCATCTAGATGTAGACTGGTTTCCGAAACTTCAGACTCAGCGTCTGTGTTATCATAATCCCCTACTACCGCCAACACCTTGTTGGGTCGCCTAGGACATTTAGGACAATTGATGAGGAAATGGTCCGATTGACCACAATAGAAACATAAGCGCTCACGGAGACGGTGTTCGCGGCGTTCATTATTCTCACGTCTCTGCAGTGAGTCCACCTGCATAGGCACCTCCTCAGCCTCTCGCGGGTTTTTGCCTGTGGTTTCCCTGGACGGAAGAGAGTAATTAGTAATGCGATTTACAGCGGCCCATTTTTCTTGTCTGCGTTCAGTTAAACGGATATCAATACGTACACAGTGCTGTATAAACAATTCAAACTCCTGTGGAGACTCTGAACGAGCTAGCTCATCCTTGATTGCATTTGACAAACCTTTTCTAAAGATTGGTAATAAAGCATTGTTTTCCCACTGGGTGTCCACCACTAACCTTTTAAATTCAGTAACATATTCTATGACTGACCGTTTCCCCTGGCGTAAGGAAAGCAAGGCAGATTCAGCGGTAGCACGGCGGTTGGGATCGTCGAACATTTGCGCCATGGCTGCCAGAAAATTGTCCAAATTATTTAGACGGGTATCATGACTTTCAACCATAGGATTTGCCCAAGCCAGTGCACGTGATGTCAACAACATAATAATACATAGAACCTTAGATCTATCAGACCGGTAGTAGGAGGCATGTACATCAAAAAATAATATACATTGATTAACAAACCCACGGAATTGACTTCGGTCACCATTAAAACGGAATGGAGGCAATTTGGGCATACTGGTGGATGAGGTAGGCTCAGTAGGTAAGGCCTCCAGGACTCCTAACCTAGAACGTAGATCTTGGAGAGCCTGACCAAACCCCTGTGCATTGTGGTTAACCCGAGACTCCAAGTCTCTAATCTGATTGTGTGCAGCCGCCACCTCCTGCTGCAAGGAGTTAACTATGGTGAACAATTTGTCTGCCCGTGTCTCCGTCATTGCCCCAGCAGAATCCTCTTTTTTAGGCTGGAATATCCTGTAATACTATTGTAGGAACTCGAGGATTCTGATAGCGTGGGGCAATGAACAATCAGAGACGGGTTTCTTTGAATGCAAATAATGTATTTGTGAAACAGCAAAACACCCAAAAACAATATTCAAACAACCCGTAGTGACATGCAATGAGTCCATATATATATACACAAGTCCAGTTATATGAATCCGGATATATAAGTCCTTGAACCTCTATAGCGAGGGTGGTAAAGTTCTTACGACGGAGTCCTCACACAAATGTGACCACAAGGTAAGTCTGATGCACAGATAACGTGGCTGGATTTACACACTGCTGGTGTGTGAAGAGTCAGATCCAGGTATGAAGAAAACACAGGGAGGTCCAGGAACAAGTTAATCTCAGTTGTGGCTTAATTCAGTGAAGTCCAACAACAAGTTCATATGTCAGTAAGGTTCCAGTAACAGTTCCAACAGCTCCACCAGAGGTAATGCACAAAGGGTTAAACAGCAACAGTTCAGAAACACAGTTCTTATCAGATGGAGTGAACCAAGGGTTAAATTCCCAAGTCAACAGTTTAGTGATAACACAGTACTTTGTGCAACTTACATATGCAGAGAATGTCCAGAGCCATGGGTAGAAACTGCTGTGGCTGAGAAACACCTGAAGATAAGGCTATGCACTTTCCTAGTAAACACAAAAGATCTGTGAGGAACAAAGCAGCTGGGTTGCAGGGAAACGGAAGCAGAATATTCCAGCAGTGAAGCCAACACCTGAGCCAGGCTTTAAACAAACGAACAGGAAGTAGGGCACACAAAACAGCAAACTCCATTTTAACAAAGGGCAAAATCATTGACAAAGTTACCTAGAAAACTGGAATACTGACACACTGTATATGAAGTTAAAAGATTAAATTTTGGCTACCTTCAGCTGCCACTAGGGGAGAATAGATGTTTTCCTGCATACTATAATATGATTGATACATAAATTATATGCAGTTAGCTCCCTCTAGTGGTAGCTGCCAGCAGAGAGAATTTTATTGTTTTAGCCAATGCAGTAAATATACTTGTCGTTTCTTATGACAGCCTTGAACAGCAGTGTGCCGGAGTCTAAATTGTGTCAATTCTAAAAGGCTTGCAACCCAAGAATTTTGGAACATCTTTGTCTGTCTGTGCACAAAAAATAAATTAAATTTATGCCAGAAATGAGCAGGTGTATATTTGCTCTAAAATTTACATCGATTTCTGGCATAAAATAAAGTGAATTTGATACAAAGTTCCCTCCTTTAGATAAACTGCATCCACTTTTCTCTTTACATATGGTAAAAAAAAATAGTAAGGGAAGTGTAAATCAGTAAAAAAAAATTGTGTGTGTCATAATTTGTAACTTTTCTATGGCACATTTGTGAAGCAAAATTAATGAAAAATTTTGATAAATGCCTTATTCATCAAAACTGTTTAAAAGTAAAACTTTTGTTTGTTGCTCATAACATCCACACTTTAGCTTTTTACACCACATTTTTTGGCTGAAAAATCCACATCTAAATGTGAATTTTAAAAAATCATTATATATAGTTTTTAATTTGGATTTTGACATAGAATGTGCACCAAAAACTTTTGAAAAAA
>JARQOD010000001.1:24027912-24058881 GCA_033576555.1 Oophaga sylvatica
GAGTTTTTGATGGTACGTGCCCCAGCAGGCTTTCCCTCTAGATTCACAAGGTTGGTTCCTGGTTTGGACGGCCATCAAATCTGGGATCGGTGTTTCTTTTTTCCAAAATTTTTTTTCCCCCCAACCCCCAGTCCGGCTTTAAGGAGTGGTCCGGAAACTGAGTCGGATCTGGCGTGAAAAAAAAACTCAAGAATGGTTTTAGTTTTGACCAATTAATTTTTACATAAAAAACAATTTTAAAATTTTGTTTTTTGTGTGGGGGAAAAAATCCCCCAAACTGGGGACTACCCCCAAACAAAATTTCGCATGGGAAGCTTTTCGGGTTTGGGAGTGTGCCTTAAAAGCTTAAAGTCTTTGGGAGTGGTAGGCAAAACTGCCCTACGAAAAAGTTCTCGTGTCAGATTTGCTGGAAGCGGGCCCCCTATCACTCTCTATCATCTGGGCCAACCGCACAATTTTTCCAAAGTAGCTTTTCTGCGAGTCTCTGCTGATTTGGGAAAGGGGTTTGCCCTCTTGAAAAATTTTTTTCCCCACCGGGTTTTAATCCTCCATTGGGGATTTTTTGGATGTTCTTCTGGACCCCTTAAGTGGGGGGGTTTGCCGATGAGGGGAGGGGGCTTTTTTCCCCACCCCCGGTTGCTTTTTTCCCCAGGTCAAAGTGTGGTGAATTTGGCGTTGGGGGGAGACCCCGAAGCAAACCCTAACCCCCAACAGTCTTATCTGTGTCTTTGATATTGGGTGGGTCCATGTCCCCCTTGGGGCCACCAAGGGGCAACTTTGTGGTAGGAGGGTTTGAACCCCTTGTAGATGCCTTCCTTCTTCACGGTTGTTTTTTTTTTTCGCATTCTCTTCTTCCCCTTTTGGAGCTTGGTTTGAACTTTTGGCGCCCCCGGACGTCTTTTTGTGGGTTTTTTTGTCTTCATCTCATGTAGTACCCCCCCGCTACGCCCCTCCCATTCTCCATGTTGTCTTTTTGGGCCCCTTTTTGGTGCCATGCCCCCCATGTTTTTGCCTCCCCCTTTCTGTTTAGTTTCCAGCATTTTGTTTTTTTAAATTGCCCCCCTTTTGGAAGTTGGATCCCCAAAAAGGCCCCGAAGGCCCTCATGTTCCGGTTGTCCCGTTTGCTGGATGAAGTCCTTCACCCCCAGGGCCCCAAAATGTGTGCATGCCTGCAAACCCCGTTGTCAGTGTGATGTTTGCAGTTTCCCCTTTCCATTTGGGGCCCTTTGTCAGCGCTTCGTTCTGCTTCCCGGGCTGACGGCTAGGTGAAGATTGGAACAGGTTTTTGTTTTTGGTCACGCCTTCCGTGTGGAAATTTTCATTATTGCAAACTGGGGATCCCCAATAAAAGGTAAAAATTTGTAAATTTTGTTCGAAAATCCATATTGTATCCCCCCGGAGTGGGAGTAGAGTGGCCGGGAGAGGATGTATTGGGGGCCCCGGTTTTCAAAATTGAGACAAAGGCGAAGAGGCAAAATGCCCCGGGGGTGGGGGAAATTTTTTGGTTGAGCTATTGAGGATTTTTCCCAAATGTGTGCAGTGAGAGTTTCCCCTGGCGCCCAGTGTGTCGCGTTTTGTCCGGGAAAGGTGTGTGCTGAGATACGCCATCGGCGGAGGGTGCTCCCTTGCAAGGAAAAAACGGGGGGAGGGCACCCCAAAAAGTTCTTTTTTTTCCCCGGAACTGTGGTCCAGTAGATCCCTTTTCTTCCCCCAGGTAAGGGAAAGGTTCTCGTATCAGGTAGGCCTGGTATTGGGCGCTGAACTGTGGAGTTTTTTAAAATTTTCTGAATGGTTAAGGCTGGTCCAAAAAAGGAGCGGGTTTCGTTGATGCAAGCACACGGGGCTTGGTGGGAACGGGGGTCCAGGTCTGCAAAAACGACACTAGCCCCGGGAAAAGCCTGCGCATTTTCGGAGTTGTTGGGGAGCTTTTTCCCGGGTTTTCCCCGTCATTTGCAGGTGTTTAGTCTGGTGGGAAACAGTGCCCAGGGATGAAATTCTTCTGGGGAAGCAGAAGTAGCGAAAAACCCCATCGTATTTTCCTCAGATTTGTGGAAAAACCCCGGAGGGGGGAAAATTAGAGGAAAATATAATAAAAACCCCCAAAATTTTGGTTTCCCACCACCCCCCATTTGGCTTAAAAATTGAGTAAAAATACTGCCCAAAATTTTTTTTTCGGGCTGAGGGTGCAGGAAAAGACAATACACCAAGCAGTTGGAAACATGAGATTGCAGTCCCCGACAACCCCCAAACTGGGCGGGCCCCTGGGGCCCCACGTTGGTTGGGGCCCCCGTCCGCCTGAGAAACTAACTACACTAAAGATGAAAGAGGAAGCTATCCCCCCGGGCAGTCCAAAACATAGAAACCCCCCCAAAATGTAATGGGGGTTTAAACAAGGGAATACGAAAAAAACAGAAAAAGTTGAGCAAAGTTGGGGCAAATCCCCAAAAAGAAAAGGTGGGGGAAGGGACTTATGCAACCCCAAAAAAACCCGAAAAGCCCCAACCATAATTTCAAAAACATGAATCAATGACCTCTACAAAAATTGTTTTGGTGTAAAAAAACAAAACAGCGCCCCCCGAAAAAACTGGAAAAGCAAATTAAAAAACGTGGCTGAACTAAATGAGAGGGCAAAACCCCCCGGGGGGGGCCCCGAAGGCCACCCCAGAAGGCGGAAAAAAATGCAAAAATCAGCAAAAAAAACAAAGAAAAAAAAGTCTTATTGTTGCAGGAATGCAGACAAACCCGAGGCTAAAAGGAAAAAGGAACAAGATTGAGCCCCGAAATTGATCACCGGAAACCCCTGAGGGGAAAAGGGACCCCCTTTTCCAGTCATAACCCCCTTTTCCCCCAACCCACAATCTTATGGACAGCCCCTACCCCTTGAACACCAGAAAAAACCCCTGCTCAGAATCTTTTGTCCTTAAACATCCCCCCCCGAGGGGGGTCACCGAACCCTACTTGGAAACCCAGGTGGTCGGTGAGTTCTAGTAGCACGGTGACCCCCTGCATGGATGCCCCAAGCAAACACCAAGAATTTCCCCCGACCAAATCTCCCTTAACCAAAACTGGGGGTTTCCCCTTAAAAAAAAAATTAATATTTTTAACCCAAAAAAATCCATATTGCCCCAACCGAAAGGGTCAGGGGCAAAGATAGGAAAAAACTGCCAACAAACTTTCACAAGGATTGGGAACCTTATGGTTTAAATCCCCCCGGAAAAGCAAACAAAAGAAAAAGGATTAAATCTCCATGATCTTTAGGCCCAATAAACCCCAGGTTTAAAATTTAGGGGTTTCCCCTCTAAGGAATATTTTTTGAGGAAAACCCAAAAAACCCCCCATTTTAAAAAGGGGGCCCTCACCCCATCCGTTAGCAAACCCCTGGGCCCTCTGGGAGGGACAACCTTCCCTCTGGCCCAATCTGTTGTCGTCCCAAAAAGGAAAACCCCGGCAGCAAACCCCCGTCTGTCCTAAAAAAATCGGGGGGAAAAACCCCAAATTACAAAAAAAAGGGAAAAAAAATGAGAGTAGCCTATTTTAAAGACAAACTCACCCAAAAGGGCAAAAAGAGACCAGTTCTGATAGAGACACAAAGCATCTTAGATAAGTCTCCCCAAATTTGGGTTGTTCTCTCAGTTTGCCATTTTGGCTGAGGATGAAAGCGAGGGAAGACAATGAACACCAAGTTTAGAACAAAAGTTCCCAAAACTGGAAACAAATGGGGGTCCTCTGTCAGCACAATGTTTCAGGAAAACCGTGTAAACGAAAACCCGTGGAAGGACAAAGGTACCAATTTTGAGGGAAAAATTGGAAAAAGGGACAAATGTATCATTTGGAAAACCTTCACAAATCACCCCCATACGGTTCTTGAGAAAACAGGGGGTCGGAAATGAAAACCTTTAGATTGGGTCCCCGGTCTTTGGGACAGGCAATGGCATCAACAAACCCCCGGCGAAGAAGGCTTGGGGGGAGGCAAGTCCGAAGGGGTGCAAAATTCCCTGACATCAGAGACAAGGTAGGCCCCCAAAAAACCGACTAACCAAAACTTGGTACCAAAAAAATTTGGGATGCCCCAAAACCCGGGAAAAATGAAAATGACTCCACTTTTTTCCCTGGCCGGGGCAAACAATTTCCCAAAGGGCAGGTCGGGCATGCTCCGCCCCTCCAGAGCATCTCAAATGGGGAGTGGCGGAAAGAACTACACCCCTTTTTCAAAAAAAAAGAAGGATCAGAAAAAAGGGGGGTCGCAAGGGGAAATCCCGAGAGGGACGCCTTAACATTTTTTTGCGGAAAAAAGGAAAACCCCCAAAAATTTAAATGTGTGAAAAAAAGGCCCCTGGCCCGTTAGGATTAATCGCTTGGAGATTCCGATAAACCAGTTCTTATGGGGCCCTAAGGACCAACCCCAGTTTGGCTCCCCAGCCTGTCCCACTCTTCAAAAGCCCCTTTTTGGCCAATACTCCCATTACCCACGTCAAAATTACTTAGTAGGAGAAATTTTTTTAGAGAAAAGGACAAGGGTTTTTTTAGAGGTCTTTTGGCTCTTTGGGACAAATGGCCCCCCCCCCAATTTAGAGGATAACCTCCCCTGAAATGGGGGGAAAACATCGGCCCCTTTTAAAACAGGGCAGAAGTAATCTTGTTAAGTTCTGAAATGGAGACTGTCAGGGGCCCCAATTCACCACTAAAACCCCCTTTTTGGTCAAATCATTTTTGGTTTTTTAACAATAACCAAAAATTCAACAAATTTCGAAAAAATTTGGAAAACCCAAAATCTTTGAAGCCCCTTAAAAAAAGTGGTTGGACCCAATGACGATGGCAACCTTGCCCGGGGCCCCTTTTCAAACAGATGGGGAAAAATAAACCCCAAAAATGAGTCCTCTGTACGCAAAAAGCACTTTGCCCTTAATACGGTTTTCTCTCAAAAAATTGGAATCAGTTAAAATTTTCACATGAGGCCCAGTCATTGGAAAAATCAAGTTATCAAAAAAATAAAAATTTATCCAAAAACCCCTGAAAATTAATTCATGAAGGAGGGAAGACGGGAGGGCTTTAGGACCCAAGGGCTCACAAGGTACAAAATGCCCCCGGGTTTAAAAACCCGTTTCCCCTTTCATCCCTGTTTTGCAAAAAAGGTTTATGCCCCCCTGAGGTCAAGTTGGTCCCCAAAAAATAGCGTTTTTCCCCCCTGGAAAACAGGTAAAAAATCAAGGGTAAAGGATATTGATATTTCCAGTAATATTTTAAAGCAAAAATCAATCAGGCCTTAAGAACCCCCCCTTTTTGGCCAAAAAAAAAACCCCGGACCTAAGGGTGAAGAGGAGGGGTTTATGCCCCTTCCCCAAAAACTCCTTGATAAAGACCCCATGGTCATGTTCAGGTACAGCAATTAAAAAAGGGACCTTTGGGGGGAATTTTCCACACTAATTCAATGGCTTTCCCCCTTTTGGGGGGGCAAGGATGCAGTTTTACTTTCGCTAAACACTCAGAAAAATCAAAAAAAGTCGGGAAAACTGGTGGGGGGAGGCAGAAATAACAGGAGTGTTGGTATTAACACATTGGCACCCAATGGTTACAACACATTTTTAATCCAAAAGGATTATAACTAAAACAGGAAAACCCGACATAAGTCATGAGATTTAAGAACAAAAAATTTGCATTCCTGATGTCGGTTAACCCCTCTTTTCCCCCTGAGGGAAACTGGGTTTATTCTCACCAAAGGGTAAAATCGATCCCAGTAGGGGAATAGATTGTGGGGTATAAGGAAACCCCAAGTTTAAAAAAATAAAAACCCCTAGGTTAATAGCCCCCCCCAAAATAACGAAAGCCTGAAAAAATAAGGCAAGGCATTAGGTGCTTTAATAAAAACTTGTCAAAACACCCCCAAAGACAATGGGTTTGGCCTTTGTTAGGGAGACTGAAATAGCATGGAGGCATCACCACAGTAGAAAATAACCCATTGCGCTTTGAAATCATGACGCTGTGCCAGAAACCACTCTTACCCTGCATGGATTCAGAAGCAGGTTCAAAGGCAAACTATTCCCCGCATACTTCTCCGCTACGCAAAGTCTGTCAATTTGAACGCTAATCAAAAATCATTGAGACAGAGGGCAGGAACCCCACCATAACACCTTAATTATCTGAAGACCTTCCAAAAAAAGGGTGCCAAAGGTCGTATTCTTTGGTAGGATCCCACCTAGGAATCCTGACAGTATAACTCAGCGTTTCAGCCCTGATTTAATGCCAACAAGGCTTTTTCAGTTGATCAGTGACATTGGTCATCCAATAAACCAGGCCTGAAAAAATGCTTAAAACATACTCAAAACGGTTCGGTGTCGGGGAAAAAGCCCAATCCTGAGGTCGCCGGGGAGGAGATGACAAATTGAACTGCGCGCTGGTTCCCTGAGGACTTAGATTTTAAGGCAAAAAACAATTTACAATTTTTTTTTGAAATTAGAACTTGGGGTCGATCCCCAAAAAAATTGGCATGGGATCCTAGGTTCCAAAGGCAACCCAGCAAGTAGGGCAATATCAACCTCAGTGGCAAGTGACCCACGGCCAGACAACTGTGCAAACTCCATTGAGAAAAAATCCTCCCCGCACCCAGAGATACAGAGGGAAAAAAAAAAAAAATGCAACAACAGGAAAATATCTTGACAACTCTGACAACCTTTTTTTTTTTCACTATTTTTCCTTCTGTGGTACCATACAATTTTCAATTTTTGGGCCGGTGTACTGTTATGTTTCGGTAGCTGAGGAGTGCAGGTAAAAAAGGCAATAACAGAGCAGTTGGAAAATAGAGATTGCGTACCCGACTAACCACCACAATAGAGGCAGCGTGGAGCGTTCTACGTTTTGGGCCGAGCCTCGTACAGCCTGAGAAAATAACAACACCTAAAGATAGAAAGAGAAGTATCTGGGCCCCGGAAGAGATCCCCAAAGAAATAGAAAGTGGCTGAACTAAATGAGAGGGCAAAAGCCCCCGGAGGGGCCTGAAGGCCCCACAGAAGTGCAGGACAAAATGCAAAAATCAAGACAAAACAAAAAGAAGAAAATGTTTATCTGTTAGGGAGATGCAGCACGCCAGCAGGTACAAGGAAAAGGAATTAAGGATTGAGACCAGAAAAATTGATCACGGCAACCTGATGGGAGGCGACCCCTTAATAAGACCAGTCAGTAACACCTGATTCCCAATCCCCACAATTTACTGGACAGTCCGTACCGCTTGTAACCACCAGAGGAAGCCTTGCTCGAATCATTTCAAGTCCCCCTTCAAAACCAAATACTGAAGTGTGAATGTGGTTTTAGGTGGTTTCCACATCCCGTATTTTCGGTACGGAAAAAACATTGTGGGATATCCGTGTCCGGGTGTAAAACGTGAGGCAATTGGTGCCGCATCAGTTTCACATGGACGGCCGCCGGGAAGAAGGCACAGTAAGCACTGTTCCCCGGCCAGGGGCGGGCCCTAAAATGAACGTTGATCACTTCACCAGGGGTATTGAGTCCCTGAAGAAGTTTTGGATCGAGTTTAAATATATTCCTTAAGTGTTTTTAATGTGGTTGGGGTTAGGTAGAAAAGAGTAACCAGATTTATTTTTAATGATTTTTACGGGGGGGGGCCATTTTGCAGTTCGCCTCAGGCAGCAGAGAGGCTAGGTTCACCCCGGGTCAGCGGGTTCATCGGCCTGGGGGGAATAAAATCCTAGTGACCAGCGTAACCTGTGGTGAAAGCCTTTGTATGGTTTACACTATGTTTCTCATGAATGGCGCATGGTCTCTAAAAAATATATAATTTTTCTTTTGGGGGGCACAAGTGCCTATACAGCTATCCCCACTGTTGTATACCCAAAAAAATTGCTGGGGTTACCTTTGTTCCGTGATCCCTGTACCCTAATATTTAAACTGTGATTTTTTTAATCTGTATCCTTGCATCTAAAATTTTTTGGTGACTGATAAAATAAATGGGAATGCTGTTAAAAAAAATCAATTTATTTGTACTTTTTCATATTATTTGAATGGGTGGTTAAAATTAATATCCCCTGCTTAAAAAGCAGAAAAACTTTCTGTAATATGCGGTAATTGTCCCTTCAGTTATAATAGGTGTCTTCTTGAATCACAAGAACATGGAAAAGAATAGAAAAATTTCCGGTTTATTGAAATTCCTGTGCCTGTATGATAATGTCTCCCACCTAGCAGCGGGGAAGCATTGTTAATCTTTTAATGCATCAATTTCACCTGATACAAATAGGACTATACTCAAATGTGGCAATGCGACTATACAGATGTCACGCTGCAAAAAAAAAAAAAATCTAGGATCACCTTAGACACCTTGGTAACAGATATATACATGGCACATGCTGATAAGTACAATCTTTATGCTTAACATATCTGGTGCCTAAAGGGCACACAAGGACTTAGCCCTCCAGTCAATTTAAGAGTCAAAAGACTTGTGAGTAATGAAACGAATGTGATTTCCGAGCAGAAGTGAAGACAACCATGTTCAACAATAGTTTTATTCAAAGGTTAAGAATAATACAGAACAGAATATCCGTCCTGATGAATCCTCGTCTTTTCAACTGTCCTATATGTTTCTGCCGGTGCGACATTATTAAACTATATGAATAACATTGACCGTAAGAGACAAGCTTTACTTCAGTCTTTACTATTGCTTTAAGATACTTTGCCATTAAAATGGTCAGAGCTACAGGATGTAAATTTCACAAAACACCCCTTTGCCACGTAAAAGAACACCTTTATTTGAAATGTTTAGGGAATGTATCATCTGATAATGATTTAGTGTTAAAATCATTTTGTTTTTCATTTTTTTCCCAAATTTAAATAAAAAAATATCCTCAATCTTGGCAATTTTCACTCTGGCAATTAACCTTATATTAGACTGATTTTACCTGTAGAGATCACTACTCAGAGTCTTATTATCAGAGGCAGGGATCTAATGATGGGTGACATACATATAGATTACCACTGAAACAGATCATAGAGCATGTCCACAACATGTCCTCATTTCCTCCTCTTACTTACACAATCACCTGCACAGATCATAGAGGTGTCCACACCATCTCCTCCCCTTCCTACACATCACCACTGCACGATCATGAGGTGTCCACATTATCTCCTCCCTCTTCCTACACAATCACCACTGCACAGGCGCAGAGCATGGTGAACAGTTGTCTCCTCCCATCCTTGTACAGTGACCACTGCACAGATCTTAGAGCTTCAATACCATCTCCTCCTCCTTCCACAATAACCACTGACAGTTCTTGAGCATGTACGCACCAGCTCCTCTTCATTCTACACAATGACCACTGCACAGGTCATGCAGCCGTAATTTTTAGTTTTACTGAAAGCCATCTTTTGTCAATTTTCTGTCATCATGAGGACTAGATTTGTGCAAAAAAAAAATTGGCACCATTTTGGGGAACATTTGTCTTTTTGATCACGTTTTTTTCCAACTTTTAGCAGGCAGGATGAACAAAAAACAGCAATTTTAGGTTGTATTTTAGGCATGTTATGGCCTCTCTATACAGACAAAAAAACAATAATAATGAGTTAGTCTTACAGTTTGCAGTAATACTAATTATATGTACTTTCTCCCAGCAATGTATAAAAGAATGTTTATGTGTTAGCACATTGGGGACTTTAAAATCAATATGCTATAGTTGAGTCGTCGGATTAGTATTGGCCCCACAGATTATAGTAACTGCCTCATATGAAACTATTCCAAATTAATAGACAAATGGCCAAATCAAATATTTGATGGCGTAATTATGATAAGGCAGCATCTCGGCATGCCGCAAAAGGAATTTCAGGGGAGAGCTTTCTTGAGGAAGGTTTGTAATAGCAATAAGGAGACTGGCTAAGCCTTGAAGAAGTCCAGAAGGTTT
The DNA here is from genome assembly GCA_033576555.1 of Oophaga sylvatica. Classification (NCBI taxonomy): domain Eukaryota; kingdom Metazoa; phylum Chordata; class Amphibia; order Anura; family Dendrobatidae; genus Oophaga; species Oophaga sylvatica. Next base: position 24,037,812 of record JARQOD010000001.1, read on the forward strand.
CTCCTTTTTCTAAATCCTTCCAGATGTACTCAGATAGTAGGCTAGTATGCCTAACCTACATTCATCACCTATTATGGATAATTGCTGACTAGAGATGAGGTATCTCCTGAAATTGGTTTTGGACTGATTTGCTCCATTCAGTCGGCAGGTTGATTTGGTCCAAACAGAGTCAGTCCAAGCTAAAAGTGCCTGGTTGCCATGAAAAGACGTTTATTATGGTCTGAGGTCCATACCATAACGAAAGTGTCGCCCCTACATGACTGATGGACTATCGTGGCCTCAGAGCTGGAAAGGAATGTGGAAGAACCCAAGACCAGAATGGAGGACCAAGGAGCTGCAATGCCACAACAAGTGCTATCTCTGTCGTTGAGGAATATGGTGGGAATCTCTGTTCTTGGAATCAGTGGGGCTTTCAGAAGGGGTAGAATTTTCACCCACAGAATAGTGTTATTGCTGGTCAAACCTTTCAAAATTGCCTGTCTTAGGATTTTGGAATATTGGGTTCTGTACTAATGGTAGTAATGGACATAAGTGAATTTAGACAAGACATTATCTTCTGTGTCTTACTTCCTTTGATTTGGCGCTTCCTGAGCTAAGGCTTGGATGTGGTGCATTGTCAAGAGTCAGCGCCTCGGGCGATATATGTGTCACGTCCTGATTAGAAATGAACAAATTTGTTTGGATTTGGTTCCGAATACGATCGGCATCAAATATGTAGAAGAAATCACCGAATATGTTTCGGAATCGATCATAAGAACAAACATTTGGCACAAATAGTGTTCGAAATGTCAAAATCAGATTCGGGGACAAAATCCGAACAATTCGCTCATCTTGTCTGTGTCTGACTTCACAAGACGCCTACTCAGGTCAAGAAGCTCTGCCAAAAAAAACTGAAGGAAGATGCAGAAGTCATGCGCTGCCATGAGACTAGAGGAGACCTGTGCCACAGGCAGCCAGCCTTGCACCGGGGAGGGGAGCTGCTGCAATTGGAACAGGTGAGTGGAGAGGTGAGTATAGTCCTTTTTTATTTTTTTAACCCCTTGTTTATTATACTCCAAGGCGGGAGCCCCGAGTATATAGGCACTTTTGTTCACAAAATGAATTTTCTCGCCATTTTGAGCGAACTGCTGAATTCGATTCCGGCCAATTTACTCATCACTATTAGGTCAATATGAGACGGAAAGTTTTTTTCTTAGTTTGGAAAATCATAATTAATGGTTGTATTTATAGTAAAATGGATTTAATCTTTTTTTTACTTTGCCCACGTTTAGGTGTTTCATAGATATAATAATTTATTTAAAAGGTGAATAAATCGTCGCTTTGACCAAATCTGTCCTTTGTAGTCAATGGGAACAATTTCAAATACTGCTGACCATCAGGAAAAACTAATTGATCTGCACATCCAAAAAATAGATAAATCTTCATTTTTTATTCCATAAAGTTCAAACAATTTAAATCCTCCTGACGGGTTTCTGACGCTATGTTCTAGACTCTATGACAAGGTGAACGCAGAGCAGAAACTCGTCAGGTGTTTTTTTTCTATCACCACGTGTGGATTTGAATTGTTTGATCGTTTGGAATAAAAATTTGAAAATGTTAGCTATTTTTTGGATGTGCCGATCACTTTACTTTTCTTGATATAAAAATTTTTTTGTATAAAAAATGACTCATAGACACCCGGAGCGTGTTTTAATTCTGTGCCGGTATGAGTAATAGAGTACCCTGTATCTATTACAGATGTTCGGAGATCTAGACTTCCCAGGTTTTCCGCAGCACATTGAAAGCCCTAACAAAGCTGGCCATTTAGACTCTTCTGCCATTATCCATTCATCCGGTGTAATAAATGACTCGGCCACAGCATGCCATATACCACCCGGCCAAGATAACGGCTGAAAGGAGAAAATTAAATTTTGCTTTTGTTGAAACATTATGATTTATGTATTGAATATAAGCTGTGGTGGGCAATTGAAAAAAAAAAAAAAGATTGGCAGAATATTCTTCAGGGTTATGATGGTAGCATGGGCCACTTAGTACTAACGACGGAGGCGTTGTTTTTTTTTTTAATTTTTTTTTTTCGCCAGGAGAATCTAAATTTACGTAGATGGATCAGTTTTCATTAAAAGAGATTCAAAACGGTTATTTCTTTTTTTTTTTTCAATCTAAGCGTCCTATCTGTATAAAAAAAAAAAAGGAGAAAAAAATGTGAAAAAAAAAAGAAATGATGATGTGGGTACGGAACCTACGTGCTATTTGTACGGTTGAATCTTTTTTTTTTACCGGGGGGAGGTAAATAAATTGCCTGTAAGATGGTGGTAACATATTCTCTAGATCGTTCATGACTACTCATATCTAAATGAAGGAAAATAATTAAATTCTTTACCGTACATGGGAGATACCGGAGCCCAATTGTCTCACCTTGTTATATGAAATATTCAACGCTGTCTCTTATTACTATAATAAGTGTCCGGGCGAAAATACTGTAAGATAGAAATTAGTTTACTATTCATCCTGCAGCCAAATTTCATCTTCCTCGCTGTCCGTGGGCGAAAGATGCTAGACTGTACGCTAATGCCTTGCGTCTATAATATTAAGTATGGCTTTTGGCTTACACGGGATCACATGCAGATGTAGCAGAGCTAGTGTTGAGCGATACGATACTGCAAATATCGGGTATATATTGTCGTTTTATCGGATACGGAATCGGAATTGTCACTGTCACTGTCGTGTCCGTCGGTGGGTCTGTCAGGAGTCAGCGGGCACTTACCTGGCAGAAGTCTCCGGCGGTCACGGGCTGGACTGCTTCAGGCCGCCATCATCTTTCCCCGGCGGTCACATGCAGTTTCTCGCGAATACTGCAGTGACTGCTGGGTAATCCCGGCCGAAGCTTCAGTCCGAGCGTCCCGCCGGGAAAGCGGTAATCAGCTGTGCTGCGTCGCGAGAGGCTTGCCTGTATTGCGGTAGCGAGCTGGATCGTCGTGGGACACCGTTTTATGGATGCGTCGGACAGGGGTATACTGTTGGTTTTTTTTTTTTTTCCTTTTTTCAGGAGATCGAGGCGTCCAGGAATGAGGTACAATAAAAGAAAGAAATGTGTTGTCTCTTTTATTTCTTAAATATTTTTTCTGCTTTGTCTTTTTTTATACTTTAATACTTTGGGATTAATAATGGTTGGTTCTTATTGCACCTCTCCTTTTAACCGGGTTATTGTCCCGTGCAATCAACGGTGACTTTAAAACCCCTTTTACCCCACTTGCCCGTACAGGGCAGGGGGGAAGGGGGTAAAGTGCCACAATTGGCACTTTTTGATGCGCCAATGGGGGTGCGTAGCTGGTTTATCAGGTTTGTTGAGGGCCAAAACCATGGGCCTTGACAGTTTTTAATACCAGGCCGCCAGTCTGCTTTTTATTGGGGCTGGTTAAAAAAATGGGGGACCCCTACGCCGTTTTTTTTTTCGAGGGGCCCCTATTTTGTTAACCAGCCAAGTAAGCAGAGCTGTGGCCTGGTATTAAGCTGGCAAGGCCTGGATCTTGGCTCCTTACCCCTGAAAAACCGGCCTCACAGTCTGCTTCACTGGCGGTTAACAAAAATGGGGGGGGACCCCCGCCAATTTTTTGCGGGATCCCTATTTTGTTAACCGCAATTTAGCAATGCTGTGGCCTGGATTATCAGGCTGGCAACGGGTCGGATGAGCCACCGGAGAAACCTCCGGTGGGCCCCCTTTGGTGGTGGGCCCTGTTTGAAAGGATAAATGTGGGGCAGAGGGGGGGTGGCCCCGGGGGGCCCCGGCTTGAGGGGGCCCACCCGGAGGCAGCTACAGTAATGTATGGCGGCACACCCCGATAAAGTTACATTCTGCGGCAGGCAGGGCGATCTTCTGTCTGCCGCCCAGAAGCATGGGGCCTGCGGGTTGGGGGGGCCCCGGTGCCGCAGTGGGCCCCAATCTCGGGGGTACTGTTCGGCTCCAGCCGTACATGAGCATAGAGGGAGAGCGAGCGCTCCTTTCCTCCCAAAAACCCCCCCTCTCAGCGTTGAAGCGGGCGCATGAATCACCTGGGCGCCGCTGTCAGACGGAGAGGGGAACAGGAGCAGCAAGGAGCCGGGAGGTGAGTTTGTTTTTTTTTTTTTTTTTAAGGGGGTGCAAATCGGGTGTTATGGGGGGTGTTAATCAGGGGGTTTTGGGGGGGTGCATTATACTAAGGGCTCCATATTGGGGTGCATTATATACAGAGACTCCATGGGATGCATTATACTACAGAGGCTGTATGGGGGTGCATTTTATAATATAGCGGCTGCCTATGGTGGTGCTTATTTATAGATTCGCCTATGGGGGTTTTTATAATTAGAGGCTGCCTATGGGGTGATTTTACTATATTGGGACTATTGGGTTTATCTGTATGGATGCTTTAGGGGCCTCTAAGTGTTGGACCAAATAAATAGTTTGGTGACAAAAGGGGTCATATTTCCAGTGAGGGGATTATTCTGTGATAGGGGAGATGTAAGGGGGGATTGGGACTTTTAAATGTAAAAGGGACATTATTGTTTAGGGGAACCGGGTTCTGTGACTGTCAAAGGGGCACCAGGATTATTCAGTCTGGGGACAAAAAATGTGGTCAGTTTTCTAGGGATTGCCCGGCATTACTATATTCTAGAGGGGTGCTTTAAAATTTAGAGGTCACACAGAACCACCAGCAGGTGCAGTAATAGGGAACTAGGCCGCGCAGCAGCCCTCAGTATTGGGGTTTCGTGCAGTTAATAGGGGGCACATACGGCGCAGGGCTCGTATTTGGGGTATCAGGTGCGTAAATAGGGCACACGGCACGCGGTCAAAATGGGGTATCAGGTGCATAATAGGGAACATAGGCGCGCGGTCAGTTTTGGGGTATCAGGGCGAAATGGTACACTAGGCAGCAGCGGCTCAGTATTGGGGTTAGCAGGATGAGGTTTGTGCAGGTTGAGAATAGTCAATGGTCCAAGACGTGCAAAAAAATGAGAAGTGAAATGTGTCTTTGTTGAATCTCTGCGTCGAGTCCTGGCTGGGAAGTCGTCATGTCGGTCTGGGCCAATAAAAGAATGAAAAGTGAACAATTCATTAGAAAGAACTCAGCGGTAATATTATCTGTACCTGTGCTGTAATTATTATATGTTCTGTGGATGGTATTATTTACCACGACCATAGGCGTAATATCAATATTGGTTTTTTATATTAAAATTTTTTTTGGCAACAGGCGGTCATTTTGTGAGGTTCTTGTTAGGGGCCCCCGAAGTTTCGCCCCACTAAACCAAAACCCTGCAGCCTCTGGCTCTCTTCTTCTTTCTTTCTTCTTGTCTTTCTCGCTCTCTGTTCTTTCTTTTGCTCGTCCTTTTTTTCTTGTTTTTCTTTTCTTTTTCTTTCTTTCCTCTCTTTCTTTTCTTGTTTGTTCTTTCTCTCTCGTGCTCTTTTTTTTTTTCTCATAACAGCCACTGTGCCCTCATTCCAGTCGTGTGATCGCAGTGAAAGGGTAGCTTGGGCCGGATAGGGTGATTAGCTTTTTTAAATGGTGTGGTCAGGGCGGGCCTAAAATTTGCGCGAGCCTACACGCGCGCAGCCCCTTTAACCCTTTCTGTCTTCAAATTTGGGGGTATGCGAATGACCTCCTAAATTTGGCCAGCTCTGGAGCGCGCGGATGGTCTCCGAGGGATCCCCTCCCCCACCCAACTAAAGCATCCACCAACTCCTGGACATCTGTTGCAACGTGGCGGCCTAAAATTTGTGAGCAGGCACAGGTGCCCCGTTTTGTCCCTCTTTCCCCCTTTTTCAAAGGTTGGGAAGTTGATGGTGGACCCCAAGAATATTTTTTCTTGGGGGCCCAAGGTATCCGCCGCTGCGGAAAAGGTCCATGGATATTGGCCCTTAACACTTAAATACCATGCCCAGCAGCAGGGGCGTCATAAAATCAGGGGGCCCCCAAGCAAAAGTTGAAGGGCCCCCCCCAAAAAAAAAAAAACCAGACCATTGTAAATGTAAATGCCAACAGTGAGGGGAAATAAACAAAAAAAGTATTATGCCCCTAGATTGTCCCCCATAGTGTCCTATATGGGCCCCTTATGCTGCCCAGCTGCTGCAACCAAAAAAAAAAAAAAGAATACTCAACTTTCGGCGGGGGCCAGGTGCCGGTGTCCTGAGAGGGGGGACACCAGGTGCCGATGTTACCGTCGTCGGGGCCCCCGGCACCGATATTTACCGTCCTCTCCCCCCACGTGGTGCCGCTGCTTCGGGGTCCTCCGCAGTGAACGATCAGGCAGAGGGCGCGGGGCATAAGAGTCATCCCCCTCGACCTGAACATGCAGAAGAGGACGGGAGCAACGGTGGAACGGGACAGGTAAATTCCCTTTACTCCCCTTCCGCCGGCGCGGTCTGTGCAGCCCCTCGTTCCCCACGGTCCCGCCCCAGTGTTCAGCGGTCACGCGGGACACTCATTAAAGTCATGAATAGTGCGTTTCATGCTGTAATGAGCGGTACCACGACCGCTGAACGGCGTCGGAGCCTGGGGGAAGACAGGGGCTGCAGGACCGCACCGGGGGTAGTATATAGAAGAGCTGCGTCCCCCCCCCCGCCGAGCCCTGGTATAGTGTCAGCACAGCCCGACCGCGAGGGCCCCCTCACCTGTCCGGGCCCAAGCAGCTGCTTGGTCTGTTCTTTCACGGTACGCCACTGCTCAGCTTTCTTCCAGGCTGGTTGACAAAAATAGGGGGACCCGACGCCATTTTTTATTCGAAGGGACCCCATTTTTTTAATCGTTCCCTTGACTCACTGATTGTGTCCTGGTGACCTGAGTGAAAGTGGAAAGCACAATTAAGCTTTCCACTCCTCTCTGTCAGCCAGGAGGGAAACCATTATTTGGGGTTTACTGGGGTGCGCATTAGCTGCGGTCCGCAGTAAACATTAACCTTTCTGAAGGATTACACCGTGGGACCTGGATGTGCAGGGTAGGTAAAATAATTTTGCTTTTTTATTTTATTTTTATTACAGGAAATGGTTTTTGCAGTCAAATAAAAGATGGTCAAAAACATGTGTCTTTATTTCATTAAAATGATTTTTAATTAAAGTGTGTGTGTTTTATTTTTATTTATGCAATAGGATTAATAATTGATAGTTGTCTAATTGACAGCTCAATTATTACCTGGCTTAAGGTACCTTTCAATTGCAGGTGGCTTTAACCCATATTAACCCATTCGCCACCGCTACAGGGCAATGGGAATAGGACACAAAGTGCAGAAAGGGCGAATCTAATTATAGATTGTCTTTTTGGGGTGTCTGGGGGCAGATAGTTAGTAGCCCAGGGGGGGGGCAAAAATAATGGTCCCCTCTGGGCTATTAATTTCTGCCCCATTCGCTGGCTTTGTCTTGTTGGTTGCGAAAATAGGGCGGGAGCCCACGCATTTTTTTAAACAATTTACACCTCATATATATATATTTTATACATGTCATTGAATTTGTGACACATATTTATATATATATTTTATAGTTCATACACTTCTACATAGTATAATAGCCGCTAATTCAATTGTGAAAAGCAGAACTCGACATGAAATGACACTTGGTGTACATAGGGTTAACCATGTCCTTTGCTATCTGATTTGCACAAACAATTACATCAGTCTATGTGTGCAAAATTTCACACCTGTTGGGTTAATTAAGGTGTAAATTCGTAGCAAAAAAGTCCGTTTTTTTACAACGAATTTACAACTTAATTAACCCCTAACAGGTGTGAAATTTTGCAACATAGACTGATGTAATTTTGTGCAAATCAGATAGCAAACGACATGAAAAGACATGGTTAACCCTATGTACACCAGTGTCATTTCATGTCAGGTGCTTCTGTCTTTTCACAGAAGCCCGGCTTTACCCGGCAATTGAATCAGAGGCTTTTTTACTATGTAGAAGTGTATAAACTATAAATATATGTATATTTTATATGTCACAATGACATGTATATTTATATATATATGTATTCTATGTGTGTATATTTTGTGTTTACAAGGAAAGAAAGTGTTTTTTTAGTTGCGATATTTTGTTCCCATAGACTTACATGGAACTTCGATATCGGAATCGGATATTGCGATATTTAGTGATATCGGCGATACCCATTCCGATCGATATTTTTGGATATCGGAAAGTATCGCTCAAACTCTAAGCAGAGCTGATTTTGTCAGTGGGGTTAGTGAGGTAGTTACTAGGACTGCAGCATCAAACCACTTAAAATTTCTTATCTTAAGAAACGCAGCTCATAGAACGTCATCTCTTGCCTAGTTTTGGAGCAATTTTAACTGAACTTTAAGGACCACTCATCATAAATCTTATATACAGTGTAATGGTAGTGCAGCACAATAGGGGGCACTATGGTGAGCCAGACATATGTAATTCATAGTGTGTATCCATGGGCAGGTGTAGTCTCTTCCCCAGGATTCAAACTTTCAACTTTTGCATGGAAGGGGAAGGCAGGCAGAAAAATTTACCAGTGAGCCACAGCTTGCACTGCTGCTTTAGGAGGATTTTCTCTGCACAAAAATCCAAATTATATTCTTTTGTTCTTTTCACAGGCATCAAGTACCAAAACATACGATACATCCCATTTGTGTCAACTTCTGTGCATGTTATCAGGCCAAAATCACCAGGGTATGTAAACTTTTGATCAGGGTCATTTGGATGTTTTGGGTTGTCATTATGATTTAAAAAAGAAAAACACAGTAGTTTTCATAAATGGCTTAAACCCCAACCACTAACCATGAGTGGAGAAAAAGTTTTGGTGTTATCTTCATATTTTGTGAAAAAGCCAAAAAAGCAAAAATTTCTGCGGGTATGTAAACTTTTGAGCACAACTGTACATGTTTTGAATGAGCGATTGTCTGCGTCCTTCTATGCAGTGCGTGCGCACATATGTGGGCTTCCATATCAATAGTGAGTCCTTGTATGCGGGGGGTGGATTAAGCGCAGCCAGGGCCCCGAGCTTTTTAGAACCATGGGCCCCCATAGGTACCTGCTGAAATCACGTGATTTTGTCACATGAACCCCCATAGATCATGTGATAGGTCTGTAAGTAACACACAGGTGCTCTGGGGCCATCTGTACATGGAAAACAAGGGAGATAGCGGCCTGCGTGCGTGCCATGCACATTTTTCCCTTATATACAGCACTATAAATAACATAGCCCTATACAAAATAAAACAGGGGTGAGAGACTACATTTTCCCGAGGGCCACATGGCAGACCGAACCAATAGACTGAAAAAATTTTGCTCATATTAACCCTTTTTTGATGTTTGGAGTAAAGTACGCCCATGTCGCACCCCCCCTGTTTGGTGCAGGCTCTGGCGACATGATAGCTGATCTATACAGCTGACATGTGCCTGCAACAGCCTCGGTGAAATCACGATCCACCCGTGGCTATTAACTCTCGCTTACTGGAAGAGCGTTGTTAATCCCGGCCATCGGTGACCCTGTCACATGATCGGGGGGTCACCGATGAGTCGGCATGAGAACCAGAGGTCTGCACCAAACTCTATGGTTGTCATTGCCTGATTGCTATGAGCGCTGCCCAGTGGCCGGCGCTCATAGGAAGTGAGCATTTTTGCTACACATCTGTCATCGCTTGTGTGTAGCAAAAGCGATCAAAGTACTGCAACTTTTTAGTCTCCCTGGAGACTATTGAAGCTGCAAATAGTAAAAAAAAAAATATTTTAATTTTTTTTTTAAAATATTAACCCCTTTCTGACATTAGACGTACTATCTCGTCCATGGGACCTGGGCCCGTATGACCGGGGATGGGGGGGAGCGCGGCCGATCGCGGCGGGTGTCATTGATTATCCCAGCTGACACCCGGCACTAAGTGCCGGGAGTGGTCTGGACTGCTCCCGGCACTTTAACCCCCAGCACACTGCGATCAAACATCATCGCAGCGTTCCGGTGGCATAGGGAAGAAACCGCGCAGGGAGGGGGCGTGCTTCCCTGAGACCCTTAGAATAACGCAATTTGATCGATTTGTTCCAAGGCTCCTCCCTGCAGTGAGGTGGCTTGTCAGTGCCTGCTGAGAGCAGGCCCGGCAATCCTCCTGCACTGCCTGTCAGATTGATGATCTAACACAGTGCTCGCAAACTGCCAGATCAGCGATCTAACACTATATGTGATGTCCCCCCCCTTTGGGGACAAAGTAAAAAAAAATAATTAACATGTGTAAAAATATTTTTTTTAAAAATCCCTAAATAAATTAAAAAAAAAATATTTCCCCAATAAACACATTAGTATTATGTAAATAAAAAAAACAATAAAGCACACATTTAGTATTGCCGCGTCCTTGTAAAACTGCCTTATAAAACTGTCCACTAGTTAATCACTTTAGTGAACCCCTTTTAAAAAAAAAAAAACAAGGCAGAAAAACAATGCTTTTCATCAACCGCCGAACAACAAGTGGAATAACACGCAATCAAAAAGACCGATATAAATAAACATGATCTGCTGAAAACGTCATCTTGTCCCGCAAAAAACGAGCTGCGAACAGCATCATCAGCGAAAAGTAAAAAAGTTATAACTCGTAGAATAAAGCGATGCAAAAAAATTATTTTTTATATAAATTGTTTAAATAGTATAAAAGCGCCAAAACATAAAAAAATGATATAAATGAGGTATCGCCATAATCGTACTGACCCGAAGAATAAAACTGCTTTATCAATTTTACCACAATGGAACGGTATAAACGCCCCCCAAAAGAAATTCATGAATTGTGGTTTTTGTTCATTCTGCCTCCCAAAAATCGTAATAAAAACCCATCAAAAAAGTCACGTGCTCAAAAATGGTACAAATAAAAATGTCAACTTATCCTGCAAAAAATAAGACCTCACATACTCTTGTGGCCAAAATATGGAAAAATGATAGCTTTCAAAATGTGGTGATGCAAAAACTATTTTTTGCAATAAGAAGCGTCTTTTAGCGTGACAGCTGCCAAACATAAAAACCCGCTATAAATAGTAAATCAAACCCCCTTTATCACCTCCTTAGTTAGGTAAAAATAATAAAATTAAAAAAATGTATTTATTTCCATTTTCCCATTATGGTTAGGGTTAGGGTTGGGGCTAAAGTTATGATTAGGTTAGGGTTAGGATTATAGTTAGGGGTGTGTTAGGGTTAGGTTTGTGGTTAGGGTTAGGGTTGGGGGCTATGGTTAGGTGTTATGTTGGGGTTAGGGTTGGAGTTAGAATTTAGGCACATCAAGGGCTCCTCCCAAAAGTGACATGGCGTCTGATCTCAATTCCAGCCAATTCTGTGTTGAAAGTCAAATGGCGCGCCTTTTCTACTGAGCTCTGCATGCGTCAAAACAGTGGTTTACCACCACATATGGGGTATCAGCGGATTCAGGACAAATTGCACAATAACTCCTGGGGTTCAATTTCTTCTGTTATGGGTTGGGAAAAAAAAGTGGGGGCGAAAATATAATTTTTTGGGGAAAAAATATGATTTTTCATTTTTATGGCTCTACGTTATAAACTTCTGTGAAGCAGTTGGAGGTTCAAAGTTCTCCCCACACATCTAGATAAGTTCCTTGGGGGGGGTATAGTTTCCAAAAGGTGTCACTTGTGGGGGGGTTTTTAAATGTTTAGGCACATCAGGGGCTCTCCAAACAAACATGGCGTCCAATCTCAATTCCAGCCAATTTTGGTTTTAAAAAAGTCAAACGGCGCTCCTTCCCTTACGAGCTCTGCTGTGCGCCCAAACAGTGGTTTTCCCCCAAATATGGGGTATCGGCGTACTCAGGAGAAATTGCACAACAACTTTATCTGTCCATTTTCTCCTTTAGCTCTTGTGAAAATAATTTTTTTTTGTAAAAGATCATTTGTGTGACTAAAAAGTTAAATGTTCATTTTTTCCTTCCACGTTTCTTCAGCTCCTGTGAAGCACCTGAAGGGTTAATAAACTTCTTGAATGTGGTTTTGAATACCTTGAAGGGTGCAGTTTTTAGAATGGTGTCACTTTTGGGTATTTTTCTGCCATATAAACCCCTCAAAGTGACTTCAAATGTGAATTGGTCCTCTAAAAAAATGGTTTTGTAAATTTGTAGTAAAAATGAGAAATCGCTGGTCAACTTTCAACCCTTATAAGTTATAACTTCCTAACAAAAAAAATTTTGGTTCCAAAATTGTGCTGATGTAAAGTAGACATATGGGAAATGTTATTTATTAACTATTTTTGTGACTATTTCTCTGTTTTAAGGGAATAAAAATTCAAAGTTTGAAAATTGCAACATTTTCAAAATTTTTGCCTATTTCCGTTTTTTTTTTTTATAAACGCAAGTCATATCAAAGAAATTTTTACCACTAACATGAAGTACAATATGTCCTGAGAAAACAATCTCCGAATCGCGAAGATCCATTGAAGCGTTCCAGAGTTATAAACCTCATAAAGAGACAGTGGTCAAATTGTAAAAATTGGCCGATCATTAACATGCAAACCACCCTCGGGGGTAAAGGGGTTACAAAAAGAAATAAAAGTTAAAATCACCCCCTTTCACCCCATTCAAAATAAAACAATTAAAAAAATGAAAAATACACATATTTGTTATTGCCGCTTTCAGAATTGCCCGATCTATCAATGTAAAAAATAGAATTAACCCGATTGCTAAACGGCGTAACGAGAAAAAAAGTAAAAACGCCAGAATTACAGTTTTTTTTGGTCACCACTACATTGCAATAATGGGCTATCAAAGATTTTATCTACACCAAAATGGTATCAATGAAAACGTCAGCTCGGCGGGCAAAAATAAGTCCTCACCTGACCCGAGATCACGAAAAATGGAGACGCTACAGGTCTCAGAAAATGGCGCCTTTTTAGGAATTTTTTTTCACCACTTAAAAAAAAACCTAGACATGTTTAGTATCTGTGAACTGTAATGACCTGGAGAATCATAATGGCAGGTCAGTTTTAGCATTTAGTGAACATGGTAAAAAAAAAACAATTACACCACATTTAGAATTATTTTTCCCATTTTTCCAGTACATGATATGTTAAAACCAATGGTGTTGTTCAAAAGTACAATTTGTCTCACAAAAAACAAGCCCTCATATTGCCATATTGACGAAAAATTAAAAAGTTATGGCTCTGGGGAAGAAGAGGAGCAAAAAGCGAAATTCAAAAACTGAAATACACCTGGTCGTTAAGGGGTTAATATAATAGAAAAAATAATTATTTAATAATTGTATGATTTAATATGGAGCAGAATTAAGTATGCTGACTTCCCCCTATATACAGTATGAGTCTCCAAATAGCCCCCTCAATCAAAAACTAAAGCATTCAACCTAAGGGGCCCTTATACATGTAAAAACATAACAAAAAAAAACTTTAAAAAAAATTTGCACTTGTTTAGTTAGTTTGAAACCACATATGTAAAGACATAAATGCACACCATCTGCATAGAAAAACAGTGATATAAAAAAAGAAATCCAAACCTACATGGCCCTGCGTGAAAAAGTTATTGCCCCCACCTTAAAACATAAATTAACTGTGGTTTTTTACATCTTGGGAAGTTGAGTTCAAATTCTCTAGTCACACCCTGGCCTGATTACTGCTACACCTGTTCTCAATCAAGAAATCACTTAAATAGGGACCTGCCTGACAAAGTGGAGTAGACCAAAAGATCCTCAAAAGATAGACAACATGTCACAATCCAAAGAAATTCTCGAACAAATGAGAAACAAAGTAATTGATATCTAGCAGTCTGGAAAAGGTTATAAAGCCATTTCTAAAGCTTTGTGATTCCAATGAAACACAGTGAGAGCCATTAGCACAAATGGCGAAAACATGGAACAGTGGTGAACCTTACCAACAGTGGCCAGCAGACCAAAAATTTAGCCTAAGAGCGCAGCAACGACTCATCTAAGAGGTCACAAAAAACCACAACAACATTCAAACACCTGCAAGCCTCACTTTCCTCAGTTAAGGTCAGGGTTCATGACTCCACCATAAGAAAGAGACTGGGTAAAAATGGAAATTCCCAAGATGAAAACCTCTGCTGTGCAATAAGAACATAAAGGCTTGTCTCAGTTTTGCCAGAAAACATCTTGATGATCCCCAAGACTTTTGGGAGAATACTCTGTGGACTCATGAGACAAACGTTGCACTTTTTGGAAGATGTATGTTCCATTACATCTGGTGTAGAAGTAACACAGCATTTCAGAAAAGGAACATCATACCAACAATAAAATATGCTGGTGTAGTGTGAGGTGTGGGGCTGTTTTGCTCTTCAGGACTTGGAAGATTTGCTGTGGTAAATGGAACCATGAATTCTGATGTTTACCAAAAAAATCCTGAAGGAGAATGTCCGGCCATATGTTAGTCACCTCAAGCTGAAGCGCACTTTGGCTATGCAGCAGAACAATGATCCAAAACACAACAGCAAGTCCACTCTGAACGGCTAAAGAAAAACAAAATTAAAACTTTATATGGCCTAGTAAAAGTCCTGACCTTAATCTGATTGAGGTGCTGTGGCATGACCTTAAGAGAGGCAGTTCATGCTCGGAAACCCTCCAATGTGGCTAAATTACCACAATTGCCTCGTTGCCAGTGATCTCAAACGCTTGATTGCAGTCATTGCTGCTAAGTGCGCCCAACCAGTTACTAGGTTTTGAGGGCAATCACTTTTTCACACAGGGCCCTGTAGGTTTGGATTTCTTTGTTCCTTAATGATAAAGACCTTCATTTAAAAACTGCATTTTGTGATTACTTGTGTTATCTTTGTCTAATATTTAAATTTGTTTGTGATCTGAAAACATTTAAAATGTGACAAACATGCAAAAGAATAAGAAATCAGTGATGAGAGTGACTATGTGTGTGTATATGTAGATGGTAAGTGTGCAGAAGTGTGCATGCATGTGTCATGTGACTGTTTGAAGCTCTTTATGGTGATATTCATGGCTATCATACACTGGGAAAATTTTAAAAAATTGCTTAAAAAAAGCAATGAAAGTAACCGTATTTTTTTGGACCATAAGACGCACTTTTTTCCCAAAAAATTTGGGGGAAAATGGGGGTGCGTCTTATACCGAAAGTTTAGTGGCGGCGGCGCTCCCAATGCAGCTTGGCTTGCGATGCGGTGGTGGTGTCCGGGCAACAGCGGGCCTCTGGGTTGCATGGGGGGCTCCGCCGGCATCTCGTCCAGCCGGAAAGCCCCCCCGCAGCTGCGATGCGGTGCCTCCGGTGGCGGTCCCGATCCAAAGTGTGGTGCGGTGGTGGTGTTCGGGCAGCAAGCGGGCCTTCTGGGCTGCGTGGGGGGCTCCGCCGGCATCTCGTCCCAGCCGGAAAGCCCCCCCGCAGCTGCGACGCGGTGCGGCATGAGGAATGGCCGCCTGGGGGCCTCCGGCAAGATGACCGCTGCACTCTCGTTCAAATCTCGGCAACGAGATCGAAGAGATCTCGTTCTCATTGCCGAGATTTGAATGAGAGTACGCGTCGCAGCTGCGGGGGGGCTTTCCGGCTGGGACGAGATGCCGGTGGAGCCCCCCACGCAGCCCAGAGGCCCGCTTGCTGCCCGACACCACCACCGCACCACACTTTGGATCGGGACTGCCACCGGAGGCACCGGCACAGTGTTGCAGCTGTGGGGGGGCTTTCCGGCTGGGACGAGATGCCGGCGGAGCCCCCCACGCAGCCCAGAGGCCCGCTGCTGCCCGGACACCACCACCGCATCGCAGCCAGCTGCATTGGGAGCGCCGCCGCCACCGGATTTGTGAGTATATGGCCACCCTGGCCACCCACAGAACACAGCCACCCCACATAAACACAGCCACCCCACAGTGCCCAACCACCCACAGTGCCAACCACCCCACAGTGCCCAACCACCCCACACAGTGGTAAGCTAAATTCGGACTGTAAGACGGACCCCCATTTGACACATTATTTTTTTTTCCAATTTTCCTTCTGAAAATTTGGGGTGCGTCTTATGGTCCGGTGCGTCTTATAGTCCGAAAAATACGGTAAATTTTGATGGCTTCTTCTCAGGCATGTTACAGGTTTATCATCTAATGCAATCATATGAAAAGATGCAGATTTTGCTGCGCATTTATGCTGTATTTTCTACTTCGTGTTCTCATGCTGAACCTTAGCCTTTGCTCCTCATATCACAGAGGAACCTGAAAATAAAGTAACCAGATAAGCCCCATCACCCATACAGAGTAATTCTTATCTGGGTTTGTGTAACTCATTGTGCGTATTGCTTTAGCAAACTCTTAATTATCAAATAATGAACAGCTACATATTCGTTTCCTGTAATGGCGTTTATTTACATCAATTAGCAGACTCCCGGAAACAGATTACGTATGTAAATTAATTGCACAGGCTTGTCTCTAATTAGAGTGTAACAATCACGTGTAATTACTATTTACTGGATGGCTCAGCCTAATAATTTTGGCTTCGTCGGCTGTGACAAGTTGTGAGCAAACCGCGCCATTCCTAATAATATACATCCCGCGTAACATGGAATATATTCTCTACAAAGCTTACACTGGAACTATTTGTTTTTCCAATATTATTATTTCTCGGACTGCTGTAACATTACTAATATTACTTAATTTGAGAGCCCCACCGCGCCCAAATAATACCGCCTTAGGCTCGGGTCACACGAGCGCAGAGTCTCTCGTCGAGAGAATTGGGTCGATCAGAGCATGATCATAGTGTGATATGATCACGAGAAGACGGAGAAAAAAAATGTCTCCAACTTTTCTCCATTCTGTCAGTCCGTGGAAATTGGGCTGAAGGCAGATGTGATCCGAGTGCAGTCCGATGTTTCCCACGCTCTCATTGGCATACGTGGCTGAGTGCGATCTGAATTTCAGCTAAATCTCGGGCAGGCTGTGATTTATCTCCCTGGATCGTCTGTGTCCAAGTTTAAAAAATTAGACATATTGCACGGCCCCAAAGAATAACATTGGGACGAGTGCAATCCAATGTTTGTCGGATCACACTTGGACCAAAAATACATGGTCATGTGCACGAATCCTCAGAATACTAAAATACTAAAATAACGCCGCACCATAGTGCTCAAATAATACTTCTATAGAGTGCTCAAGTAATACAGTCACGTTCCTACTAGTGATGAGTGAACGTGCTCGGATGTCATCGAGCATGCTCGGGTGCTAACCGAGTGTCTTCGGCGTGCTCGATAACAGATCAAGTAGTGGATGCTTCTATTGAAGCATGCCAAATTAATAAAAATGTTTTAACCCCTTTCTGACATCCGACGTATGTCCACCATCGCGCACGTAACCCCTTTTGAGAAAGTTGACGCGAAACGAGCGTCAAGGGGCTGCTGGGTACGGCGGGTGAACTCCCCTGATTATTGTAGGGGTAAGCATACTTTTGTGAGCTATACTGGAGGCTTCCTAACTATATCTTAGCTAATTTCATTATTGTTTTTGCCTCATTATTGCCTTTGTGCTTTTTTCATGTAATGCTCATAATGTATTCACTGCCCTGGGATGAATTGTGCTCCCCCTCTTGACCGCAGTTTACCTTCATGTCTCCTCCTTTTCACCCCCTGAATAATATACAATGTATACAGCATGTGTATTTAATTATATTATATATTTCTATGACCTTTTTTGTTGATTTTTAATGTGATTATTTAATAAACGCAATTTTTGGATTATTTTTAAATTGTTGTGGGGACATTTTTGCTCCTTTTTTTCTCGTATGTAAATTTTTTGAAGGGCCTTTTGCTGTCAGTGGTGGTTCTGATTTGTCTCTCTAGCAATCGTACGCAGCTCTCACCGAAATTTTGCTTGGTCTTCCAGACCTTATTTGACCTCCACTGTTTCCTGGTAATGCTATTTCTTAATTACATTTCAAACTGAGAAAAGGACAACTTGAAACGCTTTGCTATCTTCTTATAGCCTTCTCTGCTTTGTGGGCCTCCACCATTTTCATTTTCAGAGTGCTAAGCAGCTGCTTGAAGAAAGCCATGGCTGCTGTTTTTTTGACACAAGGTTAGAGGAGGTGGGTTTATAAAGCTGGGAAATTTGCATCGCGGGGCCTTTCCCAACGATGATAGTGAACAAGACATAACATAAACAGGCTAATTAAGGTTGAACCCTTGGTCAAAGTTACCTGAACACAAAAATCTCAAGGGTGCCCAGACTTTTGCATTGGCCCATTTTCCTTTTTGTAATTTTTAAAATGTTAAAAAATAACAATGCATATTTTTTTTTACCTAAAATATAAAAGAAATGTGTCATCTCTATCTTTAAGCATTTTTAGAGATCATTTCATCTTCAACTCGCTTAAATAACAGTAATTTTTGAACAGGATGCTCAAACTTTTACATGCCACTGAATTCAAGTCTCCTAAGTGGACTATTTGAAGACAGTAAAAAGTAAAAAAAAAATAATAACTTATTTGCTATCCTGTGTTCTGAAATGTCCGATTATCAAAATAATAAATAGATTAATTAAATCGGTAAACTTTGTAATGAGAAATGTGGATTGAAACGCCAAAATTCTTTTTTTTGGCTGCCGGAACATTACCAAAAAACGCAATAAGAGGTATGTCCTCCTCAATAATGCAAAACTTCTCAAAAATTTGTTTCCTTTATGAAAAAAAACTCATCAAAGACTCAGTGGCTTCGAGAAACCGTGCGGAAATCTCAAAACTTCTCAGCAAAAAACTAGCTAAAAACTAATCCACTTATTCCCGGCTCTGAAAATGTGCACAACCTAAGCAGAGATTTACGTGATTCCTCGGTCCTTACGTGTTCGTTAGTGGGTTATTGAAGCCACATATTCCCACAGAGATCCATGTCATTACTGCTTGTTATTATGTGTTTTCTCCTTTCTGTGGTTTTACTATATTAATTAAGAATAAATATTAAAATTGTTCAACCTGAGGCTCGCTCCAATTCAACCCTCATTACCAAGAGTGTGTTCCGGGGTGGGTATTGAGGCTGTGGAACGGTTGTATTTCTCACTATTTAGGGGTGTAGAGACAAGATTGAGTTATCAATACGCGATCAAAAGTATTGATGAAGCCACAAAGCTAACTCGGCTCTGTTATGATTATGTGCCTCATTAGGAGAACGCTCTTTGCTATTTAAACATTTCACTTCTTCAAAACAATATTTTCTGCTGATTTTTCCAAAAGTGTAAGATGAAGATAAAGCATTACTGCGATCATTGTGTGAGATTTATACATGGATAATGGACCTGAGTCATTAGTGGAGTTAATAGACGGAGTGCAGCACAGTGCTCAATCTTTACTGCCCGATGGTTGAAGGGATTGTATCATCAGAAAAGGACTTTTGTGTAAATCAGGTTTTGTGTTACATGTAATTTTTTAATATTTTTGGGATTCTTTTTTTTTACAAAATGAGTGATTTTTACACTGAACACGGGGAATCATACTTCTGTCCTTTCACGAAGAGTTTTATCCATTTTCCTTATCATCAGAGACAAGATTACAATGTCAGATGTATCTCTATACACAGCTGTAACAGGATCCATTTATGCAATAGATGATGTCACAGCTCACCTCCTCCCCATCCTGTACAATGATGATAACACCTATATATCAGTAGATAAAACAGGATCCACATTCACAATAGGTGATGTCACAGCTCACTCCTCCCTCCTGTACATGACTGATAACATCTCTATATACAGTAGATAACAGGATCCACCATTCACAATAGGTGATATCACAGCTCACTCCTCCTCCGTAAATGACTGATAACCCTCTATATACAGTAGATAAACACAGGATCCACATACACAATAGATGATGTCACAGCTCACCCTCCTCCTGTACAATGACTGTATAACACCTCTATATACAGTAGATAACACAGGATCACCATTTACAATAGATGTCACATCTACCTCCTCCTCCTGTACAATGGCTGATAACACTCTTATATACGTAGATAACACAGGATCCATCATTACAAATAGATGTACATCTCACCTCCTCCTCCTGTACAATGGCTGATAACACCTCTATATCAGTAGATAACACAGGATCCATCATTCAATAGGTGATGTCCCAGCTCACCTCTCCTCGTACAAGACTGATAACACCTCTATATACAGTAGATAACACAGGATCACCATTCACAATAGGTGATGTCACAGTCACTCCTCCTCCTGTACAATGGTGATAACACCTCTATATACAGTAGATAACACAGGGGATCCACCATTCACAATAGGTGATGTCAAGCTACCTCCCTCCTGTACAATGGCTGATAAAACTCTATATACAGAGATAAAAAACAAGGATCCACCATTCACAATAGATGTCACATTTTCCTCTCCTCCTGTACAATGGGATAAAACCTCTATTACAGTGATAACACGGATCCACCTTACAATAGATGTCACATTCACCTCCTCCTTGTTTCAATGGTGATAACCCTCATAACAGTAGATAACACGGACCACCATTCACAATAGATGTCACATCCACCTCTCCTGTACAATGGTGAAACACCTTATATCAGTAGATAAACAGGATCCATATTCACAATAGGTGATGTCACAGCTCACTCACTCTCCTGTACAATGACTGATAACCCTTTATACGTAGATAAACACAGGATCCAACCATTCACAATGGTGATGTCAAGCTCACCTCTCCTCCTGTACAATGCTGATAACCTTATTACAGTAGATAACACGGATCCACATTCACAATAGGTGATGTCACTGCTCACTCCTCTTGTACTGGTGATAACCCCCTCTTATACAGTAGATAACACAGGATCCATCATTCACAATAGGTGATGTCACAGCTACCTCCTCCTCCTGTACAAGACTGATAAACCCTATTACAGAGATAACACAGGAAAACCATTCACAATAGGTGATGTCCCTCACCTCCTCCTCCTGTACAATGACTGATAACATTATTCACAGGAGATAACAAGGGTACACCTTCCAATAGGGGATGTCACAGTCCCCCTCCTCCTCCAGTACAGTGACTGTAAACCTCTTACACAGTGATAACACGGATCCACCATTCACAATAGGTGAGTCCAGCTCACCTCTTCCGTACAATGATGATAA
>JARQOD010000001.1:24058981-24136466 GCA_033576555.1 Oophaga sylvatica
ACTCATAACACCATAATAAACAGAATATACACAGAGTCCATTCACATCCTCCGTACAGCACACACCTTACATAATAAACATAAAGTAATAACACAGGATCCACATTCACAATAGTGTTACAGCTCCCCCTCCCTGTACAAAGATGATAACACCTTAATCATAGATAACACAGGATCCACCATTCACAATAGGTGATGTACAGCTCACTCCCCTCCTGTACAATGACTGATAACACCTCTATATACAGTAATACACAGGATCCACCATTCACAATAGGTGATGTCACAGCTCACCCCTCCCCTGTACAATGACTGATAAACCTCTATATACATAATAACACAGGATCCACCATTCACAATAGTGATGTACAGCTCACCCCTCCTCCTGTACAATGACTGATAACACCTCTATATACAGTAGATAACACAGGATCCACATTCACAATATATGTCAAGCTCACCTCCTCCCCGTACAATGACTGATAACACCTCTATAACAGTAGATAACAGACATCATTCACAATTCACAATACTATTCACAATCACCCTCATAATACGATAACACAATACATATAACAAGGATCATTCACACTTTGTACAATCTTCACCCTCATACATAGATAACACCATATACATAAAACAGGATCATTTCACAATACTTCTCACAGCTCTCACCCTCAAACTGATAACACTGATCACTTAATAGATGACCTCATCCTACGTAATACAGTACCCTCTATTACAAATAAAACCTCATATTCATAGATAACACAGGACCCCTCACAATATTGTACACCACTCATCTGTAAAAACGATAACACCCATAAAGTAAGGTACTTCCCATACATATATAACACCTCTCTTAAATGACGATAACACCTCTAATAGTAGATAACACAGGATCCACTTCACAATAGATATTTACAGTCACCTCCTCCTGTACAATGATGATAACACCTCTTACTACAGTAATAACACAGGATCCACCATTCAAAAGTGATATCACAGCTCACCTCCTCTGTACAATGACTATAACACCCTATATACAGTAGATAACACAGGATCACATTCACATAGTATGTACACCCTCTCCGTACATTGTAACCCTTAACAGAATAACACAGTCACTCACAGGGAGTCACAGCTCACCTCTCCTGTACAAATGAAACACTCATACTAATAACACGATCCACATTCACAATAGGTATGTCAGCCCCCTCCTGTACAAGACTGATAACACCTCTATTACAGTAATAACACAGGTCCACATTCACAATAGTGATCAGACCCTCCTGTACAAGATGAACCTTATAACAAATACACGATCCACATCCAAATTCACCCTCCTCTCATGGATAACACCCTATACATAATACAGGATCATTACAGGTTCCACCTCTCATGTATAACACCTAACGAAAGATCACACAGGATCACAGCACTCCCTCCTCAATGAGTAACACCTCTATAACTAAACATCCATCATTCACAATAGTGATGTCACAGCTACTCCTCCTCCTTACAATGACTGATAACACTCTATATACAGTAGATAACACAGGATCCACATTCACAATAGGTGATGTCACAGCTCACCTCCTCCTCCTGTACAATGACTGATAACACCTCTATATACAGTAGATAACACAGGATCCACATTCACAATAGGTGATGTCACAGCTCACCTCCTCCTCTGTACAATGACTGATAACACCTCTATATACAGTAGATAACACAGGATCCACCATTCACAATAGTGATTCACAGCTCACCTCCTCCTCCTGTACAATGACTGATAACACCTCTATATACAGTAGATAACACAGGATCCACCATTCACAATAGTGATGTCACAGCTCACCTCCTCCTCCTGTACAATGACTGATAACACCTCTATATACAGTAGATAACACAGGATCCACCATTCACAATAGTGATGTCACAGCTCACCTCCTCCCCTGTACAATGACTGATAACACCTCTATATACAGTAGATAACACAGGATCCACATTCACAATAGGTGATGTCACAGCTCACCTCCTCCTCCTGTACAATGACTGATAACACCTCTATATACAGTAGATAACACAGGATCCACTCATTCACAATAGGTGATGTCACAGCTCACCTCCTCCTCCTGTACAATGACTGATAACACCTCTATATACAGTAGATAACACAGGATCCATCATTCACAATAGATGATGTCACAGCTCACCTCCTCTCTGTACAATGACTGATAACACCTCTATATACAGTAGATAACACAGGATCCACATTCACAATAGGTGATGTCACAGCTCACCTCCTCCTGTACAATGATGATAACACCTCTATATACAGTAGATAACACAGGATCCATCATTCACAATAGTGATATCACAGCTCTCCTCCTCATGTACAATGATGATAACACCTCTATATACAGTAGATAACACAGATCCATCATTCACAATAGGTGATGTCACAGCTCACCTCCTCCTCCTGTACAATGACTGTAACACTCTATATACAGTAGATACACCGATCCATCTTCACAATAGGTGATGTCACAGCTCACCTCCTCCTCCTGTACAATGACTGATACACACCTGCTATATACAGTAGATAACACAGGATCCTCATTCACATAGATGATTCACAGTCCTCCTCTTCTTACAATGACTGATAACACTCTATATACGTAATAACCAGGATCACCATTCACAATATGATGTCAACAGCTCACTCCACTCCTGTTACAATACTGTTAACAACCTCTATATGACATATATACACGGATCACATTCACAATAGGTGATTCACAGCTCACCTCCTCCTCCTGTACAATGACTGATAACACCTCTATATACAGTAGATAACACAGGATCCACCATTCACAATAGGTGATGTCACAGCTCACCTCCTCTCCTGTACAATGACTGATAACACCTCTATATAAGTAATAACACAGGATCCACCATTCACAATAGTGATGTCACAGCTCACCTCCTTCTCCTGTACAATGACTGATAACACCTCTATATACAGTAGATAACACAGGATCCACCATTCACAATAGTGATAGTCACAGCTCACCTCCTCTCCTGTACATGACTGATAACACCTCTATAACAGTAGATAACACAGGATCCATCATTCACAATAGGTGATGTCACAGCTCACCTCCTCCTCCTGTACAATGACTGATAACACCTCTATATACAGTAGATAACACAGGATCCACCATTCACAATAGGTGATGTCACAGCTCACCTCCTCCTCCTGTACAATGACTGATAACACCTCTATATACAGTAGATAACACAGGATTCACCATTCACAATAGGTGATGTCACAGCTCACCTCCTCCTCCTGTACAATGACTGATAACACCTCTATATACAGTAGATAACACAGGATCCACCATTCACAATAGATGATATCACAGCTCTCCTCCTCATGTACAATGACTGATAACACCTGTTCTATTTCTTGTTTATGCCTCTGACACGATTGTGGTAACGGGTTACTTTATTGTGTGCAGGTTCTCTCAGACACCATTACATGAATGCTTCCTGTCTCATGCTCTTACCAACGAGTCCTCCTCTCTATCCTCTGAATACATCCAGGTAGTGAGACCCCTAGAGGCAGCTCAGCATATAACATATTGCTACATCCTTTGTCTTTTAACTGAAGAAATAACTAAGCTAATATAACTAACATACATACATACAATATTCAAGATATTGGTGACATAAACATAACTGGCAAGCATCATGCTATTAAGATACTTTAAAATACTTGGTTGTATATATAGTCCTTGAGGTGTGCTGGTTTGTGATCATTCTGCCCGATCTAGTAACATACGATGCGTTACTGCCACTATTCGGTGGTTCTCTCGATTCGGGCGTTACCGCATCTGGTATTGCCTGTCTCCGACCGGAATCTCCACACTGAACCTGGGCCATCCCTGTAGCCTCTCTTCTTAGACTTGCTGTTTCCTCATCTTGGATATGAGGATACTGTTCATATGACCATGTATCAGATCCTTCTTGCGTTTTCCTCAGATGTCTCCGATTTCTCCTTAGTTTTCTTCCCTCCTCTGTCACAATCTCGTAGGATCTGGGTCCTAGTTTCTGGAGCACCTTTGCTTTTCTCCATTGTTTGTCATATTTGCTCGGCTGCATCCTGATGTTGTCATTTTGTCTCAGTTCTGATAGATCTTTTGCCGACTGATTATAATAGAACGCTTGTCTATCCTGATTTTTCCTTAGTTTTGACCTCATTCCCCTCACCAGATTTGGCTTCAGAAGACGACTAGCTGTTGGTATGAGTGTCCTTGTCCGTTTACTCAGAAGCCTCTGTGCTGGGCTGCTGTCTAGACCTTGGGAAGGTGTGTTTCTGTGGTCCAGTATAGATAGATATACATCTGTCCCTGCCTGTTTCGCTCTCTTAATCAACTTCTTTGCTGTTTTCACCGCTGATTCCGCTTTGCCATTGCTTTGAGGATATCCAGGAGATGATGTATTGTGTTCAAATTCCCATAACTTGCTGAACTCCTTGAACTCTTCTGACCTAAATTGAGCGGCATTATCAGTAAAAACAATCTCTGGAATCCCATATCTGGCAAAATGAGCCTTGAGTTTTTTAATAACTGTTCTTGCTCTTGCATCCTTCAAATAGTCCACTTCCCAAAAATTAGAAAAATAGTCCACAGTTACCAGGTATTCTCTTTCCTCCAATGTGAACAAATCTATTCCTATTTTTGACCATGGTCTATTTGGAACGGCATGCGGTTGCAATGGCTCTTTCGGTTGTTTATCCCCGCCGGACGCACATATGTCACATTGTGCTATGTAACTTTTTATGTGATCATTCATACCCGGCCAATAAACTGATTCTCTTGCTCGCCGCAAACATCCTTCAATGCCCAAGTGGGACGAGTGTAATTTCTGTAGTATGTCTCTTCTCAGAGTCTCCGTATCACTGCCCTTTCTCCCTTTATGATGATTCCTTGGTGTACTGACAGTTCATCTCGTATATGGAAGAATGGAGCAACTTCCTTTGGAGCATGCTGCTTATATTTTGGCCAGCCCTGCAGGATCACAGTTTTTAATATCTGTAGTGTTTTATCTTTTTCTGTGAAGGTCTGTATTTGTTTCAGTTTATCTTTAGATACTGCAAGATAATCACACATATTGTTGTCCATTTCTTGTCCTTTATCCTCTGAGTTGGGTAAGTACGCTCTGCTTAGAGTATCTGCAATCAACAAGTCTTTCCTGGACAATATCCAATTTCATAATCATATTTTGAAGTC
Source organism: Oophaga sylvatica (assembly GCA_033576555.1). Lineage (NCBI taxonomy): Eukaryota > Metazoa > Chordata > Amphibia > Anura > Dendrobatidae > Oophaga > Oophaga sylvatica. The sequence continues at coordinate 24,064,281 of JARQOD010000001.1, forward strand.
GCAGAAGCATGCGCTGCAGTCTCTTGGTGCATTTAGTAGTGGTTTTTTGTAATGCTCTCCAACGGTTTGTGATCGACTGTACTGTTACCTGTCGACCGTATGTGTACTGATGAAACCTTTCCATTCCAAACACCACAGCTAGTAACTCCTTTTCGATTTGGGCATATCCCTGCTCTGTCGGTGTTAGCGCTTTGCTTGCAAATGTGATTGGTTGCCGCTCTTGCATTAATGTGGCACCTAGGCCTTTTTCTGACGCATCACATTGGACTACCACCTCTAACTGTGGATCAAAATATTTTAAGGTTGCTGTGTCTGCAATAGCTGTCTTTACTGATTGGAAAGCCACCTCCTGTGCTTCTGTCCATTCCCACAACACATCTTTGTGAGTTAGCTGTCTCATTGGCTCACACATGTCTGATAAATTCTTGCAAAACTTGGACAGATAATTCACCATGCCCAAAAATCGTTGTACTCCACACACATCTGTTGGGGTAGGCATCTCTTGTATCGCCTTCACCTTTTCTGGATCCACTTTCACTCCATTTGAGGTTAGAAGATGTCCTATATATGGCACTTCCGTCATTTTCAGTTTCAACTTTTCCAAGTTCAACTTTATCCTTTTTTCTCTACACCTATCTAAAAATCGTAGCATCCTTGTATCATGATTCTTTATTGCAGATTGCATATCGTCACCTTCTCCCACTATTAATATATCATCTGCTATCGTCTTTACCCCTGGGAGTCCTTCCAAAGCTTGCATCAACTTCTGCTGAATATTTCTGGAGCTGGTGTCAGTCCCATGGGCATTCTCAGCCATTTACGGCGACCAAATGGAGAAGAAAACATTGTCAATAAACTGGATTCTTCATCCAGTTCCACATGCCAAAATCCATTTTTTACGTCACAAACTGAAAATATTTTTGCCTTTGATAAATCTGGTAGCACATCCTCTATTGTAGGCATCGAATAGTGATTCCTTTTGAGAGCTTTGTTGAGTGGTTTGGGATCGATACAAATTCTTAGTTTTCCTGATGGTTTCTGCACTATGACCAAACTACTTATCCAGTCTGTGCTCTGATGGACGACTTCTATCATGCCTCGCTTTTCTAAATCCTGTAGTTCTTCTTTCAATGGCTGAAGTAGCGCTACAGGCACTTTTCTTGTCGGTAACCTGGTAGGTTGTACTGTGTTATCAATTTCCAGTTTGTGTTTTCCTTCAAAACATCCATCACCCTCAAATACATCCGCATACTGTGTTTTTATAATCTGTAAATCTAGATTGCTGTCTGCTTTTGGGATATCCTTCATACTCTCTTTGACTTCCACAGACATAATGTTATGGAATTGTACCTTTATTAAGTCCATTGCCTGAACTGCTTTTATACCTAGTAACGGTATGTGGTCACCACCCTGCAGCACTGTAAATTGGGCTCTATAACTCTTTCTGTTGCATGGGTTACTAACCTTCAGTTTGCATGGCCCAAGAGGTTTCAGTATCGTTTTGTTGTACATCATAAGTACCTTATCAGTAGGTTCAATGGACACCTGTTCATTTAGTAGATCCTCCGGTATGACATTGCAACTTGCTCCACAGTCCAACTGAAATCTAATGGGTTTGTCATTTAATAAAAGAGTTGCAAACAGTTGTCTTGTATCTTTAGGTTCTGGCTGTCTGACTGTATTGACATTCTCTGTTGCAGACTGTAGCTGTATCCATGTAATATCTTCTGCACTGTCACTGTGATTGTCCTGTGTCACACTGTGAATTTCTCTGTGCTTTTTAAAGGGCTTAAGTCTGCAGAGAGCTGCGAAATGATTCATCTTACCACAGGTCCTGCAGCTTTGTCCATATGCTGGACACTTCTCTTTGTCTCTCTCATGTCTTCTGCCACAGTATCTGCATTGGACTGTTCTCGCTTGGTGCTCTGCTTTTCCTCTCATGGTTACTGCATGTACTGGCTCCTCAGTGGTGTCTGCCATCATCTTCAGGCTGTCTCTTGTTAGCTCTGCAGCTCTGCTTATTTGCATGCATTTCTCTAGGGTTAACTCCCCCTCTCTCAGCAGTCTCTCTCTTAGCTGTGGCTCTCTGATGCCGCACACTATTCTATCTCTGATAAGAGAATCTCTGATCTCTCCAAAGCCTCATGTTGCTGCCAGTCTTTTCAGCTCAGTCACATATGCGTCTATATTCTCTCCCATCTCCTGATTTCTGGTGAAAAACTTAAATCTTTCCACTGTCTCATTCTTCTTGGGGTCACAGTGCTTATCAAATGCCGGTACAATGTCTGCCAGACTGTCCGTACTGTCCTGGATCAGGGTCTGAGCAAGTTCTCTGCCTTTTTCTCCAATCAGATAGTAGAAGAGCTTCACCTTACGCTTCTGATCATTGGTGTCTACTGTAAGATCCACATACAGAGTAAACTCCTCCTTCCAATGTCTCCAGGTCTGCGATAGATTTGAGGACATGATGTCTAGTCTCTGAGGAGGTTTTAATGCGGTCTCCATAATGCTGTACTGTGGGCACTGTACTTACAGTTGAGCTTTGTATCACAAGCTGCCTGGATTGTCTGTCCACTTGTTCTTTATAGGTTCAGCCCTGCTGCCACCATGTTCTATTTCTTGTTTATGCCTCTGACACGATTGTGGTAACGGGTTACTTTTATTGTGTGCACGTTCTCTCAGCCACATTACATGAATGCTTCCTGTCTCATGCTCTTACCAACGAGTCCCTCCTCTCTATCCTCTGAATACATCCAGGTAGTGAGACCCCTAGAGGCGGCTCAGCATATAACATATTGCTACAACACCTTTACATATAGAACAGAGGATCCACCATTCCCTATAGGTGATGTCACAGCTCACCTCCTCCTGCTGTAAAATAACAGATAACATCTCTATGTAAAGACCAGAGGTCCGAATAAGGTCACAAAAAAAGACCGAGGCAGAAATAACAATACTGTCTTTACTAAAATGACAGTTGGAGTGAAATCTAGTACTGAAGATAACAGACTGAAATTCTCTTATTAATTACACTCACTCAGCCAGAGCTGAAATCAATGTACCAATCCCAAAGTTCCCGCTATGATTATGTTACACTGAGGTTTAGAATCAATTTACCTGTCTAAAAGGTCAAACCAGGTACTAAGAAAACAGGTGTAAATCAGATGAGGTGGTATTATGGAACCACCTGGGATGGCACACTGAGTATAAACCTTTCAAAACCCACAACAATACATATAAATATGACAGAAGTTCTTAAACACTTAATCTGGGGATACCCGGGAATCTATTATTACAGTACCGTTAACCTGAGGTGAGTCTCTACTCAGGTATATAATTTGCATCGGCTGCAGCCAGTCCCAAAATCTTCGGCGCCAAAGCAACCACAGGAAAACAAAGTTCAGCATTTTGTCGGCCCACAAGACAGGGACTTACAGTTCTGAAGGATAGTGATAGGATAGGGTCTGGGATAGCACTTCAACGGGGCTTTTCAGGATCCCTCTCAATACGGATGGTGCAGGGTACCGTCTCTCCTCCAGCAGTCACTCGCAAATTCTCCTGAGAGCAAGCCGCCTGAATCTGCACAGGATAAATATTTTCTGCTGCTTTTCAGCTCAGCACAGCAGGGACCCCACAGGGCTCCAAAGTCCCACAGCTCTCAAAAATGATCTGTACTCCTTCCACAGCAGAACCACAGATTCACAAGAGGAAGGGGTTAGCACCCTCACAAACATGCTGGCAGTAAACAGTGTTTAGAGTCCAGACTCCTTGCTTCTCATAAGCTGCCTCACACACAGCGTCTCACATTGCAGTCTCTCCTTCTGAAGCATCTCAGCTCAGACATGCAAAAGCAGCAGGGTCCTAATGCTCTCCTGATGTCATTACAGTGCACACTATTACATCTACACATTGCTGATAACACAATATTCACAAATAGATGATGTCACAGCTCACTTTCTCCTCCCATACAATAACTGATAACATCTCTGCATATTTTAGATAACTCAGGATGCACGATTCACAATAGTTGATGCCACAGCTCACCTCCTCCTCCTGTAAAAGGACGGATAACATCTCTATAGAAAGTTGATAACACAGAATTCACAAACAGATGATGTCACAGCTCACCTCTTCCTGTACAATGACTGTTAACATCTCTGTACACTGACATAAAAACAGAATTCACAATTCGCAATAGGTGATATCACAGCTCACCTCTTCCCCCTCCTGTACAATGACCTCTAGCACCTATATACACAGCTGATAACACAAGATATAAAGCTCTGGCAAAAATTTAGAGACCACTTTCAAATGTTCAGTTTGTCTGATTTTTCTCTTTATAGGTATATTTTTGAGTAAAATGTAAATTATTATTTTAGTCTATAAACTTCTGACATTTTTCTGAATTTCCAAGCAATAAATTTTGCATTTTTTTTCTGACAAAGAAAAATGGTCAAAATTAAAGAAAAAACCCAGTACCTTCAGACCTCAAATAATGCAAAGAAAACAAGTTCATAATCATTTAGAAACAACAATAGTAATGTTTTAACTCAGGAGGAGTTCAGAAATCAATATTTTGTGGAATAACCATGATTTTTAATCACAACTTTCATGCGTCTTGGCATGCTTTCCACCAGTCTTTCACACTGCTCCTGTTGCAATAATGTAAGCAGTTCTTCTTTGTTTGATGGCTTCTGACTATCCATCATCCTCTTGATTACATTCCAGAAGTTTTCAATGGGGTTCAGGTCTGGAGAATGGGCTGCCCATGACAGGGTTTTGATGTGGTGGTCTCTTAATTTTTGCCAGAGCTGTATGTATCACAACAGGTGATGTCACAGCTCACCGCCTCCGCTTCCTGCACAATGATTCGGTAAACAGATAGGTAGTAGTAGTGTAGTCGAGAAGGTGGGAGCTTTTGGTCGGCGCTATCACTCAATTTTTACAACCGATTGTCCAGTGCAAGATGAACTTTTTTTGGGGGTGCAACGTATTTTTGCAGATGGTCCATGATAAAGATTACATTCTTCTTCAAAACGCGTTGTTGTTTTGCCCCTGTCCAATAAAGTTTGTCTTGCATTGGACAATTGATTGTATGCAATGATTGCTCATTGATAACTCCCACCTTCTGAACATCACAACCACCCACTACAGTAATGAGACCCAATATGAATAGTATGAATAGATATGCATGGTTGAACTTCTGAGATATTAATGCATTCAATATCTGCTGATCAGTTCAATCTTTTCCTGATACTTAACTGAAGCCCCACTGTCCTTAGCCCATTAGACACTGGGGCAGGAGTTGGTGATAATGCAGACAGAGCAGTGGGGAGAGGCCCCTGCTGAAGCTGGTTGGCTGTCCACACACAGGACAGTGAGGAGAATGATATAAAACTATAAGGAGTTAATTACCTGCTGATCAGTTCCATCTTTGTCATATAGCCGGCTGAAGTCTCATCCATTTGCCAAGGCAATGGGGAGATGCTCCTGATGCAGTTAGTTGTCTTAGTCCACACACATTTCAGTAAGATGTAGTATGAGAGACACAGGTGAGCGCCTGAGCTATATGAAGTTAACTACCTGCTGATTAGTTCCATCTTTGGCTTATAATTGACTGAAACCCCACTTCCCCTTAGCTCCCCTGACAGAAGGACAGCCTTTGGCGTTCTTTTGTCCTAAGGCAGAAAGGGCAGAGGGGGGAGGCTCCTGCTGCAGTTAGTTGTTATGGTCCACACAACAGACATTGATGAGTAGGATGGAAAACACGAATGAGCTTCTGAGCTACAGTATAAGGAGTTATTTACGCTGATTAGTTAAATTTTTAGCTGATGACCCACTTCACCTCCTTAGCCAGTGGGGCAGGCTTAGTGATCTTTTATCCTAATGCAGACAGGGCAGAGGGGGAGGCTCCTGCTGCAGCAAGTTGTCTTACAGCCACACACAGGACAGAAAAAAGGAGGGAGAGGTACATGGCTCATCATGAAACACTGAGAAGATTTCCATATATATTTCTCTGTTTTATTTGTAATATGAGTCAAAATAGGATCAAATAAAGGAGGAGATTAAAGGAGGAAAACCTGGGATATTTTTTTAATTTATAGATCATTTTCTGTGTTTAATGTCTTAAATTTTCTTGAGTTATGTCTTATTCTACACGATCACCCCCTTCCCCACCATCAAGTCAAATAAAAGAATACATTTGCATAGGCAGGCAAGAAAAAGTCAAGGGTAAACTTTTATTTTTTTCTGAATGGTTAACCAGGCTCTGATTCAATAGAGATCTGCAGGAGAAAGGACAATAGAAAAGAAATAGCTTATCTCCAAATACAACTACAAATGATACCAAAATAAATTATAAAAGTCTATTTGGATACATTGAGTCGGAATAACAGATGTTAAACCTTTTGTACGAGGCGAAACGCTTCTCGCTTCCTTCTCTATGATTTTCCTTATCTGGAGTGGAGCAATTTTAACGATTTAAGATAAAATCAGATGTTTTATGTATAAAAATCTTAAAGCGGGAACCAATTTATTTTATTTTCTTAACTAAGGATATCCAGCCATTTCCACCTCTCAAGGAACCCCTACAAATCATGCGAACGTCTTTAAGGTAGGATATTTTATCACACAATATGGATATTAGATCGAATGGTTCCTCCTCCCTACAGATCATTTGAACTGGCATCATTTAACACCATATTTGTACCCTTGTGGGCACTGTAGAAGAAAGAAATCCCAGCTGCCAGACCTGCCATGATCAAATGTGCTGGTCCTCAAATAGACAAGTCTTTGACATTTCCCCAACTTTGGCCATTGCAGGTGAAAGATACTGTCACTTTGTTACCGTGACAGTTTGGAGCCAGAAGACCGCAGAGACTGATTGCTCCTACTCCGGCGCTAAGAAGAAGCAAATCTCCTTAATTTTAAATGTGTTTATTTCTTCTGGAAGAGCAGGGGTTAATAGGCCATGTTGGAAATCCCTGTGCTCACAGCTGTACTCGGTTAGCCACTCCCTTCCCCTTTATAATCTGGACTCTGTTACAAATCCTTGTCAGAGCTAGCATTTGCTGCATGGCTAAAGGTGGGAGAGGAGCACATATGAGAAAGAGAGTTGAGGAGTGGAGTTATTAGTGACTGTTGCTTGTTTGTATGCGTGGTAATTCCTTATTCTTCTCTGTTTTGGTGTATTCCCATACCTTCACATCCCGGTGCATTCCTCTGTTACATGTGAGTGAATATTTTCTATGCCTGCGGTTTTCTATTAACCCTTGTCCATGTTGCCTTGTTTGTCGGGTTGGTGTACTATGGTACACAGTAGCGCCCCCTCTTCCTGTGTGGGGGAGGAGAACAGACGGAGGGCTAACTTAGGAGATAAGGCAATGGCAGAGACCCTGGCATCTTCGCCATCTGAAGTACCCCAGGGAGCAGGGCGAGCTAGGGCACCCCTAGTGTTAGGGACAGGGAAGGAACCCCTGGTCCCGGGTCACCCGACAGCTGTGTCATGACAGATACTAATAAATGGTGAGCACTTGAGATGATGCACATTCGCTCTCTGCTCTGGTCTCAAGTGTGAGACCCCTTCTGTGACATCCATCTACATTTATAGTTTAATGTTGATAGTGGGTTTAAGTGGTTTGACAAAGGAAAAATGCTCCCTCTGTAACCCTATTCCCATCCCTACAGCATGACCATGGGACACCAGTGGCTTACTGTGAAATCAGGACATTTTAGTCCATCTATAAAGGGGACTTATTTTTATGATCTGGAACCCTTACAACTATGGTAAATAGTAATCGCCCTTGCGGATGTTATTGCTGATCGCTCAGTAGTAGAAAGGTCTCCTTAGCCTATGGTGCGATGCTATTTCATGGCCCAACCACCAGGCTGGCACTATCTTTTAGGAGGAACACTAACTTACACTATTTTAAAGAAACCTGGGGGCTGTATGGTTCCTATTTTAAAGGGAATTTCTCATCAGATCATCAACACTTCTGCGCAGCTTGGCAAACAGAGTCAATGGCGGCCATTCAGATGTCATAGAGTCCTTGTAATACAAGGGTGACGCGAGTCTCATCTTGTGTCTGTCAGAACACAAGCCCATTTTGACTCAGTGGACGGAGAGGAGATCTGCTACATTTGAGTCGCACTACACACGGTACCAGGGTTATGGGATACTCGGCACCGAGCCCGTTGAAGTCTATGGGGAATGTCACAAGTAGCACAGCTCGGTCCGTTGCCCTGGGCGCTCATTCAAAGGGGGATATTTACAGGGGATTGTAGTAATAGTTCGTGACGCCACCTGTGGTTTCTGATCAAGGTGACCAGCGCTGCAGGGTGAATCCTCAGAGGGGTTGTTACTGGGCAGCAAGATGTTAAGTCTTCCACAGGTAAGACTAGTCCCTCTAAGTATATGGCGGTGCAGGGGTGCAAGCAATAAGGCAGTCACACACAAATCAGTCTCTTTCCATACCTTTACTGGTGGTATTTGCAGGTATGTCCCGGGAAGCTGCTCAGGGTGGAGGATGCACATCCAGGTAATCACCGAGTAGGTTAAAGGCCTCCTTACTTCTTAATATGTGAGTTTCCAACCTGCCTGAAGCGAAGTTCAACTCTGTATAGAACAACTACGCCCGGCTGACATTGTGGTGGAGCCTTCTTTTGGCAAGAACTAAGTCTATGGCTGATCAGGCCCGACTCCTGTTCTCCCTGACCCCAGTTACGTATCAGCACTATAGGGCACCCTCTGTGACTTGAAGTCCAGCAGGGATTCCGGTGTTTCTCCCACTAGCCGTGAAGGTTCTAGCAAGTCTTCGGACCCGGTGTCCGGTTAGCAGAGTGGAGGTGCTATGTCACCTATGGCACTCTCTCCTTTAGTCACCACTCGCCCGTCGCCCTACTCTCACCCTTAACATAAGCACGGGTAGCATTAGGTGTAGTCGTCAGCTTCTTTCCTTCCACAGCTCACTGACCGTTTCTCAGTTAACTCGATGTTCTAATGACTGTAGTCCCCTTCCTTCTTTTCCTTCAAAGACTCTGTCCAGAGTGGCTATCAGGACCTTCCGTCAGACTGATTTCATGCTCGCTCCGAGAGTCACTTTCCACATGCATAGGGTACTAGCAGTCAATCTGTTCTGAGGTAACAGCTTTCAATCTTTCCTCCTCCGTCTGTCTCTGACTAGAATGTCTCTGACAGGAAATCCCACAGAATGACTCACTCCTGAGTCACCCAAGACTTGTCTCCTACAACCTCCAGTCTGGAATGACCTCACTGCTACGTCTCCCACACCCTTAAATAGTCTAAGGTTCCCTCTGGTGGCAGTACTGGGAAATGTGAAGTGTGAATGAATATCAGGTTTTTGTAATTACCTTTTCTGTGCATTCTCCTGGGAACATGTGTACCAAGCGCAGCTGGGCCACACACATTTATCATGAGAATTGAGCTAAGTAATTTTTTTTAAAATTTACTAGTAAGGTGGAATGGTAGAGTACCCTATTGGAAAGGTGGGGGTACTATGGAGGCATCATAATGAGTGTAGTGGCACATCATACGGTGCGGGGGACACTGGGGGCATTGCAATGTGTGTGAGAGGGTACTGTGGGGATGTCATACTGTATGGAAGGCATCCTTCCACGGGGAGAAATGTGAAGGCATCATACTAAGTGGGTGGAACTGGGGACATTGTAATGTGTGGAGGTATTATAGGGACATTATTGTGTGGGAGGCATCATGTGTAAGATACTGCAGAGGCATATATATGTGTGGGATGCATTATAATGTATAAATAAGCACCGTGCTAGCATCGAGTGTGGGTATTAGTATGGGAGCATCATGGTGGCTCAGTGGTTAGCACTGTTGCTTTGCGCACTGGAGTCCTGGGTTCAAATCCCACCAAAAACAACATCTTCAAGGAGTTTCTATGGGAACACGAAGGGGCTTCACAGGGGCAACTATTTCCATGTGGGCACATATAAAGGATTGGCTGATATTAGGGATGCAGTTTAGTTGTTAGAATATAAGTTATTCTTTTCTGTTTTTCAAAGTTGGGATATACGAGTCTATGGGAATTGCCCTAGAGAGTTTTGCAATCTGACAATGTGGCCTTACAATGTGTACCCTTGGAGTAGACACTTCCATTCATTGCAATGCACATTGGGGGAGGGTTTATTATATTCTAGCATTGGTCACGTACCTGCCGGACTCTTGTTGCAGGTAAGCGGCCAAATGTTACCGCAATTCTTATATATTTTTATGGCATTTATGTTTTTCATTTTATTGCTTCTCATTTTATGTACTGGAACGCCATAAGCTATCTGAGTCCTATCATATTATTTATCCTGGTTTGTGAATAGAATTCCAGAACTGCAGTAAAGACTGACACATGAAGAACAGGGAATATGGGTGACCTGGGAAGAGTATATCAGTATAGATTTATATGCCTTTTTTTTAAAGGGAACCTATAATTAGAAAATGACCTGCTGTTTAAACCAAATTTTTGTGTTTATTTTATAAAAGTTTTTGGCCATTTTCTTTCCATATGATGATAGCAAAGTTAGTAATCTTGCAATTTTCTCATACTTCCTATCCTTTTTAGAAATAGTTTTTCAGCAGTTTCCTCAGCATCAGAGACATGATTATAATGACTGATAACACCTCTGTACACAGCTGATAACACAAGATCCACCAATCATAATAGGAGATGTAGCAACTGATTTCCAACCCCTCCCTTCACAAAGATCTATGCAAATGCTCATTAGATGGTTCAATACAAAAGATAGGGTCGGTCGCTGATCATCGTAGCTAGGTACATGTGTTGTTTCCTGAAACAACAGAAAGTTGGAATCTAAAGAAGCCCCAGTGGTCCGTGTAAAAATTGCAAGTTTTCTATTTTTTATAGTTAATATTGATTGTTATTTTTATTGAAAAATAAAAATAAAAAAAACATTTACCACGAAAAAAAATTAACACAAATATAAATAAATAATAGGTAATTTTCTGATGACTTCTTCCTTCTAAATGGTAAATGCTTTTTAATGTCAGTACAGATGGATTGCAGGCTGTGTGCTCCCTGATATGTAGATGATTGGCTTTGATCTGTCACTGTGCCAAGTCAAATATCATAATCCTCTGCGACACCGTCGTCTCAATGCTACAGACACAATGCCAGGGACACGTGTTATGTCCCTATACAAACAGGTCACACAGTGTAGGCGGCCTCCTGGTCCTCGGTGGGCTAATTCCTCCCTTGTTATGCTAATTGCTCCCTTTCATCCGCTCTCCATGTTTGGGAAAGTAAAGATGGGACTAATTAGTGACAATTACACACAATTGTCCGACGACAAAGGAGAAAATTCTCCTCTCCTCTTTTCATTTACAAAAATTCCTGCAATGTTCCCGGTAGGTTTATCCTCATGAGAAATGATCCAGAGAACTGCACCTAATGATCATCTGCTCATCATATTTCATCTCCGCTCTGATTGGCTGATCAAACAAGCTTTTTGACCGGTAATTGAACCATGACCTGGGACGCTGAGCCAAAGATAAGTCACTTATAGGGTATTACAGCTGTATAGACGGAACCACTCACTTATTGATGGCTTGTTTCTAATGATGAGCAAATCGAATCTAAGCAACTCAAGTTCGTTTAGAATGTCCCCAAATTTTTGGATTCTAGTAAATCTGAATTTTTGGGGGATTAGTAGAGTGGAGTCCATTTTTCTGAAGAAGGGATAACAAGCCATAAAATATCCTACTCACCATGCCGCCTCATCTGTCCTTGCTGCTACAACTATCTGCTCACTTCCCAAGCTTCAACACCAGTTTTCTCTTCGCTCTTCTCCAAGGTTTCCGATGCCGGCTAGACCTCAACACACATTATGACGACATGCGATTCCCCACGAGGCTGAGTGAGGCAATGTGACACATGTCAGGATGCCCTGGTCGGCACCGGAATCGCTGGTGACATGTAACGAGAACATCCAACCTAGAGGAGCAAGTGGAGGACCAGAAGGGAGCTGAGGTGCCGGGAGAGATGGGAGGCCAAGCGATTATTATATTTTGTTTTTGATATTTTGTTTCTATAACCCCTTTCTGGACCATCCATTCAACGCATTTTTGGCTCATAATATAGTAACATAGTAACATAGTTATTAAGGTTGAAGGAAGACTTTAAGTCCATCTAGTTCAACCCATATCCTATCCTAACCTGCCCTAACATGTTGTAGGTTTTTCTTTACAGCAAACAGGGCACATTTGATGCTAATCAAATTTCCCAGCTGAATTTGATTGATTCTGCTGAATTCAAATTTCGTCAAATTCGCACTTCTCCTATTGTATCTAAATATTTTTTGGGACTTTTTTGTGAAAAGTGCTGAATTATTGGAATTGCTTCATGGACTGAAATACAATCATAATAGGGTTCACTTTATACGTAGACATTCACAAGAACTACAGTTCATTGGTCATTGGATAGCTGGGTGGGTAGCGCAGGATATGGGGTTTTCCCTACTTCTAAATCCCCATAAGCTAATTTGCATTATTTTTTTCCCATAGTGCATCGCATTGATTGTAAAAAAAAATTGCATCTGCCCCCCAGTGACATGATGGCAGGGTGCCAAAGGCCTACAATGGCAGCAAGTTACCTTTCTCATCTAGTTGCACCTGCAGCGCCCATGAGGAGACTTTGATGTTCACTATAGACTGCAATACTAATGTTAGAGGTTCAGGTCCTTACGAGAACAAAAAAATACAATTAAAAGTAAAAAAAAAATAACTATAAAAAATGCACAAAAATTAGAATTTTCCCAATAAGCAAATAAAAAAAATTAAACGTATTCGGTATCGCCGCATCCGGAAAAGTCTGATCTATTAAAATATTAAAATCCAAAATTATTCAAACCACAGGGTAAATCTGGTATAGAAGCAAAAGCAAAATTGTAAAATTGCTGTTTTTTTTTAATATTGGTGCACCTCCACCCAAAAAAAGCTTTGAAAAAGCAATGGAGGTGACACATTTAAGAGAGGGGACCACATAGTAGAAATTAAAAGGGACCCCATTTGGGTTCTCGGTTTTGCTACCCAGGTTATAAGGGCTTCATGCTTGTGTCCAATTTTATGACTTTCTAACTGGTCAGTTTGTATAGAAGGTGTAGAGCTGCATAGGTTATCACCAAGGCTGGGAACCTCCATGGGCACTGAGGCAGCCACGAAACATGTCACAATGGCTAATTTGATGACTTATATTCCTAGCATTAGACAGTAGTTGTAAGGTCACAACACCAAGGGTACATTCAGGGGCGTACATAGAAATCATGGGGCCCCATAGCAAAAGTCTGAATGGGCCCCCCTCCCAAAAAAAGAAAAAAAAATCAACAGGTACTCTTAACTCCGGGCTCACCGTCTTGTGTGTGTGTCCCTCTCCCTGAGTGAGAGAGGCTCATGAATGTTTTCTGCTTCCTGCTTCCTGCAGTGCACGTGTGCTGCTCTCTGGCTGCAAGGAGGAGTGGCGTTCTTATGCAAATCCAGCCAGAGACTTCAGCCAACTGCTGACCAGGAAACAAGGAAAGGGGAGCTTCAAGGGGGTATACAGCGGCCGACGCTTACATTTAATTAAAGGACATAGTACTGTGTCAGCACAGCACAGCTGCCAAACCGCCGCGGCCGTCGCGGGCCCCCTCACCTGTCCGTGCCCCATAGCAGCTGCGTGGTCTGCTACTATTGACGGTACGCCACTGGGTACATTTAGCAAATGCTTTCATCAATAAGACCACGTTCTGCTCTCATCACGATCTGAGCGCTTAACAATATGAAACTTACCCAGAAAATATCATTAATGCAACTTGCTGTGGAGTCATCAATTGTCTTCCTCTTGTGTCTGAATCCATGTGTAATTTTCCGAGATAAGGGATAATAGCTGCACTGTACGCCAAATATCCCGAATACTGCATCAATGTCTACATCCAAGTGTCCTCAGCAAAATGTTTTCCTTCGTCCTATTTTTATACTTGTAATATATAATACAGGTCATTGGGCATTATCGGGAACTGCCGTCATTTCTCTTATTTCTTCTTGCGTTTTCTTATTTCTTTTATTTGTTTCTGGGGCAATTTCAGAAAATTATGAGGGCAAGTTCAAAGTAAGAATGGTCTGCGACGCTGGGCGAAAAAGGTCACGAGCATTTTACCACTCACCATATAGGGTTCATTTTTTAACCTTTTTATTATTGTCTGCCATATATAGTAGGTGTTACAAGATAAAAAATAATGTATTTTTTTGTGGGGCTGGTGCTTTGTTTTTCTTATGCAGTGACTTACATATGTAATTTTTTATCTGGTGTAAATGCCGCTGTTCTCCTGAATCTGGCGATGTCTTTTTTTGTTCCTGCGCCTCTCCTTTTCAGAGATATGGCCCCATCTTCCCTGTCTATAAATTTATTTTTTGGGGGGCAAATGGGCGTGATTTTAAAAATATACCCACAGAGAAAAGTTGTAGACCACGCCCACTTGGTAAAGAGACTAGATTTATATGCAAGGAAGAGGGGGCCATAACTCAGGAACGGAGAGGTGCAGGAACAAAGGAAAAACATCGCCGGATTCAGGGGAATGGCGGTGTTTTCACCAGGTAAAAAATATTGACCTAACATGCAGATTGGCTGTACATAAATATTTGCGTTGTTTTTTTTTGTGAATATCTTGAAAACGATAATCCTAGAGAACTGGAATCCCCCCAAAAAAACACTCGGAAGCATCTGATTTATCTACCGTATATGCCAAATTAGATGCAGATTGGTCCCAAAGTTTGGCACTAAATTAACATTTCCTTTTTTATTCTGTTTTTTTGGCCAATATATCAAGAAACGGTAGGTCATAGAGAGCTGAAATCCGATGTAAAACCTTACAAAGTGCCTGATTTACCAATGTGGCAAATTGGTCCAGTTGCTTGTCTGTCGATTAATATTTGCATTTGTGTTCTGTTTTTATGGCAAATATCTGGAAAAAATATATGTATAATGTTCATCCTGATCTTCCTGGTTCAGCAAAAGATCCCCAGTACGATAATTAAGACAAACACACAGGAAAAGGGGAGCTAAGGAAATGCAATTTCTCATAACAATACGTCATCCATAAAGCATGAGTGACAAGCACTGCAAGAATGGTAATAGCAGCCATGAGGGCTCGTCACAGCGCCAAATAGGATTTATTCAACTTCTGGGTGATATAAATAGATTAGAATTATTTTTTCTTTCTTTGACCACATTTTACTTTTGCAGGGGAGAACACTATGTAGTAGGTTAATATGTATGTGACCTTTGGTGAATCCCTGACCAGTGTGACCAGCCATGACTTACCTAATCATGCGGAGCAGATTTATTTTGGTGGAAAATTGAGCTCTCCCATAGAACAACATATAGATAAATCAGCGGACAGAACCATGCCAATATTTCATGACTCATGGAAAGTGTATGAAGGACAAACATCATAAACCCAGGAAAAGTCTATCTATCTATCTATCTATCTATCTATCTATCTATCTATCTATCTATCTATCTATCTATCTATCTATCTATCTATCTATCTATCTATACAAAAAAGAGTACAGCAGCACTATGCATGAATCTAGGCCATGTGAAAACACAGATAAACATTAAAAACATTCAATTTAAATTTTACTCCTCAAAAAGATTTTTTTCAAAACATTGTTTTCTTGACTTACAGTAATAGATAAAAATGAAGGTTCTTAACGCACAAATTGGCCAATTCATGTATGCCCATCAACCATGGCAAGGTGACCTCCCTCTGATGGGTCCCTGCTCTACAGTATATGCCTCTCTTGGGCTATCAGCCTACAATTATGGTCACTCATGAACTGCCAGGCTAAGCCTACAATTTATGGGCAGGTATAGCTGATTACAGCCACCGGCAGGTCAATGGGATGAGTGCAAAATCAGGCTGGAGGCAGCCAGCATCCAATAGGTAAATATATAAAAAAAAAAAACAGATCAGCACCTCCTAATGTGAACAAGTGCAAGCTGTCAAACTGCATTATACAGACAAAAAGAGTACAGCAGCCCTGTACGTAAGACGTCATTGTCATTTGCTGGTGAGTCTGCGCATGAAATGTCTGAAGGGAACATCGCCGTTAGACTGTGGAGCATTATATGGGGACTATCATATACTGGAGCATTATGTGGAGCTCATCATATACTGTATGGAACATTATATGGGACCATTTATACATGGAGCAATATATGGGGCTTATTATTCTGCATGGAGCAAAATATGTGGCTCATTATACTGTATAAAGCATTATATTGGGTCCTTTATTCTGTATGGAGCAATATATGGGGCTCATTATTCTGTATAGCGCAATATATGGGGCTCATTATTCTGTATGGCTTACTATGTGGTGCCCATAATACTGTATGGAGCAATTTATGGGGTTCATTATTCTGCATGGAGCACTATGTAGTGCCCATAATACTGTATGGAGCAATATATGGGGCTAATTATTCTGTATGAGGCACTATGTGCTGCCCATAATACTGTATGGAGCAATATATGGCGCTCATTATTCTGTATGGAGCGCTATGTGGTGGCCATAATACTGTTTGGAGGACTATACTGTCCGGTTTCTAAACTATTGTAGAATTTACAATAGATATCAGTCATGTAATGTAAGAAGTGAAGTATTTGGCATTGTACTATACCTATATTTCTCTGCCTTTTCTGAGCATCATGAATTGTAGCATGTGTTAAAGGGGCCCACTGAGACTCTTTTGCCGTGGGTCCACGAAAACCTGGAGCCGGCCCTGCCACCGTGAATTGTTTTGAGACCGTGTCCCAGGCCCTGATAGTACAAGGATTCTCACCGCAGAGGGAAGAGTCTACCAGTCCACCCTTCTTCCCTGCATCCATTGAGGCCAGTGCCCGTGCTAGATCCCCAAGCAATCACCGACATCGACAGGATTGAAAAGAAGACATCGTCAGGACCACAAGAGGACATTCTGAACGCCAGAAAAGCTTCCCCCATTTTCCACAGGACTGTAACAGATCCCCGTTGTGGCTCATTCCAAGTAGCCCCACTTAAAGAGAGTGGCACATCTGTGATTGGAGCCCAAAGTGATAAGTGTTTAGTTTACATTATCTTCCCCTATTAGTTAAAACCCCCTTAGAAGTGTTCTTTGTATTAGGGAAAAACTCTCCCCTCATTTAATTATCTCCCTGCGAGGAGTAACCTCCTGTAAATTAAACCCCTTGTTAACCCTTGGTCTTCCTCTTGTTCATTACTGCATCCCGCAACCTCCTCACACTTGGCATAGTCAGCAGGATGCAGTCCACACATATGGACATGGCAGACCAAGTGTCTGGGGAGAGCCATAGATCTACCATCTCTTTGGGGGCAATGTTGAAAAACCTCCCAAAGTTTAATGGGAATAACACCGTGTTGTGGAGCTGAACTGAGCGTATAAAGGGGATGATGAGAATGCACCTTATGGTTCCTGCCTTGCAGGCAGAGGTCGCCATGATGGCCTTAGATGGGGAGGCAAGAGATTCAGTTATATTGCGGCCCTCCCGTGAGCGAGACACCCTGGACAAAGTACTGCAGATACTAGAGGAGACCCATGGGGACCCCACAAACGTCGGGGAATTACGCATGCGGTTGTTTCGTCGGAGTCAAAGAGAGGGGGAGACAGTGACCCAATGTATGAATGCTTTGCAAGAAATCCATATGGCCATAGCCAGAAAAGACGGCTTTGGAGTAGGGCCGACTGATGTGGTATTGCGCGACCAATTAGTGACTGGGATGAGAAACGCGTTGCTTAAGCAGGCACTGCCAGAGTGCTTGTGCGTGAACCTACATTTGACCTTTGCAGAGGTGGGTAGTGAGGCACGCACACGCGAACAGGAACAGGGGGTGACAGTCCCGGCAGCGAAGGTCAGGAGCGGGGAGGTGGCCGTGAAAGCAACTACTAAACCAGGATGGGTGGAAGATTTAAGAAAAGAGATCCAATCAATGAGGGAGGATCTGATTGAGACTAAAAAGAAGGTAACCTCAATAAGTACACCCGGTAACAAAACCCCCTCAGTGCCACGTTGGGATGAAAGAGGGTCTCGCTGGCGAGAGCCCCTAAAGTGCTGTCTTTGTGTAGAATTATGTCATATCTTCCAGTCCCCCAAAACATCCCCCGTTAAACTAAAGGGCTCTGAGGCTGGGGGACGCCACCTGGAGCCAGAGCAGCCCAAAAGGAATTCCAAAAGTCCCACCAATTTAGTGTCAGTGAGACCCTTGGTATGGGCCGAAATAGATGGACGGGCTGTACGCTGCCTTGTAGACACGGGCTCTCAAGTAACCACGATGCCTGAGACATATTTTAAAAGACACTTTCCAAAAGCTGTGAGGCCATAGTGGGGTCCAGTGATCAAGTTGATGGCTGCCAATCAACTGCCCATACCGGTTGCAGGGGTGGTGTGGATGCAGATTAAAGTCTGCGGCAAAGACCTGGGCTGTAAAGGAGTGGTGCTGACCGTCGGTGACCCCTGTGGTGTGACTGGTGGTCGCGTGGTTAATGGGAGGTATATGTCACAGGGATGGATGCTCCTTGCGATGCAACCCGGAGTATTTTGTCTTTAGTGCACATGAGCACTAATATGTCGTTTAGTGTACCTGGGTCCGGGTTGCGGGTAGCTATGAGAGATGGGAGGGTCTGGCTACCCATACTACCTCACCTCTGGGTGATGGTGCTCACTGTACCCCTTTTTCCCTGTGTTGGTGGGAGTGAGTGGTTGTGAGTTTGAGGATCTGTGATGAGGTCATGACCATGTGAGCAGACCATGTGATCCATACCTCACCTGTGGGTGGGGTTACAGGTATGTAACGGAGGTGTGTTTGGCACATGGGAGGGAGTGTTTGGGAGTCTGCCAGTGTGGACAGACTTCCATGTGTCCAGGCTGGACACTACAGAGAGGTCTGTGTTCGGAGAGAGAGAAGCTTCCCTGTGTCTATGGCTCCAGATAGAGCCCAAGTGCTATGGACATTGATACTGTGTCTGCCTGATGTAAAGACTGTTTACCATTTTGTTGCTGAAATGAAGGTTTATGAAGCAAATAAACCACATGGACGTTGAAGAGAATGTGTCTCCTGTCTCCTCCTACGCAGCTGAGTGAGTACAATCCATACAGGGACATACCGTTACACTTGGAATGAATGTACTCAGAGAGTTCGGAAGTCTTCTGATTAGCGAATCGCCAAACACATTCCTGAAACAATGGATCCCGCATACTCCACAAAGGAAGTTTTTTCAGCTATTGATCCGGACGGCCCAGGCACAAGAGGTCTCCTGTGAAGAAAGGTATTAGGGAAGGTGATCATACCGGCCACTACCAAGCTTGACTTACCTCCGGGTCAAAGTGTACTGTCACTCACTACCTGTCCGAGTGTGTACACCATTAGAAAGGGTTGAAGTTCAACTGAAACCAGCAACTGTGGAGAATCTACAATAGGGGCTCTTAATAGCCAGGACATTAGCTACCATGTGTGAAGGTAAAATACCCGTGCGGTGTGTGAGCCTAAGGGAAGACACTCTGGCGCTTACCCCCAGAAGTGAAATCGGGAAAGTAATAGGCATGCCAGAGGAGCTTATACCATCACAGGTCATTCAATTAAAGGCAAAAAAGGAAGATCCCTGGACTGTAGCTGTTGAGACAACACCTGCTATCGAACCTCAAACACAAAAAAGGGATGCCTCATCCTAGAACTAGGGTCGGCATTAGGGACAGGTAGACCAGGCAGCTGCCTAGGGCCCCCGCTCCCCAAGGGGCCCCCAGCTAGTGGCACATCACCAGCAGCTATGGGGGCCCCCAGTGCCGACTCCCCCCCGCCGCTGCTGCTTTAAACTATACCGGCGTCTTTAAGGTACAGTTCAAAGTAATGATGGAGAACGAGCGTCAGCTGACGCTCCCTCTCCCATCATTCCCGCTCTGACACTGTGTACCAGGCAGTGCAGGAGACAAGAGCTGGGAGCAGCGCGGGCACAAGGAGAGGTGAGGAGTGTTTTTTTTTTAAATATGTCAGTGCATACTGAACTGTGGCTGTGGGGCCATTCCTGGGGGGGTGAAAGAGAGATGAGGGCTGTGTTATGTGGGCCGTGCTATATACTATGTGGGCCTGCTATATACTATGTGGGTCCTGCTGTATACTATGTGGGTCCTGCTGTATACTATGTGGGTCTGCGTATCCTATGTGGTCATGCGTATACTATGTGGGTCCTGCTGTACACTATGTGGGCCACGCTATATACTATGTGCGCCGCGCAATATACTATGTGTCGCATATACATGTGGCCGCGCTATATACTATGTGGGCTTTGTATATACTATGTGGGTCCTGCTATATACTATGTGGGCCCTGCTATATACTATGTGAGCCCTGCTATATACTATGTGGGTCCTGCTGTATACTATGTGGGCTGCGCTATTTACTATGTGGGCCCTGCTGTATACTATGTGGGCCACGCTATATACTATGTGGGCCCTGCTATATACTATGTGGGCCCTGCTATATACTATTGGGACCTGCTATATACTATGTGGCACTTGCTATATACTATGTGGTCCCTGCTATATACTATGTGGGACCTGCTATATTCTATGTGGGCCGTGCTATATACTATGTGGGCCCTGCTATATACTATGTGGGTCCTGCTGTATACTATGTGGGTCCTGCTGTATACTATGTGGGTCCTGCTGTATCCTATGTGGGTCATGCTGTATACTATGTGGGTCCTGCTGTACACTATGTGGGCCACGCTATATACTATGTGCGTCGCGCAATATACTATGTGTTCCGCGCTATATACTATGTGGGCTTTGTATATACTATGTGGGTCCTGCTATATACTATGTGGGCCCTGCTATATACTATGTGAGCCCTGCTATATACTATGTGGGTCCTGCTGTATACTATGTGGGCTGCGCTATTTACTATGTGGGTCCTGCTGTATACTATGTGGGCTGCGCTATTTACTATGTGGGCCCTGCTGTATACTATGTGGGCCACGCTATATACTATGTGGGCCCTGCTATATACTATGTGGGACCTGCTATATACTATGTGGCACTTGCTATATACTATGTGGTCCTTGCTATATACTATGTGGGACCTGCTATATTCTATGTGGGCCGTGCTATATACTATGTGGGCTCTGCTATATACTATGTGGGCCCTGCTGTGTACTATGTGGGCCCTGCTGAATACTATGTGGGCCGCGCTATATACTATGTGGGCAGCGCTATGTACTATGTGGGCCGCGCTATGTACTTTGTGGGCCGCGCTATGTACTACACTGTGTTCCAAATTATTATGCAAATAATATTTTCTCAGATTTTCCCAAATTACCTATATGAATTTCAGTCATTGTAATTTTCCAGTCAAATACCAATTAGAGTACAATTGAAAGGTTTTTGTATAAACTGCCGATGATAACAGTATATTTTTAAAAAATAAAACACTCAAACTGCACTCAAAATGCATGTTCCAAATTATTATGCACAGCAGAGTTTTCAACCTTTTCATTTTAATAAAGAACAAAAAATGGTCATTTGTGAAATTATAAGCATTAGCAGGTTCTTGCAAACTGAAATCAAACAGTTTTCAACTCAAAACTTTATTCTAGGTGATGTTACATTTGCACATAGGACCCCTTGTTGGAAAGGAGCTTCTGAACTCTCTCGTCCATTGAATTTGTCAGGTTTTGGATGGTTTCTGCTTCCATTGTTTTGCATGAGGACAGAATACCCTCCCAGAGCTGTTGCTTAGATTTGAACTGCCTCCCGCCATCATAGACACTCCTTTTCATGATGCTCCAGAGGTTCTCAATGGGGTTGAGGTCAGGGGAGCTTGGGGGCCACACCATAAGTTTGTCCCCTTTTATGCCCAGAGCAGCCAGAGATGCAGATGTGTTATGTGCAGCATGAGACGGTGCATTATCATGCATGAGAATGATCTTGCTGCGGAATGCACGGTTCTTCTTCTTGAACCATGGCAGGAAGTGCTGTTTGAGAAACTCAACATACACTATGGAGTTCATCTTTACCCCTTCAGGGATCCTAAAGGGGCCGACAATCTCTCTCCCCATGATTCCAGCCCAAAACATTACTCCACCTCCTCCTTGTTGGCGCCATAGCCGTGTTTGCATGAGGTGTCCATCAACCAGCCATCCTCCACTCCATCCAGCTGGAGCATCGAGCGTTGCACGGCACTCATCGGTGAACAAAACAGTTTTGAAGTCAGTCTTCATGTATTGTTTGGCCCACTGGAGCCGTTTCTGCTTGTGTGCAGTGGATAGAGGAGGTGGACAGGATGGCTTACGCACAGCTGCAAACCTCTGAAGGACCCTGCATCTTGTTGTTCGGGGGACGTTGGAGGCACCAGCAGCTTCAACAACTTGTCTGCTGCTATGACAAGGCTTTTTTGCCGCTGCTCTTTTAACCTGACGTAATTGCCTGTAGGAAAGAGTCCTCAATTTTCCCTTATCAGCACGCACACGTGTGTACTGTGAATCAGCTACATACTTCTTGATTGTGCGATGATCACGATGAAGTGTCTTGGCAATGTTGATTGTAGTCATGCCTTGACCTAAACACTCCACAATTTGTTGCTTCTCAGCAGCCGACACATCCTTTTTCTTTCCCATTTTGGCAGAAAATGTAGGCTGCTTAATAATGTGGGACAGCCTTCTTAAGTAGTCTTGCCTTTCATTGGACACACCTGCCAAACTAATTAGCATAGGTGTCTGCAATTGCTTACAGTGATATAAAGAGCCCTGACACACATCACCACCAATGAGTTTACCTGACAAACAAAAAAATTCTTACCTTATCACTCCTAAACAATTTTTGCATAATAATTTGGAACACAGTGTATAATACAGCCCCCCATAGAATATAATGTATCCTCGAATAGAATATCATACAGCCCGCCTCCCCAAAGGAATATAACGTAGCCCCCATAGTATATAACAGCCACAAAGTATATAACACAGCCACATAGTATATAACACAGCCACCCCATAAAATATAATATATCCCCCAACAGTATATAACACAGCCCACATAGTGTATAGCGCAGCCCGCATAGTGTATAGCGTGGCCCACATAGTATATAGCACGGCCCACATAGTATATAGCGTGGCCCACATAGTATATAGCACGGCCCACATAGTACATAGCAGGGCCCACATACTATACAGCAGGGCCCACATAGTATACAGCAGGGCCCACATAGTACATAGCAGGGCCCACATAGTATATAGCTACAGTGCCCATTTCAATGCCAACGACATCAATTCTTATTACTTAAGCTTGTCAACCTTAATTTACTTTATAATAATAGTAACACATTGAAAACTGGGGGTTATTTGGCTAAAGTTGTGGGGGGCAGGGCTGGCTCCGGGCGAAAGAGTCTCAGTGGGCCCCTTTAACACATACCACAATTCATGATGCTCCGATACGGCAGAGAAATATAGAAATAGTACAATGCCAAATACTTCACTTCTTACATTACATGAGTGATATCTATTGTAAATTCTACAATAGCTCAAAAACCGTACAGTATAGTCCTCCATACAGTATTATGGGCACCACATAGTGCGCCATACAGAATAATGAGCCCCATATATTGCTCTATACAGAATAATGAGCCCCATATATTGCTCTATACAGAATAATGAGCCCCATATATTGCTCTATACAGAATAATGAGTCCCATATATGATGCTCCATACAGAATAATGGGCCCAATATAATGCTTCATACAGTATAATGAGCCACATATATTGCTCCATACAAAATAGTGAGCCCCATATATTGCTCCATACATAATTGGTCCCATATAATGTTCCATACAGTATATGATGAGCTCCACATAATGCTCCAGTATATGATGGTCCCCATATAATGTGCCATACAGTATTGGACGGTCCCTATAGAATATAGGGAGCCCCACATATTGCTTCATACAGTATAATGAGTCGCATATAAAGCTCCATACAGTATATGATGGGCCCCATATATTGCTCCATACAGAATGGGCTCCATATAATGCTCCATACAGAATAGGCCCCATATGTGCTCCATATGATGCTCCATATATAAAGGGCCCCATAAATAATGAACATAATATGATGCTCTAGTATATTATGGGCCCTATATATGATGCTCCAGTGTATGATGACGAGCCCCATATAATGCTCCAAATATAATGCTCCATATATAATGGGCTCCATGGTTTGCTCCATATATAATGTGACCCATATAATGTGCCATATATAATGGGCCCCATATGATGCTCCAGTATATGATGGGCCCCATGGATGATGCTCCAGTGTATGATGGGCCTATATAATGCTCCATATATAATGGGCCCCATATGATGCTCCAGTGTATAATGGACCCCGTATATGATGCTCCAGTGTATGATGGGCCCCATTTATAATGCTCCAGTGTATAATGGGCCCTATCTATGATGCTCAAGTGTATGATGGGCCCCACGTATAATTCTCCAGTGTATAATGCTCCCCATATATTGCTCCAAACATTAAAAAAAATGAAATACCTCTCCTTGCTGGGCACTGCGCTACTCTGGACTCCTCAGCGTCGCCATCTTCCAGCTCTCTGCACTGTGACTGTTCAGGCAGAGGACGCACAGACGTGATGTCATCGCACTCTCTGACCTGAATGTCACTGTCAGGAAACGCGGAAGACGTCACAGCGGTGGAGCAGGGAGAGGTAAGTATTGCAAGTGCTGGGGCCCTGAGCAAGCAGGGGGGGCCCACTCGTGGGCGCCGGCACTGGCACAGGGCCCCTCATAGTACGCCGGTGTCTCTGATGGCGAGTGGGCCCTCCCACCTGCTCAGGGCCCCGCCACTTGCCCGGGTGCGCCAGGTGCTGACACCGGCCCTGGGGGGTACAGCCCAGTTAGGGAGGTGGAAAAACTGGCATATGTTGAGGTGTAGGCTGGACTTCAGCATATGCAAATGGAGGAATTTGAGAAGTCGGAGGAAGAGGACAAAGCGAGCCATTTTGCTGTCAACCTATGTGTCATCAGGGGAAGGTGGTACAAAATCCTTTGAAACCCAGGCATGGTTCATTTTAATGAAGGTGAGATCACCAACATTTTGGGTCGACAGCCGGTTTCTTCTTTCGGTCAGAATTGATCCAGCTGCACTGAAGACTCTTTCTGATAGCACACTACCAGCAGGGCAAGCGAGCTCCTGTAAGGCATATTGTGTCAATTCAGGCCAGGTGTCCAGTTTACAGGCCCAGTAGTCAAAGGGGAATGAACTGTGAGGGAGAACATCGATAGGGGAGGAGAGGTAATTTTGAACCATAGTTGACAACTGCTGTCTCCTGTTTGTTGCAATCGATTCAGTATTAACAGTCGTGTGAGCGGTACTCGAGAAATCAGTCCACAACATGGTCATGAAACCCCTGTCTCCAACGCCACTTCTGCTGTGTGCAGCAAGAACATCTCTTCCATATTGCCCAGTACGGCTCGTGGTAGAACCTGCACTGCTGCTGTGTGCTGGGAATGCGTCTAACAGACGGTTTACCAGAGTTGCTTGTTTGTTCGCCAATATTAGCTCTAGGTTCTCCTGTGGCATGATGTTCTGTAATTTGCTTTTATAGCGTGGATCGAGGATGCTAGCCAACCAGTAGACGTCATCCTTCATAATTTTGGCAATGCGGGGGTCCCTTTTTAGGATCCACAACACATAATCACACATGTGGGCCAATGTTCCAGGTGTCAATGATGCACTGCCAGTGGTGGGTGGAGGAGCACTTTCTGCCAAATCCACTTCCCTCCAGTCACGCACAAACCCTGTACCTGACCTTGGCAAGCCAACATTTTCTCTTGCCCCCTGAGAAGCATCCTCCTCTCCAAAATAATCATCCCCCTCATCCTCCTCCTCTTCTTCCACAACCTCGTCCAGGACAGTTCCCTGAGCAGACAATGCCTGACTGTCATCAAGACTTCCCTCCTCCTCCTCCTCCGCTGCAGACGCCTGATCCTTAATGTGCGTCAAAGTTTACATGAACAGACGCATAAGTGGGATGCTCATGCTTATGATGGCGTTGTCTGCGCTTACCAGCCGTGTGCATTCCTCAAAACACTGAAGGACTTTACAGAGGTCTTTCAGCTTTGACCACTGCACACCCGACAACTCGATGTCTGCCCTCAAACTCATTGCCCGTGTATCCTCCCACAAATGCATTACAGCCTCCCTCTGTTCGCACAAACTCTCAGCCATGTGCATGGTGGAGTTCCACCTTGTTGCAACGTCTATGATTAGGCGGTGCTTGGGGAGGTGGAGCGATCACTGCAGCCTCTGCATATGACTGGAGTCTACGGGTGGGCGATGTATGTGCGAGCACAGTCTTCGCACATTATGGAGCAGAGCTGGTAACTCGGGATAATTATTTATGAAGCACTGCACCACCAGGTTCAAGGTGTGAGACAGGCAAGGTATGTGTCTGAGTTTTTGCCAGGGATATGGCCGCCACTACCTGAATACCTTGCCTGGCTCAAGATGTAGACTGCCCAGCCATGACTCAGTTTCTCACTGCAAGTAGTCGGCCAGTACCTCCGCGGTGTGTCTATCGTCGCCCAAAGACATCATCTTTAAAACAGCCTGCTGACGCTTACCACTAGCTGTTCGATAGTGGGACACCTCGTGTGCAACACTGGCAGCTGTGGATGGAGTGCTTGTGCGACTGTGCTCTGTCGACAAGCTTTCGCTTCTGGAGGAGGAGGAGGGTCGAACGCCTACAGCCAACTGTTGCCTATACCGTGGGCTAGGCAGCAGTGTTCCACCGCCGCTGTCCCCTGTGGACCCTGCATCCACCACATTAACCCAGTGCGCAGTGATGGACACGTAACGGCCCTGGCCATGCCTACTGGCCCATGCATCTGTTGTGAGGTGCACCTTTCCACTTACTGATTGTTTGAGTGCATGGACAATGCGGTCTTTCACATGCAGGTGGAGGGCAGAGATGGCTTTTCTAGAAAAGAAGTGCCGACTGGGCAGGTCATAGCGTGGGACAGCGTAGACCATGAGCTCTCGGAACGCTGCGCTTTCAACCAAACGGAAGGGCATCATCTCTAATGAGATCAGTTTGGCAATGTAGGCGTTCAAAGCCAGTGTACGCAGATGAGAGGATGAGTACTTTCTTGTCTTACTCAGAGTGTCTGCTAGGGTGAGCTGGACTTGAGAGCTGCATATGGGGGAACTAGCAGTGGACATGGCGGACTGAGAGGGGGTTGGTGATGGTGATGGTGGTGGTGATGGCCTAGATTCAGTCTTTCGTTGGAAAAACATTGTGATTCCCTGACTGCTTTGGTCTTGCGACGACACCTCAACATTTCTTGCTGGTGCTGTGCTAAGCGGTGGGCTTACAGTGGGGAAAGCGATGTAGCCTTGCTGGCTACCTTCAGTCGGAGCAGGTGCACGTGTGCTACCTGAGATTTGTAGTCCGTCCACGCTTGCAAGTGCATGGTGTTTAAATGTCTAAGCATGCAACTTGTATTCAAATTTCAGAGATTTTTCCCTCGACTAAAAGTCCTTCCGCACTTCTTACAGATAACCTTTGCCTCACCAATAGGATTTTGGTCAAAAAAGTGCCACACTGAACTCTTCCTACTATGTGATAAATTTTCAGGGCTTGCACGGTGTGCTAATTTGACCATCTGGCCATGCTCTCCTGCAACTCTTTTTGTTTTTTTAACACGTTTTTGGACTGCTACGGGCCTGCCAGATAACCGCAGCTGCGATGTCGATGCCTGCTGCAGATCTTCTTCCTCTTCTGAGCTATTTCCAGCGGCACCCTCTTCCCCCAATGGATGCCAATCCTGGTCAACAACTGGGTCATCCATCACCTCCTCTTCAATTTCATCTGCACCTTCCTCTGTGTCTCTGTGTAAGGTGGTATAGTATGCGGGAAGGGGCACCTGAGTTTCATCATGGTCAGAATCTGGCTCAGTAGACTGCGAGGGCAATGCAGTGCTCTGGGTGAATGTACCAGCAGAATCATATAGCGGTGGCTGTGCATCAGCGCACTCCATGTCATATTCATCTTGGATTGGGGAATTCAGGATTTCACTTGGTAACCCAGGCATGGTATGTGAAAAGAGCTCCAGGGAGTAATCTGAAGTGTGGCCTGCCGCATCTTTCACTTTTGGTGGGGGTGAAGGACACAAGGAAAGGTGCTGCTCCTGACCAGGAGCCTACACCGACGACTCAGTGCTAGCATTTTTTGAAACTTCAGAAGAGGAGGCAATAGAGCTGGAGGCTGTTTCGGTAAGCCAAAATCTGTTCCTGATGTTCTGGCTTTAAAAGCGGTGTACCTACCCCCAGAAAAGGGAGCCTTCCAGGCCTTCTGGAGCCAGACGATGATGCAGGCTCAACACCTCCTGCCTTAGGTGCTACTGTGCTTTTGGCACTACCAGCAGATGCACCACCACCACCATCAGTACCAGCTGCCCCCCCGCCCTCAGCCGCTTCCACCATACTTCCTCATGTTTGGGAAAATGTACCAAAAATATCAGCAGATATACGGTACTGTTAAAAAAGAGGACAACTGTATACGGTGTAGGGAAAAATTTAAATCTCCATATATATTTCCGCAGTCACACACAGACACCCTCTCAGTATGGATTTGACCAGAATACAAAAAGCAGAAAAACAGTACTGTATCAGAAGTGTACAGCTGTATACGGTGTAGGGAAAATTTAAATGTCCACATGTATTTCTCCTTGATACCAGTTGGTACACGGTAGTGTGTGAGGAGCGTACAGCTCTATACGGTGTGGGAAATAATGAACGCTCGGTAACTGTGCAGAAAAAAAAGAATAAAGGTATTAGTGCTGTGTAAAAAGCAGTCTGCACAGCAGTGTACACACAGCAATACAGCTATCAGGCAGCCTAATAACCAGCGCTGCTGCACACAAGAAAATCCTCCCCTGTCACTGCACACTAACTGTACAGCACAATTGTTATCAGCACAAGCACATAAGAACTTCTCTTTCCTGCCCTAACTCTCTCCCTACTGATAAACAGCGGCAGCAACCTCTCCCTACTGTTAAGATCGGCAGAAGTAAAATGGGGTCGGCGGTCAGGGCTTTTTTAGACACTATGATGCCCCCCAAAGCAAGGCAATCACTGCAATGCCCTTCTCTAAGATGGTGGTGGACGCTGCACATGTCATGTCGTTGCCCACAGTGTACGTCCTTGCTCATTGGCTGAGAAAAGGCGCCTGAAAGCATTCTGGGAAATCCGACTTTGGCGAAAGTCGGCGACATGAATTTGACCAACCTGTTTCGCTCAACTCTAGCTAAGAACCTTCATTTTTGTATTTTCATCTTACTGAATAATAACACAGTTTAGATTCAATGTTTTCAGTGTTTGCATGTATTTTAGCTCCTATAGAGTACTGCTGTGTTTTCTTTTTCTTTCTACAGTATATTAAATTCAAATTGACTCTATTTGCAGGACTAAGTCCATGTTAGCATTGCCAAAGCAAGTGGTAAAATAATGGCAGGATGGGGATAGGGACGCATCCAGGGTGGGGGTCTATGAAATATCAGGCTCCTCTTAGTCTGTGGCAGGCACTGACATATTGCGCTGCTATGGCCGCTGCACTTTCCTCTTCTCCAAGTCGTATAGGCAGTTTCTCAATCTCCTCCATGGAGGTGAAGTCTGGGATGAGATCAGACAGTCTCCTGAAGTGAGTGTCCCTCAGTGTAGAGTATTTGGGGCACCTAAACAAGAAGGGGGCCTCATAAGTCTGCTCTCTCAGGGCTTGTAGTTCTGTCGATGCCGCCTGGATTCGATGAGTAGGCTGTGCACGTTCAGTCTGTACCGACTCTGGATCTGTCGCTCTTTGGGGTTTGCTAGTTTCTCTAGATAGTTTGTATTCCCTCTGTAGGTTCTGGTATATTGTCACTTTCTGTGATTTGTTCATGTCGTACCTTCAGACGTTATTCCTCTTTCCCTTGTGTACTGTCTTCCAGATTTCACCTTTTGTCAGGCAATGCAGGTTAGTGGCTTGGCCAGGCTGGTTTTGGGTTATTTGTGTTGAGGGGTTTCGTTCTCCTAGGGCTTCCTAGTTTAGCAAGGCTTTGTGATGGTACGAGCTGGGACTCCTACTTTGTAGATGAGCCTTGAATGATAGTGCCTTCTCCTGGAGCACAAGGTGTAGTGGGCATCTAACCAGCTCTGCTTGGCAGGTGCTGTTTGATGTGCTCCAGTGGACTTGGAGGAGGCGTTTTCAGGACTCTAGGTGGGATATTTCTGTAGGCCCAGCATCCCACTGTGACCAATTTAAGTATGAGACTGAACCCTAGACTTTGCTCCTATACAGTAGGATTGGGGCAATGATGGCATCAAAGACTTTTAGCCATATTGTTACAGGTGCCTTAAGATGGTACACATTTCTTCTGATGATGTGTCGACCCGCCACCACAATTGTGGGTTACCAGGGCAATGGGGTACTCAGAGCCGAGCCATGGAAGTCTATGGGGTTTGTCACAGGTAGCGGTGGCTCGGTCTGTGGCCCTAGCGGTCTGGCGTATGTTGGGGGAATATTTACAGGGGATAGATATATTTACAGTTCGTGACGCCACCTGTAGTCTTCTGGTAATTTATACCAGCGCTGCTGTAGAGCTCTGAGGGGATGGTGAGGCAGCTAGATGTCGGGTCCCCTACAGGTAGGACTCTTCCCTCAGGTCGATGGTTAAGGCAGGGTTGTGCAGGCATGCAAGTAAATAACTCAGTCTCACACGGTCAGCGTCTTTCCATACCTTTACTTGTAAGATGGTAAGGCAGGTCCCAGGGAGGCTGATCCAAGGAGAATGTATTTCGAGATAGCAGCTGGACAAGTTAGGGGCCTCCTTTACTTTCACAACAATGAGTACAACCAGCATGAAGCGTAGTTCCCTCTATAACTCCAGCTATTCCATAGCTGTACTGCCCAGTCAGTTTTGTGGTCGGAGCCTTCCTGTGAGAGAGCTGAATTCCTATCTTGCTGATCAGGCTCAAAGTCTTCACTCCCCCTGACCCCAGTTACGTACCGACTATTTAGGGGCTGCTTGCCGCGACCTAAGGTCCGATAAGCCTCTGGTTTTCTTACCACTAAGCGTGAAGCTTTAGTGATGCTTCGGTCCCCAGTGACCGGTAACAATGTGCAGGACTTCTTCAATCCAAAAGCACTTTTCAAATATTCCTTTCCACTGTGCCTTTCGCCTTGTCCGCGCTTGTAGCATAAACACTCACACTTGCAAAAAGTCATATAATCACTCCCTTCTTTTCTTCCTTCAGAGTTAGTTACCAGACTCTCAGTAATCCACTAGGCAGGAGCACGTCTCTGAACCTTTCACTGTCCTTGGGACAGGAGACTGAAGTATTTCTGTACTAAGCTCTTCTTTCTTTATCAATGTCTTCAAGTGAGGTACAGCTCTGACCAGGCTGAGGTGATCTATATCTCGCCCTTACTGGCCTCCACTTGCTGAACTGCTGATAGAACCAGGCTGGACTGCTTCCTCCCTCCAAGTCCCAGCTAGACTCCACACGTCTGCTCTGTCCGAAGACAGGAAACTGACTACACTAATCACTCAACGAATACACACTGACCACTCCCTCACAAGTGACTACACTACCCTAAGGGTGTGTCTAGTGTATGTTGAGTGAATGGGTATTGAGCATTGAACTGCTATCTCTCCACACATTCTCCAGGGTACTGCGTGTGCCTAACACCAGGGCTACACAATGACATCAAAGGCTTTGCACGCCTTGTCTTTTGGCAACTGTATGGCTTGCTTAAAGCTCCCTGATTGGCTGAGTTCTAATCTCAGGTAGGTGTACTTGGTTTCCGTAAGTGGACAGCTGTCTATTATGCAGAGGGGATGGCCAGCTGTACTCTTTTTTGTCTGTATAATGCAGTTTGACAGCTTGCACTTGTTCACATTAGGAGGTGCTGATCAGGTTTTTCTATATATTTACCTATTGGATGCAGGCTGCCTCCAGCCTGATTTTGCACTCATCCCATTGACCTGCAGGTTTCCATAATCAGCTCTACCTGCCCATAAATTGTAGGCTTAGCCTGGGAGTGACATGAGTGTCCATATTTGTAGGCTGATAGCCCAAGAGAGGCATATACAGTAGAGCAGGGACCCATCAGAGGGAGGTCACCTTGCCGTGGTTGATGGGCATACATGAATTGGTCAATTTGTGCGCTAAGAACTTTGATGTGCATCTATTACTGTAAGTTTGAAAACATTTTTTTGTAAAAAAAATTTTTGGGGAGTAAAATCTAAATTGAATGTTTTTAATGTTTTTCTGTGTTTTCACATGGCCTAGATTCATATTTTCTATCTATTTTCTGTCTGTCATCTACTTATCTATCTATTATCTGTTTATCACCTATCTATTATTTCTCTATCTATTTATCTATTATCTATCTCTCCATTTATCTATCTATTATCTATCTATCTATTATCTATCTATTAGCTCTCTATTATCTATCGATCTGTGGATCCACCTCTTGCTTTTTATTGCTCCTGACTTATGTTTTATTGGATAAATTAACAGTAACTATGAATACGATGAAATAATGATATAACAATAGGACGCTCTACTTTAAATTTTTCATTAAATATCTTTCATTCTTAGAAAATGGAAAGTGCGGGCGACACCTGATAATAATATTATGGTTGATATTCTTCCTGCTGCCATCTAGTGGAAAGATTCATTTACATATGAGTCTACAGCACGAGTGGATTTGCATGCTATTCTTTATCACTTTTATATAAGAGGCTGTGAAATCATTATTTCAATTCAAACATTAAAAATCAATAATAGTCATTACTGAGAGATCTGGTACCACATTATATCTGTCAATACTACAAAGGATACCATTATTATCTTTGTGTCAAGAAGAAAGCTGGATTAACTCTTTAAATAAGTCCACCATCCCTAAAGGCACAAATAAACGCACCGTAATCTATCAATAGATATTAAGTTTATAAAAAGAAAGAATGTTTAGCAATTCCTCTGTTTGCTGTGATTCACATAAAACTTTTACAGAGGATAGCAACATATAATACAGTCTATTAGGGAAAATAAAAAATAATGACATATGATGACCAGCTGCACGCAGCCTTACATCACCAAGGGCAATGCCGAACATCGGATGGAGTGGTGTAAAGCCACCATTGCTGGATTCTGGAGGAAACCTGTTCAATGCAGTGATGGATCACTCTTCTCTATCTGATGTCTGATGGAGGAGTCTGGGATCGGCAAATGCCATGAGAACATTACTCACCTTTATCCATTGTACCAACTGTACAGTTTGATGGAGGAGAGATAATGCTATGACCTTTCCTGTGTGTTTACAAAAACAGCTGTCAATCACTAATTGGAACCGCCCACTGGACTCCTAAACTCAGAATCAGATCAGGATTAAATTGATGAATTACCGATTGTATTGACTGTTATATATAATATACAGTACTGGGC
Source organism: Oophaga sylvatica (assembly GCA_033576555.1). Lineage (NCBI taxonomy): Eukaryota > Metazoa > Chordata > Amphibia > Anura > Dendrobatidae > Oophaga > Oophaga sylvatica. The sequence goes on from JARQOD010000001.1 coordinate 24,097,847, forward strand.
AAAAGTTTTAGGCAGGTGTGAAAAAAATGCTGCAAAGTAAGAATGCTATAAAAAGTGTTAATAGTTTATTTTTATCAATTAGCAAATTGTAACTGAACAAAAAAAGAGATATCTATATCAAATCAGCATTTGATGATCGCTCGTTTCCTTCAGACATCAGTTCTTCTAGCTATGCTATCACACAGTTTTTGTAGGATCTTTCTTGGCAGGAGGTTGTACAAAACATCTTAGAGAACTGTCCACAGATCTTCTGTGGATGTCACTTGTGCAAATCCTTCTGTCTATTCATATGATCCCAGACAGTCTGGATGATATTGTTAGAACCCTCTTGTTAGGTTTTGTTTCAGTTTGCTGGTCACATGACCTTTTTTTCCTATTTAGTCTGGCTCCGCCCTTCTGGCTTTGCTGGACTTCATTGTATTATCTACTCTTAAGCTAGCCGGGTGCTTAGGTGCCTTACTCTGTCAGTTTTGCTTGATCTTAGGATCTCTAATAGTGTTGAGCGATACGATACTGCAAATATCGGTTATCGGCCGATATTAGCTGTATCGGACTTTCGATTCCGAGTTCCGATATTTTCGTCTTATTGGATACCGGAATCGGATTTGTCACTGTCACTGTCAGTGTCCGTCGGTCGGGTCTGTCAGGAGTCAGCGGCATTTACCTGGCAGAAGATCTCCGGCGGTCACGGCCTGGACTGCTTGATGGCCGACATCATCTTTCCCCGGCGGTCACATGCAGTTTCTCGCGATAACTGCAGTGACTGCTGGGTAATCCCGGCCGTGAAGCAGTCAGTCCGATGACGTCACCGCCGGGGAAGCAGGTAATCAGCTGTGCAGCGCCGGGATGACAGGCTCTGCCTGTCATTGTGATGTAGCAGAGCTGGATCGTCGTGGGACACTCGTTACTATGGACTGCGTCGGACAGGTGGTATACTGTTGGTTTGTTTTTTCCTTTTTTTACAGGAGATCGATGGCGTCGCAGGAATGAGAGTATAATAAAAGAAATGAAAACTGTGTTGTCTCTTTTATTTCATTAAAATACTTTTTTCTTGCTTTTGTCTTTTTTTTTATACATTTAAAAACTTTGGGATTAATAATGGATCCCTACGCCATTTTTTTTTCGAGGGGATCCCCTATTTTTGTTAACCAGCCAAGCTAAGCAGACTGCTGTGGCCTGGTATTATCAGGCTGGCAAGGTCCATGGATATTGGATCCTTACCAGCCTGAAAAACCAGGCCTCAGCAGTCTGCTTCATCTGGCTGGTTAACAAAAATAGGGGGGACCCCACGCCAATTTTTTTTCGAGGGGATCCCCTATTTTGTTAACCAGCCAAGATATGCAGACTGCTGTGGCCTGGTATTATCAGGCTGGCAAGGTCCATGGATCTTGGCTCCTTAACAGCCTGAAAATCCAGGCCTCAGCAGTCTGCTTCATCTGGCTGGTTAACAAAAATAGGGGGGACCCCACGCCAAATTTTTTCGACGGGATCCCCTATTTTTGTTAACCAGCAAAGATAAGCAGACTGCTGTGGCCTGGTATTATCAGGCTGGCAAGCAGGGTCGGACTGAGCCACCGGAGAAACCTCCAGTGGGCCCCAGCTCCTGCGTGGTGGGCCCTGATTTGAAAGGATAGGTCGCGGGGCAGAGGGGGCGGTGGCCCCGGGCCCCGCGCTCTGAGGGGGCCCACCCGGAGCTACGCTACAGTAACTGTATCGGCGTGCACAGCACGCCGATACAGTTACATTCTGCGGCAGAGCAGGGAGAATCGATCTTCCTGCTCTGCCGCCCAGAAGCTATGGGGCCTGAACAGGCGTTGGGGGGCCCGGTGCCAGCAGTGGGCCTCCCACCCGTCATCGGAGGGTCAGCTGTATCGGCATCCAGCCGATACAGCTGACCGCATAGAGAGAGAAGGAGCGAGCGCTCCTTCTCTCCCATAATCCCCCTCTCAGCGTCTGACAGCGGGCGCGATGACATCACCTGCCGGCGCCCGCTGTCAGACGCTGAGAGGGAGAACAGTGAGCAGCACAGGAGCCGGGAGGTGAGTATTGTTTTTTTTTTTTTTAATGGGGGTGCATTATACTACAGAGGCTGTATATGGGGGGTGCATTATACTACAGAGGCTGTATATGGGGGCTGCATTATACTACAGAGGCTCCATATTGGGGTGCATTATACTACAGAGACTCCCTATGGGGATGCATTATACTACAGAGGCTGCCTATGGGGGTGCATTATAATATAGCGGCTGCCTATGGTGGTGCATTATATTATAGACTCTGCCTATGGGGGTTTATTATAATATAGAGGCTGCCTATGGGGGTGCATTATACTATATTGAGGACTATCTGGTGTATTATGCTGTATGGATGCTATCTAGGGGCCATCATACAGTGTTGGACCCATTAAATAGTTTGGGGACATTAAGGGGTCAGTATATATCCAGTGAGGGGCATTATTCTGTGTATAGGGGAGATGTACAGGGGGAGACTTGGGACATTATTAAATGTAAAGTGGGTACTTATTGTTATAGGTGAACTCGGGTTACTGTGACTGTCAAAGGGGCACACAGGGCATTATTACAGTCTAGGGGACAAAATGTGGTCACTGTTTTCTAGGGCACTTGCACCCGGCATTACTATATTCTAGAGGGGTGCTTTAAAATTTAGAGGTCACACAGAACCACACAGCAGGTGCAGTAATAGGGACACATACGGCAGCAGCAGCAGCAGCTCAGTATTGGGGTATCACGTGCAGTAATAGGGACACATACGGCAGCAGCGGCTCAGTATTGGGGTATCAGGTGCAGTAATAGGGACACATACGGCAGCAGCGGCTCAGTATTGGGGTATCAGGTGCAGTAATAGGGACACATATGGCAGCAGCGGCTCAGTATTGGGGTATCAGGTGCAGAAATAGGGACACATATGGCAGCAGCGGCTCAGTATTGGGGTATCAGCAGGATGAGGAGTTTGTGCAGGTTGAGAATAGTCCAATTGGTGACCAAGACAGTGCTAAAAATATGAGAAGTGAAATGTGTCTTTGTTGTAATCTCTGCAGTCGAGTCCTGGCTGGAGAAGTCGTCATGTCGGTCTGGGCCAGATGGAAAAGAAATGAAAAGTGAACAATTCCATTAGAAAGAACATCAGCGGTAAGTCATTATCTGTACCTGTGCTGTAATCTATTATATGTTCTGTAGGACTGGTATTATTTACCACAGACCATATGGCGGTAATATCAATATTGGTCTTTTTATATATAGATTATTTTTGGCAACAGCGCGGTCATTTGCTGAGGTTCTCTGATTAGGGGCCCACTCAGAAGTTTCGCCCCCACTAAACCAAAACCCTAGCTACGCTCTGGCTCTCTCTCTAGTCTTTCTTTCTCTCTCTAGTCTTTCTCGCTCTCTGTTCTTTCTTTCTCGCTCTCTGTTCTTTTTTCTCTCTGTTCTTTCTTTCTCTCTTTCTTTCTTTCCTTCTTTCTTTCTCTGTTTGTTCTTCTCTCTCGCTGCTCTTTCTTTCTTTTCCTCAGTACCAGCCACTGTGCCCTCATTACCAGTCAGTGTGATCAGCAGTGCTAAATGGGTATGCTTGGGGCCAGGATATGGGTGTGATTAGCTGTTAAATGGGTGTGGTCGGGGCGTGGCCTAAAATTTGCAGCGACGCCCTACGCGCGCCGCAGCCTTTAACCCTCTTTCCTGTCTTCAAAATTTGGGAGGTATGCTGTATGACCTCACTACAACTTCTGGCCATGCTCCTGATGAGCGCGACGGATGGTCTCCTGAGGGATCTCCTCCCACACCTGGACTAAAGCATCCACCAACTCCTGGACAGTCTGTGGTGCAACGTGGCATGGCCTAAAATTTGCTGCAGCAGGCACAGCGTGCCACAGCCTTTGTCCCTCTTTCCCTTCTTCAAAGGTTGGGAAGTATGATGGTGGGCCCCAAGAATATTTTTTCTCTGGTGGCCAAGGTACTCCAGTCCGACGCTGCTGGCAAGGTCCATGGATATTGGCTCCTTAACAGCCTTAAATACCATGCCTCAGCAGCAGGGGCGTACATAGAAATCATGGGGCCCCATAGCAAAAGTCTGAATGGGCCCCCCCGCAAAAAAAAACCAGAGCCATTGTAAATGTAAAGTGCCAGCACAGTGAGGGACACATTAAACAAAAAAATGTATTATGCCCCATAGATTGTGCCCCCATAGATGCTCCATAGTATAGGCCCTTATGCTGCCGCAGCTGCTGCAACCAAAAAAAAAAAAAGACATACTCACCTTTCGTCGCTGGGGCCAGGTGCCGGTGTCCTGAGCAGGGGTGACCCCAGGTGCCGATGTCACCGCTCGCTCAGGGCCCGGCACCTGAGATATTCACCTGTCCTCTCTCCACTGCTGAGTGCCGCTGTCTTCGGGGTCCTCCACAGTGAACAATCAGGCAGAGGGCGCGGCGCGCACTAACGACGTTATCGCGCCCTCTGACCTGAACATTGCAGCAAGAGGACGCGAGCAACAGTGGAACGGGACAGGTAAATATCCCTTATACTCACCCTTCCGCCGGCGCGGTCTGTGCAGCCCCTGCTCTTCTCCCACGGTCTCCGCCGCCAGTGTTCAGCGGTCACGCGGGACAGCTCATTAGAGTCATGAATATGTGCGTATTCATGACTGTAATGAGCGGTACCACCTGACCGCTGAACACAGGCGTCGGAGACCGTGGAAGAAGAGCAGGGGCTGCAGAGACCGCACCAGGAGGGGTGAGTATATAGAAGAGCTGCGCTCCCCCTCCCCCGCCGACCCCCTGGTAGTACTGTGTCAGCACAGCTACCCGACCGTCGAGGGCCCCCTCACCTGTCCGGGCCCCATAGCAGCTGCTTGGTCTGCTTCATTCACGGTACGCCACTGCTCAGCAGTCTGCTTCATCAGGCTGGTTAACAAAAATAGGGGGGACCCGACGCCATTTTTTTTTTCGAAGGGAACCCCTATTTTTGTTAATCAGTTCCCTCTGACGTCACTGATTGTGTCCCTGGCTGACCTGAAGTGAAAGTGGAAAGCAATCAATTAAGCTTTCCACTTCCTCTCCTGTCAGCCAGGAGAGGAACTCATTCATTTGGGGGTTTACTGTGAGGCTGCAGCATTAGCTGCGGTCCCTGCAGTAAACATTAACCCTTTCTGAAGGATTACACCGTGGGACCTGACTGTGCATGGGATAGGTAAGAATAATTTTGCTTTTTTATTTTATTTTTATTACAGGAAATGGTTTTTGCAGTCAAATAAAAGATGGTCAAAAACATGTGTCTTTATTTCATTAAAATGATTTTTTATTAAAGTGTGTGTGTTTTATTTTTATTTCATGCAATAGGATTAATAATTGATAGTTGTCTAATTGACAGCTCTCAATTATTAACCTGGCTTAAGGTCACCTTTCAATTGCAAGGTGGCTTTAACCCCATATTAACCCATTTGCCACCGCTACAGGGCAATGGGAATAGACGGGCAAAGTGCCAGAAAGGGCGAATCTAATTATAGATTTGTCTTTTCTGGGGTGTCTGGGGGCAGATGTTAGTAGCCAGGGGGGGGCCAAAAATAATGGTCCCTCTCTGGGCTATTATTATCTGCCCCCATTCGCTGGCTTTGTCTGTCTGGTTGCGAAAATAGGACGGGAGCCCATGCATTTTTTTTAAACAATTTTACACCTCATATATATATATATACATGTCATTGAATTTGTGACACATATATATATATATTTATATTTATAGTTCATACACTTCTACATAGTATAATAGCCGCTAATTCAATTGCCGGCTTTTGTGAAAATGCAGAACTCGACATGAAATGACACTTCAAATGTCTTTTCATGTCGTTTGCTATCTGATTTGCACAAACAATTACATCAGTCTATGTGTGCAAAATTTCACACCTGTAGGGGTTAATTAAAGGTGTAAATTCGTAGCAAAAAAGTCCTTTTTTTTACAACGAATTTACAACTTTAATTAACCCCTACAGGTGTGAAATTTTGCACACATAGACTGATGTAATTGTTTGTGCAAATCAGATAGCAAACGACATGAAAAGACATGGTTAACCCTATGTACACCAAGTGTCATTTCATGTCGGGTGCTTCTGTCTTTTCACAGAAGCCGGCTTTACCCGGCAATTGAATCAGAGGCTATTTTACTATGTAGAAGTGTATAAACTATACATATATGTATATATATATATGTCACAATGACATGTATAATATATATATATATATATATATATATATGTATTCTATGTGTGTATATTTTGTGTTTACAAGGAAAGAAAGTGTTTTTTTAGTTGCGATATTTTGTTCCCATAGACTTACATGGGACTTCCGGTATCGGAATCGGATATCGCCGATATTTAGTGATATCGGCGATACCATTCCGATCCGATATTTTTGGATATCGGAAAGTATCGCTCAACTCTAATCTCTAAGTAATTTGTTTTCTGTTTTATTTTCCCTGCTACAATTTCTGTTAGGAGGTGTCCACCTTTTCTCCCAGTCCCTAGATCTTGTAGGGATTCCTCCCTCGCAACTATAGGTCTTCGTTCAGACTAGCTGAGGACTTTAGCGGGTCTGGTCGCAGATCAGGTTTCCGTTACATCGTAGGGATTCAGCTTAGTTCTATTGTAGGGACAGAATTCCCATCTTTCCTTAGTGCTTGTAGCAGATCATAACAGTAAGTCCAGCCTAAAAGAAAAAAAAAAATAAATCACTAAGGAAAGATTTTCTGTTTCCATCATGGTGTCGGTTCAGGATTTGGCTCAACGCCTGCAGGGACTTTCTCTGGAGGTGGTTGAAATCCAGCAACACGTGAGTAGTTGTTCTGGAGCACATTTCGTGGAGCCAAAGGTACGTTTGCCTGATTTATTTTTTGGTGAACAATAAGATTTTTATTCTTTTAAAAATGCTTGCTTGTTGTATTTCCGTTTGAGACCCAGATCCTCTGGTGATGAATCACAGCGCATAGGGTTCATAATGTCACTTTTGCGCAAAGAGCCTCAGGACTGGGCCTTTTCTCTGCAGCCTAGTGATCCATGCTTTAGATCAGTGGATAGTTTTTTTTCTGCTTTGGGGTTATTGTATGATGATCCGGATCGTGTTTCATCAGCTGAGACAGAATTGAGACGTTTGAGACAGGGATCAGGTAATGTGGAAAAATATTGTACTCACTTCCGAAGGTGGTCCACTCAGGTGGGATGGAACGATTCAGCTTTGAAAAGTTTATTTCTTGCAGGATTAAGTGAAAGGGTTAAAGATTTGCTGATTGCTTATCCTATACCTGGTAACTTGCAAGAGGCTATGCAATTAACCATACGGGTGGATAGGAGACTGCGTGCAAGGGTTAATGAGAGTAAATCTGCCTTGTCATCTCCAAGTTTGGAAAGGGACTGTACTGACATTGCAGAGCCGATGGAAATTGGAGCAATGACACCTCACTCTCGGAAAAAAGACCGTAGATTTGCGGAGGGCTTGTGTTTCTATTGTGGCAAATCTGACCATTTTATTAAGAACTGTGTGCTTCGAATGAATAAAGAGAGAAAAAAAAATGAGGTCAGTTTCGCCCGTATAGCTTGTTTAAACAATAAAGGTGTCTTTCTTTCTGCTACCACTGCTGGTGAGGAGGAATTAATGGAGTTTCGGGTATTTGTGGATTGTGGTTCAACTCTCAATGTGATTGATGGGAAATTTTTGGAAAAACTAAAATTAAAACCCAAACTTCTATCTTCCCCTATTAATGTGGTGTCTGTGGATGGTTCTCCCTTGAAAAATGTTACTCACCATATCTGTGAATTTCCTCTTACTATTAATGGTGTTCATCAAGAGAATTTGGATTTGGTAGTTTTGAATAATTTGCCCTCACCGGTGATTTTGGGGTTACCCTGGTTAAAATTGCACAATCCGGTACTGGATTGGTCTACCAATGAAATTAAGTCCTGGAGTCCTAAGTGTTATGACAAGTGTTGTAACGGGCGTATTGCTGCTGTAGTTAAGGGGAGTTACCTGTACCTATTCAGGATTTTTGGAAAGTTTTTTCTGATAAGGAATCGCAGGTATTGCCTCCTCATAGAGATTATGATTGTGCAATTGAATTTGTCCCTGGAGCGACTCTTCCTAAAAGTCGTTTATTTAATTTGACTATTCCTGAGAGAAAGGCTTTGGAGGAATACATACAGACAAGCTTGGCCGCCGGTCACATTAGGCCTTCCAAATCTCCTGTGGCGGTTGGATTTTTTTTTGTTAAAAAAAAGGACGGCGGTTTACGGCCTTGTCTAGACTTTCGTGAGATTAATAAGATTACTGTAGCAATCCTTACCCACTGCCATTGATTCCTGATTTGTTTAATCAGTTAGTGGGGGCCAAGTGGTTCTCGAAAATTGATCTTCGGGGGCATACAATTTGTTGCGCATGAAGGAGTGGGATGAATGGAAGACTGCGTTTAACACTCCACTGGGTCATTTTGAGAATCTGGTCATGCCTTTTGGGCTTTCCAGTGCTCCGGCATTTTTTCAGAATCTTATTAATGACATCCTTAGACCTTTGATCGGCAGAAGTGTGGTTGTGTATTTGGATGACATTTTGATTTATTCACTGGATTTGGAGTCTCATTGGAGGAGTGTGCGTGAAGTATTACAGTTACTGAGTGATAATTCACTTTTTGCCAAACTAGAAAAATGTGAGTTCGCTGTACAGAGACTTACTTTTTTGGGCTACATTGTCTCCAGCGAAGGTTTTGAGATGGACCCGGTGAAAGTGCAAGCTGTGCAGGAATGGCCTAGGCCTATTGGTGTGAAATCAATACAGAGGTTTTTGGGGTTCGCCAATTATTATAGAAAATTCATAAAAAAATTTTCTGTGATTGCCAAACCTCTGACCGATCTCACCAGGAAAGGTGCTAATGCGGTTCAGTGGACTACGGAGGCCATTGAGGCTTTTGTGTTGCTAAAGGAGAGGTTCAGCTCTGCTCCCATCCTTACGCAGCCTGATGCGACTAAACCATTTTTGGTTGAGGTTGATGCTTCTTCTGTGGGGGTCGGCACGGTGTTGTCTCAGGCAAAGACGGATGGAGTACATCCCTGTGCTTTTTTTCAAAGAAATTTTCTGAGTCTGAACTAAATTATGATATCGGTAATCGGGAATTGTTGGCAATTAAACTCGCATTTGAACACTGGCGTCATTTTTTGGAGGGAGCGGAATTTCCCGTTCAAGTCTTCACCGATCATAAAAATCTGATCTACCTTGATGCTGCCAAACGCTTGAATGCCCGTCAGCTAGGTGGGCACTGTTTTTCTCACGGTTTAATTTTACCGTTACTTACATCCCAGGTACTAAAAATGTTAAAGCTGATGCTTTGTCTCGCAGCTTTTCTCCTATGGTGGGTACTGAGGAGGAGGAGGAAAACATCTTGCAAGAGGGGGTTGTTATTGCTGTTTTGGACTCCGTGTTGGAAGATGAGATTCTTAAAGCACAGGAGAATGCCCCATCTAACACGCCGCATGGGAGGTTGTTTGTGCCTGATACCCTGAGGAGAGATTTGTTTGATGAATGTCATGACTCTCGGTTGGCAGGTCATCCTGGAATCTCTGAGACCAAGAGACTTGTGGGTCGCAGTTTTTGGTGGCCAGGATGGCAGAAGGAAGTCATTAAGTGGGTGCGTCAATGCACTGTGTGTGCTAGATCTAATTCTTCTCATACTCCTGCTGAGGGGTTGCTTTGCCCTCTAGAGGTCCCTAGTGCACCTTGGACACATTTGGCTATGGACTTTATTACTGACCTTCCCCCCTCTGAGGGTTTCACTGTCATCTGGGTGGTCGTGGACCGTTTTAGCAAGATGTGTCACTTGGTTCCTTTCATCAAACTGCCCTGCGCTAAGACTCTCGCTAAGGCCTTTGTCAAGGAAATAGTCAGACTACATGGTGTTCCTACTGACATTGTTTCTGATAGGGGACCTCAGTTTGTGGCTCGTTTTTGGCGCGCCTTTTGTGACAGGTTGGGAGTTCATTTGTTGTTTTCATCCGGATATTATCCTGAGTCTAATGGCCAGACAGAAAGGAAAAACCAGGATGTTGAGCAGTTCTTGCGTTGTTTTGTGACTGATAATCAAGAGGGGTGGTCTGAGTTTCTGCCACTTGCTGAGTTTGCTCTTAACAATCATACATCCGCTTCTGCTGGTTGTTCGCCTTTTTTTTGTTGTACTGGGAGACATCAGTCGTTTGGGTCATTTTCCAAGTTGGGATCGGCTGTACCTGAAGAGGAGAATTTTCCTGGTGTTTTGGAGAGAGTTTGGACTGATGTGCGTGGTAATCTTCAGGAGGCTAACAAAAGATCCAAAGTGTATTTTGATAGAAGACGACAAGAGGTTTTTTTTGCTATTGGTGACATGGTTTGGTTGTCCTCTAAGAATCTGCGCTTGAGGATTCCGTCTAAGAAATTGGGTCCCAAGTTTGTAGGGCCCTTTAAGGTGCTTCAGGTTATTAACCAATCTGCTGTTAAGTTGGAGCTTCCCACCTCCTGGAAGATTAATCTGGTGTTTCATGTTTCTCTCTTGAAAAGAGCTGAGGTCTCAGATGGAGACGTCTTGGCCACTGTTCCCCTGGTGGTGGAGGACGGGCAATATGAGATTTCCCGCATCCTAAATTCTAGACGGTATAGAGGGAGTTTGCAGTACCTCGTCGCTTGGAAGGGTTATGGACCCGAGGATAACTCATGGGTGAGGGCGGATGATGTTTCTGCGTCTAGACTTGTCAGAGCGTTTCACAAGAGGTTTCCGGATAAGCTTAAGTCCTAGGGGATCCGGAGGATCCTCTTAGAAGGGAGGGTACTGTTAGAACCCTCTTGTTAGGTTTTGTTTCAGTTTGCTGGTCACATGACCTTTTTTCCCTATTTAGTCTGGCTCCGCCCTTCTGGCTTTGCTGGACTTCATTGTATTACCTACTCTTAAGCTAGCTGGGTGCTTAGGTGCCTTACTCAGTCAGTTTTGCTTGATCTTAGGATCTCTAAGTAATTTGTTTTCTGTTTTATTTTCCCTGCTACAATTTCTGTTAGGAGGTGTCCACCTTTTCTCCCAGTCCCTAGATCTTGTAGGGATTCCTCCCTCGCAACTATAGGTCTTCGTTCAGACTAGCTGAGGACTTTAGCGGGTCTGGTCGCAGGATCAGGTTCCCCGTTACATCGTAGGGATTCAGCTCAGTCCTATTGTAGGGACAGAATTCCCGTCTTTCCTTAGTGCTTGTAGCAGATCATAACAGATATGAAATCAGGGCTCTGCGGGGCCGGATCATCACCTCCAGGACTCCTTGTCCTTGATGACATTGACTGCATGTTTGGGGTCCTTGTTCTGCTTCAGAATAAATTTAGACTCCTCTCTGATGGTATTACATGATGGGCAAGTATCTGCCTGTATATATCAGCGTTGAGGGCACCAGTAATCTTGGCCAAATTTCCAACTTCAATTGTTGAAATGCATCCTCAAACTTGCATGACCACCCCGAAGTGTCACTGACTGTTCCATCAGACACCCATTATTGTACCACTCTCCAGTTTAAACAGGAGCCATTACTACAGGTAATGAGTGGAGGACAGAGGAGCCTCTTAAAGAAGAAGTTACAGGTCTGTGAGAGCCAGAAATCTTGCATGTTTTTAGGTGACCAATTACTTATTTTTCACCATAATTTGCAAAATAAATCTTGCCAAATCAGACAAGGTGATTTTCTGGATTTATTTTCTCATTTTGACTCTCATAGTTGTGGTCTACCTATGATGTCAATTACAGGCCTCTCTCATCTTTATAAGTGGGAGAACTTGCACAATTGGTGGCTGACTATTTTTTTATTATTATTAATATTTATTTCTATAGCACCATTGATTCCATGGTGCTGTACATGAGAAGGGGTTACATACAAATTACAGGTATCACTTACAGTAAACAAACTAACAATGACAGACTGATACAGAGGGGAGAGGACCCTGCCCTTTCGGGCTTACATTCTACAGGATTGTGAGGCAGGAGACAGTAGGTCGGGGGGTTGCAGCAGTTCCGGTGTTGGTTGAGGCAATAACTCCGGTAGTGGTGAGGAGGCAGCAGGGTCATTGCAGGCTGTAGGCTTTCCTGAAGAGATGGGTTTTCAGGTTCCGTCTGAAGGATCCGAATGAGTTTATAGTCGGATGTGTTGGGGCAAAGAATTCCAGAGGATGGGGGATATTCGGGAGAAGTCTTGGAGGCGGTTGGGTGAGGAGCGAATAAGTGTGGAGGAGATAAGGATGTCTTGGGAGGATCGGAGATTACGTGAGGGAAGATATCGGGAGATTAGTTCAGAGATATAAGGAGGAGACAGATTATAGATGGCCTTGTAGGTCAGTATTAGTAATTTGAACTGGATACGCTGAGGGAATGGGAGCCAGTGAAGAGATTTGCAGAGGGGAGAAGCGGAGGAGTAGCGAGGAGAGAGGTGAATTAGTCGTGCAGCAGAGTTAAGGATGGACTGGAGAGGTGCGAGGGTGTTAGCAGGAAGGCCAGAGAAAAGGGTGTTGCAGTAGTCGAGGCGGGAGATGATGAGGGCGTGCACAATCATTTTAGTAGATTGAGGGTTGAGGAAAGGACGGATTCTTGAAATATTTTTGAGCTGAAGGCGACAGGAGGTAGAAAGAGCTTGGATGTGCGGTTTGAAGGACAGGGCAGAGTCAAGGGTTACTCCGAGGCAGCGGACTTCTGGTACGGGGGAAAGCGTGATGTCGTTAATTGTGGTAGATAGGTCAGGTAAGGAAGATCTGTGGGATGGGGGAAAGATTATGAGTTCAGATTTGTCCACATTGAGTTTGAGGAAGCGGAGGAGAAGAAGGAGGATATGGCTGATAGACACTCCGGGATTCTGGATAGCAGAGAAGTGATATCTGGGCCAGAGAGGTAGATCTGAGTGTCATCAGCTAAAGGTGGTACTGGAATCCGTGGGACTTTATGAGTTGCCCCAGGCCAAGTGTATAGATTGAGAAGAGTAGGGGTCCTAGAACAGAGCCTTGGGGAACTCCAACAGAGAGAGGGTGGGACGAGGAGGTAGTGTGGGAGTGGGAGACGCTGAATGTGCGGTTGGAAAGGTATGAGGAGATCCAAGATAGGGCGAGGTCTTTGACGCCAAAGGAGGAAAGAATCTGTAGTAGAAGGCAGTGGTCAACTGTGTCAAAAGCAGAGGACAGGTCAAGAAGCAGGAGTATAGAGTATTGTCCGTTTGCTTTGGCTGTAAGTAGGTCATTAGTAATTTTGGTCAGGGCTGTCTCAGTGGAGTGATGGGGGCGGAAACCAGATTGTAGAGTGTCAAAGAGCAAGTTAGAAGAGAAGTGGTAGGAAAGCTCAGCGTGGACATGCAGCTCCAGGAGTTTGGAAGCGAATGGGAGCAGCGATATTGGGCGATAGCTGGACATAGCGGTTGGGTCGAGGGTTGGCTTTTTAAGGATAGGCGTGATTGTGGCATGCTTGAAAGCAGAAGGGAAGGTACCGGAAGTTAGTGATAGGTTGAAGAGGTGGGTTAGGGATGGAATAATAGTGGTGGTGAGGTTGGGGAGGAGGTGGGTTGGGATGGGGTCAAGTGCACAGGTTTGGAGGTGCGATTTGGAGAGAAGACAATTAAGCTCCCCTTCGGTGATGTTGGAGAGGGAGGTTATGAGGTTTAGGCCTTGGTCTGGTATACAAAGTGGTTGAGGTGGTTGAACAATGAAGACTTGCCTTGTTTGGTCGATCTTATTTTTGAAGTGTGTGGCAAAGTCCTCAGCAGAGATGAGGGAGGTAGGAGGGGGCAGTGGTGGGCGGAGGAGGGAGTTAAAAGTTTTGAATAACTGTTTGGGGTTGTAGGATAGGGAAGATACGAGGGTTGTGAAGTAAGCCTGTTTAGCAGAGGTGAGGGCAGATTGAAAGAGAGTGTTGCTTGTTTGAATGCAGTGAAGTCGTCTTGCGAATTTGTTTTTTTCCTCGCTCTGTAATCCTGGACACTTGCCGGAGCTTTTTAGTGGTGTTATTGTGCCAGGGTTGTCTGTTGGTACGTCGCACTCTGCCATGAACGAGAGGGGCGACCGTGTCAATAGCCAATGTGAGAGTGGCATTGTAGAAAGCAGTGGCACTGTCTGTATCGTGGAGTGAGGATATTGATGCCAGTGAAAGAATAGAGTCAGAGAGTGTGTGGATGTCTAGGTGTGCAAGGTGTCTGCGGGGGTGCACGTGTTGCTGGACATGGGTGACAGGAGAGGAGGACAGGGATGAGAAAGTGAGTAGATGGTGGTCGGATAGAGGGAGAGGGGAGGTGGTGAAGTTAGATAGAGAGCAGAGGCGGGTGAAGACCAAGTCTAATGTATGACCATCCGTGTGGGTGGCTGAGGAGGACCACTGAGTAAGTCCAAAGGATGAAGTAAGGGACAGAAGTTTGGAGGCTGCTGACTGAAGGGTATCAGTGGGGATGTTGAAGTCACCCATGATGATGGTGGGGATGTCAGTGGAGAGAAAGTGAAGAAGCCAGGTAGTGAATTGGTCGATGAAGGCAGTGGTCGGGCCTGGAGGTCGGTATATGACGGCCACTTGGAGGTTGGAGGGAGAGTAGATGCGGACAGAGTGGACTTCAAAGGAAGGGAGGATTAGGGAGGGAAGAGGTGGGATTGTGTTAAAGTTGCAGTTAGAGGAAAGGAGAACACCCACTCCTCCACCATGTCTGTTTCCAGGGCGAGGAGTGTGGGTGAATTGGAGGCCACCGTAACACAGCGCAGCAGGGGAGGCGGTGTCAGAGGGTGTCAGCCATGTTTCTGTGAGGGCGAGGAAAGCAAGATTGCGAGAGAGAAAGAGGTCATGAATCACATGAAGCTTATTGCAGATGGAGCGGGCATTCCAGAGTGCTCCAGAGAGAGGGAGCAGGGGGGTGGGTGTCAATGGCACAGGTTTTACGTTGGAAAGATTGCGGTAGTTCCTATTAGATAGGGAGCGGTAGGAAGGAGTACTAATGGTGGGTATGAACTGTGGAGGTCCAGGATTGGGAGATATGTCACCAGCAGTGAGGAGGAGCAGAGAAAGGGAGAGCAGGTGGGAGAAGGAGAGAGGGAAGCTTGTTTTGTGTTTTATTAGGACAGATTTGAGGTTGAGGAGCAGGTCAGCAGAGGAGGACAGGTGGGGAGGAAGGAGGGAAGGGGAGATGATTATTTGATTAGAGGGTGCTGGGGTTTGGGGATAGCGAAGGAGAGAGAGGATTAACGGAGCAAACACTGTGAAGGCATATGTAAACATGGTGAAAGAGTAAGATGGGTAATTAGAAAAGCCAGGTACAAGAAATTAGAAGTGCTTTTATTCCCCACTGTATATATTACTTATAAGGATTCCTTGCATTTTTATGGATTGTGCCCGCCTAGCCTGACCGTAATTTAGCATTGATAATCTTCCACAAAAACCTTAAAAACTATAAAGTAGATCTAATTCGAGAGGGGAGGTAATGTCTCCCATTGAACCAACATTTTGAATGTTTTTGTTTTTTAGACAACAACAAGTTTTTATGTAAATCGTGAATCTAGTAGTCAATACTGATCATTATAAGTCTGTGGTGGACATCTTCCTATCTCAGTATATGGCAGAACCATCAATGAACCCAAAGGTTTAACTTGAGCCAATGGCAATACCAACGTGTATATGAGTGACATCCCTCGAAGAGTCATCCTTGAGGTTTGGATCGGTCCTTACTAGCATGTTTTGATGGCCTCAGAAATTACCACAAAGCCTATCTTTCTTTGCCGACTATCATCCCATTTATTCTAGTAGCGGGACAACAAGCAACGGGGTGTGAACGTAATTAGGAAAAAAATGCAGATTCTAAACTCGAATCACGTTCCAGTTCGGCCCCTTTAAATTAAGCCAGAAAAAAGGACTGCACATTTATAATTTAGCGTGTCCTGGCCGGGGGGTGCGCTGAGCTGGGGGAGGATCTTCTTTAATTACAGCTTCACAGTAATACGATGAGAAATGAGTAGGCAAGAGAGTTCTGCTGGAATGAGACATGATAAATCAGTTTGTCCAGGAAGCTCGCTTATGTCAAATCTATCACGGCATTCAGCAAAGCGCTATCTTTCTTATTTCAATAAGGAAATCTCATGGAGAAATTTTAATTGCATGCGATTAGGTGAAAGTCAATGCGCCTTAATGAGGAAAGTGAAACCCGCATTTTTTTTCCCCTTTATCTTACGGCTTTGAGTTCTCAAGGATTAACACCGGATGATTCGGCCTTAAATTGCACTCTTTTTTTTTCTTCCTCATTTGTTTGAGAGATGTAGATTTTTAGGTCATTTAAAAAGCTTCATCTCCTTCTCTATTCTTCATTTCTGGAAGCACGGAGGCCGGGGAAAAGAAAAAAAAAGAAAAAAGAGAAAAACATTCCAATTTTCAAGTCATCTATTGTCAAGGGTGACTGAATGGCAGCCTGCAATTATATGATTTCATTGTAATCCTTTCAGCAGGGAAGAGGCTGGTTCACAGTTGCCTGGCGTCGAAGATTGGCGTTGCCAGCTGATTAATTTACAAACTTTCTCAATGACAGACAATGGGAACATGTGACATTGACAAGTTTCAAATTCGTGGCCGAGCGGTTTTATAATTGGAGTGTGCGGCTCTGGGGGGATCGCAATGATGTTAGGTTTGCAGACTTACTTTCTACTTTGAGATGTCGGGACATATATACATACGAACAGTGTCAATTTGATGTCACAGATTTTTTTTGGGGGGGTGCTCCATTTTTTGCTACCTACACCCAACTAAAATCATTATTAAAATATAAAAAATTAAAATATTATCTTTAATATTAAAAGGTTTTTATTCCCTGTTTTATTTTTCTTTTTTGATATCTACAATACGGTTCCAGAGATATTGTTATCCACCTTTCTCATCTTCTGCACTGTGATGGGCTCCCTTCCTTTATGGCCACCGCCCATTACTGTGCTCCACGTTGGCTCTTACAAGTAGCCCGATGTTCCTCTGTGACATCATTTTGAAAGGGTTTTAAAGGCCCAGTTTGACACACAAGTGTGTCTTAGTATTGAGACTCATGTGTTCAGTTATCTGTTTGGAGTGGTTCAACATCCATTCACATTGTGCATTAATATTTGCAAAACACCTGTGTAAAACACTAGCCGGGGGTGGACTCACCGGCGCTATCTGCACTTTCTGTGCTGGCAGGACCGGACTGGCCATCTGGCAATTCTGGCAAATGCCAGAAGGGCCTGTCTGCTACGTTGTTAACAAAATCAGTTTTCTCAAGACACCCATACTGTTAAGAGTTGTGACAAAGCACAAAGTTGCTGACTCTGTCACCAGTAGGCAACTGGTATCAATAGACATATTGGTCTTGTAGTAAATCTTGCTTTCCTCCATCCGGGTTAATATTTGTAATATATCCCATCTGGTGCTTGGGGGCAGTGACATCATGGGCCTGTGTGACTTCAGATGCTAAATTTCAGTCCCAGTCCATACCTGTGTGCTGGTAACTGCTGCATCTGTCCTGTGGTTTGAAGGATTGGAGTCGGAGCCCAGAACAACTTCAAACAACTCAGCTTTATTTTCCTCTAGACGCAGCACATCCAAGACACCATTAGAACGTTTGACACGGTAGCAGCAATACATCTTCTGCAGCTCCGCTTCACTTCTTCAACTGCACCAGAATGGACCACAAAGTAACTCCGGGACGAGGAGCCCGGTGAAAACGACACTTTGACTTCTTCCCCTGAAACCAACTTCTGTCCAGGCACGGAAATACACATCTACTAGGCCGTCCACCCCTTACTGGTTATCCTGCCCGTGTACTCGCTGGTAGCCCACTCGACTACTGCTCCAGCACACACGCTTCTGCTGAATGCTCCCATAGTGGCTCTTCCACTGGCTTCACTCATCAGCCTCAGACTCTGGCTGACGTTCCCACGGTGACTCATTCACCGGCTTCACTATGGCTGCTGGTATCATTCACACATCTCACTCCTAGTGTGTCAGCTCCATGGCCCAGGAACATGGACGTCCAAACAGTAGCAGGGTCCACCCACGGCTGACTCTATCTTGGAAGTCCCTTTCCTAATTCCCGGCCGACACTTCTTCTCCTTACTCCTTGGTGTCCTACAAGTCTCCTTTACGCTGAATGTGCTCAGTGCCCCCACTTAGTGTCCTACCACTGTACTTCACTAAACATCTAGAAACTTTCTAACTGGTTCCACTAATATACCCCCATCTAGTGGCCCTTTGCAGTACTACTCTTAACCCGACTATGATTACTATACTACAAGTGGCCTCCTCTAATGTTCCCAAAGGATGCACTACCTACCTAAATCTATGTGAAATACAATACAAAAGGCATTAAACACATACATATGACCTATGCAATATACACAAATACGTCACAATAAGATGAATGACAATTATATACATAGCAGCATAAACATTTAAAGGGTTAATCCTTGACCCTCCTTACACCTGTGCTCCTGCATACCGTCAGATTTCCTGAATACCGCTCCTCTTGTTACCTCCTGGTCCATCCACAGCAGCATCTAGTACAGTTATTTGACTATGCTGATCATATTGTGCATTCATCTTTGTAAAATTATTGTGATTCCAGCATACCTTCAGACTTCTTGGTAAACCCGCCACTTTCCACCTCTTGGTAAACCCATTAGCTGCAGTAAGCATCGCAAACTGTTATTGGACTCTGTTCACATTGTGCATTCATATTAGTAAAATACATGTGGTTTATCTGCCTTCAGCTGTGCTCTGCTCTGTCCTTGCTCTTCTCCTCTTCAATTGTCCTCCTTCCAGGATGATTTGATTTCCCTTACCACACAAGTGGACTTTTTAAAGAGTGGTTAAGGAAAAAACTCTAGATTCCTGTGGCCTGCATCTCAGATCATCTCGACTCATGCAAATTGGTCGGAAAAATTGATCATGAGATGAAAGATGCCATCGCCTTGCAGAAGGACTTTATTTAAGTCTTGATGAATGGATCATTTTCGCATAGACTGGTTACAAACTGAAGGCAAACAGAAAAACTTTATCCCCTAAGCAAAGATAGAGAGATCATGTTGGTGTTAAGTCTACAGTATCCTCGACTAAAGATAAACTGCTCATGCCTGTCTGTTTCCTTTGGTTCCTCTCTGTTCATGGGAAAAGCCTTCATTGATTCCGAAGCTGCAGATCATTTTATGGACTTCTCTAGAACCAAAAGGCTGAAAATTCCTTTTGTTTTTTCATGGACACATCTAAAGCGAATCTCTGCAAAGCACTGCAGGTTGAGGACATTTCTTTTTCAATTTTGACCCTTTCTGATTCAATGGTGTTTTTGAAGCTTCCGTGGTTGCGAATACATGTCTCAGTCATCGACTGGTCGACTGACCAGATTTCCCATTGGGGATCATCTTGTTTTCATAAATACCTGAAAACTCAACCTCAACCACCTTCTCTGAAACTATGTTCTGCCTCTATTGCCTCCAGTTGCCATACTCTCTACCAGCCCTTTGCAGATGTCTTTTCTAAGCAAAGGGCCAAGACACTATCTTGTCATCAGTTGTCTGCAGACAGTTTGTAGGTTGAATCCTCATCAAACTTCATGTTCTATCTTTTTCTAAAGGGTTGACTACATCCCCAAATGCTGTCCCACCAAGACATACCACAGGGCTGATGCCCTATTTAGATCCTTTGACCCATATGATGCCTTTAAAGATAAGCTCTCACATGTAAATGAATTCATCTCTTGTACCATCTTTGCTTCTCCAATTCTCCACCTAAATGTCGTACTCTGGTCTCAAGAGCACTACACCAAAAGGTCTTATCGTGGGTCCATTCTTCTCTCTAGTTACCCAGGAGTTAAAAGAATGCTGAACTCATTTATTTTTTCTATTTGTGGGCCAAATGGAGACAAGACGTCAAAGATTGCATAACATCTTGCACCCAGTGTATGAAGTTCAAACCCTCATCTCAAGCGCATATCAAAACCTGCGAAGATCGGAGGTTTTGGGTTGTATAATCACCTAGTGTCACACTCTGACTGTCTTCCTCAAGGATGAGGTGCCTCAAACTGTCCTGGAAGTTGGGACCCTAACTACATGCTGTATGTGCTCCTCCCGGGTCTTACTAAATATGAAAATATCTTCAAGATAAGCCTGGGAGAACTCATGACAGCCTGCAAGCATGACATCTGTAAGGTGGCCAGGTTGGTATTCATGGCAACGGGCTGTACTGTTCCCACACCCTGGTGCCTCACAGATAGAATACAGTGTCCTTTCTGCCGCATGTGCAGCGTGCGCAGTAATACACTTGCATTCACTGCCAGAATTCTCTCAGGTTCTGTCACTCCAGCTCTGCATTTCCGAGCTCCACAAAACATCTGTTTACCTTCACTATTCAGCATGGCATTCATCACACTGGCAGCACAGGTTAAACAAAAAGACATCTTCTTATCTTTCACTGCCGTTCGGGCAGCCTCTGTCCTCTCTAGCAGCTCTGCCTCCCTTCTCCTGGCAATCCCTGCGGTATCTCTGGACAGACCGTGTTCCATCCGTGCCTTCAGTGTCACCAGCTCTCTGTCAGACCCTCATCCGGATCCAATAGAAAAAGGTACCAGGAACGCCATTTCAGCTGATCCCGCCCCGATTGTAGACCCCGGATCAATCTTGGGGATGGTTTTTTTGAGCTGGTGCCCAAATGCACAATTCTCCACCTGGGGCCCCTTACTGCCATAGCAGCTTTATCCTCATGGTCAGCCGTCTGCTTCCTTTACTAGTCACACCTTGCCCTGGACAAGCCTGCCCGGGATCTGCTGCCTATACATGAAGTCCCTCTCCTATATCCCTATGACTTTGCCCTGCTCTGCTCCAGCTCCTCCCCGCTGAATAACCCCTTGCTGCCTATACCTAACTACCACACTTATCTATCCTATTCTATTCCATTCTCTATGATGCCCCCCTTTACTCTAATTCCAGTATGGTCCTATACTATCTCCTAATCTATCCCTAAGCCTATGCACAATACATAACAAATACAACATCTTACAGTACATAACAAATGCATCACATTACAGTACATACACAAAAATGAGGTGCCACACGTAATAAGTGAACAGTGTCTAGGGGAGAGGAGGGTCTCCCGCCACCTCCTTACACATCCACCATTTGCTGAAATGTAGCTGGCACATTACTTATCCCTAATGGCATGACCGTAAATTGAAACAGAGCAAAGGGGTGAGGAAGACTGAACGCTCCTGGGTGCCCGGTGTCAAAGGGATCTGCCAGTAGCCTTTACTCAGATCTAAGGTAGACATGAATGTTGCTCCCTCGATCTGGTCTAACACATCATCTATTTGGAGTATAGGGTATGTATCGTGATGGTTATCTCGTTCAGACTCCAGTAGTACATGCTGAACCTTGTGCTCTTGTCCTTTTTGGGGACAATGACTGCGCTGGCCGCCCAGGGACTGCACGAGGGGACCACCTCTCCCAACTCTTATATTTCATTCACTTCCACCAAATCATGTGCTGAACCTTGGGTGCCACTCAGTACAGCAGCTGTTGAATTGGCTTTCCTGTTCTGGTGTCCACTCGATACTCAGTCAGAGTGGCTTGGCTAGGCTGATTAAAGAAGTGCCCATGATACTGGTCTAATAACCCCTGTAGTTGACTGGATTGGGCAGGGTTGAGGTAATAACCTAGGGTGACTTGCTCCACCCAACCCTTTTCTTTGGTGTGCTGTAATAGGTCCAGGAGGCAATTGGGTTCTGAGGCATCTGGAGGGTGACAGCATATAGCTACCACATATGAATCTCTCCATGGTATGCTTTTAATCTGTTAATATGAATCCTCTTGGTTTGGTTGTGATCAGGGTCGAACGTTACCTGATAGGCGACTGCCCCCTTTTTTCGACTATGGTGTAGGGGACCTTCTTAGTTGACCTGCAACTTGTCATGACAGATGGGAATTAGTACCATTACTTGCTGGCCCACATTGAAGTCTCGGGGCTGGGTGCCCCTATCATAGTAAGTTTTCTGTTGCCCTTATAATTCCTCTAAGTGTAAGTGTATGTAGAATGCTGCTTTAGAATGTGTTTATAAGTGTCCAGAGTAATGTTGTAATTTTGCTGTACAATATAGATTTTAGGGACAGTGCAGTGTACAGTTTTGGCCATTAGATGGGGGCACAGAGTCCTATAGTCTAGCCACTCTGTAAATAGTTAACTATAGAAGGGGTTAGCTGGGAGTAAGGTAGCAGGATTTCCTGGTTTAGTTCAGTCAGGGCGGGTAGCCCTTAGTGCTCGTGTAGGCAATATGCCCGAGCCACCCAACTCCCCGCAACATCGAAGGAATAGTGCCCAGCCATCCAGAGACAGTGTGCCAGCTAGTGAAGTGACAGCTGAAGAGATAGGGGATCAGATTCCCCAGAAGTAGGAGACCGAGTTTCCCAGTAAGAATACTGCAGTTGAGAACGCGGCAGGACAGACGGGCGGGTCACTCAGGATGTGGAGATTGCTTGCATGGGTGGACTCCCTTAGTGCCGGGGTGAAACGGATGAGGGACCCCCAGGACGCTGTGAGATTACACTATGAGGATGCCTGGAAAACGTACAGTACGACATGACCCGATCTCGAGCCGTGTGACAGGGATAGAAGAGAAGGGAGAGATGCAGGAACGTGTAATGTGGAAACTGATGTTGATGATGGATTTTATCTGGATGTGCTGTGAAGATCTGAAAGTAAAGTCTTGCATTTTGAGTTATACTTGGACTGTGTCTCTGTTCATTCACATCAAGCCAAAGGCGACTCCACGAAAAGGAGGGTAGGCCGCGTCGGTGTCAGGAATGAAGAGGCAAGTAGAGTGCAAGAGAAAAATAGTGTTTCTGTGAAGGGAGGCAAGGGCTCAGGTGCCCCGGTGTCCTCGGCCATTACTAATGCCCTGGCCCACCTTTACATGCATTACTCACAACGGTGGGGGGTAGTCAGAATGTTGAGATCATTCAGTTCTTACTTGGCCTAAGCAGTGGGAACCTGTCCTTGGCTTTGGGTTACGACATTGGCCCTGTGGCACATCAATCATGTTCCTAGGTTGTTTCCCAGCAACATGTCAACCGGTAGGCATCCTGCTACTACTACATCCACCATTCCATGACTGTGACCCGAGTCTAAGTGTAGTCGTGCTCTCTGGATGTTCAGTGATTCTCCTCCGGCTAATTTGAACATATGGCTGGTGGGAACAATACAGTAGTCCAGTACTAGATTGTCCTTGATCAATGTGACTGAGGCTCCAGAGTCACGGAGCTCCACAGCCACCAAGCCCTCTACCCAGATCGGCTGCAGATGCTGGTTCATGGTCGCTGAGGTGTCCCATCTAGTCTGGGACACTTGCCCTTGTACCACATATGCCTCATCCTCTTCCGGTCGGGGTAGTGGGGTCCTCTCTCTTGCAGCATTTCAGCCCCATTGTAGCACAGTGTTCACCAGTTGGGGACGAGGATGATGTGTGCTAGAACGTTCCTGGCATTCCCTAGCAAATTGCCCCATGCATCCACAGTTATGGCAGCATAAACCCCCTCGCCTTGACGCCGGCTGTACGTGGGGGCTTGGCAAACCTCACCCTCTTTGTGAAGTCCAAAATCCCACTAGTTCCTCCTCACTGGTATATGGGTCTTGCTGGCCTCCCTGTAAGCCCCTGTTCCCAACTCGCTGGGCTGTCCTTCCACATAACCCTGGTCGATTGGCAAACCAGTCACCAACCAGTCTTGCAGCCTCATCCAGACTGAGTGGTTTTCTATCTGCCATCCATTCTTTTAAGTCACCTGGGAGCTTGGATAGAAAAATTGTTCCAGCATTAATATATCCAAGACATGTTCTTCTTCCCAATCCCCCAGACCTTCTATCCACCAAGTGCATGATATATGTAATGTGTTGGCAATTTGGCAAACTCTAGGTGTGTGTTCCTCGGTCTTATCCATCTCTTTAAACTTCCTCCAGTTGGTTTCAGGTGTGACGGCATACCTCTCTAGTAAAGAATTGTGAATGGTAGAGTAACATCTCTGATCTCTGGAAGACAAGTTATTAAAAGCTTCTTTTGCTTTTCCAGTCAGGCCTACGCTCGAAAATCTTGGCCAGTCACTGACTGATACCTCATACAGCAGGCAGAGGTTCTCAAATACCTGGAGAAGTTCATTAAGATCCAAAGTGTCTTCATTGAACTGTAGTATATCCTGGTACCTTAAAGATGAAAGCCCCTCTCTCTGTTTATCCACTGTCATCTGTGCTGGGGTGGGTGGGGGTACTGCCACATGCACACCCAGATATATGCTTACCATTACCGCCCGCTCTTTTTATTTGCCTGCCCTCCTAGCATGGCCAGCATCTGCCTCAACTCAGTCTGTTCATCCTCCATCATGTGGATGTGGTCCCTTCATGTCTGAACTGACCTCCTGTGGGTGTTCATGGTCTCAGTCAGCCAAGCGTTGTATTAGAGTCACCCAGTTGTCCGACAACCACTCTAGCTCTCTCTCAGAAAAAAGGGCTCTGAGCTCCTTCTTCTTGAGCTTCTTGTAGATGGAATCTGCCATCTCTTCTGCCAAGTCAATGCTAAATAACTTTCCCTGGTATGCTGTCAAGATATAGGTGGTCCCACTGCTGCCACCACTTGTGAAGATCTGAGGTTGTCAGTTATATTAATCACCTAGGCAGGATAACGGTGCAATTAGTGTTATTTATTTTGTCCATACAGCAACTCAAGGAAGATGGCTACAATGAGATGCCCCAGTCCACAAGATCTCGATCCAGAACCACTGGTTCAACTGCCCCTGTACTAGGCTATACCCACTGTCTCCCAGCTTTTGGTATCTCACACCGGTAAAGTATGCAGTCACAGCCTATTCTCTTCCAGAATACGGATTCCATGATTGTAGCACATATATCCAACTTCAGCCAGCAACAACCTCCCCATTCCCTCATCAGTGTCCTAAATATCTACAGCCACCCCCGCTGGAATTGAGCCCGGCCATCAGGAAACACTTCCCCCCAAAGCTAACTCTGCATTGCTGTAGCTATTTTCTGGATGCCGAACTCATCACCTGGGATTGTATGTGAGACCTCTGTGGTGATGGCTCTGTTGGGTCTACTATCCCCATCCACATAATGGGAATAGTGGTTGGGAGAACAATGACTTGAGGCCTCTGAGACACTAACAAGAGTAATGGAATGATTTCTTTACCTGATTACCAATCTTGTGTCTGGCCTTATGTAAGTCTTTCTATGCTTACTGTCAATGAATGGAAACATTGATTCCTGAGGCTAAACATTTTACGGGTGAAATTAGTTCACTTAAACTGGCGAGCAAGCAAATCTCTAACATAACACAACAAGTCTGCATACCTTAGAGCTGTGGACTCCGCTCTAAGCCCATTTGTCCAATAATGTTTAGTCTGTGGCCACCTCCTCACAGACCCCTTCAGCCTCTACCTATAAGACAAGAACCTTTCACGGAAATTTCCATGGACTTTGTTACGGTTCTTCCCGTTGCACAAAATAATATTACTCTTTGGATCATATTGGGCTGTTACTACAAGATGTCTCATTTTGTTTCAATATCATCACTTCCATCTGCTCCACCCCAATTTTTATCACAGATATTTTTCATTTCCACAGTCTCCCAGTTTGCATAGTCTCTGACCGTGGTGTGCAATTTGTTTCCAAGTTCTGTAGGGCACTCTGCAATAATTTATGAATCTCTTTGGACATCTCCTCAGATTATGATGCCCAAAATAATGGGCAGACTGAGAGTATTAATATGTAAATGGAGCAGTATTTACAAATTTTCTCCTACTCCATTAAAATAATTGGCCGAATTTGCTTCGCTGGGCAGAATTCGCCAACAACAATTCAGTTTCAGAGTCTTCTGGAAATCGAAAAGTTATTTCCAGCTTACTCATAATATACAATACATAGCATCTGGACTGAGGAGCAATCCAATTTGGCTGAAACTGCAGTTAAAGCAAAGATGAGTGGTGCTAGTCACAATCTACCTGTTTCCAAAATCTCTCACAGAGATAAGGTTTGTCTGTCTGCCGAAAACATCCATTTAAAGACTTGTTTCAAATACACACGTGGTCAAAATTGTTGTTACCCTCGTTTAATGACAGAAAAGCCCACAATGGTCACAGAAATAACTTGAACCTGACAAAAGTAATAATAAAACAAAAATCTATGAAAATGAACAAATGAAAGTCAGACATTGCCTTTCAACCATTAAAAAAAAATAAAACTCATGAAATAGGCCTGGACAGAAATGATGGTCCCCTTAACTTAATATTTTGTTGCACAACCTTTTGAGCCAATCACTGCAATTAAACGATTCCTGTAACTGTCAATGAGACTTCTGCATCTCTCAGCAGGTATTTTGGCCCACTCCTCAAGAGCAAACTGCTCCAGTTTTCTCGTATTTGAAGGTTGCCTTTTCCAGACGGCATGTTTCAGCTCTATCCAAAGATGCTCAATAGGATTTAGGTCAGGGCTCATAGAAGGCCACTTCAGGATAGTCCAATGTTTTCCTCTTAGTCATTCTTGAATGTTTTTAGCTGTGTGTTTTGGGTCATTATCCTGTTGCAAGACCCATGACCTGCAACTGAGACCAAGCTTTCTGACACTGGGCAGCACATTTCTCGCTAGAATCCCTTGATAATCTTGAGATTTCATAGAATCATGGAATCATAGAATGGTAGAGTTGGAAGGGACCTCCTGGGTCATCTGGTCCAACCCCCTGCTCAAAGCAGGATTCTCTAAATCATCCCAGACAGATGTCTATCCAGCCTCTGTTTGAAGACTTCCATTGAAGGAGAACTCACCACCTCTTGTGGCAGCCTGTTCCACTCATTGATCACCCTAACTGTCAAAAAGTTTTTTCTAATATCTAATCTGTGTCTCCTCCCATTCAGTTTCATCCCATTGCTTCTAGTCTTTCCTTGCGCAAATGAGACTAAAGATGATCCTTCTACAATGTGACAGCCCTTGAGATATTTGTAGACAGCTATTAAGTCTCCTCTCAGTCTTCTTTTTTGCAAGCTAAACATTCCCAAATCCTGCAACCGTTCCTCATAGGACATGGTTTGCAGACCAGTCACCATTCTGGTGACTCTTCTCTGAACTTGCTCCAGTTTGTTGATGTCTTTTTTAAAATGTGGTGCCCAAAACTGGACACAGTATTCCAGATGAGGTCTGACCAAAGAGGAGTAGAGGGCAATAATGACCTCACGTGATCTAGACTGTATGCTTCTGTTGATACATCCTAGAATTGCATTTGCCTTTTTTGCTGCTGCATCACACTGTTGACTCATGTTAAGTCTGTGATCAATTAGTATACCCAAGTCTTTTTCACATGTGCTGTTACTTAGCCCTATTCCTCCCATTTTGTATATGCTTTTTTCATTTTTATTGCCCAGATGTAGTACTTTGCATTTTTCCCTGTTAAAATCCATTCTGTTAGTTGCTGCCCACTGCTCCAGTTTATGTATATATTTTTGAATCCTCTCTCTCTCTTCTCTAGTATTAGCTACCCCTCCTAGCTTTGTGTCATCAGCAAATTTGATCAGTTTACCCTCAATTCCTTCATCTAAATCATTGATAAAGATGTTGAACAATACAGGGCCCAAAACAGAGCCTTGTGGTACCCCACTTGAGACATTCTTCCAACTGGATGTGCAGCCATTTACAACCACTCTTTGGGTCCGATCACTAAGCCAGTTATGAATCCACCTAACAGTTGCCTTGTCCATTCCATACTTAGTCATTTTTTCAATAAGGATTGTGTGAGATACTTTGTCAAATGCTTTGCTGAAGTCAAGATATACTATATCTACAGCATTTCCCTGATCCACCCAGTCAGTGATTCTGTCATAGAAGGAAATTAAGTTAGTCTGACATGACTTATTAGTTACAAACCATGCTGACTCTGTTTAATCACTTCATTCTTATCCAGGTACTTGCATACATGTTCTTTAATAATTTGTTCAAAGATCTTTCCTGGTATAGAAGTCAGACTCACCGGCCTGTAGTTCCCTGGGTCCACCTTCTTCCCCTTTTTGAAGATAGGAACAACATTTGCTCTTCTCCAGTCTTCTGGGACTTCTCCTGTTCTCCAAGAATTTTCAAAGATTATGGACAGTGGTTCAAGAATTTCTTCTGCTATCTCCTTCAGTACCCTGGGGTGTAATTCATCTGGACCTGGAGACTTGAATTCATTTAGGTTAGCTAAGTGTTTCCTCACTGTCTTTCTGTTTATAGATATCCTGGATTCTTCTATTCCTTTAATAGGACAGTGAAGATCAGTTGATGTTACATTTCCTTTCTGAGAGAAAACAGATGCAAAATAGGAATTTAAAAGTTCAGCCTTCTCAACATCCTGACTTACCATTTCATCATTTTCATCCTGTAAAAATCCTATAGCATCTTTGACTTTTCTTTTACTTTTGATGTATCCCCAAAATCCTTTTTTGTTGCTTTTGACGTCACTTGCAAGCCTTAATTCATTGTCAGCTTTAGATAATCTGATTTGTGCCCTGCAGGTTCTTCAGACGGCATTATATTCTTCTTTAGATATGCCTCCCTCTTTCCATTTGATAAACATTTCTTTCTTCCTTTTTAGCATGTGTTTCAGTTCTGTGTTCATCCATCCTGGTTTCCTTAAATGCTTCCCATTCTTCCTCTTTTCATTGTACCCTGCACAGATTCTAGACACCCTGTGCCAGATGCATCAAAGCTTCCCCAGAACATAACAGAGCCTCCTCCATGTTTCACAGCAGGGACAGTGTTCTTTTCTTGATATGCTTCATTATTCCGTCTGTGAACATAGAGCTGATGTCATGGGCGTACCCACCGTGGGGCAGGGTGGGTCAGATGCCCCCCCTAGAAGCAGGGCCCGTCGGCCCCGCCGACATTGAACTGAGAGTTCAGTGCCGGCGGGCCCTTTAATCGCGGGCGCAATGTGCTGAGTGCCGCCTGCGCGCCCTGATGACGTCATGCCGCCTGTGCCAGGAGAAGACGGAGTCCAGAGCGCGCTTCTTCAGAGCTGCGGGGGAGATAGGTGAGTACTGGTATTTTTTTTTTACACCGGGCCCGGCCTATGGGGATTATGCTGCCTATGGGGGATTCTGCTGGCTATGGGGGATTATGCTGCCTATTGGGGGATTATGCTGGCTATTGGGGGATTATGCTGGCTATGGGGGATTATGCTGCCTATTGGGGGATTATGCTGGCTATTGGGGGATTATGCTGGCTATGGGTGATTATGCTGCCTATTGGGGACTATGCTGGCTATTGGGGGATTATGCTGGCTATTGGGGGATTATGCTGGCTATGGGGGATTATGCTGCCTATTGGGGGACTATGCTGCCTATGGGGGATTATGCTGGCTATTGGGGGATTATGCTGGCTATGGGGAATTATGCTGCCTATTGGGGACTATGCTGGCTATTGGGGGATTATGCTGGCTATTGGGGGACTATGCTGCCTATGGGGGATTATGCTGGCTATTGGGGGATTATGCTGGCTATGGGGGATTATGCTGGCTATTGGGGGATTATGCTGGCTATGGGGGATTATGCTGCCTATTGGGGACTATGCTGACTATTGGGGGATTATGCTGGCTATGGGGGATTATGCTGGCTATGGGGGATTATGTTGCCTTTTGGGGACTATGCTGGCTATGGGGGATTATGCTGCCTATGGGGGACTATGCTGGCTATGGGGGATTATGCTGGCTATTGGGGGATTATGCTGGCTATAGGGGATTATGCTGCCTATTGGGGACTATGCTGGCTATGGGGGATTATGCTGCCTATGGGGGACTATGCTGGCTATGGGGGATTATGCTGGCTATTGGGGATTATGCTGGCTATAGGGGATTATGCTGGCTATAGGGGATTATGCTGCCTATTGGGGATTATGCTGGCTATGGGGGATTATGCTGCCTATGGGGGACTATGCTGGCTATGGGGGACTATGCTGGCTATGGGGGATTATGCTGGCTATTGGGGGATTATGCTGGCTATGGGGGACTATGCTGGCTATGGGGGATTATGCTGGCTATTGGGGATTATGCTGACTATTGGGATTATGCTGGCTATTGGGGGATTATGCTGGCTATGGGGGATTATGCTGCCTATGGGGGACTATGCTGGCTATGGGGATTATGCTGCCTATGGGGGATTATGCTGGCTATGGGGGATTATGCTGCCTATGGGGGACTATGCTGGCTATGGGGGATTATGCTGGCTATTGGGGGATTATGCTGGCTATAGGGGATTATGCTGCCTATTGGGGACTATGCTGGCTATGGGGGATTATGCTGCCTATGGGGGACTATGCTGGCTATGGGGGACTATGCTGGCTATGGGGGATTATGATGGCTATTGGGGGATTATGCTGGCTATAGGGGATTATGCTGGCTATAGGGGATTATGCTGCCTATTGGGAATATGCTGGCTATGGGGGATTATGCTGCCTATGGGGGACTATGCTGGCTATGGGGGACTATGCTGGCTTTGGGGGATTATGCTGGCTATTGGGGGACTATGCTGGCTATTGGGGATTATGCTGGCTATGGGGGACTATGCTGGCTATGGGGGATTATGCTGGCTATTGGGGGATTATGCTGGCTATGGGGGACTATGCTGGCTATGGGAGATTATGCTTTCTATGGGGTATTATGCTGGCTATGGGGTTTTATGCTGGCTATGGGGGACTATGCTGGCTATTGGGGATTATGCTGGCTATTGGGGATTATGCTGGCTATGGGGGATTATGCTGGCTATGGGGGACTATGCTGGTATGGGATTATGCTGGCTATTGGGGGATTATGCTGGCTATGGGGGACTATGCTGGCTATTGTGGGATTATACTGGCTATTGGGGGATTATGCTGGCTATGGGGGATTATGCTGGCTATGGGGGATTATGCTTGCTATGGGGATTATGCTGGCTATTGGGGGATTATGCTGGCTATTGTGGGATTATGCTGCCTATGGGGGATTATGCTGGCTATTGGGGGATTATGCTGGCTATGGGGAATTATGCTGGCTATTGGGGGATTATGCTGGCTATTGGGGGATTATGCTGGCTATTGGGGACTATGCTGTTTATGGGGGATTATGCTGCCTACTGGGGACTACTATGCTGCCTATTGGGGACTATGCTGCCTATTGAGGACCTATGCTGTGTATTGGGGACCTATGCTGCCTATTGGGACATTTACCTGCCTATTGGGGACCTATGCTGCCTATTGGGGACCTATGCTGCGTATTGGGGACCTATGCTGCCTATTGAGGACATATGCTGCCTATTGGGGACCTATGCTGCCTATTGAGGACATATGCTGCCTATTGGGGACATTTACCTGCCTATTGGGGACATTTACCTGCCTATTAGGGACTCTCGCACCACACCAGTCTGAGCCTGAGCTAAAAGCGGAGTTGCGCAAATATGTGCACTGATGAGGATGAAATGATATGGATTGGCAAGGCTGCAGTGATGGGCAGCGCAGGCTGTATGTCTCTGTGTGGGCAGTTTTATTGCTGGTATATTGTTTTTGTAGCGCTGTATATATATTGGTATTTTACTAATAGCAATTTGGAATCCCTAGGAAATAATGATATCAAAAAAGAGAAAAATTGCTTCACTTGTGACAAATATGGAACCGAACATTGACCATCTCATTAGCCAAAAGCAGGCCCATAGTTCCCATTGAAATACCAGTAAGTTTGTTGATTTTTAACTTTACTTGTTCTTTATTTTAAGTATTGTATTTGTTCCTGTTTCTTTTTTTTTTACTTCAAAATAAGTGTAGTATATGGTGTATACAGGGTCATACACATCGTGTGCGGTATATAGAGTGTATATACACTGCTGTATTATACTTTTCATATACAGGTTATAATGCCTCTTATTCTTTGTATAGAGGTTAGTGTGCCATGTATAATATATGGTATATACAGTCGTAGTGTCGCATACACTGCTGTATTATACAATATACAACAGTTCTAATGCTCCATACCTAATATGCAGGATAATGTACAGTGTATATGATGTAACCTGTATAAGATGTGACATTGGCTTGCCCCCCCTAGTTTTGATCCTGGGTACGCCCATGGCTGATGTGCCTTGCCAAAAAGTTTCATTTTGTCTCATCTGTCCATAGAACATTCTCCCAAAAGCTTTGTGGCTTGTCAATATGTAGTTTGGCAAATTTTAGTCTGGCTTTTTTGTGATTTTTTTCGACAATAATGTCCTCCTTGGTCGTCTTCCATGAAGTCCACTTTGGCTCATACAATGACGGATGGTGCGATCTGACACTGATGTTCCTTGAGCTTGAAGTTCACCTTTAATCTGTTTATTAGTTTTTCTGGGCTCTTTTGTTACCATTGTATTATCCCTCTCTTTGATTTGTCATCAATTTTCCTCCTGTGGCCACGTGCAGGGAGGTTGGCTACAGTCCCATGGAGCTTAAATTTCTGAATAATATGTGCAACTGTAGTCACAGGAACATCAAGCTGCTTGGAGATGGTCTTATAACTTTTACCTTTATCAGTTTGTCTATAATTTTCTTTCTAATCTCCTGAGACAACTCTTTCCTTCGCTTCCTCTGGTCCATGTTGAGTGTGATACACACCATGTCACCAAACAGCACAGTGAGTATCTGTAGTCCTCTATACAGGCCACTCACTGATTCCAAGATTGTAGACACCTGTGATGCTAATTAATGGACACACCTTGATTTAACATGTTCTTTTTGTCACATTATTTTCAGGGGTACCATCATTTCTGTCCAGGCCTATTTCATGAGTTTTATTTTTTAGAAATTCTGTGGAAGCATGGTGGAAAAGCAATGTCTGACTTTCATTTGTTCATTTTCATAGATTTTTGATTTATTATTACTTTTGTCAGATTGAAGTTATTTCTGTCAACATTGTGTGTTTTTCTGTCATTAAACGAGGGATACCAACAATTTTGACCAGGTGTGTAGTTGGCTTCCAAGTTCATAAGGCCATTCTAAATTATTTAGCAAATTAATCTTGTCACTTTATATTTAAAACTACCTCCTACGCTACAAATCCCTAATGCCTTACTACGTTCTCTGGTCTTCAACAAATTCTCTGCTACAGTCAAGAGAGTTCTTGCTTCTGATACAGTCATAAGATATGAAATTAACCCAATTCTGGGCTGTAAGAAGGTTCTTGGGAATGTCTTCTGCTAATAAAAAAGAAGGGATATGGTCCAGAGAAGGAATACTGGGTACCCAAAAGGGACATTCATGTTTCTAACTTGCTCAAAAAATATCATTCTAATCATCGGCTATCTGTTATTACTTACTCTTTTCAGAGGGATCTTAAGAGAACAGAATGTATATTTCTTCTGGGTCGAGATCAGCTCCGTTCCTCTATGTCTGCTGCCCTTAGCTGTGTTCCACATTTGGTCTTAAAAGTGATCTGTTATTCATCAGACACATCGTTATTCAAGTTCTTTTAAGGCCAGCAGTGGAAGAAACAGGATGAGGAACCACTCAGCAAGTAGAGAGACTTGCTGATCAAGACTGAGGCGACAAGCTAGGCTGTGACTAAGTAGGTGGAAACAGTGTGCTTTACCAGCCCTGGAGTAGACTACAGTGGAAGGATACTATGTGTATGAAAATACTTTATACTGCAAAGGAAACCTCTATAAGACTTTGTACCCGCTACCCCTTGTGTATAACCCTTACTAAGTTACTGTTGAGTAAAGACTGTGTTTTAAAACGGGAATCTCCTTTATTGAACTGCAGAATGTATGGTCCTGGCCAGCCAACACAACTGGCTACACATGGCTTGCATGGGCGCAAGGCCCTCAAAGCACCAACTCATACACCCAGCCAAGACCCACTCTTTCATTTAACATGCTGGGGCTTAAAAGGAAGAGATGAGTGCCTTGTCCATGGCTACTAACCAAATCCGCGCTACACTTGGCGCAGTCAGCAGGATCGAGTCTTGCATCTGGAAGGACCGTGCAGTTCAAAGAAGACTTAAATGACTGGCAAGATGGTGACGAGCAAGAACTGGAACATGGCAGTGAGTGGTGCAAAACGGCTAGACAGACTCGCCCATCGTGGGAGTGCTAGAGGCAAAAGGGTGCAAAGTGGTGTCCAGCCCTTCATCAGGTACATCTAATGAAGGGATTGTTGCTACCATAAGCTTCCGTCCACAGCGGGAAGGGACAATTGTCACAGAGTGAGGAGGAAGGAGAAAATCTTCCCAGTAATGTGTGGCCCGAGGAAACAGGGACATTCTAGAAATGGAATGGTAAGTCAGGCCAGACTCCACCAAGTGTAAAATGGTGTCATGTCGGACCTCAAGAAGCAGAAGAGACAAGGCTATTCATGGTTGTACGTTGGTGAGGAAGTAGCATAAAGCAAAGATGGCAGATCGGAGAACGTGGATAGAGTGCACCGGGCCCTGGTACATTATCCCTAATCAGGTTGGGCCAAGACACAGTGAGTGGCGGAGGCTTATGGCCTTGATGGAGCGAGAGGTGAAGCAAAGTGGATTGGTGGAGCAGGTCGCCCGATATTTATGCTCCGAAGCGGAGGCTAAAGCCTACATACAGGCTTAGCGACTGGTCTGTGGATGGGCCGAACGCCTCAAAGCTTTGTTGGCATAGTGTCCTGTAAGTTTGCCGACCAGGCTGGAGATTCCTCCTCCAACCCTGAATGTCTCCCCTCCAACCTTGGAAGCACCTTCTCCAGAATTGTAGGTAATGCTCAGCCCTGGGGATATACCTCTCACCTCATGAGAAAAATGTATTGCGGCAGTGATCCAGGCTAAGAAGAAGAGAGAGCAGTGGGTCCGAGCCCAGCTAGACAGTCCTTTCAGAAAGGAGCTTGCCCAACAAATGAGCCAAGGCATCACGAGGCACTATGACCGCGGACAAGGCTTCGGCCTCGTCATAAAGTAAGACACCAGGCACAAGATCTATATCAACAATGGTTCCTTCAGAAAAGGGCCAAGCTTCCAAGAAAGAGAACACCTCCAGTCCCTCAAAGGAGAGAGGGACTGGTTCGCTATTGCGGTCTCCAAAATAAGGTAGCAGGCAGGAGAGGTACCCAAAGATGTCCCGGTTTGACTGTACCCCACAGCACCTGGGGTAGCTACATCCTTGGGGACAAGAGTACAGAAGGACATTGGAGAACTGTCTCGAGTTCCTGTGGGCCTTCGGAGCAGGACGGGAGCTTGGGGTATGCTTGAAACAGCAGCCAATCTGGCCTTGGTATACATGTCTCAGGGAGCATACTCTGCCATGTATGTAAGGAAAATCGATGCCAAGGAGATGTGCGTTTGAGCGCAGCTGTTAGAGAGTTTTTAGACTAAGAAGAGCAGTCGATCTTCAAGTAAGCCTAATTGTGCCGGTTGCAAGCGTGTGCATTGGCCCAGAGCTGGAGTGAGTCAGAAGTCGCACAGGATTCAGGACTTCCACATGTTGATGGCCATGGATGGCCAAGAACATTGTTGCTCCCCCCTTCCCAGTTTTCTTGTGCGTTTTGATCATCCCCATGATGAAATGAAGAGATGCTGCAGCCGCTGGAGGGTCCAGTAAACAGGAGAGGAAACATAGAAGGGACTGTGTCTCTGTCCTATGGACTGACGGGGACAATGGGCAGGGGGGAAGGATGTCTCTATGTCGCAAGTGGGTTGAAGGACTTGTTGCACCCTTGAACTGCCGGGCCTGTTGTTGTGTTGGCCTGCAGGCCCCTCAAACAACTTGAACTCTCGGTTTTGGGATTGCAACCTAGTGGAACTGGGGTAATGCTGACCCACCAATGAGAAGAACCTTGCTTGCTCTGGAAGAGAGACTGTTTGTGTTTTTTATCTGCACTAGTGACTTCCAGGTTCACAAATGGTCGAGGATGACCACTGTTAAAGAGGAGAGTAATATAAGGGTGGTTGACAATGATTGTTGCGTTTTTACCCCTTGAAAACACCAATCACTTTGTGTGTACTATGTCCTGCGTCTTTTGTATATGTATATTGTGTCATGTGAATTGTGTTGTAATGTATTGTGATGCAGTTATGCAGTGTACAGTGTAGGATAAGCATAGGGTAGGGCAGAGTTTAGGGCTTAGAACATAGGGTAGGTGGTATAGGATAGTTGACGTTGTTTTAAGGTAAGAGTTAATATTTGGGACTAGCCCATTGTGGGAAAGGTTTAATGTTAGGGCAAGTGACTGTTTACTGTAGATAGTTAGATAGCGTTGAGTTCAAGCACTATTCTGTGTCTATGTTATAATATCCTTTGTTTAATTAATTATCAGAATCAACTGTTAATGACCAAAGTGTATGATGCCTATTTATATCCAAAAATAGACCCTGTATATCAGAAGCATCAAGTATATATTTGCAAAAACATAAATCACACATTTAGTTAACAGTTTTATTTATAATTAGTGTCATTTGTATAAAAAAGCCATATTAAAATCATATGGCAACGTAGGAAAATATTCCCTGTAAACATTAAAAAAACAAACAAGGACATTACCCTTGAAAATACACTTTTTTACAAATTCTGGTAGGAAGTTGGAGATGATGGCGGCAACACAGCTTGACTTGTGTTTTTATTTTGGTTTCCTATATGATTGTGCCCTTGAGAGGTGGATGAGGCCTGATTCCAGGACAAGGGAGGGCCCTGTTGTGGGACATGGCATTGGCCATTTGAAAAAGGGTAGCCAAACTCGTGTGGATTTTGGTTTGGAATTTGGCTAAACTCCCCAGAATGGCCACGTCGAACATACCCATGTTGAGACCACTCTCCTATAGCGTGTATGTTCAAGTGGCGCTGCTACAGCTGGATTTGAGAAGTGCGCTTATGTTTGGAGGTGTTGTGTATGATGTTTGCTGTTTATGAGGTGATGGGATCTGTGGTGGAGGTGGTTCTGGAAGTACTATGGGCTGGTCTTCATGGCTTCCAGGCATGTGTAGGTGGTGGTCTGTGGACATCTGCCATCTTTCAAAGAAGATGAAAATCAGCCTTGCATTGTTTGGTTCTGTGCAGGAATCAATTACAATTTGTAGCGCACCTCTGGCAAGCAACCTAACCTTTTTGGGAATTGTGCGCATATATCGAGCAAGACTCCGACAATAGGCCTCCTCACCATCATCGCTAAAAGTGCGCAATAGATATTCCAAAACACCAAAGTCTACTTGGCGCCTGTTACTGGTGGTGGGAAGCTCCCTCCTGCGTCGTCCCCGGCGTGGGATGGCTGCAGACTGTGGTGAGGTATCCAGGGGGAGCGTATGACTATCTTGATTGGCCTCATGACCTGCCGAAGGTTGTGGTTGGGGTGGTGGTTGTTCTGTTGCTGAAGGTGCAGAAGAAGGTCCAGCCTTCTCTTCAACTTCACCAACAAGGTCAATGTTGACCTCGGAATCCGATGCTGTTTCTCGTTCAGTAATGTTGGATTCAGTTCTGTTATTTGTACAAATTCAAAAGAAAGTAAACATTAATTTATTTAACTTAAGGCCAAGTTTAAAAATGTATGTCAAGCATGCACTTAAGAACGGAGATCCAGAATGAGAAATAGGAAATTCAAGCGGTCATAACTATATGTACTTCTGCTTTTCTACTGGATGCTGTACCACTCCTGGCCCGCTGCTGCCTGGTGCTCACGGCAGTATTGATTCCGGCAGCTGCGCCACCATCTTGTGATATCAGCCACTGCAAAGTGACACAAATAATAAATCTAAGTATGATTTATCCACACATGTTCCTGGATTTTTATTGGTTGCCAGGAGAACTGAAGCCAAACTTCCCGTTTGGCTGATGCAATTTCCCGGGGTGTGTGGGGCCCATTTGTAGCACTCTACACGGATGGGCCCCGTGGTGTCCCAGTTTTTATTGAACCCAAAGTTGCATTGGCGAGTCTTGGACAAAAAATGGGGACAATCGCAGCTGCTGTGATTTTGCAGCACGCTGAATCGCTGAAAAAAAAATGGAGTGTGACTACAGCCCTTTCTCACCTAAAAAAAATGTTTTTTCTTTTACATATTCAATATATAATTTTTTTTAGAGGAAAAAAAAACATTTTTTTTTATTAAATTATAAGTAGTAAATTTTTTGTTTCACTAAAAAGCAGACTTCTATACCGTTTTTTCGGATATAAAACCACCAGACCTTAAGAAGACCCCAAATTTTCAGAAGGAAAAAAGGGAAAAAAAATAATGTGTCAAATAGGGGGCCCTCTTACAGTCCCAATTCAGTTTTCCGGGGGGGGGGATACGCAGCATGGTGGAGGTGGCACAGGGGGTGTTCGGTGGTCCGGCGATATGACTCCCCTCCCGGCTGATGCGGGGGAAGTGAGTGGCCTCCAGGAAAAACCCCTACCCGGCTGAGTGGCTGGTGGGTGGTGGGGTTTTTAGGTGTGGGGGGGCTCCCTCGGCATTTTTTTTTAAACCCGGAGGCCCCCCACATCCCTTGCGCGATGGGTGGCCTCCAGGAAAAAAGGCTGCCGGGGGGCGCATGTCAGATTGAACTCCCCCATTCTGGAAAAATCTTTCCACTATCACATCAATTTTTTTTTAACTTCCA
>JARQOD010000001.1:24136566-24252121 GCA_033576555.1 Oophaga sylvatica
GCAAGCCTAGAGAGGTCCACCATGGTCTTCTCCACTATTATCTTGATAGTATGAAGCCATCGGGTTGCTGGTCTTCCTCTTCGCCTTGTTCCTTCTATTCTTCCAAATATGATGTCCTTCTCCAGTGATTGCTCTCTTCACATGATCTGTCCAAAATAAGCAAGTTGTAACTTGGAAATCCTTGATTCCGGTGACATGTCTCTCTTGATTTGTTCTAAAATTGATTTATTTGTTCTTTTCGCCATCCATGGTATTGATAACATACTTCTATAGCACCACATTTCAACGGAATCGATTCTTATTCTGTCTTGTTTCTTTTTCGTCCAGGTTTCACATCCGTATGTTACCACCGAAAAGACCAAACTATGTACGAGCCGTGTCCTTGTCGCCAGTGAACTGTTCCTCTATTTGAAGACTTTGTCCAGTGACTTCATTATTGATTTGCCCACAGCTTCTCTCAAATTGACTTCCGGTGTCGTCGCTGCATTTGAGTTATCAACGATCCGAGTACTTTGAAGTCCTTTATAACTTTTAGTTCATAGAATCATAGAATTATAGAATGATAGAGTTGAAAGAGACCTTCAGTGTCATTGTGTCCAATCCCCTACTCAATGCAGGATTCAATAAACCATCTCAGACAGATGTCTGTCCATCCTCTGTTTGAAGACGTCCATTGAAGGAGAACTCACCACCTCTCTTGGCAGCCTGTTCCACTCATTGATCACTGTTGGGAACGTTCTGGAGATGACTTCTGAGTGGAGGATCCCTCTGATGGTTGCTGACGGTATTGAAGCTGTATTGAATGACAAGGCTTCCGCACCTGGAAGCGAGGACTGGCAATCAGGAGAGATGGACTGGGCTGATATAAGTGATCTGCCTTCCCATGATCCTCGCCGGTGATCAATTGTTATTTCCTGGTTCATTTGGAAGTCAGCTGGTGTCTTGCCTTCGTGTGCTACTTTCAGATAAGTTATTTGCTGCTTGTTTCTATCTTGTTTGCTATTTCCATTTTTTGTCTGCACTTTTGTGGGTGGTTAGCCGGTTCCCCTCAAGGGGCCTGTGCTACTCTCTGTTTTTCAGTAGCCACTGTTTATTGTTCAATTGCTCTGTCCCTGCTATTTGAGTGGCTGCGGGTTAGCCGCTTGTTCACACCAGAGATCTGATTTAGCGGGTGGCAAGATCGTGTGATCTCAGCATTTTTGAAATCAGAAGTGTTGAAAGTTTTTCTAGGGTTTTGCTGGATTGCAGATAGTATTCTGTCCTGTCCTATCTAGGCAGTGTTTGGCCCCAGTGTTTGCTCACTCTATTTTCTGCCTGCGTTTGTATTTCGTCTTGTCTAACTGCCATTATATATGTGGGGGCTACCTATTCCTTTGGGGCTCTACTCCGGGGCAGTTAGCTTTCCTGTTTCTATCTTTAGGTGTAGCCAGCTCTCCGGCTGTGCCGAGGCGTCTAGGTCACATTAGGTACGTCCCACGGCGGCTTCTAGTTGTGCGGTTAGTTTAGGGATCTGCAACCCATTAGTTCCCAACCTCTCTGGGTGTTCGGCTGCCTTGGCTGTTTTTTGCTCCTGTCCTCCTCAGCTACCAAATCATAACAGATCACCCTCACTGTCAAAAAGTTTTTCTAATATCTAATCTGTATCTTCTCCCTTTCAGTTTCAT
Organism: Oophaga sylvatica; assembly: GCA_033576555.1. NCBI lineage: Eukaryota > Metazoa > Chordata > Amphibia > Anura > Dendrobatidae > Oophaga > Oophaga sylvatica. Next base: position 24,138,231 of record JARQOD010000001.1, read on the forward strand.
TCTATTGCTTCTCGTGTTTCCACATGCAAATGAAAATAAGGATGATCCCTTTACACTGTGACAACCCTTCTGTTATGGGAAGCAATGGGAATACAGGAGATGAGGAACCTGGTCCCTTGAACTGCCCCTCAGACTAGTGGGATCCCTGTCTTTTCTTAACATGGTGGTACCCTTGAAGGTAGGGAGGCCCAAGTCACCGACCTGTCCCTATCTCCTGTTTAGCTCTAAGCTAAACCCCCAACCCCCACCCCAGGAGGTGAACAGTAGTGGAAACCACAGGTAAAGAACGACAGGGAATAAAGTAAACTGCACCACAAAGCAAATTAACTGGATGACACAATATGTGTGTGAGGGCACCCCAATACCAATAGGGAAATGTACAAACAACAAAGTATACTTCACCAAACTCCTAAATAATCACTTGAGTATCAACAGCTACTCCAACACTGCACCGGTATGCAAGAGACACGCAAATGCTTTAGTCGGCATCAAGGAATGTTTTGAGCCATAGTAAAAGGGAGAAGGTCTTCCCAGTAGCCTCATCAAAAAGTTAACTCCTGCCAAGCTGAACATCAGTGAACAAACCACCACTGATGCCCAAACTCAGGCTGAGCATCAGAAAAGTCTAACATTGCACAAAGACTGTGAACAGCGTCCGAAGCCGGCATAACACCTTCAGATATTTGTAGACAGCTATTAAGTCTCCTCTTATCCATCTTTTTTGCATCCTAAACATTCCCAGATCTATTAAACGTTCCTAGTAGGACATAGTTTGCAGTCCGCTCACCATCTTGGTAGCTCTTCTCTGGTAGTTCTCTGCTTTTATCTGGTAGTTCATCACCGTCCATCTTAAATGTGTCCTGGTTGTACCTGGCAGTACCCAAATAATGGAAGTCTACATAATGCTGCAGGTCAATTTCCAAATAGTACCAACCATAGCTAAATGGTACTGAAACAAAGAGTTCCCCATTAATTAGTTTTTTTTAAATGTAGGCGGAAAACCCCTTTACATTATACCCAAAAAACCTGTGTTAAAAATAGTAGATTTTTATTTAATTAAAATGCAGAATAAGTAATTGAAGGCTGAGTTCCATCATTTACACACATCGCCGTCTGATCTAATTTGAAACAAACCATTACCTTTTAAGCTGGTTTAAATTGGAGGAAATACTATATGATAATGACATCATTTAACACATTGATTACAAGACGTCGATGATAAGGATTTCACTGGGCTTTGTGCTCGCTTCACACTTAAGAAGAATTCAGATTCCGAGAGGTAAATACTAGAAATACCTAAGACAAAAGCCGGCGGAGGAGACGAAACAAAAGTTTCATTACTGCAACAAAAGCGCATTTTGCAGAGGCAAAAAAAAAAGAAAATAAAAAAATCAATGGAACGCAATTAAGTCGGGCGCATCCAGCTAACCCGGACGTCAAAGCCGAAGAGAATGAAATTAACTGGCGTATTTAGAATACATAATTATATTGTTACTTCTTAAAGATGCTCATTTAATCTTCAGTCAGTTGTGCTGCTATATGAGACATTTATTAAGAAAATTAGCCCTAATGGACGTTTAGGATCTGTATTCCTTACACGCGGTGTTGGTGTTAAAAGGGTTGTATGGGATTAGAAAAAACATGGCTGATTTATTTTTCCAAGAAACAGCGCCACACATGACCACTGGCTGTGTGTAGTATTGCTGCTCAGCTCTATTGTAGAGGAAACCGAGCTGCAATTCACACACAGCCTGTGGACAGGTGTGGCACTGTGATTTCAAGAAAAAATAATTGATTATGGCAGAATTTCTTGAGATAGCGTGTAGGTCACCTACATGTATTAAGAGTGTATTTCTAAACATATTTTATATGTATATTTAGAAGGGTCGAAAAGGGGTGTGGATATGAAAAAAACATGTTTTTGTAAACTGTTTATGTAATCTGAGAGCATCATGATGTAGGAGCATAGACCCTGATACCAGCAACGTGTCACTTATTAGGCCATGTGTTGCTCTTCCAATACAATCAGTGTTTTATCAGCAGGAGATTATCACTACAGGTGTCTTCTAGCCTTTGCACAGTGTACACAGAAATCTTCCAATCAGTGGTGAGGGCGGGGTTATACAAGGCTCAGCATTCCGAGCTCTGCTAGATCTGCAGCAGAGAAAACTGAAATTGTATCACAACTGCTGCATCCAGAAAAAAATAGCAATTATGCCCAAAGCAGAAATAGGATAAAGTCCTCCTGCAATTCATTAAAGGCTTATTGCAAAAATAGTAAGCTCTCTAGCAATCATAGCAGTTCTCACAAAAAAATTTCTTGATCTTCCAGACCTTATCTTGAACTCCACTGTTCCTGTTAACTAATATTTCTCAATTATATTTCGAACTGAGGAAAGGGAAACTTGAAAATGCTTTGCTATCTTCTTATAGTCTTCTCCTGCTTTGTGGGCCTCCACCGTTTTCGTTTTCAGAGCCATAGGCAGCTTCTTACAAGAAACCAAGTCTACTTCAGTTCAGTTTTTAGTTTTTCTGTAGTATTTTTGTATTCAGTACAAATAGTGTGTGGCCTCCTTTCTGCTGAGCTGTGTAGTTCATATATAGTCCCTCTTAAGCTGGGTGTCTGTTTGGGACCCAGACTCTCTGTCACTATTCACACCAGGTAGGTTTTAATGTTAAAGAGTGTAGTTACTGTCCCAAATGGGTACACCTTGCCGTGGTGGGACAGCTTAATACTTTTTTGATTGAAACAGTGTTTACTAAGTACCCTATGTTAATTATTTAATGCACTTGCTTTTTTGCTTATTTATTTTCATTAGGTTATATGCACACATTGTTTTTTCCTTTGGTTTTGTTTGCTTTTATGGCCAGTTTGAACATGCTTTTACATCATGCATGTCATTCAAGTCTACTCCAGTTCAGTTTTTTTGTTTTTTCTTGAGGTTTTATAACGCGGGGAAATTCACATTGCCTGGCCTTTACTAATGATGACAGTGAACAAGCCATAACCCTGACAGGCTAATTAAGGTCTGAAACTTTGGTCAAAGTTATCTGAGCGCATAAATCTCTAAGGGTACCCAAAACTTAGCATCAGCCCATTTCCCTTTTTGTAATTTTTAAAATGTAAAAAATGACTTATTTGTTGGCCTAAAATGCAAAGGAAATGTGTCATCTTTAACTTTAGGCCTTTTAGAGATTATTTAATCTTCAACTTGCTAAACTGTTCACCATAACAGTAATTTTGACCAGGGATGCCAATACTTTTACATGCCACTGTATATACAAGCACTATACGACAATACCCACTTATGAAGATGAGAATTCTCCTATAATGTAGTGGTAACATATTCCGGAACTCTGTACAGAGATTATCGTCATTATCATACATCAGTATCTGCACCTAATGGGGGTCATAATCCTTTGTCCCTATTTAGACAAACATATATGTTAGGGTTAACCCCAATAAGTATTTTAAATTTGGAGAAATTTGGAGAACCCAGAGGAAAGTCAGCACACCCGGGTGTCTTATAATCCTTTACCGGCTCTGTGTACAGGGCTCTGCTCAGTGCTTGAGCTTTTTTTCTGTTCTGCACCGATAATCAATTCATTGACGTCCGGCTCAGTACATATGAAAGTTTTATAGCGTGCAGTGTGACAACATTCCCCTGAAGTTGTGCTCGGTGAGGCTGTAACATCCTTCTATGGATTGCAGTTACTCATTATGTACACATAATTAGTCCTAATTATACGTTACTGATTCACAGATATAAATATCAAGGACGTAGCCTACAAGTGCTACATAATTAGAAGCACTTAACCTGCAGTGTGGAATGAACTCTATTTTGTGCTGAATGATTTCCATTTTAACACTGGCTGTTCTGCAACTGAGGCCGATTATTAATGGCACCGTCATTTCTTTTGCAATGGTAAACACACCACGATGATGCAAAGTCGCACTCGATGGTTGCAAAGCACAAATACATCGATGTACAGTGTTTCTATACTAACAGGGAGTCAGGTTGCTATTTAATATATTATTGATATGTAAAAATATTAAATGGTCCCTGTTCTTTCAGACATGTTGATCTCATTTGATAGAAAATATGATAATAAGACAATCAGCCAATAACTTTGTATCTCTACAGGAAGTGGGGATGAGTCTTGTCTTTCTACAGGAAGTTGGGGTAGGTCTTTGTCTCTCTAAAGGAACTGGAGATGGGTCTTTGTATCTCTACAGGAAGAAGGTAATGGTCTTAGTATCTCTATGGGAAGTGGGAATAAGTCTTAATTTCTCTACAGGAAGTAGGGTTGAGTATTAGTATCTCTTTGGGAAGTGGAGATGGGTCTTAGTATCTCTATGGGAAGTGGGGATAGGTCTTAGTTTCTCTATGGGAAGTGTGGATGGGTCTTGTCTTTCTACAGGAAGTTGGGGCAGGTCTTTGTCTCTCTAAAGGAAGCGAAGATGGGTCTTTGTACTACTTCAGTAAGTGGGGCTTTGTGTTGTGAATGGGTTTGAGATGAGTTCTGAGCAGAGGCTCCCTCTGGTGGTTACAAGCGGTACTAGTGAGGATTGTGAGGACTGGGAATCAGGTGTTACTGATTGGTCTGGTTGTCCTCAAAGAATATTCCTATGAGAGTAGCATCTCCTAAATTTAAGCCTAGGTTCATTGGACCTTATAAGATCATGGAGATTATTAATCCTGTTTCTTTTCGTTTGCTTCTTCCAGGGACATTTAAGATCCATAACGTGTTCCACAAGTCCTTGTTGAAGAGGTTTGTTGAGCCAGTGGTTCCTGCTGCTGTGCCTCCTGACCCTGTTTTGGTTGAGGGCAATCTGGAGTATGTGGTTGAGAAAATATTGGATTCTCGTTTTTCTAGACGAAGACTCCAGTATTTGGTTAAATGGAGAGGTTATGGTCAGGAAGACAATTCTTGGGTGTTTGCTTCGGACATCCATGCTAGGAGACTTATCCGTGCGTATCATAGAACTCATCCTGACCGACCTGGTTGCTCAAATGAGGGTTCGGTGACCCCTCCTCAAGGGGGGGTACTGTTGTGAATGGGTTTGAGATGAGTTCTGAGCAGAGGCTCCCTCTGGTGGTTACAAGCGGTACTAGTGAGGATTGTGAGGACTGGGAATCAGGTGTTACTGATTGGTCTTATATAAGGGAGTCATTTTCCCATCAGGGTTGCCGGTGATCAATTGTTCTGGTCTGAATCCTTCTTTCCAGTTTCCCTTGTAGCCTGCTGTGTCGTGTCTGCATCTCCTGCTATCAGATAAGACAATTTCTTATTTTGTGTTTTGCTATATTTTTGCATTTTGTCCTGCACTTCTGTGGGGGCCTTCAGGGTCCCCTCAGTGGGCTTTTGCCCTCTCAGTTTAGTCCAGCCACTGTGTTTTGTACTTTTGCTTTTTCCAGTTTTTTTTCAGTGGCTGCTGTTTTGTTTTTGTTACACCAGAGAACTAATTTAGGTGGTAGAGGTCGTGTGATCTCAGGTGATTTTGAAATTAGTAGAGTTGGTGTTTTTTCAGGGTTTTCTGAGATTGCAGTAAGTACCCTTCCTATCCTTTTCTATTTAGATAGTTTGGGCCCCAGCGTTTGCTCATACTATTTTCTTTCTGTGTCTGTATTTCCTCTTGTCTAACCGCCATTACATGTTTGGGGGCTTTCTATTATCTTTGGGGTTCTGCTCCGGGGCAGATAGCTTTCCTATTTCTATCTTTAGGTGTAGTTAGTTTCTCAGGCTGTGACGAGGCGTCTAGGACCAACGTAGGAACGCTCCACGGCTGCCTCTAGTTGCGGTGGTTAGTCAGGGTACTGCAATCTCATAGATTCCAACTGCTCTGGTGTATTTCCTTGTTTACCTGCACTCCTCAGCTACCGTAACATAACAGCTTTGTCTTTTTATCACTACAGGAACTGGAGATGGGTCTTTGTATCTCTACAGGAAGTGGGTAAGGTCTTAGTATCTCTATGGGAAGTGTGGATGAGTCTTAATTTCTCTACAGGAAGTAGGGTTGGTTATTAGTATCTCTTTGGGAAGTGGAGATGGGTCTTAGAATCTTTATGGGAAGTGAGGTTAGGTCTTAGTTTCTCTATGGGAAGTGGGGATGGGTCTTAGTTTCTCTATGGGAAGTGAGGATGAGTCTTAATTTCTCTACAGGAAGTAGGGATGGGTATTATAATCTCTTTTGGAAGTGGAGATGGGTCCTAATATCTTTATGGGAAGTGGGGTTGTGTTTTAGTTTCTCTATGGGAAGTGGAGATGAGTCTTAATATTTCTATGACTAGTGGGGATGGGTCTTAATATCTCTACAGGAAGTAGGGAAGCGCCTTAGTATCTCTATGGGAAGTGTGGATGTGTTAGGGTTCGAGTTCCCGCTGCTGCACGAGGGGAGTCTTGAACCAGTCCCGCATCCATCTCCGTCCGCAGTGGTTCCTGCTCAGCTTAGACGTCGGTCCCAGCGTCTCGCCCAGTCTAACAGTGTGCAGAGGATTACTGCTGCCTCTCCAGGCTCTGCTATTGTGGCCAGTACTGGTTAGCGGCGAGCAGACGTCTTTAGGACAAAGTCCTTGTTTTCTACTTCTGAGCATGCCCAGGGTGAGATCTCTCATTGGAGATCGGGGGTCACATGCTCAGGTACTGCAGCAGCTCCTATTGGTCTGCCAGGAAGGTCCTGTGACCACTGGTGTTCTGGAATGGTTTCATTGGTCCTTGTTTCTGGCAGGTCCTGTAGCTGTTACTATAAAAGGGTAGCATGGCTGGGCCGCCATGCGCTAGTATCAACCGTTATATGCTTTGCGCCAGTGTGGTCATGCGTGTGTGTGGTTAGGGCCTGGCTGAAATAAGCCCCTAGAATACCGACTTAATCGGTGAGGAGTTTGGTATGCTAGCTGGTCAGGGTCGGTGTCCTAGATGCCCTAGATTACCGGCATAACCGGTGAGAAGTTTGATTGCCGTATTCAGGGCCTGGCGTTCAGACGCCATAGATTGCGGGTGACTCCCGCGAGGACATTAGCGCATGATCACGTTCTATGTTCGCTTAGCACTCAACTGTGTACCTGGGTGCCTGACAGGACACAGAAGTTTTTCTCAGCGGCTCTGTGAGTAACAGGGTTCGCTTTCAACGCTAGACAGCGCCCTAGCGTGTTTATTTTGTGACTCAGTGGTGTTAAGTGAGTTCGCACACATCGCCATATAGCGCTGCGGCACTCCTTCTAGCGGCTCTGTGGAATAACAGAGTTCGCACATATTGCCACAGCGCGTTACGGCGTTTATTTTGGCGACTCTGCGGGATAACAGAGTTTGCTTCTTGCGCCATTTTACTAGCAGCAGGCTCCGCCTGCACGGTGGACCCCGGGCTGCAAACGCACCTCTCTACATCATATATTTGGTGCGTTCCACAGACCCTAACATAATACTAGCGCCAGGGTCTGGCTAGTAAAATGGCGGATGACTAGCGTCTACCGCAGTACATCCAGCAGCTGGAGGGTAGGTTGGCGGCTCTTGAGCGCACAACCTCAGCTGTGGATGTTACCGCAGTCGCTGTTCAGGCTGCTAGCGTGGCGGCAGCCAGTTTGTCCTCTGCCACCTCTGCCCCTACATTATCTCACCTCCCGCTTCCTGACAAGTTTGCCGGTGACAGCAAGCAATGTCGGGGATTCGTGAGTCAGTGCTCTATACAGCTCGAGCTTCTGGCTGCACGTTTCCCCACGGATCGGGCACAATGGGTTTTGTACTGTCTCTACTCTCGGGCAGAGCGTTGGAGTGGGCAACGCCGCTGTGGGAGCGCGACGATCGTGTGGTGCGGAGTGCTCCTCGTTTCCTGGAGGCTCTTAAAAAGGTATTTTTAGGACCTCAGGTCACCCACGATACGGCGCTACAACTGCTGGCATTGGCACAGGGTTCGTCTTTGGTCAGTCAGTTTTCCGTCCAGTTTTGGACTCTGGCCTTAGAGCTAGACTGGTCGGATAAAGTTATCATTCCAGTCTACTGGCGAGGACTGGCTGACCATGTTAAAGATGCTTTGGCTACCAGGGAGATTCCCGCCACACTGGTGAAGCTTATCTCCATATCTACCCGCATCGACCTCCGTTTTCACGAGCGGAGGTTGGAGCGGGCCCAGTGTAGGCAGAGGATTCGGTTGGCTCCGACCTTTGCCAAACCTCTCGAATCCCCCGATCTGGCGTCCGAACCCCAAAAGGCCACAGAGGTTACTCGTGCAGGACCTAAGTCTCGAGACGTCCGAGTATCTGTGGTCTGTAACCTTTGGCAGCAGACAGGACACTATGCCAAAAATGTCCACAGCGATCGGGGAAGCGATCGCATCTAGTGGCCCTGGGAGGAGGTTCACTAGAGACAGCGGCATTTTCCTCCAAGATGACATTTAAAGGGACAGTTACTGTAGATTCTTCCACACTTACAGCCGAGCTTTGTGTGGACTCAGGAGCAGAGGGGAATTTCATGTCATCCACCTTTGCTCGTCGCCACGCAATACATCTGGTAGTGCTCGACAAACCAGTGACTGTCCGGGTAGTGAATGGGTTGACATTGCCTTCGCCAATTACACATCAGACTGTCCTCTTACTTTGTGTGTAACCCCTTCCCATCAGGAAATTATTTCCCTTCTCGTCCTTCCCGATGGAATAGACGAGATCCTACTGGGAGTACCCTGGCTCCGTTCCCACTCCCCTCATATTGAGTGGACCTCCGGTAGGATACTGGGTTGGAGTGAGTCATGTAAGGACAGACGTGTCAGGAAGTGCATTCAGGTTACCACTACAGAGATACCCACAGATCTTTCTCCTCTTCCCAAGTGCTATCAGTCATATGCAGACGTTTCTCTAAAAAGGCTGCGGAGACTCTGCCGCCCTATCGTCCCTACGACTGTCCTATTGACCTCTTGCCTGGAGCAGAACCTCCTCGGGGAAGGGTCTATCCCCTCTTTCTTCCTGAGACGGCTATGTCTCAATATATCCAGGAGAATCTGGCAAGAGGGTTCATTAGGAAGTCGGTGTCACCAGCAGGAGCGGGGTTCTTCTTCGTGCAGAAGAAGAGTGGAGAATTACGTCCGTGTATAGATTACAGAGGTCTTAACGCCATCACCGTTAACAATAAGTACCCGTTGCCCCTGATCTCTGAGCTCTTTGATAGGCTCAGGGAGCAAGGGTATTTACTAAATTAGATCTGCGTGGTGCTTATAACCTGATTCGCATCCGTGAGGGGGACGAATGGAAGACGGCTTTTAATACCAGGGATGGGCATTATGAATACCTGGTGATGCCCTTCGGGCTCTGTAATGCCCCAGCCATTTTCCAAGACTTTGTCAATGACATCTTCCGGGATATGCTTTCACCTCTGTAGTAGTCTATCTGGATGATATTCTCATCTTTTCTCCAGATATTGACTCTCACCAGAAGGATGTCTGCAAAGTCTTCGACCTGTTACGGGCGAACACCATGTATGCAAAGTTGGAGAAATGCATGTTTGAGCAGGAGTCTTTACCTTTTCTGGGCTATATCATCTCCGCCCAGGGATTGGCTATGGATCCTGCCAAACTACAGGCTGTGATGGATTGGCAAGAACCCCATTCTCTTAAAGCGGTGCAGCGCTTTATGGAGTTCATTACTTACTATCGCCAATTCATTCCCCACTTCTCCACTTTGGTAGCTCCCTTGATAGCCCTCACCAAGAAGGGAGCCAATCCCAAATTGTGGTCAGAGGAGGTCTCCAATACCTTTACTTCAATTAAGTCCCATTTTGCTAGCGCTCCCATCTTACATTGCCCCGAGGTTGATAAGCCTTTTTTATTGGAGGTCGATGCCTCGTCCGTTGGTGCTGGAGCAGTCCTTTTTCAAAAGGATGCTCAAGGTCGGAAACATCCTTGTTTCTTCTTTTCCAAGACCTTCACACCAGCGGAGAGGAATTATTCCATTGGGGATAGGGAGTTGCTAGCCATGAAGTTGGCCTTTTCTGAGTGGAGACATCTCCTGGAGGGGGCTCGCTTTCCCTTTCAAGTTTTCACTGACCACAAAAATTTGGTCTATTTACAGACCGCCCAGCGGCTAAATTCTCGTCAGGCCAGATGGTCCCTGTTCTTCTCCCGGTTTCATTTCACCCTCCATTTCCTCTCCAGTGAGAAGAACATTCAGGCCGATGCTCTTTCTCGCTCCGTGGTGTCCTCTGAGGAGGTGGAGGAGGAGCCTCGGTTGATTGTCCCCACAGAGAGCCTAAGAACTGTGGCCCCGGTTTCGCTTGAGTCTGTGCCTCTGGGCAAGACTTTTGTGCCCACCAATTTGCGACCGGAGGTACTCTCTTGGGCACATTCGTCCAGGGTGGGTGGACATTTTGGGGCAAAAAGGACATCTGAGTTGCTGGCAAGGACATACTGGTGGCCACATATGGTCCGTGACGTCAGGGAATACGTTCATGCGTGCGTCTCCTGCGCCAAGAATAAGTCCCCTCAACAACGGCCAGCTGGGCTACTTTTCCCTTTACCGGTGGCAGACAGGCCTTGGGAGATGGTCGGGATGGATTTTGTGGTGGGCTTACCCAAGTCTTGGGGCTGCACCATCATCTGGGTGATAACCGACCACTTCTCCAAAATGGTGCACTTAGTGCCGTTACCACGGTAACCGTCTGCACGGGCCTTAGCAGCATTATTCATTAGGCATATTTTCCGCCTACACGGTATGCCAGACAAAATTGTCAGTGATCGAGGTCCCCAGTTTGCGTCTCGGTTCTGGAGAGAGCTGTGTCGTTTACTCAGCATTGAGTTGAATCTCTCCTCTGCATACCATCCCGAGACTAATGGCTTGGTAGAGAGGGCCAACCAGACCTTGGTCACATACTTGCGACATTTTGTCTCTGCCAGGCAGGATGACTGGGCATCCTTGCTACCGTGGGCTGAGTTCGCTCTAAATAATGCTGTGGCTGACTCCACCGGACAGACCCCATTCCTCCTGAACTACGGTCAGCATCCGCAGGTACCAGTGCCCATGCCCGTGTCTTCCGCCGATTCCAGGGTGGCAGACTGGGCTGTGGAGGCACGGGACATTTGGGACCGCACCCAGGATGCCATTCAGGCCTCCAAAGAGAGGATGAGGTCTTCGGCCGATGCCCATCGGCGCCCCGCTCCTACATTTGCTCCGGTGACCTAGTGTGGCTTTCTGCCCGAAACATCAGGCTACGTGTAGATCCACTAAGTTGGCACCTCGCTTTTTGGACCCCTTTAAAGTTCTTGAGCAGGTGAACCCGGTGGTTTACCGCCTAGCCCTTCCGCCTCGCCTTGGTATCACAGACACCTTTCACGTGTCCCTCTTGAAACCAGTGGCCATTTCCCAGTTTTCGAGTCATCTGCCGGGTAGTGTTGAGCGATACTGCTCGATATCTAAAAATATTGGATCGGAATGGTATCGCCGATATCACTAAATATCGTCGATATCCGATTCCGATACCGGAAGTCCCATGTAAGTCTATGGGAACAAAATATCGCAACTAAAAAAACACTTTCTTTCGTTGTAAACACAAAATATACACACATAGAATACATATATATATATACATGTCATTGTGACATATATATATATATACATATATTTATAGTTTATACACTTCTACATAGTAAAATAGACTCTGATTCAATTGCCGGGTAAAGCCGTGACATACCCCATAGAAGTCGACGGGCTCGGTGCCGAGTACCCCCAAAACCTCTGGCTCTGTGCGACTCAACTTGGGCGTCACAAACAGGATTCTGTAGCTCGCTATAAGCGAGTCCTGTGTGCCTGAATTGAACTGGTTTTGTGCTTGAGAATTGCTAAAATCATCAGAGAATGTATTTGCCATTTTTCCGCCATATCTGCGTCACGACGAGGCACTGGTGAAGAAGAAGGGCATGCTCTTCGTGGGTGTACACTCACTCAGTGGCGCGAAAACGATGGCCGACCACTCTAAATGGTACTGCAATGTAAGATCGTGCCCCACAGCTCTTGAGTTCCGCCTCCTCATCCTCCTCAGTGTGCGAAAACTAACACGAAGGTCCCGCCTCACTACAAAAGAGGGGCCCTCTCCAGATGCTAATGACACATGTGACTTGGCAGAGATGGCTAATGGACACGAGCAGAAGTGTGAAGGGATGGAGCAGTCAGAGCTCTCCCCCCACGGAAGCGACCCGATCGCCACGGAACCACCGTTGGGCACCCGGCCTGGAAACCCTCCTACGCTGCAAGAAGCGGAGGATACCCTAAGAGGCCTGGCCCGGCACCGGGAGGAGGTCGCCAGGATGGAAGCCAGCTGGCGTGCCCTAAAACTAAACTTGGAGCGGCGCCAATCCCTCTTACCTGAAGTGTCTGTACCGGAAGGTGAGGCACCCGTTCTAGTAGAGGAGTCCGTGCGGGCATCCCAGCCCTTGCAATGTGATCCGGTTGACGTTGTCGCAGTGGAGGCACCCGTTCCTGCAAAAAACGCTGCACCGGCAGCACCCCAGATCCCGCTGTCTGCCCCCGTCGCTGAGACAGAAGAAGCGACACCCGTCCTCATGGAGGAGGCCGCGCAGGCACCAGAGGTCTACCTGTCTGTACCGGAGCCCCGACTGTCATCTGTTCCAGAGCCGGCTGCTTCCTCCGCAGGTGAGCGCCGCCAGGACTGTCGGGCGCCAGGAGAGCTGCCGCAAACCGGACATCGTAAGCTGCAGTTTGATGGTGGAGACATGGAGATGCTGGTGGAGGAGAATTACAACCGGCGTCAGGAGGAAGAGTGGAGACGTCGGGAGAGAGAAGCCGAGCGACAAAGGGAGCAGCGTGAATCCCAGAAGCTTCGCCAACGTCACATCGAGAAGGACCGGGCAGATAAGGACCGGATGAGAAAAGATAAAGGAACCCTGAGGGAGCCGCGGCTTAAGGGTGCAGTACGGAGCTTTAAATTGAAAGCTGGTTGGGGCTTCATCCAGGAGCCTGGACTTTATTTAGAAGTGTTTGTGACCCGGCGGGACGTGGAGACTCACCTCCCAGAAGGACACCCGGGGAGGGACCTGTTGCCAGGAGACTTGGTAACTTACACCCGACACTGGGGTTACAATGGATGGTATGCCCTAAATGTCACCAGGTGCGACCCCTGGTCCCCAGAGTGTCAGGAACCTGTGATGCCCTCGGAGCCTTCAGCCTCCCACATCCAGGCCTCTGCACAAGTGCCCACCCCACGCCGTAAATCTCCCCAGCCTCCCTCAGTGGTCTCCTCAGCAGCCCCAGCTATGTACATGATAATGATAGCTGGCCCGTACCCGGCGCCTGTTAGGCCCCCTGGGGTTCGTTCAGTCCGGGACATAGGGCTCCAGACCCGGAGGGAGATGAAAGAGGTGGCCACACAGACACAGATAGCGGGTCACGACTTGACTGTACAGGCCACACGACGTCATCAGGTCCTGGTGGTCCTTGGTGTCTCGGATGTTTGGCAAGCATCAGAAGAGTACCAGGTGGTACCTGGAACACCCCTGCCAAAGAATTATAAATAACCCTGACAGGGTCCCTGTATGTAAATAGTTAAATTGTTGATGTACCCGGACGGGTGAATGTTCATAAAAAAGTTTTTTAATTTAATAAAAAATACAACACAGTTTTCATTACTTTTATTACAGTCTCATCCTGCGACGCCATCGATCTCCTGTAAAAAAATGAAAAAAAAAAACAGCAGTATACCACCTGTCCGACGCAGTCCATAGTAACGAGTGTCCCACGACGATCCAGCTCTGCTACATCTGAATGACATCAAAGGCAGGCAGGCAGGCAGAGCCTGTCATCCCGGCGCAGCACAGCTGATTACCTGCTTCCCCGGCGGTGACGTCATCGGACTGGTTTACGGCCGGGATTACCCTGCAGTCACTGCAGTTATCGCGAAAAACTGCATGTGACCGCCAGGGAGAAGATAATGGCGGCCATCAAGCAATCCAGGACGTGACCGCCGGAGATCTTCTGCCAGGTAAGTGCCGCTGACTCCTGACAGACCCGACCGACGGACACTCACAGTGACAGTGACAAATCCGATTCCGGTATCCGATATGACGAAAATATCGGTACTCGGAATCGAAAGCCCGATACAGCTAATATCGGCCGATACCCGATATTTGCAGTATCGTATCGCTCAACACTACTTCCGGGACGTCGGGTTCATCTACCAACGATCATGAGGTGAACACCATTGTTGGGTGCAAGGTGGTACGAGGCAAAAAAATTTATTTGGTGGATTGGAGGGGTTATGGGCCTGAGGATAAGTCCTGGGAGCCTGTTCACGCTCCGCAGCTCATCGCTGCCTTTGAGTGCAGCGAGGCCCAAAGAAGGGGGGGCCCTAGCTGGGGGGTTAATGTTAGGGTTCGAGTCCTGCTGCTGCACGAGGAGAGTCTCGAACCAGTCCCGCTGCAGTCCCCCATCCATCTCTGTCCGCAGTGGTTCCTGCTCAGCTTAGACGTCGGTCCCAGCGTCTCACCCAGTCTAACAGTGTGCAGAGGATTACTGCTGCCTCTCCAGGCTCTGCTATTGTGGCCAGTACTGGTTAGCGGCGAGCAGACGTCTTTAGGACAAAGTCCTTGTTTTCCCCTTCTGAGCATGCCCAGGGTGAGATCTCTCATTGGAGATCGGGGGTCACATGCTCAGGTACTGCAGCAGCTCCTATTGGTCTGCCAGGAAGGTCCTGTGACCACTGGTGTTCTGGAATGGTTTCATTGGTCCTTGTTTCTGGCAGGTCCTGTAGCTGTTACTATAAAAGGGTAGCATGGCTGGGCCGCCATGCGCTAGTATCAACCGTTATATGCTCTGCGCCAGTGTGGTCATGCATGTGTGTGGTTAGGGCCTGGCTGAAATAAGCCCCTAGAATACCGACTTAATCGGTGAGGAGTTTGGTATGCTAGCTGGTCAGGGTCGGTGTCCTAGATGCCCTAGATTACCGGCATAACCGGTGAGGAGTTTGATTGCTGAATTCAGGGCCTGGCGTTCAGACGCCATAGATTGCGGGTGACTCCCGCGAGGACATTAGGGCATGATCACGTTCTATGTTCGCTTAGCAGTCAACTGTGTACCTGGGTGCCTGACAGGACACAGAAGTTTTTCTCAGCGGCACTGAGACGTAACAGGGTTCGCTTTCAACGCTAGACAGCGCCCTAGCGTGTTTATTTTGTGACTCAGTGGTGTTAAATGAGTTCGCACACATCGCCATATAGCGCTGCGGCACTCCTTCTAGCGGCTCTGTGGAATAACAGAGTTTGCACATATTGCCACAGCGCGTTACGGCATTTATTTTGGCGACTCTGCGGGATAACAAAGTTCGCTTCTTGTGCCATTTTACTAGCAGCAAGCTCCGCCTGCACGGTGGACCCCGGGCTGCGAACGCACCTCTCTACATCATATATTTGGTGCGTTCCGCAGACCCTAACAGTATGGGTCTTAGTTTCTCTGTGCGAAGTGGTGATGAGTCTTAAATTCTCTATAGGAAGTGAGGCTTGGTCTTTGCCTTTCTACAGGAAGTGGGTGCTGTTCTTTCTTTCTATAGGAAGTGGGGGAGGATCTTTGGTCCGATTAATCAAAGTGCTTACATGTAAAACAGATTCAAATGTCACAAAATTTTTGAGCAACACTAAGTTTTGACTTTTGGCCTTTTGGCCAGTTTTGGACAACGCTTTCAAAATAGGTAGACTGGGGAGTAGCTGGGATGTCAGTGCTCTCCCAACAAATTCATTAAAAGTAGTGGTGTACCTTACACCAGAAATGTTTCTCCAGTTCTCAATCTATCTCTAGTGAGAGGGATTACAAGTAGTTAAGGCAGGTCTTAGTGTCTCTATAGGAAGTGGGGGCTGGTCTTTGTTTCTGGAGGAAGTGAGAGAGGGTATTTGTCTCTATATTGGAAGTGGAGATTGGTCTTTGTATCGCTACAGTAAGTGGGAGTTCATGCTTGTTTTTCTACATGAAGTGGGTACAAGTCTTTTTGTATCTGCAGGAAGTGTGCATGCATCTCTGTGTCTCCACAGGAAAAGAGGGCAGGTCTTTGTCTCTCTAGTCTCTACAGGAGATAGGGGAGGGTCTTTGTTTCTACAGGAAGTGAGAGAGGGTCTTTGTCTCTCTCGTGGAAGTGGGGCTGGATCTTAGAATTTCTATAGGAAGTGGAATTGGGTCTTAACATCTCTTTGGGAAGAGGAGATGGGTCTTTGTCTTTCTAACAGAAGCGAGGGCTGATATTTTCCTCTACAGGAAGTGGGAGTGGGACTTTAGCCTCAATTCATGAAAGTGTTAGGCATAAAATACATTCAAATGTCCTAAAGTTTTTGGACAACACTAAGTTTCACAAAAATTTTGTGACCTTTAGCATTTCACACCGCTTTCAGACAACTATGCCAAAATGGGCAAGGTGTGAAGGAACTGGGTCGCAATGCCCACCTGACAAATTCATTAAAAGTCGTGGTGTAACTTATTCCAAAAATATTACTCCAGTGCCTAATGGAAGTAACATTTCTGGCAACACCCATTGAGGTACATGCCAGTGATATGATGTGCTAAATTCAGTAAATCACATATGCCTCTTAATGAATTAGGTGCATCTTATTCCTGGAATCCCATCAAGGCAGCAGTATGAAATGCCAGTCTTAATGAATCAGGCTTTGTCTCTTCGCTTCTGCTCTCTTGTCTGTTATGCTGTGTACAGGCAAAATAGAGAGGCGGGCTTTCAGATCAGGGCATGCAACCATTGAAAAATAATAGGAACCATAAATGCTGGAAAATGAAGGAAATTCAGTTCTACACCTAAAATACTGTCAAAATGATGATGAAGAACTACCCACTTAAAAATAGTGGATGGCAAGTTACTTAGCATGAGAATCAGGATATTTTCTGAACATATTAGATTGTTTTTTCACCAAAAACAGTTTTACCTTGCCGAGGTGTGGTATTCGCAGGATGCGGGATGCAGTGACGAGTCGGAGATGGGGCAAGCTTTAACTATAAATTTATAAGGGGAGTTTATGTATGTAAAACAGGCAGAAAATTGGTTCTCCACGCAGGGAAACCGTATACAAACACTATATAGAAAACTGACAAATACTCGGCGAAAGTCAGGGCCTATTGGGCTGCGATATGGCCGTCCAATGCCCTCAGGTAATAAACAACGATAACAGAGTGTCACTTAGCTTCTCAGACATTCTGTGGGGTTGATATCCTGTTGTCGTTCGGCTGTTGTCGCAGCCACTGGGCCCAGCCGATGAGGAGCTGACACAAGCCTCGAGTGTTCCCACATTCAGGTGCAGATGGGGCACAACAGGCCCTGGAGAAATCCTCCGGTGTAGAGTTTCGCCCCTCCAAGAGGCGGGATCGCAGCAGCTGACGGGTAGGCCGCAACCGCGGACAGGAGCGGGACCCTAGCGATCACAGGAGCTGGGACACAGGCCGAAGCTGCGGGCTCAGGTGAGACAGTGGTGGTCGCGGCTGTGGGTGAGCAGGCCGCTACCGCGGGCTCGAGTGTGGCAGTGACAGCCGCAGCTGACAGAAACTCTCCTGTCTCTACCGTCCTTGTCAGCGAGGTACCGCTTTCTCCTACGCAGTCTCTGCGTCCTGTCTCTCCTGCGTCTCTCTCTTGCTCTACCTCCAGTCGCCCCGCCCCCTTTACTTCTAGAAACATCTCTCAGGCATCCTGCCCTTTCTTCCCCTGGGAACCGTTCCCCTGGGAACCTAAATGACAGCCCCCTTGGTTCTGGCCTGGGCACATAGCAGGGGCTCCCTCCCCTACAGAGGAGCAGAGCGTAACAAGACCATGCTTTTATACAGGTTTTGTGCTAAAGGATCGTCATACTTTGAATGTGGAAATAATGTGTAAACTCCCGTGCTATAGCTCCCGATAGTAGCACAAGTCCTATATGTGAAAACTAAAGCATCCTAGAAATGCAGTCCAGTGAGAATCAGTGTAAAGACTAGCACTACAAGAAGATCCCCTTATAACACTGTAAGGTGACGGCTGTTCGTGGACACAGTCAAGTAAGACCTAGCAAGTGAAAATAGACCGACCAAGAGACTCACACCAGTACTAGTAGCATGTAGTACCTGCAAATGAGTAAATGCAGGTGTCAGTATTTAAAATAGGAGAATAGTAAAGTTGAGTCAATTACTGTGTCAGATCAGTTGCAGCTTCCATCCTCACTGTGCCGGCTGGTGACATTCAGCTGCAGTGAGCGGTGTGTGGTGGGAGCGTCCTCCTGCTCACCCATGCTTGCCAAGGTACTGAGATGCGGTGTACTCCGGCCGGAAGCGGCGTCACTGACCGGCAAGATGAGCGGTGGTTGTGCCAAAAAGGTGACGTCACAGATGCAGAGATACAGGCTCATAGAATGGCCAAAAAAATGATGTGTTTCGAAGGAGATGCAGACCTTCTTCATCAGGGACTTTTTTGGACACCCACCGCTCTTCTGCCGGTGCCAACCTTTTATAGTATCCTGATATGGATTACTTACATTGATATATATTGGATCTGTATCTCTGTTCTGACTTGGAGCTATATGACATCAAATGGGCATTGTATGGTCTTTTGCAGGGTTTTGCTAATATGCTAATTTCCTTCAACATCTGGAGGGGGTCTGTTATCTGCTGGGTATTCATCTGTCCCAAGTGGCACGTTGTTGATAGCATCATATTAATAAGACATATGCCATCCATGTTAATGAATATCAAGTGTGTGCTTGGTATACCAAGAGGCCATATTGTTCATCTAATTGTTTCCTTTTTACATATAGCGATATAGAGGCTATATTGTAATTTATTGTCTATCTTCTTTTTCTCAAAAGCCACCATAATATATCAAGTATCTCTTGTAGCTATCATATTTTGCACATATTTATTATTTTACTTGTGACTATCTGACTCCTTGCTCATCTATAAACACTTGACTCTTTATCCCCAAAAATCTGGAGTAAAAAGATATATATGCTATTCATTTTTTCTTTGAACTGAGCCATTATGAGGACGCACTGAGCATCTACAAAGTTTTTTTGTGCTATGGCTCTGAGCACTTTAGCCCTCCTTTATTATTGTTCAATCTGTTAGGGAAGGATAGTAGGGACAGTCGCAGAGCGGGGGCGCCAATCTCATCCTCATAGGGTGCCAAGCCCCCCAGCCAGGTAGGCAATCAGATATGTAGGGACAGATCATAAATATCTTGAGTTACTGACCCTGTACTATACTCTGGCAGCCATAATATTTTATATTGACTAGTATCTCTAGGTCACACCAATTGATTTTTTGAATACATTAATATATCAGGCAGATATCCCTTCCAAACCTACCTACTTTTTTCTTTTCCCCTGCCACAATTTAGGGCCTAATAGGGCGAACAGGACAAATCCCCGATGAGTGGGGGCGCCATTGCGCAGGTATATAGGGTGCCAACCTCCGCTGGTAGGTAGGGTGGCTCAGTCATGTACAGGGACAGGCACCTCCCTGTTGTATTCCTATTTTTATTTTCTGGTGATGGTGTGTGCTTTCACATTTTATGTATTTTTGGTATTTTATTGATGAAAAAATAAAGGTTATATTTTCTTCTAAGTAGCATAGAGTTTTTTCAGTGAGCTGATTCATTCTTACTCTAATAAATTTTCCTATTTGATACTGTGAATACTCCACTAAGACGCTCCCTCAAGCTTTGTTTTTTCCTTCCTTCTTCATTGGCACCTCTGGCAATGTCCAGGGCTCTCATAACGTCATGACTTCCATGGCCATGCATTATCATGAAGCCACTTGAGACCTGAACTGTGCCAAAGGTGTCAAAGAGTGAAGCCAGAAGAGAAGACCTGAGCTGGATGGAGGAAGCGAGCCATACTGGACGGGGAACTGGAGTGCCAAGACAGGTGAGGGGTGAGGTGAGCATAATACATTTTTCGTTAAAATTTTAACACCTTCCTAGCCCTAAAAAATTGAGTAAAATAGTTTCCAGTTAGCTGCAATTTTGTTTGATTCGAATGAATTGGATTACAAAAAATTCAAGTTCTTGCAAATCCAAATTTTTTAGTGAAATTAAAAGTGAATTCAAATTGCCTTGAATCGATTTGGCCATCTCTAGTCAATATTGAAGACACCCCCAAAGAAGGCCAAACATAATGAATAACACCTTCACATAACTAGAAAGAAACTAAAAAAGTTAAAATATATACACTGATCAAAAAAATAAAGGGAACACTTAAACAACAGAATATAACTCCAAGTAAATCAAACTTCTGTGGAATCAAACTGTCCACTTAGGAAGCAACACTGATTGACAATCAATTTCACATGCTGTTGTGCAAATGGAATAGACAACAGATGGAAATTATTGGCAATTATCAAGACCTCTCAATAAAGGAGTGGTTCTGCAGGTGCGGACCAAAGACCACATCTCAGTACCAATGCTTTCTGACTGATGTTTTGGTCACTCTTGAATGTTGGTTGTGCTTTCACACTCGTGGTAGCATGAGATGGACTCTACAACCCACACAAGTGGCTCAGGTAGTGCAGCTCATCTAGGATGGCACATCAATGCAAGCTGTGGCAAGAAGGTTTGCTGTGTCTGCCAGCGTAGTGTCCAGAGGCTGCAGGCGCTACCAGGAGACAGGCCAGTATACCAGGAGACGTGGAGGGGGCAGTAGGAGGGCAATAACCCAGCAGCAGAACAGCTACCTTCTCCTTTGTGCAAAGATGAACAGGAGGAGCACTGCCAGAGCCCTGCAAAATGACCTCCTGCAGGCCACTAACATCCATGTCTGCTCAAACAAACTCCACGAGGGTGGCAAAGGGTCTGATGTCCACAAGTGGGTGTTGTTTTTACAGCCCAATGCTGTGTAGGGTGATTGGTATTCGCCAGAGAACACCAAGATTGGCAGATTCGACTGTCGCCCTGTGCTCTTCACAGATGAGAGCAGGTTCACACTGAGCACATGTGACAGACGTGACAGAATCTGGAGACACCGTGAAGAACGTTCTGCTGCCTGCAACATCCTCCAGCATGACTGGTTTGACAGTGGGTCAGTAATCGTGTAGGGAGGCATTTCTTTGCAGGGCCGCACAGCCCTCCATGTGGTAGCCAGAGGTACCTGACTGCCATTCGGTACCGGGATGAGATCCTCAGACCCATTCTGTGACCATATGCAGGTGCACTGGGCCCCGGGTTCCTTCTGATGTAGGACAATACTAGGCATTATGTGGCTGAAGTGTGTCAGCAGTTCCTGCATGTTGAAGGCATTGATGCTATGGAATAGCCTGCCCATTCCCCAGACCTGAATCCCATCGAGCAAATCTGGGACATCATGTCTCGTTCCATCCAACAATGCCACGTTGCACCACAGATTATTCAAGAGTTGATTCTTTAATCCAGGTCTGGGAAGAGATCCCTGAGGAGAACATCCTCCGCCTTATCAGAACCATGCCCAGGCGTTGTAAGGAGGTCATACAGGCACGTGGAGGCCACAGACACTACTGCGCATCATTTTCTTGTCTTGAGGCATTTCCACTGAAGTTGGATCAGCCTGTAATTGGATTTTTCACTTTGATTTTGAGTATCATTCCAAATCCAGACTTCCATGGGATATTAATTTAATTGACATTGATAATTTTTATGTTTTATTGTTCTGAACTTCTTCCACTATGTAATGAATAAAGATTAGCATCTGGAATCTTTCATTCAGTGATATCTAGGATGTGGGATTTTAGTGTTCCCTTTATTTTTTTGAGCAGTGTACTTTAAGTTAAAACCCAAATCTTTTTTAAACCCACAAAAAAAGTGGTTAGAAAAGGATGATATAACGCGAGACTAAACATCTGACTGTCCGAAACAGTATCTTACTACATAGGAATAACAACATGGGTTCAAAAATTCTCTCAAACAACCAAATTAGTAGGAAGAATCAACAAAAGTATATAATCTGCAATTTAGATAAAAATTCCCAACAGAACAAATATACAACTCCAACTCAGATTCACCTAGCATAGCATACATACCAATCTCAATATAACACACAATAGGGAAGCTAAAAAATGTAGAGAATGTGACCTATGGGAAGAGGGTGGCAGGAGTGTCAGAGAGAATAAAGGACAGACAGAATGCATCCCAATGCGCGTTTCACATTTTGCTTCTTCAGGGGGCTTTATTACTTATCGGTAACAGTCTGCAATAATCAGTTGAACTATATGGCACTTGACTAAGCACTATTTGATAACTGTGTGGCACATTTAATTTTTATGGCTCTACACAATACTTTTAATGAAGGTACTGTGGCACATACAAGTCAAAGAATGAAGTAGGTCCTTATCTCAGTCCCCAGTGGCTATGAATGACCATGCTACCTACCATCACTATCTAGGCAGTTTATCTGGGCACTGTATGACACAACTTATCTGGGACATGTGCGCTATTTCATTTGGATACTGTATTAACACTGTCTGGGATGCTACCTGAGAACTGAATAGTTTAAGATTTTGCAGCCCTTGTTTTCCTCTTCAGGGAATTTTGGTGACTCAGCCTGGGGAGCTCACATTATTTATTCTATGCTTATAATAACAAATGAAAAACTAATGCAAGATACTGTACATATGATTTACTCATATCATGTCACTGGAAATATTGAAAGATTAGCTTGAGTCATATTTCCAGTGATTGCATCATCTATTCGGTAATAGATTTGCCGAATTTAAACATTTTCCATTTCCTATTATTTTTAAAGCAGATACTAAACACACGTATGATTACAACCGTATAATAAATGTAGCCGTAAAGATATAAACATTTTTCTTTTTACCTCTAAGCAAATACATAAAGATTGCCAAGGGGAATTGGGGCAGAAATATATTTATATAAAGAATTCATCGGATTATATCAAGAGATCACTTGTCAACATATTTTTTTTTAAAAAGTGAGGCTTTTCGAGATGAACCTGGCCTGACAACAGCAAGCGGGAAGAAAGAGAAGACATAACATAAAGCGGGCTGCTTAATCATGGAGACAAGAAGGCGCTATAAACAGATGGCGGCTTACACCAAACATATGATCGTGATTTGTAGATTCATTTTTAGAAACCAAATTTTATCAAGTCAACTCTTACAGATGGAGGAGACTTACAAGCCGCTTTATTATCGATATTTCACTTATCTACATTATGAGCGGAAGTTTGGAAATCTAACTGTTTTTCATCGCATAAAACTTACCAGGCGACTTTTCGCGTACAAGAGCCCCGGGTGATATCAAGCCTTCAAGACGAAACTTCAGGCTCCATGTAGAAGAACAGAAATGTCTCCTCCATGCAGAAAGTATATATTATCTTTCTATTATGAAATGGAAGAAAGGAAAGTCTGCAGAAAAAGTAATCACTGCTTTTAGATGACGTAACTCACATTAACTGGTAGTTTTTACGGGAATAAACAGTGACAAAAAGTCAAATTAAAGGAGTTTTCTAGTTTAAACAAAATTTTAAAAAAATTAAATGTTATTATTATTATTTATTATTATAGCGCCATTTATTCCATGGAGCTTTACATGTGAGGAGGGGTATACATAATAAATACAAGTACAGTAATCTTAAACAATACATGTTACGACTGGTACAGGAGGAGAGAGGACTCTGCCCGCGAGGGCTCACAGTCTACAAGGGATGGGTGAGGATACAGTAGGTGAGAGTAGAGTTGGTGTGCAGCGGTTTGGTGGATCTGTGGTTACTGCAGGTTGTAGGCTTGTCGGAAGAGGTAGGTCTTCAGGTTCTTTTTGAAGGTTTCCATGGTAGGCGAGAGTCTGATATGTTGTGGTAGAGAGTTCCAGAGTAGGGGGATGTGCGGGAAAAAGCTTGTATGCGATTGTGGGAAGAGGAGATAAGAGGGGAGGAGAGAAGGAGATCTTGTGAGGATCGAAGGCTCCGTGCGGGTAAGTACCGGGAGACGAGGTCACAGATGTATGGAGGACTTAGGTTGTGGATGGCTTTGTATGTCATGATTAGGGTTTTGAACTGGAGTCTTTGGGTAATGGGGAGCCAGTGCAGTGATTGAGAGAGGGGAGGCCACAGAATAGCGGGGGGACAGGTTGATTAGTCGGGCAGCAGAGTTTAGAATAGATTGGAGGGGTGCGAGAGTGTTAGAGGGAAGGTCATAGAGCAGGAGGTTGCAGTAGTCAAGGCGGGAGATGATGAGGGCATGGACTAGGGTTTTTGCAGATTCTTGGTTGAGGAATGTACGGATCCGTGAAATATTTTTGAGTTGAAGTTGAAGTGTAAGTGATTTCTGAGTTGACAGAGTGACATCATTCTCTGGAAGGATTACTCTGTGTAATGTTTAATTCAGCCTTTAGAGGTGCTTCAAAGAAAATGAATAAAACCCCAAAAAAAGATAAAATTAGCATATACCCTGTAACAACTAAGTAAAAAGTAAATAGTACACATAAATGACATAAGGTAATTAGTTAATACTATTGTGATAAAAAAAATGTGTAAAAGCCATCACACCGCAACAAGGTGACCCATCAGGACAGTTCTATCCTGTCTATAACATTAAAACTTTATCTTGTATTAGCCGACCTTTAGATAAGGGCAGAGTAGGGCAGAGGCCCAACTTTTCAGACACCTGCCCATGGGAAACTATATACATGACAGAAAATGAACACTTAAAAGGGGTTGTCAAGCCTTGTGTGTACAGAGAAAAAGAAACTACAGCAAAACCAAAGAAATGAGCCGGAGCATAAGTTGGTACACGTGGAATGTGTAAGAGCCTGTTCACACAGTGGTCATTTCACAGACAAATGCCAAGAAAAAGCAAAATAAGCACATACCTTGTAGTAAGTAAATAAATATGTAATAATAGTACATGTAAATGAGTCGCACAGCCAGGGCCTGTGGGGTACTCGGCACCGAGCCCGTTCACTTCAATGGGGGATGTCACGGGTAGCGCAGCTCTGTCCGTTGCCCTGGGCGATCACCATAAAATGTGGGATATTTACAGGGGATTAAAGGATGTATACAGTTTATTCGTGACGCCACCTGTGGTACCTGGTCAGGGTGACCAGCGCTGCAGGGTAGATCCTCTGAGGGGTTGTTACTGGGCAGCAAGGTGTTAAGTCTTCCACAGGCAAGACTGGATCCCTCAGGGTATATGGCGGTGTAGGGGTGCAGGATCAATAAGGCAGACACACACACGAAAGTCTCTTTCTGTACCTTTACTGATGGTAGATGCAGGCACGTCCCGGGAAGCTGTCAGGGTGGAGGATGCACATCCAGTAATCCCACTGAGTAGGTGTAGGGCCTCCGTTCTCCTGTGTGTGTGAGTTTCTGACCTGTATGAAACGAAGTCTAACTCTGTCTTCTTGTATACGCCCGGCTGACTTTGTGGTGAAGCCTTCTTGTGGATAGAACAGTGTCTCTGTATGCAGCGTCCTGCTAGACCCCCGTCTTCCTGACCTCGGTTACGTATCAGCACTGCAGGGCCCCTGCGACTTGAAGTCCCACAGGGTCTCCGGTTTCTCCTACTAGTCGTGTAGATGCTAGCAAGCTCGGACCCGGTGTCCGGTAGTGCAGAGTAGAGGTAAGCGATCAATGCTGTTTCAACCTCTGTCACTCTCTTCTTCCTTTTCCTCTCGCCTTTCGTCCTACTCTCACCTTTAACATAAGCACACACTAGCAGTAGATGGCAGTTTCTCCTTCTCTTCACCGCTCTCAAAGTGTCGGCACGCTTGCTCACTGAAAATACCTCAGTTGACTCAGTTTTGACCAGGCTAAGTGGCAATCTTCCTCCACCATTACTGGACTCCACAAAATAAACTAAGTTCAAGCTGTAAACTTCAGTCTTTCCAACACTGCAGTTCCCTTTCCTTCCCTTCCTTCTGAGGCTCTGTCCGAAGTAGCTATCAGGACCTTCCGTCAGACTGATCTATGCACACTTCGAGAGCTACTTTCCACTTTCCTAGGGAACTATCAGTCTGTCACGTTCTAAGGTAACTTTCCTCTCAGCTCATCTGAGGTAACACCAACAACTAGCCAACTCTCAGCTAGACTGCCTAGAATCTCTCTGCCGTCTCTCCACAACCCTTATATATATGCATACTCTCCAAGGGCTCCCTCTGGTGGCTCCAGGGAATGGTGGAGGTGTGAATGAATATCAGTTATGTAAGTGTGGGTTTACCTTCTGTGCATCCTCCAGGGTAACATGTGGCCTCAAGCGCAGCTGGGCTACACATCAATAACATAGGGTACTTAGTTTACACTAATCTGATAAAAAAAGAGTAAAAGCTATACCACCACAACAAGGTGTACTCAATTTGGTCCGTCCTATGTTGTCACTAGCATTAAAATCTCATCTTGTGTCAGTCAACCTCAATGTGAATAAGGGCAGAGCAGGATAGGGGCCTGTCTATTCAGACACCAGCCCATGTGAAGCTTTCATGAATCACGGGCAGCATGAATCACAGAATGGCTGCGCGATTGTAGCCAGGTACATTATTGTCTGAAATGCTCCCAGGACCATGGCTGGAGACGAGACCAGTCCGGCTTCACCTCTGACTCTTTAACGTCTTTCCAGGTGATTGACAGGTCTCTTACTAGTGTGCACATGAGTGGAGAGCAGTCAATTACCTGCAAAGATGCTGGGAAGAGCTGGCCTGGAGTGGAGCAGGATCTTCTAGTATTCCTGCGATTGTGCACAGTGCGATTGATATCCCTTTGCACATGAGTGCCTGACATTTCCCTTAAGCCCAAATGCAGTAGACTCATTTATTTATTTTATTTTAGGATATTTGTTTTTTGTGCTGAGAAATCCATCCTGTCTGGCCTATGCTTTAACTGGTGGGTTCAGTCCCTCTGTCCTTGTTCACATTTACCTTCACTTGACAAGTGGAAAGGTTTTTACTACAAGAGTTAGGACTGTCCCACAAAGGTTGCCTTGATGTGGCGGGATGGCTTGTACATTCTTTTGATCAAAATTATCTTTAATAAATACCCTTATAATTATTACCACCTTCATGCATTTTTTGCAAAAAAATTTTATTTTATTTTTTTTAGGATATTTGTTTTTTGTGTCTGGTTTTCTCTGTGTAATGGTCATGTGTTAATATGCATTTACATTTTGCATACACATTAACTTACTCTTTCAGCTCAGATCTAGTTTCTTATTTTGTTCAAAGTGCATCTTGTGCATATAAAGGTGTGACCGCCCTATTTCTCAGCTGAGAAATCCATCCTGTCTGGCCTATGCTGTAACTGGTGGGTTCAGTCCCTCTGTCCTTGTTCACATTTACCTTCACTTGACAAGTGGAAAGGTTTTTACTACAAGAGTTAGGACTGTCCCACAAAGGTTGCCTTGATGTGGCGGGATGGCTTGTACATTCTTTTGATCAAAATTATCTTTAATAAATACCCTTATAATTATTACCACCTTCATGCATTTTTTGCAAAAAAATTTTATTTTATTTTTTTTTAGGATATTGTTTTTTTGTGTCTGGTTTTCTCTGTGTAATGGTCATGTGTTAATATGCATTTACATTTTGCATACACATTAACTTACTTTTTCAGCTCAGATCTAGTTTCTAATTTCGACTGATAGTCTAATTCAGTATTTCCCAACTCCAGTTCTCAAGAGCCACAAACAGGTCACGTTTTTGGAGGATTTCCATAGTATTACACAGATGAAGGAATGATCACTTGGGCAATACTAAAGAGATCCTGAAAATATGTCCGGTTATGGCTCTTGAGCACTGGAGTTGGGGAACACTGTTCTAATGTGTATGGGGATCCTCCCAATGTTCCACGCAATAACGATGAGGGAGAGAAGGCTCTGTCTTGTTGAAATTTGTTGGACCAATGCTTAATATTGTGCTACGCCCTCTAGGGCTGTGGGGTACTCTGTCCGGGTCGGACAGTTCTTTGAGGGGAAGGTCAAGGCAGCAATGACCCGGTCCATGGCCCTGGTGTGCAATAAAATAAGGGGGAAAAGTTTATAAGGGATTAAGTCGTGACACCACCCGTAGTGTTCGGCAACGGATGGCCGACGCTCATAGAGGAGACCGCTGGCACCGATGGTGACGTAGCTGGCTGTTTCTGCTCCCCATAGGGGGAGCTGGGCCCCAGGGCTACAGGTACAATTTTTATAAAGGATCGTGGACGTTGGGGTGGAGTACTGAGGGTGGGAGGAATAACTGGATGACACAAGGACTGTAGTTTCCTTTATCTTTACTTGATGGTTCAAGGTGCAGACCGGGGCACCGAAAACAGCTGGTAGTGGACATCCGGGCAGTATGGAAGCAATTTAGGATCCACTCAGCCAGGTGGGTTTTCAGGCCTTCTTACTGCGCTGTCCTCTTAGCTCCTTTCTGCCTAAAGCAATGCCCGTGCCTACTTTCGTGTCCTTAAGATCTTGCCCATATGGCAGGCAGCTCGAGCCTATCAACGGTATCGCTCCTTGTGGCAGCTCCAGGCTCTCTTATGCTCCTGTGCCTCGGGGTGTTAGAAGGGGCCAGGAGACCTGCAGTCCCGTGCCCTCTGGATTTAGCTGCCGGGAGTTCAGTACCTGCGCAACCATGGACTCCGGTGTCTGGTATCTAGCGCTCAACTCTGGGGTGAGCTTGGTTACAGCTCCACTCCCCCGGTTCTCCTACACTTCTGTCCTCTTCTCTCAATCACTCAGACTCCTTTTAAGCCCGCCTCCAGGCCAGAACTTATAGGGAAGAACCCCCAAAACTGGGTGTTAGAGCTCCCCCTTCTGGTCTGGGGTCAGGAAAAGTGCTGGATGCTGGTGTTACCTGGTAAGGGGACTCTTCCTTACTTCCAGGCATGACATCACCCCCTGTGAGGGGGCAATGTCCAAATATCCCTTTAAGAATAGAAAAGGCCGCCTGATGGCCTTATAAAAATAGGTTTTGTGACTTTCAAAGTCCCTCCTTCATAAATGAAACAGGACGATGATGTGTCACACACCACATGGCCAGATAAGGTTGTAAAATGTTAAAATGACATTTCCCAGTGAATGCATTTGTAATGGTTGAAAGCCATGCTAAAGTTCAAAAACACTACGTGTGAACATAGCCCAAGGTGTGGGGGGAACATTTTTGTTTTTGGTTATTTATTTTGCCTTATATACAAGTCATTACCCTGGAAAGGATGTTCCTTAACATATTTCCCAGGAAAATCCATTTTGGTTTCCTTTTAGTATGTTTTATTGTGAGTCTGTAAAAGTGGTGTAAGACTCTGACAACATTGTTCACAGCAGTGACCTGGGAGTCAGAAATGCTTCCAGGGTTCTTCCCCATGCTGTTCCCATGTCATTTGAGCACTGTTCCCATCGATTTCCGCAATTTTTAGTCCATCTGCAGACCGCCAGGGGTGGCCGCCGGAAAAATGCTCGAGTTTCCCATAGACTTACATTGGGCTCATTGCTCGGGTCGAGCACCCGAGCATTCCAATTTGCTCTACCCGAGCAATGAGCACCCGAGCATTTTAGTGCGCGCTCATCACTAGTCTCCAGCAATAGTGCTATATTGTCAGTAAAGCACTGGAAGAACCAGGAGGCTCCTGCTCACTGTGTGTGTAGCTGGAGAACATTTTACTTTCACTTTGCAAGCTGACAGACAAGATGTTAAGATCCTAAGCTATAAGAAATACCAGTTGTAAGCTGTGTTATCTTTGTTATGGAATAAATATATATTCACTGCTGAATGGATGGAAGGTACGGAGATTAATTCGCTGCCAACAAATTTCAGCAGATGAACCGTTTTCTTACCTTTGGAGAGAAGTTGCAGATAGAGGAATCTGGCAGCAGATCTCTCATAGAAAACACAAGAGCCAAGCATTGATGTGTATGGAGGAGTCGAGAAAACTAGCCAAATCTCTACTGGTTTCCCCTTTAGTGCCACAGTTAATCATTGACAGTGGCATATTAGCTGTGCCATGACAAGTACCCAATTGACCCGTCACGATGTGATCATGGAATGCTGATAGGTTTTCATGGAAGCCGGGAGCCACCTCGCCTACCAGGTGAGAAATCTTGTGAAGCTCAGACATAGGTTAGGCTTCATAGGAGGCCATCATTTCAGTAATATACTTGTATTATAGCACAAGTGATCACACAATCACAGGTTCAAATCTCTTAAGGAAACGAGAAAACAAAGTTATTCGAATCATTGTAAAAAGATAAAAATCACTTTTTCCCCACCGCTAAATTTAAAATATATATAAAAAAATTTGATATTACAACATTCAGTCAAGTAAAACATAACATTAAACCGATATAGTAAAGTAAAAAAAAGTCAAAATACCAAAATTGCTCTCTCTTTAGTCGCCACATGTCTGCAAAAAATGCAATAAAAAAATGATCAAAACCTCTTATGTACCCCAAAATAATATATATAAAATGACATCATTCCTCACAGAAAAAGTCCTTACACAGCTCCATTGATGGACACATGAAAAAGGTACAAATTTCAGAGAATTATGTCACAAACCAACGTTTTTTTTGCAAATTTATGAATTTTTTAAAGCCAATGGAATTAAACTCTCTTAAGTTTTGTATTGTTATAAATGTACTGACCAGAAGAATAATATAGTTCGGTAATTTTTACCACACAACGATAGTCATAAAAAAAGCCTAGAAAACAATGGCAGAATTGCAGTGTTTTTTACCAAAATTTTACCATACTTGGATTTTTTTCCCATCTCTGGTCCATCGTGTAGTGTCATTCAAAAGCAAGGCCCAAATACAAAATGAAAAACTTATCATTCTTAATTTTGTTGAATGCAATAAATGGTGTAAAAAGTTTAGGGGAAGAAGTTGTTCATGTTTGGTAACTTTTTTTTCCTTTAAAGCGTGTATTTGGGGCTTAAAAAAAAATGGGTTACATTAAAAGTTTTGAACCATTTGCCTTCTGTATCCTCTGTGTTGCACTGTTCCTTCCTGGGAGTGAGTTAATTGATGATCCATCAGCGAGCTAGTTTGTAAATCTTTTAATCTCTCTTTTTCTGAGCAGTTTTATGACCACAGACCACATCAAAGTTGAATATGCAGGGAAAAAAAGCCTGTAAAAGGCAAATGTGGCAATACTTTTAGTGGCACCCTACTGGAAAAATGTATTTTTACCCCCTAATACATTAATGCAACTTAAAAAAAATCTATTTGGTATTTTTATTTCTTGAGTCTACACTATTCTTTACGCCAGGTGGGCACTTACCAGCGGTTTCAGTAGCCCTGACAGTGAGAGCCTGGAGCCTCTGACGGCCTGTGACAGCTGTACTCACAGCGCCCAGGAGCTGGGCAAGATGACAGCAATACAGCAGAGCTGGAGTGAGCAGAACGCTGGGTGGTGAGTGCACTGACAGGACCTGTGGTCACGTGACCATAGGGGGCAGGGCTTAGCGTCCTGCTGCTGTAGATGAGTGCAGGATTCTACGGGGACCCTTGAGCAGAGGAGTGGGGAAAAGGGGTCATCGGACACCAGGGAAAGGACGGGGCACCAGAGGGAGACCAAATCCAAGACAAGGTCAGTAAACGAGAGAGGCAACGCGGTACACAAGAAGCAGGCTAATCAGGAATAGTCAGGTACGTGGCAGGAGTCAGAAAACCAGAGAAGAAGATACAGAGTACAGAATCAAAAGGTAAAATCACAACGGGGAACAGAACCGAGTCAGAACCATACAAGCAAGCTACAACACATGCACAAGGCACAGGCACAAGGCACAGACACAAGGCGCAGGCACACAGAGGTCAACACACTCAGCCAAGGGCAAAAGTATAACTGACGGGATTGGAGCTTCCCAGGGCTATAAGAGGCTCTCCCCGAACCAAAGAGAGGCCACAATAATAAACCCCAGGTGTGAAGGTCAGAGCCCGCACTGGGATCAAGACATTAACCCCTGGCATGCAGGACAAACCTGCACTGGGATCATGACTAGTGTTGAGCATTCCGATACTGCAAATATCGGGTATCGGCCGATATTAGCTGTATCGGAATTCCGATTCCGAGTTCCGATATTTTCGTCTTATCGGATACCGGAATCGGGATGTCACTGTCACTGTCAGTGTCCGTCGGTCGGGTCTGTCAGGAGTCAGCGGCACTTACCCGGCAGAAGATCTCCGGCGGTCACGTCCTGCACTGCTTCATGGCCGCAATCTTCTTTCCCCGGCGGTCACATGCAGTTTCTCGCGATAACTGCAGTGACTGCTGGGTAATCGCGGCCGTAAAGCAGTCAGTCCGATGACGTCACCGCCGGGGAAGCAGGTAATCAGCTGTGCTGCGTCGCGATGACAGGCTCTGCCTGTCATTGCGATGTAGCAGAGTTGGATCGTCGTGGGACTGTCGTTACTATGGACTGCGTCGGACAGGTGGTATACTGTTGGTTTGTTTTTTTTCTTTTTTTACAGGAGATCGATGGCGTCGCAGGAATGAGAGAGTAATAAAATTAATGAAAACTGTGTTGTCTCTTTTATTTCATTAAAATACTTTTTTCTTGCTTTGTCTTTTTTTTATACATTTAATAACTTTGGGATTAATAATGGATCGGTGTCTTATTGACGCCTCTCCATTATTAACCGGGCTTATTGTCACCGTGCAATCAACGGTGACAATAACCCCTTATTACCCCGCTTGCCACCGCTACAGGGCAAGTGGGAAGAGCCAGGTAAAGTGCCACAATTGGCACATCTTTTGATGCGCCAAATGTGGGGCTGCTGTAGCCTGGTATTATCAGGCTGTTGAGGGCCAAAATCCATGGGCCTTGACAGTCTTTTAATACCAGGCCGCAGCAGTCTGCATTTTACTTGGCTGGTTAACAAAAATAGGGGGGATCCCCACGCCGTTTTTTTTTCGAGGGATCCCCTATTTTTGTTAACCAGCCAAGCTAAGCAGACTGCTGTGGCCTGGTATTATCAGGCTTGCAAGGTCCATGGATATTGGATCCTTACCAGCCTGAAAAACCAGGCCTCAGCGGTCTGCTTCATCTGGCTGGTTAACAAAAATAGGGGGGACCCCACGCCAATTTTTTTCGAGGGGATCCCCTATTTTTGTTAATCAGTAAAAGATATGCAGACTGCTGTGGCCTGGTATTATCAGGCTGGCAAGGTCCATGGATCTTGGCTCCTTAACAGCCTGAAAATCCAGGCCTCAGCGGTCTGCTTCATCTGGCTGGTTAACAAAAATAGGGGGGACCCCACGCCAATTTTTTTCGAGGGGATCCCCTATTTTTGTTAATCAGCCAAGATATGCAGACTGCTGTGGCCTGGTATTATCAGGCTGGCAAGGTCCATGGATCTTGGCTCCTTAACAGCCTGAAAATCCAGGCCTCAGCGGTCTGCTTCATCTGGCTGGTTAACAAAAATAGGGGGGACCCCACGCCATTTTTTTTTCGAAGGGAACCCCTATTTTTGTTAATCAGTTCCCTCTGACGTCACTGATTGTGTCCCTGGCTGACCTGAAGTGAAAGTGGAAAGCAATCAATTAAGCTTTCCACTTAAGGGCCCGTCTCACATAGTGATATCGCTACCGAGATCGCTGCTGAGTCACTAGTTTTGTGACGCAGCAGCGAGCTCACCAGCGATATCGCTGTGTGTGACATTCAGCGACGATCAGCCCCCCTGCCGGGTATCGCTGATCGTCGCTGAAATGTCAGGACGTTTTTTTGATCGCTGGTTTCCCGCTGACAGGCACACATCGCTGCGTGTGACAGGCGGGAGACCAGCGATCCGCTGGTAACCAAGGTACACAGCGGGTTTCCAGGCGCGGGGCTGTGCCTAGAAACCCGCTGTGTACCTTGGATACCAGCGCCCTGATGCAGGGAGCTGGTATCCAAGGTACACAGCGGGTTTCCAAGCGCTGCGCGGTGCCTGGAAACCCGCTGTGTACCTTGGTTACCAGCGGATCGCTGGTCTCCCGCCTGTCACACGCAGCGATGCGTGCCTGTCAGAGGGAAACCAGCGATCAAAAAAAGGTCCTGACATTTCTGCGACGATCAGCGATACCCGGCAGGGGGCTGATCGTCGCTGAATGTCACACACAGCGATATCGCTGGTGAGCTCGCTGCTGCGTCACAAAACTAGTGACTCAGCAGCGATCTCGGTAGCGATATCGCTATGTGAGACGGGCCCTTAAGCGATGTTACCCGCAGTGTCGCTGTCCCAGATCGCTGCCTGAGCTGCCTGTTTGACAGCTCAGCAGCGATCATGTAGCGATACACCAGCGATCCTGACAAGTGCATATCGTTGTCGGGATCGCTGGTGTATCGTTATGTGACACCCAGCCTTTACTCTCCTGTCAGGCAGGAGAGGAACTCATTCATTTGGGGTTTACTGTGAGGCTGCAGCATTAGCTGCGGTCCCTGCAGTAAACATTAACCCTTTCTGAAGGATTACACCGTGGGACCTGACTGTGCATGGGATAGGTAAGAATAATTTTGCTTTTTTTATTTATTTTTATTACAGGAAATGGTTTTTGCAGTAAAATAAAGATGGTCAAAAACATGTGTCTTTATTTCATTAAATGATTTTTAATTAAAGTGTGTGTTTTATTTTTATTTCATGCAATAGGATTAATAATTGATAGTTGTCTAATTGACAGCTCTCAATTATTAACCTGGCTTAAGGTCACCTTTCAATAGCAAGGTGGCTTTAACCCCATATTAACCCATTCGCCACCGCTACAGGGCAATGGGAATAGACGGGCAAAGTGCCAGAAAGGGCGAATCTAATTATAGATTTGTCTTTCCTGGGGTGTCTGGGGGCAGATGTTAGTAGCCGGGGGGGGCAAAAATAATGGTCCCTCTCTGGGCTATTATTATCTGCCCCCACTCACTGGCTTTGTCTGTCTGGTTGCGAAAATAGGGCGGGAGCCCACGCATTTTTTTTCAGCAATTTTACACCTCATATATATATATACATGTCATTGAATTTGTGACACATATATATATATATTTATATTTGTAGTTCATACACTTCTACATAGTATAATAGCCGCTAATTCAATTGCCGGCTTTTGTGAAAATGCAGAACCCGACATGAAATGACACTTGGTGTACATAGGGTTAACCATGTCTTTTCATGTCCTTTGCTATCTAATTTGCACAAACAATTAAATCAGACTATGTGTGCAAAATTTCACACCTGTAGGGGTTAATTAAAGGTGTAAATTCGTAGCAAAAAGTCCGTTTTTTTACAACGAATTTACACCTTTAATTAACCCCTACAGGTGTGAAATTTTGCACACATAGTCTGATTTAATTGTTTGTGCAAATCAGATAGCAAACGACATGAAAAGACATGGTTAACCCTATGTACACCAAGTGTCATTTCATGTCGGGTGCTTCTGTCTTTTCACTGAAGCCGGCTTTACCCGGCAATTGAATCAAAGGATATTTTACTATGTAGAAGTGTATAAACTATACATATATGTATATATATATGTCACAATGACATGTATATATATATATATGTATTCTATGTGTGTATATTTAGTGTTTACAAGGAAAGAATGGGGTTTTTTTTAGTTGCGATATTTTGTTCCCATAGACTTACATGGGACTTCCGGTATCGGTATCGGGTATCGCCGATATTTTAGTGATATCGGCGATACCATTCCGATTCCGATACTTTAGGATATCGGAAAGTATCGCTCAACTCTAATCATGACACAAACCCACCGTTACTGCAGGTACTAAATCAATACTACACTTATATTTAGGTCAATTGTGATATACATTTTTATATATTTGTTTTATATATATACATTTATTATTTAGTAATTTTAATAATTGCCATCAATGTCATAACGAGATCAATTTATCCAATCCAATGGCGTAAAT
This sequence comes from Oophaga sylvatica, assembly GCA_033576555.1. Lineage (NCBI taxonomy): Eukaryota > Metazoa > Chordata > Amphibia > Anura > Dendrobatidae > Oophaga > Oophaga sylvatica. Next base: position 24,174,025 of record JARQOD010000001.1, read on the forward strand.
GATCACAGCTGACAATCACATTGACTAGTCATTTGGTGAGGGTCTTAGTCTGTGAACTAAATCAATTACTCATTTCTTTACAATTAAAACATCGATCTTATCCCCAATCAATCCGCCCAGCGCCCATTCATTTCTGCTCCTAACTTTTACTGTAGCGACATTTGTTTTTGCTGATAAGCCAGGACTTTCACCGTGGTATTAAATTGTCTCCGACCAAGAAAGTGCCTCTGCCTTTGGCAGTTTGATAAAATCTCTGATCATCGACCGTATTATTCATGATGATGAGGGAGACTTTTTTTTTCTTTATTACAGGTCTGGTATCGTATTATCATCTTTTGCTGGTAGAATATTGAGGTTTGAAATGTTGGCAAATGGCTCATGATGAATACCAATCATCGTAGCTTCTCAAATGGAACCCCTCGTACATTTCTTACCAACGTCTTTTAAAAACAACAAAAACACTAAAACATAAAAATAAAACTTTAAAGGGGTTGTCCACTTTTCAAAACAATTTTGCAGTTTTATTCTTTTACTCACATGTATGAATTTGGAGCTAAAAATCATGAAAAATGTTGCACTGTTTGGCTTTTACAGGTTCTTTGTGTCTCTAAACATTCAATTTTGGTGTGGTCTCTCGTCATAAATCAGCTGAGAGGAGCTCAGGAAAAGATAGATAAAAGAGTTACAATCTCCCCTTCAGGTAGTCACAACAGGTTAACTGAGGGATTTTCAGTTAACTCATTTTTCAGCCAGAAATAGACAATACAACTAGAGTCAATAGAAAATTTTTAATGAAGCACAAATGAATGCAAATATATTTTTTTAGCCCTAAATACATACTCTAGCAAAGTCAGGTAGACTCAAGTTAAGTCGTTAAGTCCTAGCTCTACAGGTTTTGAATAGATCACCTGGCTAGCCAATCATGCAAGCAGGCTAGCTGTTCTCTTTAGCTAGTCAGCTCAGGGAAGCTGACCAGACTGGATGTGTCTTGAAGCTGTAGAAACAGGCCAGAATAGTCTTTAGAGTCTGTGTGCATGTGCAGAGAACAGAACGGCAAGTATCAGTGGTTACTATGGACAATAGCTGCTTTGTTTGATCGAGCTGGGCTTAGCTTAGCCTAGCCTTGTTTGAGTAGCCAGGGTCTGTTCTGTTTAGTTAATGCCTGGAAAAGGTTAGAGATTTATGTTTATGAATTTGCTTTGGTGCTGTGCAACCTGTCGAAAGCAATCAAAATTGCATGTGTTTGGACTTTAGTGGATCCAGTGGCCTCATTGAATTTAGGTACTGTCACACATCTGGGTTTGAACCCTTGAACCTGTGCTTTGTGGTCATCTTCTCTGTCTGCTGAGCCACATTAGATACACATTTTGTCTGGTTGTTTAGGTTTTGGTATCCTTGCTTCAATCTTTTTAGTCTAACAGGTGTTTTCATTTGCTCATTTGTCTGCCTATCAGCTTTGGTGTGCAGCTTTATATGCTTTCCCCCGGCTGGTATTTCCTGCTGGTGATAGTCTCATTTGGATGTCCAGCCATACTGCTGTAGTTTAAGCCAGTCAGTGAAAGACTAGCAGGGGTTTATCTCTCTCTGCTGTTTATGTTTTTTACCCTGCACGAATCTTCTGTGTCTTTAGTAAGAAGTCGACATATCCTCTAAAAGTAGGTACCTAATGCTTTCTTTTGTATTTCATGGTTTGGTTTACTCACTCTGGAATCTCTTTCTATTTCAGCACAATTTCCCTTCTCTAGGTAATTTGCACTCAGCTCTGCCCTCCAGTTCTTTAGGAGGAACGTGAAGTCTGTGGTTAGGGCTATCTCAACTCATGCAGGAACTACTAGGGTCATCGGGTCAGTATGTATAGTCTGTACAGGAACTCGCAGGGTCAGTGTCAGTTTTCAGTGTGTTTCCTATTTTCCCAACTGAGTTGCTACACTATCATAGCATTCAGCTCAAAAATAAACCTTCTGGAGTCTTCATACATGCCTCTGCAGTCGAGACAAGCTATGTGATGAAATGACTTTGTGTGAAAAATGATACATAGAGACAGCCAAGGAATGGTGTCTCAAGCTCCATACACTTATAACCAAGTTATGGAGGCAGTATAGTTGGTGCAATTTGTCCACAACATCCTGCATGTGAATATTTTATAGTCGTGGTTTGACTGTAAAAAAAATTCAAATCATAGAGCGTAGAAATGAGCGCTGAGTTCTCATGCAGCAGAGGTGATGTGAGATTACCGGGGCTCATCAGTTGATGAACTCCGGTTAACTGTTCCACCACAGCTCAGCGCTGCACACTGCAGGAGAGATTACATGCTCCTGTCAGTACCATTATATAATAAAATGTACACTAGAATCAAAAAATACAGACATATAAATTTTATTAAATGACAGAAATTGAACATACATTAAACTATACACATAAAAACACAGAGAGCTTATAAAAATATAGGTACATCATGAGTGGATAAAGAGTAGGAAATAAATGAAGTGGGGGAATATATAGTATTACCTAGGTGAAATACCGATAGTTGTGATAACTAGTCCTAGAAACAAACCCACCTTAAGGAAAAACAAAAAGCAAACTACACTCAATGACAACCTGCAAATGGATTATAGGTAGAGCAATACCTGTAGTGTGGGATGTGGCACACACCATAAAACCCAACACATGTTTGGCCGGTCAGTCTTCTTCTGGGGTGATATCACGCTGGCACAAACAACCATTTAACACATCCAGACACCAATCGGCATGCTCATACACACCAGATCCTTAATAGATGTAAGTTAATCTATCCTGGTCCTGTGCTAACACAACGTCCGTTACTTACCCGAAGAAGGGAGAGGAGGAGGGGAAGATCTACTATCCTACCGAGGCCCCTAGTGGTGATCACAAGGGTGTCTGAGTCTCTGCCAGTCAATAGTGGCGCACGCAACCCTGCCAGCCCGGGCAGGTGCATCATGGCATTGCATCAAGAGAGAAGCCCTGGTCACAGGACCTTCAGAAGCCCTGCCTACCTAGGTGACGTGGGCGCGAGTCCGGTCATGTGATCATGGCACCGCCCCATAAGACTTGTCCTGAGATGCACGAACGGGGCAGGCAGGACCCGCCACTTAGGACCAGAGAGAGGAATCTAGTGTGGAGGCAGGGTATAAAACATAAGGAATTCAAACGCAGGGCATGCATCCTAAAGTTAAAAAGTCAAAACACCAAAAATGTCTGGGAAAATCATAAGGGTACATACATATCCCCTCCAGTAATGTATATGAAGCAAAATGTACTATCAATCTCCTAAGTATGAGAGAAATTACGACAGTAAGTATGAATGTAAATAACATGTAGGTTCTTATAAAAATCAATATGTCACATGTGCCCACACAGGCGCAGATATACAACTAATGGAAGATCCAAGAAATCTACACTGAACTATTCAATATATAATTAGCATCTGCGTGGGAACATGGAGATTAAAGCCAGACACATACAGACACGTGCACACAGACGTTCCTGCACGTAAGAAGCATGCACACACATACATGTATATGCATGCACACATGTACATGTGTAAACATCCCTCACCAAAAAACATACATTTTTTTAAACAAAACAACAAACAATATGATGATGAAGTAGTATTCACTCCACTGGATATGGCCGAAGTTGAAGAGACTCTACAAGATCAAGGGAATCCACCTCGCCGACACCTCCAAACAGACTACAACACTCCACGCCCCTCCAGAAGCAAAAGGACAGACCAACACAGGAACACAGGCAAGTAAAACGGATATGGGTATACGTACACTGGAACAAATGAAGATACATAACATTACTATACAAAAAGTTAAAAGCAATGTGATAAAAAGTAGGTAACTGGATAACTCAAAGGAATGTTGCAAAATTAATATTCTCATTGAGACCCAAGGGTTGTATGGACTGAAGGGTCCATATCCACTTGGTCTCCAGTTGATGGAGAAGATGGCTAGTTGGACCCTTACGAGCACCTAGTACAATGTGGTCAATCCCCTTGAATGATAGCCCCTCTGCTTTGCAATTATGTAGGTTTCTAAAGTGTATTGGCAATGTACGTAGGCTTTCAACCTCTTGTACCTCCTTGGCAGCCAGAATGTCCCATATGCTCACGAACATGTACCTTCAATGCCCGTGTGGTGAGCCCAATGTATATTTTAGGGCATGTGCAAGTAGCACAGTAAACTACTACCTTTGTAGAGCATGTGATAGATTGGGTGACTCTGAACTCCCTGAGGCATCAGAAGAGCTAAGGATGGTAGATCGCTCTATATTGGGGCACGCCACACATTTCCCACAAGCGGAACATCCCCATCTCGGGGTACGTGTTGTGCAAAGGGCAAAGTTAACTGATCGTTCTTATTGTAGCGACTCTGCACTAGTAAATCCCTTAGATCCCTACTATGCCTGGCAGCTACATCCGGTTTAGGGGATAAGTACTGTAGTACTGTTTGAGGGTTTTGTCAGGTAAGAGAAACGGCCAGAGTTTTTCCACTGATCTCCTCATGAGATGCCAATGGAAGTGAAATTGAGGGATCATACGTAATTTGGCATTGCGTGGATGTACTGTACATGGGAGGTGTGGACATGGTTATGGTGACCAGAATGTTTAGCCCTATTGTATGTGTGTTTTATAGAATGGTTGCTGGAACCAGTTTCTCAGAACTTCCTCTTGAGTTCTTCCGCTCTATTCTGAAAATTCATGTCCAATGAACAGATTCATCGGACACTGAGAAATTGTCCGATGGCCACAGAATTTACCACATATACCAGATGTGAGGATGAAGCATGAAGAACAGTATTCGTATTTTTTCGGAAAAGGTCTGTTTGTAATATGCCATCTTGGTCACACCTCACAATAACGTCTAAGAAGTCAATGGTGGTATTACTGTACTTGTATATAAGATGCAGGTTGAGATTGCTGTTATTCAACTCTTGAAAAAAAGGTGCCAAGTCATTCGGACTTCCCTGCCAGATCAGGAATATATTGTCAATGTACTGCATCTAAAAAGGGATGCTCCAGTCAGTGTGTCACCGGCTGCCGGACAGAGCAGTCACATTAGTGACTGCTCTACCAGTCATTAGGATCATCGTGCAACATTATGAATTATCTCTTCACTTCGGATAGGTGAGGAATATGATTGTTTATAGAATTTTATTAATTTGCAGGGGACATTGGCTTCAGTGGACTGGCAATGATGTGAGAATGGTTTAATTTTGGGTCAATAAAGAAGTCTTTGTCATTGTTTCAACTAAAGGACTTTATTCTGGCTGTGTTTTTTTATATAATATCACTATGGGGTTAGTAATTGATGGGTGTCTTATAGACGCCTCTTCATTACTAAGCTGTAGGCTTGATGTCACGGACAATACAAAGGTGACATCAACCCCACAAATATGAACCCCACTTGCCACCGCCATAGGGCAAGTGGGAAAAGTCAGGCAAAGCACCAGAATTGGTGCAGCTAATAGATGTGCCTTTTCTGGGGTGGCTGAGGGCTGCTATTTTTAGTCTGGTGGGGGGCAATATCCATGGCAACTTACCAGCCTGAGAATATCAGCCCCCAGCTGCCACTTGATGCCACTTTTCCTGGTGTCTGCCCCTAATTTTAGCTGTTTTGGCAACTTTTGGGCCCCCCTGAAGGTATTGCCTATGTGTTTGGTTTTCCCTCCCATTGAATTCAATGCTGTTCGGTTATGTTCCGTTATGTACGGTAAACTGTGCGGCAAAAATCAGGAAGTTCAGTAAACATAGCTGAACCAAACCTTAAAAGGTTCACTCATCTCTAGTAGAGAGGTCGCCAGCAAATTGCAGAGCACATAACTTATCTTCACGTTGACAAGAAAAAAGCTAAATTTGACTTGTTACTTGTGATCAAAAATTCAGCAGTTTTGGATTTTTTGGAATGGTCGTGTTGCCGTCATGGTAGGTCGCAGGTTGCAATGTAACCCCACTGACTATCATTAAATGCAATGTCACATGCAGTGTCATGGTCTTTTGGTCACAGACATATTTTTTTTACATATGTTATTTATTTTCTGTGTTTAGCGTTCATTTAATACTGATATGAAAATACTGATATAATTTATCTATAGTAGAGAGAAAAAGACCTGAATAGGCAGAGTAAGCCCTGCAGTACTTTACCTACTTTCTTTAATTTATACTAGATAGTGTTGGTTAAGTACCACAGTCTCCTCATTGTCTGCACTACTCTGTGGCATCCATGTAACCTGTTCACATATGCACGCAATGGTAAGATTTTTTTTGTCATGGATGTACAGTACAATTTGAGTCTTTTTCTTTGATGTTAAGGCACCAACGCATCCTCAGTCATGATGTGTCTACTTTCTACTGTAGAATCTGATTTCCGTAATCTAGAGGTGACCTGCGCTCTCCTTTGAGGTCTTGTTTATAGTGACACCCATTTCAAGCACCGACCAGGAAGATCTTTACTCTAAACAGACCATTAATTGATAACACTTAATTAATCTACATTGGAAAAGATCATGGGGAGATTGTGTAGCAAGAAACGCTACATGTATTGACTTTGTTCTTCCAATTATGTCTATGGACAGAATAGCCTCTGGGTGTAAGACTTAACCTTTGGATCATTCAGGCTCTTAGTGAATTGAGTTCCCTGGGATCTCACCTGAAAAAGACCTTGACCCATTTTGTACTTTAAAGTGTTCCACAAGTCGATAACAGTTCTGTGTTGGGGCCATGTGTGCATCTTGTGTAATTCCTAAATTTGAAGAGATGCACAAAGAGCCCGAGGCAGCTGTTACCTCTAAATGTTCACAAACTGTATTCTGACTATGCAATTAGGAATATTGTTCGCTCCTCGGGGGCGGGAGGTAGCGATCATACATGGGACTTAATATATAAATGGTCACGGTTAGGGCCAGTCTTCTTCTGACTGATGCCCAGTGCATATTTACCTCCCACCCCATTGATTACTCAAAACATATGCTTTGACTTACCGTATATTGCTGTAGAAAAATAGCTATTCTGGCCCTCATGTAACAGAACTATGCCCAGGAAAAGGAGCACTGTTTATCTGCCGCAGCCTTATTGGTGTGTCTGATGCAGCCTGTATAGAGGTATCAGCTCAGGGGGCAAAACATGTGTTTGGGCTCCTAATAAGGTTACCCTGATTACAACTATGGTGACGCACCCTAATAGTGGGTGTTAGGGAACCTCAGCAGATGACCCTGCGGTAACTGAAAAAAAATGTCTACAGAAAGACCTACAGTGATATTACCACCTTATAATGACCATATAGTGGTAGATAGTAGTGCTGCAGAACCTATTAGGATCACAGTACAGTGATTGATGGTGACTTACCGCTGACCTTCTTTCTGATGGAATTGTTCACTTTTCCAGTCTTTTCCATCTGGCCCAGACCGACATGGCAGCTTCTCCAGCCAGAACTCGTCTGCAGAGATTACAAGGACACGTTTCACGTCTCACATTTCCAGCCCCGTCCTCATCTATCCCCAACCTGCACAAACCCCTCATCTTGCTGATAACCCCATAATTGAGCCGCTGATGCCGTATGTGCTCCCACGTAGTAATGCCACCACTGTGACACTTACATAGTAAAATGTCCCCTTTGTGCCCTCACAGTAGCCTCCACACTCTTTAATGGTCACCACAGTAGCCCCCACACTGTATAATGGCCCTACACTTTATGAGGGCCCCTACAGTGACCCCCAAACTGTATAATGGCAGCCAAAATAGTCTCCACATTTTAGACGACCCCTACAGTAGCTCCCACCCTATACAAAGGCCCCCGCAGTAGCACACAAACTGTACAATGGCACATACAGTTTGCCAGCGACCCACATGGTTTAATGGTCCCCACAGTGTATGACGCCCCTCGCATCAGCCTTCAAACTGCATGATAGCCCCCGCATCAACTCGCACATTGAATAATGGCCGCCACATTAGCTCCCATGCTGTATAATCAGGAGCTAATGCCCCATGAGGCAGATACTAACTACTCCATATTAGGAAAAAAAATCTTCGCAGACTCCACATAAAGCCATCAGACTAGTTCCCTGGATCGATGTCTCACCTCCAGAATCTAGTACCCTTAACCTGTAATATCATATTTATCAAGAAAGCCATCCAGGCCCTCCTTGTACTTTTATACTGAATCAACCATTACATGTTGAGTACCTTCTGCCAAAAGCCCGAGGTCTAGCCATTGCCCAAAGTGTGGTGTTGCGAATGGCTAATATGATGAAGAGTAAGACAAGTGGCCTGGACAAAGTGGATGGAGTAAGGACTGGAGTCCTCCATGCAGTAGGACTCTGCGGCAGGTGGAGAAGCGAATCTACCTGTATGCTGATTGCGAGGACTGGCTGGTGTTGGAGAAGTGAGTCATCTAAAAATTGATCCGGGGATGGACCATCGGTGATACGTAAACCACAAAGAGGTACTCACCACCATCTTCTCGTTATTTATTATTTATTTCTGCTTTCTCGATGGTCGAAAACACAGAATTTCTACGAGTACTTGCTTTTACAACGGAGGCTGAAGAGACGTCGCTGCCATTACTCATCCAGGCAACATTGCCGATGGAAAAAAGAAAAAAATTAAATGGAAAAATCATAAAAAAAAAAAGTTTAGAAAAAAAAAATCTCAAAGTTATACTGGTCATAGCACAGGCATTAAGGGGTTAATAATAATCGTAATTCCATAGCGCCAGTGAAAGAAAACGAAATAGAATGTAAAGTAATTTCATGTCATCTATATTCCATACCGCCCTCCATATAATATCCTATTTATGTGTAGTGCTCGGATACGGAGGAAGAAATGAATTCTAAAATCAATTATAGAATTAGAGATGTGGTAATAAGTGAGAGGAGAGCTAATCTGCTGCGGGTCAGGCACGTAACCTTTATGGAATTCAGCTTTTATTAGGGTACGGTGAGAATTACACAAACAATGACAGTGGGTGGACTCAGCAAGAAATTACAAATGAGGGTCTCTCCGAGATAAGAGAGGGCTGTTTGCTGGTTCTGGAGAGATAGCAAAAAACCCATAATGTATGTAAATTGATAGGGTCAAGTAGCTTTATGTGCGTGTTGTATGCTGTGCAAGCATAAACCCTTGTTTTATAGACAGCGGACCAACGGATGAACTCCGAAATGAGGAGCAATGGGGTTAAATATATGATCATCATGACTACTTTTAGGTTTATTATTAGTGATGAGCGAACGTGTTCTTAAAAGGTGTTCTCTGAGCATGCTCAGGAGCAAACCGAGTGTCTTCGGCGTGGTCGAATAATATGTTTGAGTCCCCTAGGCTGCATGTCTCAGTTAAAGCCTCTATTCAGAGCAGATAATTTGGGCTTCTCCATAGCTGTCCCTAGTCCCCCTCACTTCACAATGACCTTTGCACATGCTTATTAAATGTCACTATAGGTAACCTGTCATCAGTAGGGGCGACTCATAGATGTTTGGATTCGGCGAGTTCGACAAAGCAAAAGTTAAAAGTTCAACCGAACTTGACCCCAAACCCATTAGAAGTCAATGGGGACCCGAACTTTGGTGCGTAAAAATGGCTGTAAAATGGTTGTAGTAATGGCTAGGGGCTGCAAAAGGAAGCTAAATGGGGGTAAGAGCAGAAGAAGTGCCCTGCAAACAAACGTGGATAAGAAAATGACTTGAAATAACATACAATAAAAAAAAGGAAAAAAATTCTAATCGTGAACCAGGAGGCGGAGGTCCAAGTGGAGGAGGAGGTGGAGGTGGCAGTGTAGGTTGGAGAGGTGTAGGAGGAGGAAGTATCCAATAATGCTTTTCTTTATTGATTTTTGGGAGAGTACTCTGAAACATGCAGTGTAATAATCTGCTGGCCACTCTCTCTCTGTATACAGGCCTATTAACACTCTGTAATTTTTGGGGCTAAAAACAATGAGGAGAGCATCAAATAGTAGTCGTTGCTGGAAGTGGTGGTATAGCTGCTGCAGGGAGAGAGAGGATGTGGTCGATCTGTGCCTACTACGCGCCCAAATGAAACACCTTCCTCTGATGCATGCGTGCGACAGGACGTTCTGCTTAATTTCGTAGGCTGAAATGAAGTTGGATGAAGGGTGAGGCCAGAACAAGTAGAGGTGGTTGTAGATTGATTATCTGAGAGAGCCGTCAGTCCCTTTGTTTTGTCTCCTACTGGGACCCCTGCTGAAAGCCCATATTTTGCACCTGCAGCCCATGAGCATCTGTCTTCCACATCACCCGATTGGAAATCAGGCAAGCAGTCTGAGCCCCAAGTCATGCAGCAGTCACTTCTTCATTTTGATGACTCTGCTGGCTGTGGTTCCATAGGCCATCCACCTGGCACTGCCCAACAAGTGGAAGAGATTGAGTGCACTGATGCCCAAACACTTGTTCTGTTGGAGAATGAGTACATGGGAGGGGTAGTGTAAACGGTCAGCGGACCATCGCAGCACATCTCTGATGACACTGTTGACAAAACACAGGTGCCAAGTGCTGCAGCTTCCTGCTGTTTGTACACCGGCAAGGAGGGCAGGGGTGAGGACTGGGTGGAACATCAAGCAGGGGATTATTATTATTATGATTATTTATTTTTAGATCACCTTTGATTCCATGGAGCTGTACATGAGGAGAGGTTACATACATAACACACATAGAAATTACAATGAACTAACTAATAGTGACAGACAGGTACAGAGGGGAAAGGACCCTGCCCTTCCGACTTACATTCTACAGGATAATGGGGAAGGAGACAGTAGATTCGGGTGTTGCAGCAGCCTCGATGTTGGTGAGATGGGAGCGGGTTCATTGCTGTAAGCAGTTCTGAAGAGATGGGTTTTCAAGTTCCGCTTGAAAGATCTGAATGTTAGGCCACAGAACTCTACAGGATGGGGATACTCAGGAGAAGTCTTACAGGTGATTGGATGAGGAACGTATGATTGTGGAGGAGAAAAGCAGGTCTTCGGAGGACCAGAGATTATGCGGTGCGAAATATTGGAAAATTAGTTTGGAGATTTATGGGGGACAGATTATGGACAGCTTTGTAGGTCAGTGTTCCTAGCTTGAAGTGGATATATTGTGGAATTGTGATACAATGAAGGGATTTGCAGAGGGGAGAAGTGGAGGAGTAGCGAGGATAGAAGTGGAATAGTAGGGCAGCAGAGTTACGAACAGACTAGAGAGGTGTGATGATGCAATGGGGGATGATGAGGTTCTAGACCCCACATGGAGTCAAGGCCATCTGAGTGATGTGGCCAGCTTGGAGGAAGAGGTGGTCACGCAGCCTCAGCTGCACAGCAAACGACGGAGCAGAATGCAAAACGCTGAGGTCGGCCCGTAAGCATTAAGTTGGCTACTACTGCGCCCCTAGCCTTTTCTCTGCCCATGTTAATTTTATTTCTATAGACCAACATACTCCACATACTTTACAATTAAGCACGGACATATACAGACAAAAATAATCAATACAAAGTAAGACAGTTTAAACAGTTACAGGAGTGAGGGCTTACAGTCTACAATCTACATGTTGCCTCCTCCTCCTACTCCGCTTTCTCCACCGTCTCCTCATCCGGTCACAAAGTGCGGGCAGTGAGTGCTCTTTTGGCGCTCTCACCCTTCTGCTGGCCTGTCTGTGGTGCAGCCTCACTTCTGCCTTCCTGCTATCCGCCTCATATGCGACGTACCCACAAGGTGGAATTCCACCTTACATAAGCGGGAGAGACTGTGCAAGCAGCAGCAGGCAATAGCGCCGTTTCAGCTGCAGCACGCACAGGTGAGTCACTTTGCAGAACAACACCACTTCACCACCAATGAGTGGGCCTCCATGCGGGACGTGTGTGCCGTGTTGCGCTGCTTGGAATACTTCACCAATATGGCCAGCACTAATGATGCCATTATCACCATTACTATCTCACTTCCATGCCTCCTAGAAAAGCAAAGCTCCAGGTGCTGATGGATGAGGTGGTGGCACAGGAGGAAGAGGAGGAACAGGGACAATTCACACCATTATCGTGCCAGGCATCCATACATATCATGGAGTTCCTGTACCAAAAGCGGCCAGGTGCACAAATGTCCAGTCAAGGGCCAGTTTTGTACGATAAGGAGGAGGAGTAGGTGTACAAGGAGGAGGATGAAGAACAACTTTGTTCACAGCAGAGTGGCCTCCAAATGGCAAAGAGACAGCTGCTGAGCGAAATTATTTTTTATCACACTGCTCGTTCAGACATGGCTGCAAAGTACACGCAGCGGCTTTTGGCACAGTAATCCCACAAATATGGGTTGCAGAGTACACACAGCGGCTTTTTTGCAGAATGCGTAGTCAGAATTTGTCCCTCATTCCAGCTGCGTCATATCCCTACACTAGTAAGAGCGGAATGGCAGCGACAGTCAGGTATCTTGATATTGTACCAAAGGATGAGCCAGACTTATGCAAGTCCACAATTCTCTTCCTGACATCTTGGCTGACTTCTTGAGAGTTTCCCCTGATGCTACAGAAAGAAGCAGTGTGTTTCAGGTGTTCATAAAAATACATCCACAAGTGTGTCTCTAATAATCAGAAGCTTCGAAAGACATGACATCATCATATGGGCAGTCCAGAATTGTTTAAAGGGAATCTGTCACCCCAATTTTGCCATATCAACTAAAGATATGGCTGAATAGTGTGTCCCATAACAAAGCCATGGGTATTTACCTTATATCCTGATACCCCCGTTTTCATATAAAAATACCTTAGTAAAGTTCGTATTTGGAGCTGTCAATCAAGGCGGTCAGGTCAGGAGGGCGGCGTTTTCTATGTCCCCCCCGCTCCTCGGCATCACTTGCTTAGGGCCGTCTGTGAATCCCACAGACGGCGTTCGGCTTCCCGCAATGGCGCATTTCAAATTCGGCCCTGCGCATGCGCAGTGTGCTTTGCCCAACAGTGGACAAAACATAAAATCATTACAGCGCAGATGTGTGGCCCAGCTATGTAAGGCACACAAAATCCAGGAAAATGCACAGGAAGGTAACCGCAAAAGCTTGATATCCATTCACGTCACTCACACTTTCAGACACACCCACCAGGGGTATAAGAGGTAGTGACACGTAGCAGTCAGCAGTCAAGCTTCCTGTCTTAGGACAGTTCAGTCAACCTAGGAGGGAGAGGAGTTCAGTCAGCTTCCTGTCTTAGGACAGTGCAGTTCAGTTTCAGTCCAGTCTGGACTTGGAGGATACTGAGAGCTATTCAGTGAGCTCTAGAAGAAAGCTGACATTACCATCAAAAGCTACAAGTGCTTATGTTAAGAGCGAGAGCAGGGCGAAGGGCACAGTGGAGAAGACAGAGAGAAGTGCTTCAGGTATTGGATTACCTGCACTAATTCACCGGACACCGGGGTCCGAAGCGTTGCTAGTGTTTCAAGCCTAGTAACAAGATAACCAGAGGCTTTCTGGACTACAGGTCGCAGAAGGTAGCCCTAAGCGCTGATACGTAACCGGAGTCAGGGAGAACGGGGACTTTGAGTCAAGTGCACGACAAAAGTAAGGACTTAGTTCTCTCAACATCTGATAATCAGAGACATAGAAGGCTCTACCACAATGTCAGCCGGGCTTGGCAGCTATTGAGAAAAGCTGGAGATTGCAGAGTTAACTTCGCTTCATGCAAGTTTGGACTCAGATATATATGAAGTAAAGGAGGCCTCTAACCTGCTCAGCGGTTTCCCGAATGTGCATTCTCCACCCCGACCAGCTTCCCGGGACCTGCCTGAAACACCTACAAGTAAAGGTATGGAGAGAAGCTTCATTGTGTGTGACTGAATTCTTTACTACACCCTGCATCATCACCATAGACTTCCAGGGACCAGTCTCACCTGTGGGAGACTTACCACCCAGCTGCCCCATAACATCCCCTGTGAAGATTCTTATAGCAGCGCTGGTCCAATTGATCAGATACCACAGGTGGCGTCACGAACTACCTATCCTTATAATCCCCTGTAAATATCCCCCATTGCATGATCGCCCAGGGCCACGGACCGAGTCCCGCTGCCAGTGACAACTCCCATAGACTTCTATGGGCTCGGTACCGAGTACCCCATAGCCCTGGAACCCACACCGCCTGGTGTGTGCGACTCACATGCGCTACTCTTTCCTTGCCCCGGAAGTCGTCCAAGGCAAGCAGTCATTTCCGGGGCAAGGAAAGACTAGCGCATGCGCTGTAATGATTTTATGCTTTGCCCGCTGTTGGGCAAAGCACACTGCGCATGCGCCGGCCCGAATTTGAAATGCGCAATTGCGGGAAGCCGAACGCCGTCTGTGGGATTCACAGACGGCCCTACGCAAGCGATGCCGAGGAGCGGGAGGGGGACATAGAAAACGCCGCCCTCCTGACCTGACCGCCATGATTGACACCGCCAAATACGAACTTTACTAAGGTATTTTTATATGAAAACGGGGGTATCATGATATAAGGTAAATACCGATAGCTTTGTTATGGGACTCACTATTCAGCCATATCTTTAGTTGATATGGCAAAATTGGGGTGACAGATTCCCTTTAAAGGCATAGTAATCTTCGTGTATGTAAACTTTTGACTTTGCGGTAAGTAATAAAAATGCCTTAAAACATTCTCTCTCTCTCTCTCATTATTCTGGCATTTGGCAAATATTAATAATTATGGTAATCCTAACTGACCTAAAGCGGGAAAGGTTTACTCTGATTTAAGGTCAGATATTGAGAAAAATGTGCAGATGTGTCTTTTTATACAGTGTATGGAAACTCCAGGTTTCAACTCTACAGGTACAGTAACCAATCTAACTTTTATCTATCTATCTATCTATCTATCTATCTATCTATCTATCTATCTATCTATCTATCTATCTATCTATCTATCTATTATCTATCTATCTATCTATTATCTATTATCTATCTATCTATCTAGATATCTGTCTATTTATCTATCTATCTACAGTATCTATCTATCTATCTATCTATCTATCTATCTATCTATCTATCTATCATCTATCTTTCTATTATCTATCTATCTATCTATCTATCTATCTATCTATCTTATCTATCTATCTACTATCTATCTATCTATCATCTATCTTTCTATTATCTATCTATCTATCTATCTATCTATCTATCTATCTATCATCTATCTTTCTATTATCTATCTATCTATTATCTATCATCTATTATCTATCTATCTATTATCTATCATCTGTTATCTATCTAACTATCTATCTATCTATCTATCATCTATCTATCTATCTATCTATCTATCTATCTATCTATCTATCTATCTATCTATCTATCTATTATCTATCTATCTATTATCTATCATCTATCTATCTATCTTTCTATTATCTATCTGTCTATCTATCTATCTATCTATCTATCTATCTATCTATCTATCTATCTATCTATCTATCTATCTATTATCTATCTATCTATCTATTATCTATCTATCTTATATCTGTCTATTCTATATCTATCTCATATCTCTTATGTTCTATTGGCGATGGATATAACTGTAAAAAGTTTGGAACTTTCTGTAAAGAAATGTAATTTTGCTTGATGCCACTTTTGCCTATAGAATGAGATTCTAAAATCATGATTTAATGATATTCATGAATGCAGTAACAATCAATATCTATTATGAATGTCAAGAGGTTTCCTTTTCAAGATCCATTATACGGCATAAAACACCTTTTTCAATGAAAATAGTGCGCCTCGTCACCCTGCATCGCTCTGCAGCCGCAGCTCCGTCAGACCTATTCAGCCCCAGCCTTGCTGATATGTTGTGGAGATTCGACACTAAAGAATTGCAAGAGATGCAATTTAATCCCAAAGTCATTACCTAAATGCTGATATAGGATAGGGATTACCACCAATGTAAATTAGATATGAGAAAGCCAATGGATTATAGAAGGTTCTTTTCTTTAGTAGGACTTCAGCAAATAGGCTGAGATAAGGAAATCTTTGTAATTACATGGAGCTACACTGGTAAATTCCCGTTTTTAGGAGCGACGTACCAGACTAAGGAAAAAAGAAAACACATGTATGGCCTCCCGATCAGAATGAAATCGTTTCATAGGAAACCGCCTCGCTAACACGAGAGAGGAGACTCGCCGCGTGCCTCTTTGTGGTTGCTATCGTTCCATCACTTTTGGTAATATCATTTCAAAATTAAATTTTATGGTCCATTACATAGCAGCTCGAACACTTTTCTAATGGAATCTTAAGTGGAACTGACTCGCTTTGCGTGGGGTTTGTCTCTCCGTTACGACGTTATTTAGCACCAATTATCAGATAATGAACTTTAGGAAATTTAATTTTAAGTATTCTCGTGTCAAAAGTCTTCGGGTCCAGTCGATGGCAATCAAGATTGTAAATTAAAAGTTGCTACCGGTAAAACATCAAGTAGATATTTAAACTGTTACATAAAAGAGAAGCTCGTTTATGGTTAGAAATGAGACGGTAATAAAAGAGTGAAATTAAATATGTAATTTTACTGTATCAATTAACAAGGCTGCTAACAGGGCTCGCGTAGCACATACAAAGAGCGAAGGTCTAACAGATAGGGCAAAAATGGAATGAAGCTAGTCTGCCATCCTTGTAAATGGAAAAATGAACAGATTCTGGGGTTGACTGCTTATAAGGAAACGTTTGCAATTTTTTTTATGGAATTAAAAAAAATTAAAAATCTTATTTCAATGGTGGAGTGTAGTGAGCATGCTCTGTAACGTGTGTGTCTGTGCAGGGAGAGGGAGGAGGGAGAAGAAGCTGCATTCTCATCTATTGTCAATGGTAGTATCCTGCCTATGGATATGATACTTCTAGACACTGGAAGTCCGGTATCCAAGCAAATAACTCAACACATACAGTGAAAAATAACAATTATCAGCTTCTGCAGCCTTAGGAAAAAATTGTAAGTAGAGAATAAGTGACGCTGAGATCAGTGGCGCAACTTGTAACTTTGGGGTCTTAATGGAAAAGGTCCAACAGGGACCCCAATTATTGAAGGTCTTTAATGTTATTAGTCCTTTCATATGGGCCAAATGGACTTTTGGGCCCCTTACGTTCCAGGGTGCGATTGCAACCCTTACACCCATTGTAGTTACGCCCGCAACACTGGGCATGGAAGACAGTGAGAGACAGAATCCAGCATGGTGTGCGTCTATAAAATCAGGCTTTGATTAAAGGATTAATTCCATAATTCCGCCCTCAGAATCGCACCATTCCACTGCCTCTGGGGTTCCTGCTCACCTGTGGTTTGGTTGGCAGTTCGGACCAGTAGCATGTTGCACCGCTGTCCTGAACTTTATGCTCTACAATGCTGTGGTGCACAGGGACACTGAAGCTTGAGAGCAGTGCTTGCAAGCTCTATATAAAGGATCTTGAAAGCTCTGCTCTCTTTGTAGACCAGACACTGCTGATAGACTGCAGAAGTGGCCAGTAAACAGTATTAACAGTAACCTATAGAATTAAAGAAAATTACCTTCTTGAGAACAGAGAAGTTTTTTCTTAAGAAGTAAATTGCAAAGCTGATTGTTTGTGTAGGCACTTTTCAATTTTACTCATTAAAGAAGATGAGGAAACCACTTTAAAGAAACATTAAAGGAGACCCTACATCCCATCCCAAAAAGATTTGCATTTCCACAAATTAAAATGTCTGACCATATTTTCTTAGATCGATGCGTTGTGCTGTTCGTTTGTTATTCCAACTAGAGATTTAAGAATAGGTTGACAACTGGGCGTTACTATCTATCTTGTCGATGTGAATACTTTTCCATCCAATTATGACAAGAGCATTCTTAAAGTGATAGCTTTATTGGCTAACCAGAAAATTATATGTTCGCAAGCTTTCAGAGCTCAAAGGCTCCTCCTTCAGGCAAGATTACATTTGGAATAGTCTTGCCTGAAGAAGGAGCCTTTGAGCTCTGAAAGCTTGCAAACATATAATTTTCTGGTTAGCCAATAAAGGTATCACTTTAAGAATGCTCTTGTCATAATTGGACGGAAAAGTATTCACATCGATTTTTCGGGCTAACACGGTACCACAATATAATTTATTATTGTACACCATATCTATCTTGTCAAAATGGTGTGTCCCCAAATAGTCAGCATGGACAGGACAATATCGGAATGCGTAGAGATATGCCACCAATTGGTAGCATACAGATGTCAATTTTTTCATAAGTTTCTCGTTGGAATTACTGAGGAATGGCACTCCTACAATATGACTATGACTTAGTATGGAATAGGGCTTGTTCTGCCAACCTAGTGTGTATTATTGGGCCTAGGATTAAAGGGGTTGTCCGGTCTTAAGCTACAAGTCTGCAGTCACTCTATGTGACTGCAGAATTGTGAATCCTCACATAGTGCGCAGTGCGACCTATGAGGATTCTCTGGTGCCGCCGTCAGGAGGCCTGTCATGCAGTTTGCATATTTCCAGTCACATTCCAACTAGACTGTTTACGGCATGTCTAGGTCACGCATGTCTAGTCTGCAAATGACCGCATGTATGCATATCACATACTTGCAGCTGCTCCCAGTGCCGTCAAAGGAGGAAATTCAAGAAATGAGCTGCCTGTTTCTTATGTATGGTTATTGTAGGAACCTAAGGAATCTAAATAAGGTCAGGGGACATCAAAATCCATCAAAATTCAAGTGAATAGGAGCTGAGCTTCTGTATCCAAGAACTGTCACTTGGTACTCTGTGCTCTTTTGCCTGTGTACACCGTGTATTTTGGGCTGTACCTGTAGCGGGTCTATAGGGATGCCAGCTGTTGGATCCTCAGTGGTCTAATATTGATGTCCTATGTTAAGTAAAAGTCATCAATATAAAAATCATGGATACCTCCTTTATCTACTTAATTTGCATAAATCTGAAAAGTGTGATCTAAAACCAAAATTGATTTTCATCCTATTTGTCTATTTAATTTAATAATATAATCACTTTTCTAATATACTTTAATAAATGCGTGGTGACAGTGCGCTCCTTCTGCGAGGCTAATGAGAAGTGACAAGCTGGCAAGAGAGCGCACCGTCAGTGAGCACTGAAAAATTGAAAAGCAGGGGGAATAGAGACAAGCCACTGAAATGGACATCACTAATGCTTTTATTTAGGGTAGGGAAAGCAGCTTCAGCAGCGACCACAGCCCCCGTCCCTTGATGACGTTCTCTTTGCACTTGAGATTCTCAAACAAAATTTCATAGGAGTATAGGTAAATAAAATGCAAGAAGATAAAGTAGTGAGGGAATGATAGGGAACTTATAACTAAAGTATAAAGGTATATACTATATTCTGATATACTTTTATTAAAAGTATATGAGAAACGAGAGTAGATTACTGAATGAAATAGGCATTTAGGAGAATATTCAACTTTCGTTTCGGACCAGCCCTTTATCTTCCACCGAATGCACCTGATCACACATTTTACCATAGATGGATCTATATGGAAAACCTTACTATAAGCCGTAATCTCCGTACTGTAAAATGTCCTTTCTCTTACAGCAAGTGAAGCAATTTCCAAATATTTTGTTTCGAGCCACCGTGACTGTGTGAGTAGATAGCAACTATATCATTTGTCATTCCCATTTTATATGTTTTTTCCGATATATAATTCTAAAGATTGTTTCTTAGGTTTTGCCTGGTGAGAAGAATATGTCCCTTCTTGGTTGAGATGAATGGCTGCGTATTGAGACAAATAAAGCCGAAATCAGCAGATAAAATAAATAGGTTTCTGCACCCACGAAGGCGCAAACAACTGTAAGAGGAGGAGGCTGCAGATATAGAAGCTTCTGTCTTGTTTCCGAGCAAGAGGATCTTATATGTCAGTGATAATAAGGCACCAAATCGGCACTGACTAAATCAGGCCTGCACAATATACTGCCCGCAGAGCTAGGGAGCAAGTTGCGGGAGAGGTTGCTCCCTCCTAAATTCACATGTATTCGCATCTTTTATACGTGGATACATTTGAACACTTTGGCGCCGCGACAGGAGTAGCGCAGGGCTCATCAACCCCGGCCCCTACATTATCACACGGCTGCTGGCGCCAAGCCGCAAAGGTAATGGTGATGCAGCAGGCACTGGTAAGCGCTCCAAGAGGAGACAAAGATGAAATGTGCTTGTTTTGTGCTTGGTGTCACTTTCCAGGGGACATTATGGGGCAATACAGGACACTATGGGGGCCATTATGGGGCAATGGGAAACATTAAAGGGCAATGGGGGACATTATGAGTCAATGGGGGCCATTATGGGGCAATGGGAAACATTAAAGGGCAAAGGGGGACATTATGAGTCAATGGGGGCCATTATGGGGCAATGGGAAACATTAAAGGGCAAAGGGGGACATTATGAGTCAATGGGGGTCATTATGGGGGACATTGTGGAGCTATGGGACATTATGGGGTAATTTGGACATTTAGGGGCAATCAAGGCAGATTGTGAAAGGAGGCATTATGGAGCAATGGGGGTACATTATGAAGGACATTATGGGGGAATGGGGGACATTGTGGTGCAATAGCAATGGAGGACACTATGGGCAAATTATGAGGTGATGGGAACATTATGGGGCAATGGGGGCAATATGGATCAGTGGGGGACATTATGGGGGATATTGTGGAGCTATGAGGGACATTATGAAGCAATTAAGGTGGTTTGTGAAAGGGTATAGTATAGTGTACGGTGGGGGGGACTTTATGCAGAGAGGCTGTGTAAAAGAGATATTATGGATAGGAGCAGTTTGGGGGGCATTATGGAGATAGGCAGTGTGTAGGAGGGACATTATGGAGGGGGACAGTGTGAGGAAACAGCATGGAGAAGGGCTGTATGGGGACAATATGGAAAGGGGCAGTGTGTAGGAGGGACATTATGGAGGGGGACAGTGTGAGGAAACAGTATGGAGAAGGGCTGTGTGGGGGATATTATGGAGAGGGGCAGTGTGTAGGAGGGACATTATGGAGTGGGACAGTGTGAGGAAACAGTATGGAGAAGGGCTGTGTGGGGGGACATTATGGAGAGGGGCAGTGTGTAGGAGGGACATTATGGAGGGGGACAGTGTGAGGAAACAGTATGGAGAAGGGCTGTGTGGGGGACATTATGGAGAGTGGCAGTGTGTAGGAGGGACATTATGGAGGGGGACAGTGTGAGGAAACAGTATGGAGAAGGGCTGTGTGGGGGGACTTTATGGAGAGGGGCAGTGTGCAGGAGGGACATTATGGAGGGGGACAGTGTGAGGAAACAGTATGGAGAAGGGCTGTGTGGGGGGACATTATGGAGAGGGGCAGTGTGCAGTAGGGACATTATGGAGGGGGACAGTGTGGGGGGAGATAATGGAGAAGAGTAGTGTGTTGGGACGTTATTGAGATCGGCAGTGAGTTGGGGACATTATGTAGAAAGGAGTGTGGAGAATTTACCGGAAAAATGTCTTTATTTTATAACATTCAGTACTCTTGACCTACTTTTCCAAACCCCCAGAAAACCCAGTTTGATCATTAATGATTGAACTAACACAGACCACCATGGATATTATAATTAAACCCTTCACTACCGTAGACCACAAGGCATGCTGCCATTAATCTCTCACTTCCATAGACCATCAGGGATATGGTCATCACTGTAGAAAATGAAGGGATTATCTGGACATATTCCAGATAAAAAAAACATTTTTACAGGTCAATACTTGATAGATATGTGAGTATTTGTAAGGTGCAGCAATGCTGACAGAAGAGGACACACTATTTTTGCACAAGGGCCTTTAGTTGTCTTTGTCCACGTGTTGTATAATGTAGTATTGGCTGAATAGCACTGGTTGGGAGGAGGTCATGATGGAATTATATAGAAAAAGCAAAAAAAAAAACTATGGACACCTGTGTACCCGGTCATATTATAGCTGGGTTAAACATTTCTCAATATATCATTATATTCCAACTGTGACGCGAAGGAAAAATGCAAACGTATCTTTGATTTGAGCCTTGTTTAAAGAGCCATGGTCATTCAGCTGAGCCCAGTGATTGGCTGTAGTGGTCACATGCATTGTAGGCATGATGTCACCTCTGCAGCCTGTCAACAAAGCCCAGAGCTGCAGCAGGAAGGCAGTGCTTCACCTTGGTGGGGCGATTATTATTACTGCTATTTTTTTCTTCCTAGACAAACTCTTTAAGTGTTTTTTTTCTATTAAATAATTTTAACATTTTTAATACTTTGCACATAAGAGATGATTAATGTTTGATCGCTGGAGGTGTGATCACTACTGATAACCACAGAACGGAGGTTCCAAAGTCCCCTTTGTGAATGTTCTTGTGATGTGCATGAGTGAACACTGTTCTATTCACTTTCATGGGATTTATGGAACTTATATCTCCATTCATTTATGTTAGGGCTCGTGCAGGCGAGCGTATTTTCGTTCTGAGTGGGATCCGACAAAACATTTGATCGCGCTTGGAATGATGTTAGTCCATGGAGCCATGGTCATTACAATTTTTACCTCGAACAGCGTCTATCCAAGGAAAAAAATCTCTGCATGTCTGAGTCTGATTCGATATTTGGATCAATGAGTGCGCGGAAAACAACGGATTGCACTTGGATGACATCTGAGTGCAGTCCGATTTCTGCAGCCTCACAGAATGAAGAAGGAGAATTTTTTCTCCATCTTCTCCTTATGCAAGATAATCAGATCACACTATGCTGACACTCTGATCAAACTTTGATAACAGTTTGATCAGATGGTCATTTGCATAGTCAGACCAATGCCCTCAGATGAGAGAATCTACGGCTGTCTGTGAGTCGCCCGTAGCCACGGCCCTGTGGGGTACTCGGCACCGAGCCCGTTCGCTTCAATGGGGGATGTCACGGGTAGCACAGCTCGGTCCGTGGCCATGGGGGCTCACCTCAATAAAAGGGGATATTTACAGGGGAATAAAGTATATACAGTTTGTTCGTGACGCCACCTGTGGTACCTGGTCAGGGTGACCAGCGCTGCAGGGTAGATCCGCTGAGGGGTTGTTACTGGGCAGCAAGGTGTTAAATCTTCCACAGGCAAGACTGGGTCCCTCAGGGTATATGGCGGTGTTGGGGTGCAGGACGGAAAAGGGGCTTTCAGCCGCAGGAGCAATAAGGCAGACACACACACGAAAGTCTCTTTCGGTACCTTTACTGATGGTAGTTGCAGGCACGTCCCGGGGAAGCTGGCAGGGTGGAGGATGCTGATCCAGTATTCCCACTGAGTAGGTGTAGGGCCTCCGTACTCCTGTATGTGTGAGTTTCTGACCTGTATGAAACGAAGTCTAACTCTGTCTTCAATTTTACGCCCGGCTGACTTTGTAGTGAGGCCTTCTCTAGGATAGAACAGTGTCTCTGTATGCAGGGTCCTGCTAGACTCCGTCTTCCTGACCCCAGTTACGTATCAGCACTTGGGGGCCCCTACGACTTGAAGTCCCGCAGGGTCTCTGGTATCTCCTACTAGTCGTGTAGATGCTAGCAAGCTCGGACCCGGTGTCCGGTGGTGCAGAGTAGAGGTAAGCTATCAATGCTGTTTCAACCTCCGTTACTCTCGTATTATCTTCCACTCGCCTTTCGTCCTACTCCGACCCTTAACATAAGCACACTAGCAGTAGATAGCTGATTCTCCTTTCTCTTCACTGCTCTCAAAGTGTCGGCACGCTTGCTCACTGAAACTACACTCAGTTGACTCAGTTCTGACCAGGCTGAAGTGGCTATCTTTCTCCACTATTACTGGCCTCCACATAGTGAACTAAGCCCAAGCTGTAGTCTTCAGGTTCTCTCAGCTCTCAGCTAGACTAGACAGAACACTCTGTCTCTCTGAGGTAACTCTCCCTCTCAGCTCATCTGAGGTGTTCTGTGGTGTTCTCTGGCGTTCTGAGATGTTCTGAAGTAACTGCCGTGTCTTCACTACCCTATATATACTGCAAAAGGGCTCCCTCTGGTGGATCTAGGGAATAGTGCAGGTATGTTGTGTGCATATCAGGTCTCCGTGGGTGTTACCTTTGGTGCATCCCCTGGGGAAATGTGACTCCAGGCACAGCTGGGCTACACATCTGCACCTGGAATTAGAGTATTATTCACTTTAACAAAAGTTTCTGAGATTCTGTTTGTGGCCGGTAAGACTAGAAGAAATACACAAGCATGTGAATTACAATAATCTCCAGGGGCATCCTGGAATGTTCATATATTTATAGGCTTCATGAATATACTGTATGCAAATTGTCTCTTCAGAGAAAAAGAGGACTTGAACTCTATAGCGCCACCTGTTGGAAGTAGCAATCCTACAACTACTTCCAACAGGTGGCACTATAGAGTTCAAGTCCTCTTTTTCTCTGAAGAGGCAATTTGCATATTAAATTTCCTAGAGGAGCATTGCATGGCAGATAAGCCTGACACGGAGATAACACCTTTCTTTTAAATAAAAAGTACTGGTGTTTTACGTGAAATCACACCCAGGGCTCCGCAAAAATATTGCCTTACTTTGGCCACACGTTGAGCACGCACAGATATGAGCTGCCATGGAGATAACAGTACCACTAATTTGTGCACCTTTTTTTAATAAAAAGTACTGGTGTTTTTATGTGAAAAGACACACGGGGCTCCAAAAAAATATTGCCGTACTCTGGCCACACGTTGAGCACGCACAGATATGAGCTGGCACGGACAAGGCCGGCGTCAGCACCTGGCGCACCCGGGCAAGTGCCGGGGCCCTGAGCAGGCGGGGGGGCCCACTTGCTGTCAGAGACACCAGCGTACTATGAGGGGCCCTGTGCCAGTGCCGTCACCCGCGAGTAGGCCCCCCTACTTGCTCAGGGCCCCAGCACTTGTAATACTTACCTCTCCCTGCTCCACCGCTGTGACGTCTTCCGCGTTTCCTGACAGTGACATTCAGGTTAGAGAGCGCGATGATGTCACGTCTGTGCGTCCTCTGCCTGAACAGACACAGTGCAGAGAGCTGGAAGATGGCGACGCTGAGGAGTCCAGAGTAGAGCAGTGCCCAGCGAGGAGAGGTAATACATTTTTTTAATGTTTGGAGCAATATATGGGGAACATTATACACTGGAGAATTATATATGGGGCCCATTATACACTGGAGCATTATATATGGGGTCCATCATACACTGGAGCATTATAAATGGGTCCCATCATACACTGGAGCATTATATACGGGGCCTATTATACACTGGAGCATCATATATTGGGCCCATTATATATGGAGCATTATATATGGGGCCCATTATATAATGGAGCAGCATCCATGGGGCCCATCATATACTGGAGCATCATATGGGGCCCATTATATATGGCGCATCATATGGGGCCCATTATATATGGAGCATCACATGGAGCACATTATATATGGAGCATTATATATGGGGCACATTATTTATGGAGCATTATATGGGGCCCATCAAATACTAGAGCATCATATGGGGTTCATTATATATGGATCATCATATGGAGCATATATGGGGCCTATTCTGTATGGAGCAATATATGGGGCTCATTATTCTGTATGGAGCACTGTGTGGTGCCCATAATACCGTATGGAGGACTACACTGTCCGGTTTTTGAGCTATTGTAGAATTTACAATAGATATCAGTCATGTAATGTAAGAAGTGAAGTATTTGTCATTGTACTATACCTATATTTCTCTGTCGTATCGGAGCATCATGAATTGGGGTATGTGTTAAAGGGGCCCACTGAGACTCTTTCGCCCGGGGCCCATGAAAACCTGGAGCCAGCCCTGGGCACGAAGATACCAGTAACACAAATTTGTGCCCTTTTTTTTTTAAAAGTACTGGTGTTTTTACATGAAATCACACCCAGGGCTAAAGAAAAAAATTGCCGTAAACTGGCCAAACTTTGAGCACTTTGATATGATCTGGCACGGAGATACCACACCGAAAAATGTGTGGCCTGTATTCCAATTACACCTGGGGCTAGCTATATACGGCCAATATATCCTACAGATAGCAGCATCAGCACCAGAACACAGGAAGGTAATGGGCCCTCATGATGTATGTGTGTAGCCCTGGGTACACAATACCAGGAGGATGAGTGGAGAGGTAATGGTTAAGGGCTCTATATGACATCACATACACTTAGACACACCCACAGGGAGTGTTCAGAGTCAGTCAGTGAGTCTTGCCTGGACCTGTGAGGAGGAAGGAGCAGAGTCTAGCTCGGGTGGCTCAGAACTGAGTGATCCCACTGTTGTGCAGTTCAGTGAAGTGGAGGCCAGTAAAGGTGAGCCAGATTACCTCAGCCTGGTCAGAGCTGTGCCCCACTGATAGACGGACTGAGACAGCTATTGAGAGTGTGAGCAAGTCGAAAGGCACAGTGGAAGGAAATCAGAAGTGCTTTAGGATTGAAGTATCCTGCACGTTGTCACCGGTCACTGGAGACCGAAGCATCACTATAGCTGCACGCATAGTGGTAGAAGATCCAGAGGCTTACTGGACCTTAGGTAACAGCAAGCAGCCCTTGAAGTGTCAGTACGTAATAGGGGTCAGGTGGAATAGGAACTTTGAGCTAGGCCAAGCATATAAGAACCTAGTTTCATCACTGGAAGGCTCCACCACAAAACTGACCGGGCAGTACAGCTTGGAGAAGCTGGAGTTTATAGAGAGAACTACGCTTTATGCTGGTTGGACTCATCATCATTTTGAAAGTAAAGGAGGCCCCTGCCTTGCTCAACCATTGCCTCAAAACTCATCCTCCATCAACCCCATCAGCCTCCCTGGGACCTGCCTTACCATCTAACAAGTAAAAGGTATGGAAAGACGCTGACGGTGTGAGACTGAGTTATTTAATTGCATGCCTGCACAACCCCACCATAACCATCGACCTGAGGGAAGAGTCCCACCTGTAGGGGACCCGACATCTAGCTGCCTCACCATCCCCTCAGAGCTCTACAGCAGCGCTGGTACAAATTACCAGAGACTACAGGTGGCGTCACGAACTGTAAATATATCTATCCCCTGTAAATATTTCCCCAACATACGCCAGACCGCCAGGGCCACAGACCGAGCCACCGCTACTTGTGACAAACCCCATAGACTTCCATGGGCTCGGCTCTGAGTACCCCATTGCCCTGGTAATCCACAATTGTGGTGGCGGGTCGACACAAAATATTTGGCGTCACGAACAGGATACGAAACTTGCAGCATTGCGAGCCCTGTGTGCCTGTGGAGTGTTTTGATGAAAAAGACTGTTGCTATTGTTTGGCGCCAAATACCGCCATATTTGCCGCCAGATTCGTGCCCTAAGGCGCTGGAGAAGAAGGTGGGCGTACCTGAAAGAGCGCGCAAAGTCTTGGACACGCCCCCGGCTCTGACTCAGCGGCAGGTCCTGCAACAGGAAGTGAACGCTCTGACATCAGAGCGCCTGCGACGAAGGTCCTGTTCCCACTGCTGTGCCTGTGAAGTAGCAGCATCTGAAACCGGTAGGCTCCGTTTAACCAAGGGGGCGCTAAGATGTCTCAACAACCGGCTGACAGTGCGGCCCCGGCCGGAGGCCCCAATCCCGCACCGCCTGGTATTGTAGCGCCAGATGGGGGTGCAGGTCCAGCACCCAGTCCGGTAGTCCCGATCATGCCACTAACGCTCCCATATATGCCTGGGGCGAAATGGCTTCCCCAGTACAGCGGTGAGCCAGGCACATTAGCAGGCTTCAAGCGGAAGTTATGCAGCATCCTAGAAATGTACTCCATGCCTGAGAGACAAAAAGCTGCTGTGCTAATAGGGCAGCTAACTGGCGCTGCTGAAAGGGAAGTGGAGACTTGGGATACCATTGATCAGGAGTCAGTACCTGCGATCTTCCTTAAGCTGCATGCCATATTTGAAGACCGCACAGAAACGGATCTCCGGATGGCCTTCTATCACTGTTCACAACAGCCAGGTGACAGCATCCGGGACTACGCTTGCCGACTACAAGGAGCCCTGAGAGCTCTTAAGCAGATTAATAATTTAAATGCTATCGATGAGAATAAAATGCTGAAAGAACAATTTATCCAGGGATTGAGATCCCAAGAGGAACGCAGAACTGTAAACTGGTGGTCCTTAGATCATCCGGATGCTACCTTTGATGCCCTAAAAGACATGGCAATAAAAGGGCTGCGGCCCCTGGGCAAACCTGAAGTGGCAACCCAACATCATCAGGGTGAAGTCACTCTGGAACCGGCAGTACCCCCCTTTTCCCCGCTAGTGGCAGAAACCAAAACGCAGGCGACACCCCCTAGTGAATTGGATTGTCTGCGCTCAGAGGTGCGCCAGCTGACTAAAAATCTGGCTGCTGTGATGAGTGCCCTGCAGCTGCGGAAAGAGGAAGAAGGAAAGATCTTGTTAGCTGACTGCCCAGAAGACGTCCCGTGGATGCACCGGAGAAGAAAGAAGACGTCGCCCCCCCGGAGGAGGACAACGCCACCCCCAGGAGCGACCTCTGATCAACACCCTCCTCGTCGAGAGATCATCTGTTATCGATGCAACCGGAAAGGTCATATGTCCCCACAGTGTCCTTTAAACGGGCAGAACCTGGGTCCAAGGGCCAACACCCAGGAGAATACCCGTCAGGCCCCTTAGACTGGAACCGCAGGTATGTGGGTGGGCGACCCTACCTGTCCATCATCTTAGATGATATTGCAGTTCCGGCATTGTTAGACACTGGGTCCCAAGTGACCCTAATACCTGATGCCCTATATACTAAGTACTGGTCAATGGACAGTCTTAATCCCCCGAGCCCTGACTTTACCGTATATGCTTCTAATGGTCTTCCTGTAGAAGTACTCGGGACAAAATGTGTAGATGTAAAGGTGGGCAGAGAGGAGTTGAAAGACCAGGGCTTCTGGTAGTAAAGACTGCAAATGAGGAGAACGGGTTAAATATAATTTTGGGTACTAACATTATTGGTAATTGTTTGGGAGAAGTTGTGTTCTTGCTCCAACAGCTCGCTGAGATTGCCCGACCAAGGCAGAAAGGAGTAATCCAAAGAGAGATCCGAGCCCTGGTGTGTCAGCAGCAAGCGAAGCTTACAGACGGCGAAATTGGTA
Source organism: Oophaga sylvatica (assembly GCA_033576555.1). Classification (NCBI taxonomy): domain Eukaryota; kingdom Metazoa; phylum Chordata; class Amphibia; order Anura; family Dendrobatidae; genus Oophaga; species Oophaga sylvatica. The sequence goes on from JARQOD010000001.1 coordinate 24,203,086, forward strand.
ATGTACGGGTCACTGACTCGGATCCTATTGTGATACCCCCAATGAGTGAAATGATTATCTGGTGCAGGGCAGCCATAGGTCTGAGAGGACAGAATTACCAAGCTGTAGTAGAACCCCACCATTCAGAACATAGACCTACACTTATGACTGCTAGGGGAGTAGTAGAAGTGGTGAATGGAAGAGTACCGGTACGGCTTCTCAATTGGGGAGATGATGAGGTAAACTTACCCCGTTATGCAACCATTGCTAAACTACATGCTGTCGACAATAATTCTATTCTTCCGGCTGAGTCCTTAGACTCCTGTCAAATAGCGGAGGACAATGACCCAGCAACTCAGGTGGCGGAATGGTGTCAGCAACTCCATGTTGGGACGGACACCACTCCCGCTCACCAGAAGCAAGGGGTATTACGGGTGGTGCAAGAGTATGCCCAAGTGTTTAGCAAGCACCCACTTGATTTTGGGGTAATTAAGGGAGTCCAACATCATATCCCTACAGGCAGTCATCCTTCCATCAAGGAGCGGTATAGGCCTATACCCCCAGCCCATTATCAGAAGGCTAAAGAAATGTTACATGATATGAAGAAGGCCGGGGTGATAAGGGATAGTTGTAGCCCCTGGGCAGCCCCTCTAGTTCTGGTTAAAAAGAAAGATGGTAGTATGAGAATGTGTGTGGATTACAGGCAGGTGAACCGCATAAACACACAAGGATGCATACCCGTTACCACGCATAGAGGAATCATTAGCTGCTCTGAAAACGGCTAACTACTTTTCTACCCTTGATCTGACTAGTGGTTACTGGCAAGTGGCTGTGGCTGAGGAGGATCGTGAGAAAACGGCTTTCACCACCCCAATGGGGCTCTGTGAGTTCGACAGAATGCCGTTTGGGCTCAGTAGTGCCCCAGGAACATTTCAGAGAGTGATGGAGAACTGCCTGGGACATCTCAATTTTGAAACCGTGCTGCTATACCTAGACGACGTCATCGTGTATTCCAAGACTTATGAGGATCATCTGAAGCACCTGGCAGAAGTATTCGAGTCCCTGTCCAGGTACGGGATGAAATTAAAACCCTCAAAATGCCATCTACTCAAACAGAAGGTACAATACTTGGGGCACATCGTCAGTTCGGAAGGAGTAGCGCCGGACCCAGAGAAAGTCACTGCCATCCAGAAGTGGCCGGAGCCGAAGAACCTTAAGGAAGTGCGACAGTTCCTGGGACTAACGGGTTACTACAGGAGATTCGTGAAAGATTACACGAAGAAGGCAGCTCCTTTACAGGACCTCCTAGTAGGACAATCCCTGAAGAGCAGAAACCCTCCCTTTAATTGGGGTATGGAACAGGCTGAAGCATTCCAAAAGATGAAAGAGATCCTTACAGGTGATGAGATCTTAACCTATCCTGATTACAGCCAACCGTTCCTGTTGTACACCGACGCCAGTAATGAAGGGTTGGGAGCAGTTCTCAGTCAGAAGCAGAATAGCCAAGAAAAAGTCATCGCATATGCCAGCAGAAAACTCAGGCCAACTGAAAGGAATCCGGAAAATTATAGCAGCTTCAAGCTGGAGTTTCTGGCGCTGGTCTGGGCCATTACTGAAAGATTTAAGCATTATCTGGCCTCCAATCGGTTCACTGCGTTTACAGATAACAACCCCTTAACGCACCTGGAAACCGCCAAGCTGGGTGCCATGGAGCAGCGATGGATGGCTCGGTTGTCCAATTACCAGTTTACTATCAAGTACCGGGCAGGTCGAAAGAATGCTAATGCTGACGCATTGTCCCGAATGCCGCATGACTCTGATACGGAAGAAGAATCGGACGACCTGGAAGAAATTGAGCTACCTGCGTTCCATCGAAATGGGGTAGTCCACGAGCATCGAGTCAACAGAAAGCAGTATGGTGCAACATTAAATCCTTTACCCCATCACAGCTGGAAAGAGACTCAGGACAGTGATCCAGTGGTCAGCCGCATCAAGGAATTGTTAAGACAGGAAGGTTCCTCTTTGGAAAAGGATGCACCTATGTCAGCCAAGCTCCTGTGGAACGAGAAAAGCAGGTTGTTCCTATACCGTGAGAAGTTGTGCAGGAGATACGTCAACCCCAGAACCCATGAGATGGTCTGGCAAATCGTGGTCCCCAAGGCAGACGTCCCAATGGTGTTGGAAGCATACCACGATCAAGCAGGACACTTTGGCTGGAGAAAGCTGGAGACCTGTTGAGATGCCGGTTCTACTGGGTAGGGATGCGCAGCTCCATTGAGAGGTGGTGTCGGAACTGTGGACCCTGTGGTCTCAGAAGGAAGGACTACGGTAGTCAGAAGGCACCCCTGCAACCTATCCGGACGACTCGCCCCCTGGAGATTGTGGCCCTGGACCACGTCAAACTGTCGCCAAGTAGATCTGGATACTCATACGCCCTGACCATGGTGGACCATTACTCCAGATTTCTGGTGGTTGTTCCAGTTAAGGACCAGACCGCAGTGACGGCCGCGAAAACCTTTCAAGCAAGCTTCTGCAGACCGCATGGGTATCCGGAGCAAGTATTAACCGATCAAGGACCTGCTTTCGAAGCTGATTTATTCAAGGAATTCTGTCACATGTACGGGTGCAAGAAAATTAGAACAACGCCATACCACCCTCAAACAAACGGTCTTTGCGAAAAAATGAACCATATTGTCCTTGACTTGTTGAGATCCATACCGTTGGAAGACAGAAATCGATGGCCGGACTTACTACCTGATTTGGTTGATTTGTATAACCATATACCTGTAAGTTCCACTAACTGCACTCCAGCCTTTCTTATGAGAGCAAGGCCCGGAAGACTACCAATGGATTTAGAACTTGGAGTGGTAGAACCGGAGGCAGACGACGCCATTGAAAACTGGGACATCAATCGGCAAGAGCAGTACAGACGAGTGCAAATCTGTGTAGAGGAAAGTCTCAACAAGGCACGGGAGAAACAGGAAGATATTTACAACAGAAATGCTCCTGCCAAGCCTTTGATGCCTGGAGAAGTGGTATTGAAAAGAAAAAGGAAAATGCACAAATTGGATAACCAGTGGGAACAAGAACCCTACGTCGTACAAGATTCTAAATATGACAACAGAAAAGTTTGTATCATCAGTAGGGACGGAGGGAGAACAATAACCACTGTGTCCAGAGACCATTTGAAATTGTGTCCAGAACCCTTAAAGCGTTGTGAAAAGAACCCTGTCATCAATCAAGAAGAAAGAAAAGAAGAGGTCATACACACGGATCTGGGAGATTTTCCTGCGGATTGGCCTAGACTGGGAGATGCTGTAATAGTTCCGGTGTTGCAGTTTTATCAGCCACAAGAGGAAGTTCTACCTCCAGTTGTGCCCGTGGTGCCAGTTGAGTCCGTTCAGGAGTTACCCATTCCAGCAACACCTCAACCTACGGAATCTCAAGAAGGATCATCAGAAGCAGCGCCCCATACTATGGGATCCCTGGTGAAGCTGACTCACACCGCCCAGCCATCAGTACGCTTGCCAGATCCATAGAAAGATTGAGGCAGTTCTATAGTTTGCCGTTACGCAGTGCAGACAGATCACAACTTAATATACCTGAAGCTACTCCACGTAGATCAGAGCGAATCACAAAAGGGAAGATACCCATTCGATACCAGCAGTAATTATAACAAATTAATGTGAATATTGTAAAAAGTATATATAATTATGTGTCTTATAATGGACTGAGAGGCTGAGGACTGTGCCAGCCCAGAACTTATCTTGTAAATAGTTGCACTAAGGTGCCTTATAATGGTTTCACACGAAGCCTTGACTTGCCTCTGAACATAAAACCCGTGTGGTGTGGCACTGAGTGAGGTCTGCATTCATATGTCCTGCAGCCCACCCAGGACCCACGTTGAAGGTTTGGTGCGGGTCCTTCACAAGAATCTTGCCGTTTATTATATGAACATGTCTATTTAATATTTTGTATTTTCCTATGTTTACTGTTTTGTTTGCAACGTTCAAGACATCCTTACCTCCCGGATGGGACGAGTTAATGTTAATGTTTAATGCATAAACAAAAATGTCTCTTTGTATTTCACAGCCCGGGAGTGCTGTCGTTTACCATGGGGGAATGTGTAGCCCTGGGTACACAATACCAGGAGGATGAGTGGAGAGGTAATGGTTAAGGGCTCTATATGACATCACATACACTTAGACACACCCACAGGGAGTGTTCAGAGTCAGTCAGTGAGTCTTGCCTGGACCTGTGAGGAGGAAGGAGCAGAGTCTAGCTCGGGTGGCTCAGAACTGAGTGATCCCACTGTTGTGCAGTTCAGTGAAGTGGAGGCCAGTAAAGGTGAGCCAGATTACCTCAGCCTGGTCAGAGCTGTGCCCCACTGATAGACGGACTGAGACAGCTATTGAGAGTGTGAGCAAGTCGAAAGGCACAGTGGAAGGAAATCAGAAGTGCTTTAGGATTGAAGTATCCTGCACGTTGTCACCGGTCACTGGAGACCGAAGCATCACTATAGCTGCACGCATAGTGGTAGAAGATCCAGAGGCTTACTGGACCTTAGGTAACAGCAAGCAGCCCTTGAAGTGTCAGTACGTAATAGGGGTCAGGTGGAATAGGAACTTTGAGCTAGGCCAAGCATATAAGAACCTAGTTTCATCACTGGAAGGCTCCACCACAAAACTGACCGGGCAGTACAGCTTGGAGAAGCTGGAGTTTATAGAGAGAACTACGCTTTATGCTGGTTGGACTCATCATCATTTTGAAAGTAAAGGAGGCCCCTGCCTTGCTCAACCATTGCCTCAAAACTCATCCTCCATCAACCCCATCAGCCTCCCTGGGACCTGCCTTACCATCTAACAAGTAAAAGGTATGGAAAGACGCTGACGGTGTGAGACTGAGTTATTTAATTGCATGCCTGCACAACCCCACCATAACCATCGACCTGAGGGAAGAGTCCCACCTGTAGGAGACCCGACATCTAGCTGCCTCACCATCCCCTCAGAGCTCTACAGCAGCGCTGGTACAAATTACCAGAGACTACAGGTGGCGTCACGAACTGTAAATATATCTATCCCCTGTAAATATTTCCCCAACATACGCCAGACCGCCAGGGCCACAGACCGAGCCACCGCTACTTGTGACAAACCCCATAGACTTCCATGGGCTCGGCTCTGAGTACCCCATTGCCCTGGTAATCCACAATTGTGGTGGCGGGTCGACACAAAAAATTTGGCGTCACGAACAGGATACGAAACTTGCAGCATTGCGAGCCCTGTGTGCCTGTGGAGTGTTTTGATGAAAAAGACTGTTGCTATTGTTTGGCGCCAAATACCGCCATATTTGCCGCCAGATTCGCGCCCTAAGGCGCTGGAGAAGAAGGTGGGCGTACCTGAAAGAGCGCGCAAAGTCTTGGACACGCCCCCGGCTCTGACTCAGCGGCAGGTCCTGCAACAGGAAGTGAACGCTCTGACATCAGAGCGCCTGCGACGAAGGTCCTGTTCCCACTGCTGTGCCTGTGAAGTAGCAGCATCTGAAACCGGTAGGCTCCGTTTAACCAAGGGGGCGCTAAGATGTCTCAACAACCGGCTGACAGTGCGGCCCCGGCCGGAGGCCCCAATCCCGCACCGCCTGGTATTGTAGCGCCAGATGGGGGTGCAGGTCCAGCACCCAGTCCGGTAGTCCCGATCATGCCACTAACGCTCCCATATATGCCTGGGGCGAAATGGCTTCCCCAGTACAGCGGTGAGCCAGGCACATTAGCAGGCTTCAAGCGGAAGTTATGCAGCATCCTAGAAATGTACTCCATGCCTGAGAGACAAAAAGCTGCTGTGCTAATAGGGCAGCTAACTGGCGCTGCTGAGAGGGAAGTGGAGACTTGGGATACCGTTGATCAGGAGTCAGTACCTGCGATCTTCCTTAAGCTGCATGCCATATTTGAAGACCGCACAGAAACGGATCTCCGGATGGCCTTCTATCACTGTTCACAACAGCCAGGTGACAGCATCCGGGACTACGCTTGCCGACTACAAGGAGCCCTGAGAGCTCTTAAGCAGATTAATAATTTAAATGCTATCGATGAGAATAAAATGCTGAAAGAACAATTTATCCAGGGATTGAGATCCCAAGAGGAACGCAGAACTGTAAACTGGTGGTCCTTAGATCATCCGGATGCTACCTTTGATGCCCTAAAAGACATGGCAATAAAAGGGCTGCGGCCCCTGGGCAAACCTGAAGTGGCAACCCAACATCATCAGGGTGAAGTCACTCTGGAACCGGCAGTACCCCCCTTTTCCCGCTAGTGGCAGAAACCAAAACGCAGGCGACACCCCCTAGTGAATTGGATTGTCTGCGCTCAGAGGTGCGCCAGCTGACTAAAAATCTGGCTGCTGTGATGAGTGCCCTGCAGCTGCGGAAAGAGGAGGAAGGAAGATCTTGTTAGCTGACTGCCCAGAAGACGTCCCGTGGATGCACCGGAGAAGAAAGAAGACGTCGCCCCCCCGGAGGAGGACAACGCCACCCCCAGGAGCGACCTCTGATCAACACCCTCCTCGTCGAGAGATCATCTGTTATCGATGCAACCGGAAAGGTCATATGTCCCACAGTGTCCTTTAAACGGGCAGAACCTGGGTCCAAGGGCCAACACCCAGGAGAATACCCGTCAGGCCCCTTAGACTGGAACCGCAGGTATGTGGGTGGGCGACCCTACCTGTCCATCATCTTAGATGGTATTGCAGTTCCGGCATTGTTAGACACTGGGTCCCAAGTGACCCTAATACCTGATGCCCTATATACTAAGTACTGGTCAATGGACAGTCTTAATCCCCGAGCCCTGACTTTACCGTATATGCTTCTAATGGTCTTCCTGTAGAAGTACTCGGGACAAAATGTGTAGATGTAAAGGTGGGCAGAGAGGAGTTGAAAGACCAGGGGCTTCTGGTAGTAAAGACTGCAAATGAGGAGAACGGTTTAAATATAATTTTGGGCACTAACATTATCGGTAATTGTTTGGGAGAAGTTGTGTTCTTGCTCCAACAGCTCGCTGAGATTGCCCGACCAAGGCAGAAAGGAGTAATCCAAAGAGAGATCCGAGCCCTGGTGTGTCAGCAGCAAGCGAAGCTTACAGACGGCGAAATTGGTAATGTACGGGTCACTGACTCGGATCCTATTGTGATACCCCCAATGAGTGAAATGATTATCTGGTGCAGGGCAGCCATAGGTCTGAGAGGACAGAATTACCAAGCTGTAGTAGAACCCCACCATTCAGAACATAGACCTACACTTATGACTGCTAGGGGAGTAGTAGAAGTGGTGAATGGAAGAGTACCGGTACGGCTTCTCAATTGGGGAGATGATGAGGTAAACTTACCCCGTTATGCAACCATTGCTAAACTACATGCTGTCGACAATAATTCTATTCTTCCGGCTGAGTCCTTAGACTCCTGTCAAATAGCGGAGGACAATGACCCAGCAACTCAGGTGGCGGAATGGTGTCAGCAACTCCATGTTGGGACGGACACCACTCCCGCTCACCAGAAGCAAGGGGTATTACGGGTGGTGCAAGAGTATGCCCAAGTGTTTAGCAAGCACCCACTTGATTTTGGGGTAATTAAGGGAGTCCAACATCATATCCCTACAGGCAGTCATCCTCCCATCAAGGAGCGGTATAGGCCTATACCCCCAGCCCATTATCAGAAGGCTAAAGAAATGTTACATGATATGAAGAAGGCCGGGGTGATAAGGGATAGTTGTAGCCCCTGGGCAGCCCCTCTAGTTCTGGTTAAAAAGAAAGATGGTAGTATGAGAATGTGTGTGGATTACAGGCAGGTGAACCGCATAACACACAAGGATGCATACCCGTTACCACGCATAGAGGAATCATTAGCTGCTCTGAAAACGGCTAACTACTTTTCTACCCTTGATCTGACTAGTGGTTACTGGCAAGTGGCTGTGGCTGAGGAGGATCGTGAGAAAACGGCTTTCACCACCCCAATGGGGCTCTGTGAGTTCGACAGAATGCCGTTTGGGCTCAGTAGTGCCCCAGGAACATTTCAGAGAGTGATGGAGAACTGCCTGGGACATCTCAATTTTGAAACCGTGCTGCTATACCTAGACGACGTCATCGTGTATTCCAAGACTTATGAGGATCATCTGAAGCACCTGGCAGAAGTATTCGAGTCCCTGTCCAGGTACGGGATGAAATTAAAACCCTCAAAATGCCATCTACTCAAACAGAAGGTACAATACTTGGGGCACATCGTCAGTTCGGAAGGAGTAGCGCCGGACCCAGAGAAAGTCACTGCCATCCAGAAGTGGCCGGAGCCGAAGAACCTTAAGGAAGTGCGACAGTTCCTGGGACTAACGGGTTACTACAGAGATTCGTGAAAGATTACACGAAGAAGGCAGCTCCTTTACAGGACCTCCTAGTAGGACAATCCCTAAAGAGCAGAAACCCTCCCTTTAATTGGGGTAAGGAACAGGCTGAAGCATTCCAAAAGATGAAAGAGATCCTTACAGGTGATGAGATCTTAACCTATCCTGATTACAGCCAACCGTTCCTGTTGTACACCGACGCCAGTAATGAAGGGTTGGGAGCAGTTCTCAGTCAGAAGCAGAATGCCAAGAAAAAGTCATCGCATATGCCAGCAGAAAACTCAGGCCAACTGAAAGGAATCCGGAAAATTATAGCAGCTTCAAGCTGGAGTTTCTGGCGCTGGTCTGGGCCATTACTGAAAGATTTAAGCATTATCTGGCCTCCAATCGGTTCACTGCGTTTACAGATAACAACCCCTTAACGCACCTGGAAACCGCCAAGCTGGGTGCCATGGAGCAGCGATGGATGGCTCGGTTGTCCAATTACCAGTTTACTATCAAGTACCGGGCAGGTCGAAAGAATGCTAATGCTGACGCATTGTCCCGAATGCCGCATGACTCTGATACGGAAGAAGAATCGGACGACCTGGAAGAAATTGAGCTACCTGCGTTCCATCGAAATGGGGTAGTCCACGAGCATCGAGTCAACAGAAAGCAGTATGGTGCAACATTAAATCTTTACCCCATCACAGCTGGAAAGAGACTCAGGACAGTGATCCAGTGGTCAGCCGCATAAAGGGAAATTGTTAAGACAGGAAGGTTCCTCTTTGGAAAAGGATGCACCTATGTCAGCCAAGCTCCTGTGGAACGAGAAAAGCAGGTTGTTCCTATACCGTGAGAAGTTGTGCAGGAGATACGTCAACCCCAGAACCCATGAGATGGTCTGGCAAATCGTGGTCCCCAAGGCAGACGTCCCAATGGTGTTGGAAGCATACCACGATCAAGCAGGACACTTTGGCTGGAGAAAGCTGGAGACCCTGTTGAGATGCCGGTTCTACTGGGTAGGGATGCGCAGCTCCATTGAGAGGTGGTGTCGGAACTGTGGACCCTGTGGTCTCAGAAGGAAGGACTACGGTAGTCAGAAGGCACCCCTGCAACCTATCCGGACGACTCGCCCCCTGGAGATTGTGGCCCTGGACCACGTCAAACTGTCGCCAAGTAGATCTGGATACTCATACGCCCTGACCATGGTGGACCATTACTCCAGATTTCTGGTGGTTGTTCCAGTTAAGGACCAGACCGCAGTGACGGCCGCGAAAACCTTTCAAGCAAGCTTCTGCAGACCGCATGGGTATCCGGAGCAAGTATTAACCGATCAAGGACCTGCTTTCGAAGCTGATTTATTCAAGGAATTCTGTCACATGTACGGGTGCAAGAAAATTAGAACAACGCCATACCACCCTCAAACAACGGTCTTTGCGAAAAAATGAACCATATTGTCCTTGACTTGTTGAGATCCATACCGTTGGAAGACAGAAATCGATGGCCGGACTTACTACCTGATTTGGTTGATTGTATAACCATATACCTGTAAGTTCCACTAACTGCACTCCAGCCTATCTTATGAGAGCAAGGCCCGGAAGACTACCAATGGATTTAGAACTTGGAGTGGTAGAACCGGAGGCAGACGACGCCATTGAAAACTGGGACATCAATCGGCAAGAGCAGTACAGACGAGTGCAAATCTGTGTAGAAGAAAGTCTCAACAAGGCACGGGAGAAACAGGAAGATATTTACAACAGAAATGCTCCTGCCAAGCCTTTGATGCCTGGAGAAGTGGTATTAAAAGAAAAGGAAAATGCACAAATTGGATAACCAGTGGGAACAAGAACCCTACGTTGTACAAGATTCTAAATATGACAACAGAAAAGTTTGTATCATCAGTAGGACGGAGGAGAACAATAACCACTGTGTCCAGAGACCATTTGAAATTGTGTCCAGAACCCTTAAAGCTTGTGAAAAGAACCCTGTCATCAATCAAGAGAAGAAAGGAAGAGGTCATACACACGGATCTGGGAGATTTTCCTGCGGATTGGCCTAGACTGGGAGATGCTGTAATAGTTCCGGTGTTGCAGTTTTATCAGCCACAAGAGGAAGTTCTACCTCCAGTTGTGCCCGTGGTGCCAGTTGAGTCCGTTCAGGAGTTACCCATTCCAGCAACACCTCAACCTACGGAATCTCAAGAAGGATCATCAGAAGCAGCGCCCCATACTATGGGATCCCCTGGTGAAGCTGACTCACACCGCCCAGCCATCAGTACGCTTGCCAGATCCATAGAAAGATTGAGGCAGTTCTATAGTTTGCCGTTACGCAGTGCAGACAGATCACAACTTAATATACCTGAAGCTACTCCACGTAGATCAGAGCGAATCACAAAAGGGAAGATACCCATTCGATACCAGCAGTAATTATAACAAATTAATGTGAATATTGTAAAAAGTATATATATATATGTGTCTTATAATGGACTGAGAGGCTGAGGACTGTGCCAGCCCAGAACTTATCTTGTAAATAGTTGCACTAAGGTGCCTTATAATGGTTTCACACGAAGCCTTGACTTCCTCTGAACATAAAACCCGTGTGGTGTGGCACTGAGTGAGGTCTGCATTCATATGTCCTGCAGCCCACCCAGGACCCACGTTGAAGGTTTGGTGCGGGTCCTTCACAAGAATCTTGCCGTTTATTATATGAACATGTCTATTTAATATTTTGTATTTTCCTATGTTTACTGTTTTGTTTGCAACGTTCAAGACATCCTTACCTCCCGGATGGGACGAGTTAATGTTAATGTTTAATGCATAAACAAAAATGTCTCTTTGTATTTCACAGCCCGGGAGTGCTGTCGTTTACCATGGGGGAATGTGTAGCCCTGGGTACACAATACCAGGAGGATGAGTGGAGAGGTAATGGTTAAGGGCTCTATATGACATCACATACACTTAGACACACCCACAGGGAGTGTTCAGAGTCAGTCAGTGAGTCTTGCCTGGACCTGTGAGGAGGAAGGAGCAGAGTCTAGCTCGGGTGGCTCAGAACTGAGTGATCCCACTGTTGTGCAGTTCAGTGAAGTGGAGGCCAGTAAAGGTGAGCCAGATTACCTCAGCCTGGTCAGAGCTGTGCCCCACTGATAGACGGACTGAGACAGCTATTGAGAGTGTGAGCAAGTCGAAAGGCACAGTGGAAGGAAATCAGAAGTGCTTTAGGATTGAAGTATCCTGCACGTTGTCACCGGTCACTGGAGACCGAAGCATCACTATAGCTGCACGCATAGTGGTAGAAGATCCAGAGGCTTACTGGACCTTAGGTAACAGCAAGCAGCCCTTGAAGTGTCAGTACGTAATAGGGGTCAGGTGGAATAGGAACTTTGAGCTAGGCCAAGCATATAAGAACCTAGTTTCATCACTGGAAGGCTCCACCACAAAACTGACCGGGCAGTACAGCTTGGAGAAGCTGGAGTTTATAGAGAGAACTACGCTTTATGCTGGTTGGACTCATCATCATTTTGAAAGTAAAGGAGGCCCCTGCCTTGCTCAACCATTGCCTCAAAACTCATCCTCCATCAACCCCATCAGCCTCCCTGGGACCTGCCTTACCATCTAACAAGTAAAAGGTATGGAAAGACGCTGACGGTGTGAGACTGAGTTATTTAATTGCATGCCTGCACAACCCCACCATAACCATCGACCTGAGGGAAGAGTCCCACCTGTAGGGGACCCGACATCTAGCTGCCTCACCATCCCCTCAGAGCTCTACAGCAGCGCTGGTACAAATTACCAGAGACTACAGGTGGCGTCACGAACTGTAAATATATCTATCCCCTGTAAATATTTCCCCAACATACGCCAGACCGCCAGGGCCACAGACCGAGCCACCGCTACTTGTGACAAACCCCATAGACTTCCATGGGCTCGGCTCTGAGTACCCCATTGCCCTGGTAATCCACAATTGTGGTGGCGGGTCGACACATATGCAATGATCTATATACACACATCCAGTGCCTGCAGGCCTTGCACTGATGTATAGAGCGACGTTCACTACCCTGCCTACCTAACACTGGAACCTATATACTCCGGAATTAGTCCTTAGAAGGACTGTTGGGTTATCAGGTTTTGAGTAGTTCAGGATGGTAGACCCCACGCTAAGAAATCCCCAAATCTGACCCTATCTTGGCAACTGCTCTCCCTACACTCTCTGAATCCGGAGCTGAATGCGCCAAGCAGGGCGGCGTCCGGTCTCTTATACTCGTGATGATGCTGTGCGGCCAGCGAATCACTGCACGACCACAACAAAGATGGCTGCCGCGTTTCTTGGCCTGGCAGACATTTCCTGCAAGCGTGATTGGGTCTCTAAAGTCCGCCAAAAATGCTGGATGGAGACCCGAGTTCCCACCGAGTAATCCCGGAAATGCTCGCTGTTCGCCGAGTATGACGAGTACCGTGATGCTCGGGTGAGTAACAAGGAGTGGTGAGCGCTTTCGCTCATCACTAATTAGCACCTAATCCATGTAAACGTCAAACACTAAGCCTATTCCCCCTTCCACCACAACCTCACTTGTTCCCTCTCATATTAACCTGCTGTTTCATAACCTAAGGCCCAGACCGGTCAGTCACCTGTCACAAAATGAACAATCACTATTTATTTTCTTAGATAGTGTGCCTGAACAACACTCTTATACCTAACAATTTTTAAGAGAAAATCTGGCCTTCTGATTTCTCACTGAAACACAGTTTTATCACAAACGATTTGGATTAACAAATTGGGCCATCTGAGATTGAAACATAGTTTTTTTTCACAATCTAGTTAGATGCTGGAAGATCGATTTCACACAGGACAGGATCCTATCTAGCTAACTGTCAAGTTCACTTGCAGCGCTAGCAGGAGCTGCTACTCTGCACTGTGACACTAAGAAAATGGTGCCAGGAAAACAAGATGTCCACTTTTTAGGCTGTGGTTCCACGATCCGGAACCACAGCGCTTTGGACGGATCGGAAAGTCCGCTCCGCCCAAAGCCCCGCCCCCTACTGAACGCGCGGTCAATCCAGATGTGTTCATGGAACACATCCGAAACACATCCGGAATGACCGCAGTGCTACATAGCCCTGTGTTATTTCCCTTGCGGTGATGCAGCATCACCGCAAGGGAATAGGACATGCTGCGATCTAAAAAGACGCGCCGCATGTCCGTTAACGCAGGTCTTCCGCCTGCGTGTTTTTAAGCATAGTGGAGACGGGATTTCTTGAAATCCCCTCCACTATGCTGTAGCATCTGGACGCTGCGTGTTTGACGCTGCGCCAACGCACAGCGTCAAACACGCAGCAAATCCTGACTGTTTCCTGACCGTGTTAACATACCCTCATATTTGTAGATTGTGAGCCCTTGCGGACAGTGTCCTCTCTCCTTCTGTACTTGTGTGTGCCTTGTATTGCTCACGTTTACTGTAGTTGTCTATATTTGCCCCTTTACACATGTAAAGTGCCATGGAATAAATGGCGCTATAAAAATGTATAATAATAATAATAATAATAATATTTACATGTGACTTCGACAGCCAATCACAGAAGACCATGTGTCATGACATTGTGGATGGTTTCTGCTCCCTGAGTGGCTGCCGGAATGTACACACATTAAGTTGTTAAAAACAAAAATTACACTTCGCAGCTCCTCTGACCTAGACACATGCCCTCCCCTCATCAAACACGTCCCCCCCGCTAATCATACATTATCCTAACCAAAGTCATTAAAGCATTAGTGGAAACGTGATGATTTACCAAACTGTGACCTAATTTTGCCAACTTTGAGTAAAAATGCTTGACACTTGCAAACGTTTTTCAAACAAGTTCGCTCATCTCTAATGTCTACGTGTTGGTCACACGGATACGCGGGCCGTGTGAAAACTCGGATATGTGCACAACCTCATAGATTATAATGGGTGTGCGTGTGCAAGTGTCTCTGGTACGTGTCAAAATGGACACCACACATACCAGAAACACGAATGTGTGAAAAGTGCCTGGCACAGTTGCCTATTAGTAAAAAAGAAAAGCTCCATCCTTTTCTACAAGTTTCATATAGCATTGCAGCTCAGCTCCATTGATGTGCATAGTTCAGAGCTGCAATACTGGTCACAATCTGTAGACAGAGGTGGCACTGTATTTGGGAAAAAATGCAGCTATGTTTTTCTAACTCCTTTAGGCACTCAGTCCACATTAGTACCATATGAACGTACCACAAAGTTATCCCATATGTCTTGAGACAGTTGGTTAAAACCCATGGCTGCCTAATACCTGAATAGGATGTAGTCTCCAACTTTCTAAAACTACCGTACTGTAAAATGTGCTTGTTATGAAAGTCCTTGATTGGGATCATGGTGTCAAGTTGAAATGGGCCTAATTTTCCCCTTTGCCATGGGCCTTCCATCCTCTATCTACATTATTGCCCCCTATGGCGTGGAGGGCATATGTGGAGATTAGTTCCTTTACCGCTGTATGTTTTAATTAGGCCGGTGTCTCATTTGCATGTGTGATGCGAGAAACTCGCACGGGTCTCTCGCATCAACACCCGGCACTGCCGCCGGCACTCGGACTGGAGTGTGTGGCTGCATAGAAATACATGCAACCGCATGGTCCGGTCTGAGTGCCGGGTGTTGATGCGAGCGACTCGTGCGAGTTTCTCGCATCACACACGCAAGTGTGACTCCATCCTTAGAATATATGTTGCTTGATTCTTCATATAATTTGCTTTCATAATGAACACATATTGCTCTATTGTTACCGGTATATTACGGATTTAGAAAAGTCAATACCTTTCAACTAAAAGGAACTATGTTTTCAAAGACAGTCTAGAGCGTAGAAGACATTGTGGCGTTAATGGCAGAGTTAATAGGTTAATTCATCTTCTATTATTATTGGTGATATCGGCTAATTAACCATGTCATTGGCAGAATACTAATTAGCTTTCACACCACCTCTTTGTTGGCAAGTCATCTATTCTGTGTCATTTTCCCATTGGTGATAATTGAATAATCAAACTATTAAAGGTTGAGATTGCATTTATCTAATTAGCTCATTTAGTCAGTGGAAATGGAATAAAGTAAAAAAAAAAAGTTTAAACATGCAATCAAGTGTTAAATGCAACACTCGGTCCATAGTGTATCTAGAAAATGTAGCTTATAGCAACTTACTATCCAAATAGCAGACAAATTAGCCATAAAATCCCTGTAAAAATCTATGATGAAATTAATAAGTTCTAGCTTTGTAAGGGGTTACCGTTACAAGGACTATTTGTTGTCCCCAAGCACGCCCCGGTTCTCTTTTGGTGAATGTTGTCTGTATTACTTTGTATAGTGCTTAATGCTGCTAAATGTACTACTGTATATAATGTACTCCTATATATAATGTTATATATTTTGGTGCTGCTATGTATTATATAGGGAAAGTGCAGTACTCTAATTGGCCCACTAGAGGGGGGCATTTTAGCACATCTAGGATAAGTAACAGTTAACTAAGGAGGGGTCAGCTGCGGATAAGCAGAAGGATTTCCTGATTGTGGTTAGTAGGGCCAGGGAGCCCAGACAGCTCGGGTGGGCCTTAGAGCCCGAGCTACTCAGCTGACTACGCAATGTTTCAAGCTATTAGCCCAGCCGTCCAGGGCCTATAGTGGCTAGAAGCTATAGGATAAGCTACAGGAGAAGCTGCAGCAGATGTCACAGTAGAATAGAAACGCAGGTCGCTCCAAGATGTGGTGGCTTACTACGTGGACAGATACCCTTATGTCTGGGGCGAAATGAACAGGGGAACTCCTGAAAGTAGTTAAGCCGGACAGGGAGGACGCTGCAGTACTGAGCGAGATGGTGCTACCCGGGAGCATACTCGGAGACGAGAGGAGGAGCACAGGGAAAGTGAAGGATGTGTACTGTGTGGAATCCTATGTCAATGCTGTAACTTAACTGGACGTGCTGTGTATGGATTCAAGTAAATCTGTTTGAAGTTGGAATTGGACTTTGTCTCTCTTTGCGTGCAATCGACAGGAGTGAACCGTCAGCAGATCCGAGGGGACCCTGAAGGTGTGAAAAGCAGAGAGACAAGTACACTGACTAAAGGACATTGTATTCATGTGGCGGGAGACCAGGGCAGAGTACCCAGATTGCCTTTCCTGGAGGCTGCATATCCAGGCCCATTCCTGTTGTGTTTTGTTTCCTGAATCCTTGATCCTGGATCTGTTCCTGTACCTGACCCTGTCTGTACTGTGTTCTCTGTGTTTTGTTCCTGAAGTCCCACTGTGTCTGGAGCCGTGAACTCAGTGACTGTGAGTTTCCTATAACTGGTGTCCCGAGAACCAACCTGGGTTCGTCTGTTAAAGATGGAGTCCAGTGTTTATGCTGTGCTCAACTTGCTATGTGGTGCTAGCTCCATCATGCCCCAGTCCAACTCATCGGTGCTTGCACCATCACGCTTGGGTTCCTTCCTAGGTCTGATGCCCAGAGCCTGATGACCATAGTTTGGAGCCTGATGACCGCTGCCTGGTGCCTGGAGATCGTGTTCGATGTCCTGAGTCTGGCGACCACTGTCTGGTACCCGAAGTCCGACCACCTCTGCCTGGTCCTGTGCCGTCCGTGTCTCAGTCGATGACCTGAGCTGCCACGCCAGTGTTCCTGGTCCTGTGCCGTATGTGTCTCAGCTGATGACCTGAGTTGCCACGCCGGTGTTCCTGGATCTGCGCTGTCCATGTCTCTGTCAATGACCTGAGCTGCCACGCTGTTGTTCCTGGTCCTGTGCCGTCCGTGTCCCAGCCGATAACCTGAGCTGCCACGCCGGTGTCCCGAGGTTATGACTGTGTTCCATTGTCCTGTCTGTTTCTTGATGTCCTGATGTCCAGCCTGTGTCCCGATGTCCTGATGTCCAGCCTGTGTCCTGATGTCCTGCCTGTGTCCTGATGTCCAGCCTGAGTCCAGATGTCCTGATGTCCTGCCTGTGTCCTGATGTCCAGCCTGTGTCCTGCTGTTCTGATGTCCAGCCTGTGTCCCGATGTCCTGTCGTTTCCCCGTGGTTCACCCTGTGATGACGTTGGCCCTGGGTCAGTGTCTGATGTTTTCCTGCTGAGCCTGTGCTATGCCTGAGGCCTGAGAGAGAGGCCGTCCTAGTATACCCGTGCCAGATGACCTTGGACTGCATCAACTCGTGACAACCCCCGCCATCGTCTGAGGTGTGTCTGAGGTCAGAGTCTGATGTTCTCCTGCTGAGCCTGTGCTATGCCTGAGGCCTGAGAGAGAGGCCATCCCAGTATGCCCGTGCCAGATAACCCTGGACTGGGTGTGTTGATAGTTACGGACAGTGCACTAATCTTTAAACTTTGTTTTTCCCGAGCATCCATCAGTTTGTTTGGTTTTCCACCAACACTGATCTGCTTTCTCTAATGCAGCATCTCACAAACATGTTGCACTTTGGCATTTATACGGACACGTGCGTCTTTGGCAACATATTTTTTACGGCCATTTTTCATGCCGAGCTTCACACGCGCATCTGTTACACCAATCTTCTGATGGGCATGAAACACATTCTGGTAATTGGTGGTGGGCTGGCTAAACAACTAATCATTGTAGGCTGTATCCTGGATCTCATACCTCCCATAGCCACCGCTGTTATTAATCCTGTATGTTACCACTCCTGTCATCACCATGCCCCTTTTCTTGATCACTTCATCCAACGATTCGTCCGCCAGATTTTTACTAAAAACCTGCACCTTTCCAGCAGAAACTCTGTAGGAAACCACGTTACAGTTTTCCAAGGTGTTTATGATGCCCCTAAAAAAAATTACACACTATGTTGATATGTACCCCCCAGGGGGAAATGTTTGTCAGCCCATACACTTAGTGTATAGGAGACCCGCTCCTTTAAAATGGGAAGACATTTTTCGCAGGCCATACTCCACATTTCTTCCTACACCACCTCTAGATCACCAGGGTGACCGTGTTCCATGATGAAACAGGCACTTTCTTGTTTTGCCAGGGTTTTTAGGATGTCCGTAAATACAAATATTTACACAGTTGGTTGATGTGTCCTCCCCAGGGAAAATGGTTTTCAGCCTGTGCACTTAGTGTATGGCCATTACAAGTATAGGAGACCCGCTCCTTTGTAATGGAAACTGATTTTTAGGAGGACTTCATACACGTCTCTTCCAAGTGGTATTTTGGCTTGGGGCAGGCCTTCCATTCAATGCATAGGAAAATATTATGGGAGACCTTCCTCATAATAATGTGAACTTTGTTGATTGTTAATATTCTTCAACAATGCAATTTTTCTATGCCAGTTTTTCAACCTCAACACTGCAATGCTAAAATGCAGGGTCTTCTGACTCACCACAGCAATTGATCAATGCAGGTTCTTAAGCCTCAACAGTGAAATTATCAACTGATGGTTCTTCAGGCTCAACACAGAAATGCTCCACTGCTCGGTCTTTAGTGTCAGCACTACAATTGTCCACTGCCGGTTCTTCGGCGTCAACAATGCAATTTTAAACTGCAAGGTCTTTTGCTCCAACACTTTAATGGTCCACCTCTGGGTCTTCAGCGTCAACACTGCAATTGTCCTCTGCTGGGTCTTCAGGCTCAACTATTCACTGTGTAGCCAAATAATATGGGAGTAACAAATTCATAGGAAGAATGATTTCAGTCAGTCGGCCATCAAGTACATGGTTTCAAAGCCTTTTTGGGGTGCGTTTGAATTTGATGCAGGGCGGGCCTTGAAGTCAATGCATAAGCTAACAGTATGGCTGAACAAAATGAATAATATGAACTTGGTTTTCCTGTGTACATCCACTAAGTCGTTTCTAAGCCTTTTTGGGGTGCATTTGAATTTGATGCAGGCAGGGCCTTGCATTCAATGAAGAAGCTAACAGTATGGCAGTGGCAAAAGAGTAATCTGAACTTGGTTTTCCTGTGGCCATCCAGTGCCTGGGTTCAAAGGCTTATTGGGTGCATGTTACTTTGCTGCAGGGCATGCCAGGCCTTGCATTTAATGCATAGACTAAAACTATGGGAGACCTATTTTCTTATAATTGGAACACTTTTTCATGAGTACGTCTCATCACAGGGGTATTGGGGTGCATCCTAATTTTTGGCAGCCCAGCCACTCAGTGCCTAGGCAATAACAGTATAGGAGACACACTGTTTAATATTGGCCCTTTAGGAAGATTAATGCTGCCTGATGCCCCTATAAAAATAGGCTCTGTGACTTTAAGAGTCCCTCCTTCATAAATGAAACAGGATGTGTCTGATGATGTGTCACACACCACATGGCCAGCTAAGTTTGGTAAATGCTGCAATGACAATTCACAGTAAATGCATTTGTATTGGTTAAAAGCAATGGTGATGTTGAAAAGTGCATCAAAAATGCTACGTGTGAACATAGACAAAATGGTGGAGGAAATATTTTACTTTGGGTTAATTATTTTGCCTTATATAAAAGTCATTAGCCTGGAAAGGATGTACCTTGACACATTTCCCAGGAAAATCCATTTTGGTTTAGTTTTTGTATGTTTTTTGGTGCGCCTGTAAAAATGGCGTAAGACTCTGACAACATTGTTCACAGCTGTGACCTGGGAGTCAGAAATGCTTCCAGGGGCATTCCCTTTGATGTCCCCGTGTTATTTGAGCTGTGTTTCCATCATTTACAGACATTTTTAGACTTTAAAAGGCAAAAATGCTCGGTTTTCCCATACACTTACATTGGTCTCGTTCGGATCGAGTACCCGAGTATTCCAATTTGCTCAACCAGAATAACGAGCACCCAAGCATTTTAGCACTCGCTCATCACTAGTAATAAACTAAAACTGTGATGTCATATGTGACATAATAAAGGATAACCCCCCCAAAGGGCAGTCCTGAGCGTTGACATGCTTCTGCATCCCGTGAATAAAAAGTGAATGTAAATTGGGTCCAATAATCAATACTCAACAAGATATGTTATACATTACAGCTTTGTCCATTATAATTAAAATGTAAAATGGGTAATTGTCAATAAATATTTATAAAATACTAAAAGAAAATGAAGTGAAATATTGCATTAAATTTATAAAACAGTTCTCAAAGTGTAGATAGCTTAGAACACGAGATGCTGATTCTATTTTAACTTAAAAAAATGACTATAATAAATTCTTTGCAATCTCGCTGAAAAATTATTTAGAATATTCAAAAAATAGTTGTATTTAGAAGGTAAAAAAAAATCCCAAATATGCAATAATGCAATTTAGTAATCCAGGCTTGAATGTCGTACTTACAGTATTTAGTATTAGTAGAAGTAGCTGTAGTAGTGGTATTTCTTTTTTGTTTTATTTCTTTTTATTTAACTATTAGTATTTTGGTATTATATTATATTACTATTATTAAAGCAGTAGCAATAGTGTTTTATTATTATATTTTTACATTTGTATATGTTCTATTAGTATTTTATTATTTTTATTATTATTATTATTATTATGGTACTGATAATAATAATGATAATAATAATAATAATAAAAAAAAATAAAAGTACTCAAATGCCTTCGTATATCGCCCTTGGTGATACACAGTAAACCCAAGTTCACACTGCATTACTCTTAATTTCCTATTTATAATCTGCCATCCCAGATATCAAGATTGAAGCTATAAACTCACCCTTTCTGCCCAAACACTTTCCACCCTGGGACTTGTCCTGCCAATCAAACAATTTCCCATGACATGTAGGACTCCTGTGCTCTGACCCATGCAAAGTCATTGTACATGTATAGTCATCACTACTTATGCTAAGTCATCACTGTGTGATCATTGGGGAGTCCAACAAGTCAATCTTAGGATTTAGTTGAAGCAGTGAGTGGTTAAAAAAATCTTCTTTCTTAGCAGGTACCTATGATTTTTTTGTTCTTCCTTCTTTGCACATCCTTCAAATTGGTGAGGGTCCTGAGATCCCCCATTGATTTCCCAAAATGTTTCTCTGAGCACGCTGTGGTGTATGGGCTTAAAAGGGTATTCCCACCTCTAAGATCCATTCCTAATATATACATGTGTAATAAAAATAATATTAGCAAATACCACCAATTAGAAATGGAGTATAGTTCTTCTGATTTGCTATGTCACTTATGCCATGTGCAGGGCATTGCAGTAGATTAGGTACTATCACTCATATAGTGACAGTTAGTAAGTTATTAGTGGTCGTAACCATAGATACTTAAACTACTGCAATGCCATGCACATGGGGTGAGCAACATAGCGAATCAGAAGAACTATACTACATTTCTAATTGGAGGTCTATGCTAATATTATTATTATTACTACTACATCTACTACATATTGGGATAGGATCTTGGAGATGGGAGTACCCCTCTAATCTATGCGTCTGTACTCCGCTGTGTGTGTACACTCATCCAAGGAGCTGATTGCTTGAAGCAGAGTTTTTAGAAGTCAGTGGGAGTCTCAAGACAAAGACCCCACCAATCTGAATGGCATGTAATGAAGGAAAAACATTTAAAAACTTAAAATGTTAGGTACATGTTAATCAGGACTATGCAATTCAGCATTTCCCCTCTGGTGTCTTTACAGGAAACTGAACATTTGTTATAATCTTTATATGAAAATTATAGATAATCTAGAAAGACTAAAATGGATTTCTAAAACTTCATCAATCTCTGTAAAAGAGGTCCAAAGTCCCACATGTGAGTAAAGTGATAGTGAGCATGTGCGACCATCACCCAAATAAAAAGTGAATGAAGCAGTGGTCGCACATGCTCACTACAGCTCCACTATGACAGCAGGCGTTGAGAGCTCCATTCTCATGATTGGTGTGCGTACTGGAAAACAGATGGATGCCCAGCGATCATACATTTATCACCTAACCTGTGGATGTTTTTTATGGGCCATCTATATTTCTAACTTAATAGGAATCTGTCACCAAGGTTTTGCTATGAATTGTGAGAACAATGAGCTGTGTATAACCCCGATCATACCACTGATTGGCAGCTTTGTGTGTATACTATATATTGATAGAAAGCTACTAATCAGCATTGAGGCAGGGGTTGGACCAGGAGGGACGAGACACCTAGTCCTGTAGTGTTAATCTCCAACTGATAGAACACTGATTTTATTAAAACAGCAAAACAAAGTTCTGTAAGTGAGACATCACTGGAATCAGAGTCTCTGCCATTGCATCTTGCTGCTCTCAGATTTTTGTTCAAAACTGCCTTTGGCTCAATCTCGAGCTATCTTGACTTGATGGTTGAACTATCTGTAAGAAGATTGATCTTGTGCACATCTAGATAAGTTCACCAGGGTCTTCTCCGCCATTATCTTTATAGTATCAAATCATCGGGTTGCCGGTCTTCCTCCTCGCCTTGTTCCTTCTGTTTTTTAGACAATGATGTCTTTCTTCAGTGAATGCTCGCTGTGATGTGTCCACAGTAGACAAGTCGTAGCTTGGTGATCCTTGCTTCGAGTGACATGTCTGGCTTGATTTGTTCCAAAACTGATTTGTTTGTTCTTCTTGCCATCCATGGTATAGATAACATCCTTCTCCAGCACCACATTTCTAAGGCGTCAAATCTTCTTCTGTTTTGTTCCTTCATCATCCAGATTTTACATCCATATGTTACTACAGAAAAGTCCAGACTATGTCCTAGCCACGTCTTCATCGCCAGTGAAATGTTCCTCGATTTGAAGACCTTGTCCAGTGACTTCATTGTTGATTTGCCCATAGCTATTCTCCTATTAACTTCCAGTGTCATCACTGTGTGAGCAGGTTGCGGGATGCAGTGATGGACAGGAGGCAGATCAAGGGTTAACAGGTTTTAATAAAACAGGGAGTTACTCCACGCAGGGAGATAGGTAAATGTGAGGTAAATAATGGACAGTACAGGGAATACAGGGGTTTGGTTGAGGGAAATCAACGTAGGAATAACGAGTGAAACTGTTCTCAAAGTAGTCACTTATCAATCAGACGTTTTCCTGTCAGAATAGGTTCCGGAGCAGCTGTCGGCTCAACAGAGATCCGGTAGGGTCCTGAAGATGGTGATGATATGTTCCCGGCTGGCAACTTTGAGTCTTTGAAACGTTCCATGGAGACCTCAGTAAGGAGACTCCAGTGGCCGGCAATGTATAGGCCACAGTCCTGCCAAAATTAAGCGAGGCTTGATGAATATTCCCCCCCCAGGAAGCAGTACCCGGTCAACGTCTCAGTCCCTGTCAGGTGGCACACGTGCAGCACTGACTGTTACAGAGCGATTGGCACCTCGATGTCTGGGAGCCAACCTGTACATGGCGGGCTTCTCGCCAGTGCCTCTGCGGTCAGTTTCTCTCATGGCCGGGCACGCATCCCCTTTGCTAATGGTCCCTGAAGCAGTAGCTCTCACACTCCTCAGCCGCGCGCTGCACCTTCCCGCCAATTCAGTCTGTTGCCGCGCGCTGCGCTGCCCCTGGGAACGCTTAGCCATGCCCCCTGTCAGCCAGTACAAAGATCGGTCCGGTTGCTGGCGATCAACACAGTCGAAGGCTTTGCTGTAGTCGATGAAGCAAAATAGATCTCCTTGTTGTATTCTTTGGCCTTTTCGATTATCCGTCTAATGGTAGCATTGACCTCTCTTGTTCCTCTGCCTTTTCTGAATCTGTAGTTGTCTTTGAAGGATCTTCAGTAGTATTTTGCTGCCTTGAGGTATGAGCTCAATAATCCATTAGTTTCCACAGTGGGTAGCATCGTCCTTCTTCGGAAACACGGATCTGGGCCAGTCCTTAGGCCGCTTATTATTTGTCCATATCTGTTGACACAGACGTGTGATGACATCAACTTCTGCTTCAGAAGACTTTATTAGCTCTATTGGAATATTGTTACATCCAGGTATTTTGCATAGCGAAAATTTGCTCATAGATTCCCTTTATCCATAGGGAAAATAGATGATAGGACATAAACGTCGGACAACTTCTT
Source organism: Oophaga sylvatica (assembly GCA_033576555.1). Classification (NCBI taxonomy): domain Eukaryota; kingdom Metazoa; phylum Chordata; class Amphibia; order Anura; family Dendrobatidae; genus Oophaga; species Oophaga sylvatica. The sequence goes on from JARQOD010000001.1 coordinate 24,227,379, forward strand.
GAAATTTTCTACATGCTGTAATATGGCGCAAATTTAAAGATGGTTTGAAGAGAGCATGACTTTTAGCATAGGAGTTGTCTGATTGGAAAATGCATTGTAAACACCCGGTGAGGAATTCTCAGCTAGTATGGGGAGTCCTTCATTTTTTTCCAGAGCTGCTGCAAATAATATATTTTGCTGTTGAAGAATCAGCATGTACATGGATTTCAATAGGAAGGATGTAATGCCTCATTTCTCCTGTGGTGGTGCTGCAGGGAAATTAAACACTTGCTGGCAGGTTACCCCACAGATCGCAAGTGATCACTTAGGGTCTTAGCAGCAGGACACCCTGTGAATATATAACTTTCAGAAAACATTTCTTACAGAAAGTGATTTTCCCAAGCGCACATCCCTTTTAATGTCTTTATTCAGCGCTGCACTCCTTTTCTGCCAGGTTACATACGTGATTCCCATAACTGTCATTTGGATTCTGAGAAATAGCTTAATAAAGTGCTGGCTTCCTGCTTGAGACTTTCATCCATGGTTAACTGTATGATTGAATAAATTGCTTATTATGCTTCATGTGATATCTTAGTTTCCTTTTGCTTCAGTTTGATTTCACGCTACTATCCAGACATCTGAAGAGGATACCTAAAACTGACTGAACGATTACTCTAAATCATCCGCTATCCTTTTATATTTTCTGTATCTGACGGTGTACCTGCCCATCATGTTCCATAAAATAACATGTTGGCATCATTTATTCTATTTAAAATCAATCTTAATCTTTCTTATGGTGTCATTTTTGGCTTGTGCTTTTCTGCCATTAGGTAATGTTCGCACAGAGCTTTTGAAGTGGATTTGAGTTAAAATCCATATAAAAAAAAGCTTCTAATAATTTTTTACTTGAATTTTCAAATGAATCTTCATCAAAATCCACATTAAATAATTTCATGGATACATAGCTTTGCAGAGCATTGATAATCATATTGACACTCTGTAAGGCTCTTTCACACGTCTTGATATTTCCGGTACTGAAATAAACCAGCACCGGAAATATCAGTGTCCGTGTGTGCAATACTTGTGGCATTCGTGTGGCAACCATGAGCCGACCGTATCAGTGCCACGCGTATCAGTGCCTGGGAAGCAGTGGTACTGTTCACGCTCTTCCTCGGCACCGGGGGCTGAAGACCGATCTCATCATTCTCCCCTGCTGGTGCTGCGATCATCTCTAGCAGGGGAGAATGTTGAGAGTTGTATTCAACTGATAACAGCGAGAGCAGGTGGCTATAAATAAATAAAAGAGAAAAACGGCGTGGGTTCCCCTGTATTTTTGATAACCAACCCTCAGCTGTCAGCTGTCATGCCGTATTTTTCAATTATATAAATAAATGATAAAAAACAGAGTGGGAACCCTCCCATGTTTGACAACCAGCCTTGCTAAAGCAGACAGATGGGGGCTGGTATTCTCAGATTGGTAAACGGCTATGGATACTGGCCCCCATCTTAAAAATAACAGCCCGCAGCCACTCATAAACACTTCTAAAAGGCACTTCTATTAGATGCGCAAATTCTAGTGATTTGTCTGGCTCTTCCCGCTTTGCCCTGTGGCGGTGGCAAGTGGAGTTCGTATTTGTGGGGTTTATGTCACCTTTATATTGTCCGGTGACATCAAGCCCATGGATTAGTAATGGAGAGGTGTCTATAAGACGCCTCTCTATTGCTAATTCTATAGTTGCATTGCAAATAAACACAAATGTAATAGATGTGCCTTTTCTGGGTGACTGCAGGCTGCTATTTTTATGCTGGGTGTGGGCCAATATCAATAGCCCCTTACCAGCCTGAGAATTCCAGCCACCAGCTGTCTGCTTTAGCAAGGCTGGTTGTCAAAAATGGGGGGACCCCACATGGGTTTATTAAATTATTTATTTCAATAATTAAAAAAAATAGTGTGGGGACCTCTCTATTCTTGATAACCAGCCTTGCTGAAGCTGAAAGCTGAGGGTTGCAGCCTGTAGCTGTCAGTTTTGCCTGGCTGGTTATCAAAATATAAGGGAACCCATGTCGTTTTTTAAATTTATTTATTTATCTCTAGCGCAGGTAGCGGCTGATGAATACTCCCATCAGCCAACTGCTCTTGCTGTTATCAGCGACAGCAGGAGTAGGCTAATAGGAGTAGTAGTCCCATCAGCTGCCGCCTGCTCTCTCTGTTATCAGCTGAATACAACTCTCAACATTCACCCCTGCTAGCACTGCTAGCAGCATGAGCAGGGAGAATGATGAGAATGGTCTTCAGCACCCGGCACCGGGGAACAGCGCTAACAGTAACGCTGCTTCCCAGGCGCCTGTATGTGTCACAATGATGGCACACCAATGTCATCCATGTGTCATCAGTGTGCATGTGTATGGGATGTTTTGCGGCCCATGCTGCTGTTAAAAAATGGACATGTCAGCGTATTTTGCCCATGGACACATGGTCTAAGGAAACACACTGACATGCACAGACCCATTGACTTGAATTGGTCTACGTATGTAAGGGTCTCTGGTACACGTGAAAACTGTCACCACATGTACCGGACACACTGACATCTGAAAGAGTCATAAGGCAGGTTTCACATAGCGCTTATCAATGCCTCCGTCAGGGCTTAAGTCTAAAGTCCTCCAAAATGTGATATCACTGTCAGGGCCTTTGCCTATAATGATGCAGATGGAATCACAGTGAGCTCTGCTGTGCATCATTTTCATCACACGCTTATTTGAGGCAGGCAGCAAAACATAGTCACCATCTCTCACTCTGAAATCCATGGGCCGCTAACACTGGACAGTATTTATGGCTTTTATGCGGGTCAAGGAGGATTCTGTACAAGTGTGTGAAGGTACAGGGCTCCACCAAAACCGAAACTTCTAGCTCAGTGTGAGAGACCCGAGGATTTCAGTGTGAGTGGTGGTGATCTGAAGATGTGGTGTGGACCTGCACAAGGGTGATGGAGTGGAGAGGAGGGGCCGAAGAGGTGAGAAGTAAGGTGAATATTACAATTTTTCTATTTTTTTCATATTATGTTTATTATGCTTTGGCGTTTGTAGAGAACTCGGAACATAATAAAAGACATTAAATTCCCTGGGGAAAAAATGTGCGAACAGGCGAATTTGAATTTTGCCTGATCCACACATCTCTAGTTAGATTATATAATGAACAACAGAAAACTGGCTAAAAATATGATCCACCTCATACTGATTGTAGTTGCCCGCAATCCACAGCATGGATAAGAAACCACTTCTGCTTGATGTGGTGGAAAACAATGTAGAAAAGGAAGAAATCTAGCTATTTTTTGGATAAATAAATATGCAAAAGGCTTTAATCCAATTGAGATTAAAACAAGACTATCCCAGTACTACAAGAATATGTAAGTTGTCCCATGCATTTCAGGCTAAATCCCAGTCCTTATTCATAGATAAGACCTAGTCTTTACTCATGTTATCAATACCATGGATGGCAAGAAGAACAAATAAATCAATTTTGGAACAACTCAAGCCAGACATGTCTCTCAAAGCAAGGATCACCAAGCTACGACTTGGCTACTTTGGACATATCATACGAAGAGAGCAAACCCTTTAGAAGGACATTCATGGTTGGAAGAATAGAAGGAACAAAAAGAAGAAGAAGACCAGCAACCTGATGGCTTGATACTATCAAGATAAATCTGGAGAAGTCCCTGGAGAACCTAAGTTTTCACAAGATTGAATCATAGAATCATAGAATAGTAGAGTTGGAAGGGACCTCCTGGGTCATCTGGTCCAACCCCCTGATCTTCCTACAGATTACTCATAAATCACTTCACTATGGCTCAAGATCGAGTCAAAGATGGTTTAAAAAAATAAAGACATAATGGATCCCACAAACAGAAATTACATTTTAATTGGATTAATTTGAAGGATCATTTCTTTATGAGGGATCTCTGAGTAAGGACTAGGATTTAGTCTGAAACGTGTAGGACCAACTTACATATTTTTGTAGCACCGGGATTGTCTTGTTTTATCTTAATTGGAATAAAGCTTCTTGAATATTCTAATCTGAAAATGGCTTGATTTCTTCCTTTCCTACACAAAAAAAAAATGGCATTTTCTAGCCCACGCACAACCAAAACATACTCTAAATCTATTAAAAGGCATGCTCACCGTACTCCAGTTTCTTACTTAGTTTACCTTTAAAAACAAAAAGTGTCATCTCCACAAAGCCTTCTCGTGGTTTATGCACCTACAGTATGTAAATGTGTGACATTTGCCCCTGGCAGAGATATATGGTTCGACAAACCTACAAATTATCTATCCATTTCCAATTGATTTCCCCACAATTACTTAACTGTTTCTTGTGAAGAAGGTGGGACATTCATTGTCACAAGGTCACATTGGAAGTTTTAATTGCCGGGCTTGGCTCCGTCTTTTATTGCTTTCTGTTTGATAAATTGCTCATTGGTTGAAAAGCTAGACTATATAAACAAGCTTATCTCTTCCCATAGTCTCTAATGAAAAATGAGTTGTGAGTATCATTGTTAATCATGGTAATTGTTAATGTTAAGGAGGCTGGTATTATGAGTTTTCCTATTAGACTTTCAATTCATTACACAACGTGAAGAATCTAATGGTCATCTATGGCATTCTAATTTTAATTATCTTACCTACCTCTCTCGGAATTCTCTGCTTTTGGGTTGCAGAGAACATATCTTCACATAGCAAATATTAACATTCAAATTATATGCAGCATAGCCTTAAAGGGATAAAGCATAGATTAAAATCCATTGTTAGATCTCCGACCTCTTTTGTCCATTGTAGGGTATAATTGGGTTAAGCCATTTTACAATAACATTATCGTAAATCATACACTGCTCAAATAATATTGCTTTATCGTGCAAAGTGTTTTAAACTAATCAATCGTATATGTGAGTTTAATTCAAGCCACTTTTCAAAGAAATTCACAGTGCTTATAAATCCTCACGTGAAGACTTTTGGGGAATTTGACTAACAGACGGGTCACAAGACTGTTTTCTCCACAATCAAGAAAAATGGTCCACTTATTCTGATCAGAGTCATTTTTTCTGGACGTGGAGACTAGTAAAATAAAGGTATCTCAACCTTCTCTGTTCTGTCAGTCCGTGAAAATCAGACTGGACTCGGTTGCCAACCGATAGGGCTGTCCTCAGATCGAGTGGTCCGTTGAAACAATTGGAGATATGTCCAATTTTGATCCTAGTGTCAGATCAAAATCGTCAATGGAAGTCTTACGGTCCGACTTCCGGTTTTGATCTGACACTAGTATCAAAATTGGACATATCTCCAATTTTTTCTACGGACCACTCAGTCTGAGGAAAAATTGAACATGCGTACAGCCTCATAGAATGTCATGGTTATGAGTGCTATTCATGAAAGCCATAGGGCAGCACGGTGGCTCAGTGGTTAGCACTGCAGCTTTGCAGCGCTGGAGTCCTGGGTTCCAATCCCACCAAGGACAACATCTGCAAGGAGTTTGTATTTTCTCCCCGTATTTGTGTGGGTTTCCTCCAGGTTCCTTGGTTTCCTCCCACATTCCAAAGACATACTTTTATTTAGATTGTGAGCCCCAATGGAGACAGCGATGATAATGTGCGCAAACTGTAAAGCGCTGCGGAATATGTTAGCGCTATATAAAAATAAAGGTTATTTATTATTATAAAACCATGATTCCATGATTCGATAAAATTGGTTGTGTGCACGAGTCCTCAGACTGGACAGAAGTGTGCTGGAGTAGGACGCTGTAAATTTTTTTGGAGAAGGTTGCCTCTAATAAATTTACTAGAAAAGAAAAAAGAAAAAACAAAGTGCTCCATAGTGCAGAACCATATCTAAAAGTACAGTATGTGTTGAGGATAAACAGGGGGCTAAAGGTTTTATGCTCACCTATAACACATTGTCTGATTCCATATACAACTTTGTTTCAAATCCTTGAGATATAGAAGAATCAGATGCAACTCCTTCCTTCTAAACCGGTCTGCTGGAGTATGGTGCGGTTGGGTCTTCGCCTGAGTGCATCAGGTAAAAGTCAAATTTACCTGTTTGCACCATTTTTTGAGGAAATTCAATTCACAGAGAAATTATTCTCTATGAATTTAATATCCTTATCATGTTCTGGAATCTCTATAGACCACAGAGCATGATAACTATATGTATAACATAAAAAAAATTCCTGATGAGGTTCGGGAGCGTTCTTTTCAAGCATGTTAAAGATTAAAACTTCAGGACGTCACAATGTGCACTATGACCTTGCATGAGCATGCACAAAACCGCTTTGGGCCTCATTAGAAGCTCGCTGTGAAAGACCCCGGGATTTTGAACAGTGGGAATAAGAAGATGTGATGAGGACCAGATGGAGTAGAGGGGCCAGAGTGGTGAGCGGTAAGGTGAGTATAAGGTTTTTCTAGGTTTTTTTCAACCTTTTGATGAGTTCAGACAAATAGGGGCCACCATTTTACTGAATCCTCACTGAAGCAAATTACTAAAAAAACGCATTTTGGCAAGTGTGAATTTTTGTCAAATTGGAGAAGAATTTAATTGCGCTCAAATTTATTTGCTCATCTCTAGTTGGATACAAAGATATTTCAAAAATAAAAAAAAGTGAGAACCAGAATGCTCTGCCGAAAAATAGGAGGAATCTAAGGTATCCTTACAAAGATTTAGTAAAGTAGGGCTACATGTTTTGGCATTGAACCAGTGCCTTGCTCGGGCCATCAGTAGCACTTGTTAGGGTGCTTTCACACTGCGCATAGTTCCACATTCAGTGGTCCCATTGGGGCTTACGTCCAATCCCCCTGTAAAATAGGATTTTTGGAGTATCCGTAAATGGAGCCATTGGCTACAGAGTCAATATTTACACCTACTGGAGGTGGACACTCTATACACAGCTGAAAACAGAGGATCCACCAATCACAATGTCACAGCTGACCCTCCTTTCACTATTTTCTAATAATTGTGCCAACAGTTGTTGCCTTCTCACCAATCTGCTTGCCTATTTTCCTGTAGCCCACCCAAGCCTTATGCAGGTCTACAATTTTGTCCCTGGTGTCCTTAGACAGCTCTTTGATTTTGGCCATGGTGGAGAGGTTGAAGTGGGATTGATTATGTGTACACAGGTGTCTTTTATACAAGTAACGAGTTTAATCAGCTACAATTAATACACGTAATGAGCGCAGAGTAGGAGGGCTTCTTAAAGAAGACTAACAGGTCTGTGAGAGTCAGAAATCTTGCTGGTTGGTAAGTAATACAATACATATTTCATGCAATAAACTGCATTTTAATTATTTAAAATATACAATTTGGCAGTTTTTATTTTTAGATTCTGTCTCCTATAGGTGAAGTGTACCTACGATAAAAATTACAGACACCTCCATTTTTTGTAGGTGGGAAAACTGGCAAAATTGGCAGTGTATCAAATACTTATTTTCCCCACTGTACCTTATGGCACTTTTTTATTATTATTTTTTTGTTATCGTCGCATGTTCTTACAGTAGAAAAGTGACATTAGAAAGTGGAGTTTTGCTACGTTTATGCTCTTGATATCCCACCACCATATTGTAGGGCAGTTTAAGGATGACTTAGAAAGAGAACACTGACCTATGTATTTGACAGCGGCATGGCACATGATCATTTTATATACAATTCCCCTGACGTGCTGACATTTTCCTCAGGAGAAAAGTTGCTTGACTTCAGTTAACTTTAAAAATATCATACCATGAACTCCGATATATTCTGGGTTATACTGACAGGAAACATAAGGGAGCGAAGAAAGTGAGGACATTAATTTTACTGAGCTCGAAACAACTTACGGTAAAAAGAACTGAGGAAAAATCATCAAAATTGGTGGAAAATTGATAAGTTGCCCATAAATCAGGGCATATAAAATTCTATGATTGATTGCTGTGGGCACCTCGTATATGTCTCCATTGCTCTAGTTTTAACAAATACTATTGAAGGCCAAATTAATTTTGATATACAGAATTTCCATGATGAAATGTTACTATTTAGAGCTACAAAGTCAAAGATTACTCAATGTTTCCATATATCCCATACAAATCTGTGGCTAGACCTCAAAATAGCAGAACAAGCAAGATGACCCAGGAATCTCAGAGAACTGGAATAATTTTCCAAGGAAGAATGGATGAAAATCAACTCTGTAATCTTGGTGGATTTTTTCCCACGATCTTCTAGCTTCAGGTCCGTCCACAACATTTCTATAGAATTATGATGAGGGTTTTGAGTTGGCCATTCAAAAACTTTATTCTTCTTTAATCATTTTTTTTCTAGAATGACTTGAGTGTTTTGGGCATTGTCTTGCTGAATGACCCACATTTTCTTGAGATTCAGCACATGGACAGATGTTCTGACATTTTCTGTTATAATTTTGTTTCATCAAAGATGGCAGCCGTCCTGGCCCACATGAAAAAAAAACAGGTCCAAATTTTGATATTACCACCACTCTGTTTCTCAGATGGCATGAGCGTGTTATGCTCTAATGCAGTGTTCTTCGTTTATTAAACATAACGATTGTCATTTAAACCAAAAAGCTCTCTTTTGGTGTCATCTGTACACAAAACATTATTTCAAAAGACTTATGGCTTGTCCAGTTGATCCTTTAGCAAAAGGTAGAAATATTCTTTTTGGAAAGTAGTGGCTTTTATTTGTAATCTTGCCATAGGTAATATTGTTGGTTAGTGTCATACTAATGATGGACTCATGAACATTAACAATAATGTGAGAGGAGCCTTTAGTTGCTTAGAGGTTACCTTTGGTTTCTTTGTAACCTAGCAGACTATTACACATCTTGATCCTGAAATGATCTTTTTTGGTCGACAAGTAATAATGGTCTTAAATTTCCTCCATTCGTACAAAATCTGCCTGAGTACAGTCATGGCCAAAAGTTTTGAGAATGACACAAATATTATATTTTCACATGATCTGCTGCCCTCTGGTTTTTATGTGTGTTTTGACAGATGTTTTTATCACAGACAGAAATATAATTGCAAACATATGAGTAACAAAAGCTTATATTGACAGTTAGAATGAGTTAATGCAGCAAGTCAATATTTGCAGTGTTGACCCTTCATCTTCAGGACCTCTGCAATTCTCCCTGGCATGCTCTCAATCAACTTCTGGACCAAATCCTGACTGATAGCAGTCCATTCTTGCACAATCAATGCTTTCATTTTGTCAGAATTTTTAGGTTTTTGTTTGTCCACCCGTCTCTTGATGATTGACCACAAGTTCTCAATGGGATTAAGATCTGGGGAGTTTCCAGGCCATGGACCCAAAATTTCTATGTTTTGTTCCCTGAGCCATTTAGTTATCACCTTTGCTTTATGGCAAGGTGCTCCATCATGCTGGAAAAGGCATTGTTGATTGCCAAACTGCTCTTGGAGGGTTGGGATAAGTTGCTCTTGAAGGACATTCTGGTACCATTCTTTATTCATGGCTGTGTTTTTAGGCAAGACTGTGAGAGAGCCGATTCCCTTGGCTGAGAAGCAACCCCACACATGAATGGTTTCAGGATGCTTAACAGTTGGCATGAGACAAGACTGGTGGTAGCGCTCACCTTGTCTTCTCCGAATGAGGCGTTTTCCTGATGTCCCAAACAATCGAAAAGGGGATTCATCAGAGAAAATAACTTTACCCCAGTCCTCAGCAGTCCACTGCCTGTACCTTTTGCAGAATATCAGTCTGTCCATGATGTTTTTTCTGGAGAGAAGTGGCTTCTTTGCTGCCCTCCTTGAGACCAGGCCTTGCTCCAAGAGTCTCCGCCTCACAGTGCGTGCAGATGCACTCACACCTGCCTGCTGCCATTCCTCAGCAAGCTCTGCACTGCTGGTAGCCCGATCCCGCAGCTGAAACACTTTTAAGAAATGGTCCTGGCGCTTGCTGGTCTTTCTTGGGCGCCCTGAAGCCTTTTTGGCAACAATGGAACCTCTCTCTTTGAAGTTCTTGATGATGCGATAGATTGTTGACTGAGGTGCAATCTTTCTAGCTGCAATACTCTTCCCTGTTAGGCCATTTTTGTGCATTGCAATGATGACTGCACGTGTTTCTTTAGAGATAACCATGGTTAACAGAAGAGAAACAATGATGCCAAGCACCAGCCTCCTTTTAAAGTGTCCAGTGGTGTCATTCTTACTTAATCATGACAGATTGATCTCCAGCCATGTCCTCATCAACACCCACACCTGTGTTAATGGAGCAATCACTGAAAAGAGGTTAGCTGGTCCTTTTAAGGCATGGCTGCAATGATGTTGAATGTGTTTTGGGGATAAAGTTCATTTTCTAGCCAACTATTGACTTTGCAAGTAATTGCTGTTAAGCTGATCACTCTTTATAACATTCTGGAGTATATGCAAATTGCCATTAGAAAAAGTGAAGCAGTAGACTTTGTAAAAATTAATATTTGTGTCATTCTCAAAACTTTTGGCCATGACTGTATGTACTGACGCCCCCTGACGAAGGACAAGATCTGAAATGTGCATTGGGGCGGACGCACTGATCCCTTGCGCCACTGTGCTTTATATTGAAGGTAATTCCTACTGATTTAATCTATGGGTCATCTATGGTGGAGAGGTTAAATGGTATTTCAGCACATTGCTTGAATTAACCTTATAAATAGGTTATTGGCCTCTATTTATCCCATATATATCTGTGTGTATATACTTATATACTGCGCCCAGGTTGGTTCTCTGGTTTCAGTGCTCGTTTTCCACTGCCGCATGTGAGTCCGCATTCATGCCTTGGTGTGTTTGTCACCACATTTTTTACCTGTATGTTATCTTGGTATTTTTCTAATAAAGATTTATCTTTTTAATATAATATCATGGATCTATGGTCGTTTTCTGTGGTTTACCACTTGCTTTTCCTGAGTATGTACTGGTGGAGTTGAAACTCTTTAGAGGTGGTTTTGTAACGTCTTCCTGCCTGATGAGCATCAACAATTCTTCTTTTCAGGTCTTCAGGAATCTCCTTTTCTCATGCCATGATACACTTCCACAAACATGTAAATAAAACACATCGCCCACTCACACCTGATTGCCATCCCATTGATTAAAAACACTAAACTCTAATTTCCCCTTCAAATTATTTGCTAATCCTAAAGGATGACATACTTTTGGCTCTCATTGACGTGATATTGGATAATTTTCCTCAATAAAAAAAAATTACATAGTCTCATATTTTGACTCATTTTTTTATTTGGTTCTTTATTTATCTACGTTTAGAACTTGTGTCAAAATCTGATGTCGTTTTAGGTCAAATTTATGGAGAAATATGGAAATTTCTGAAGTGTTCATAAACTTTCAAGCATCACTGTGGGATGTAGAGATTCACATTTTTCAGCTTTTATTAATGCATGTAAATTGGCCCACATTTGTTGTCAGTGTCAATGGAACATTTCTAGGTTTTATTTCAAAAGTATTATTTGCATATCATCTAAAATACTGAGTATCCATCTTATTTTGTATCAGAAAACCATTTAATTGTTTCACAGTTTTAAGGTTGAAAGAAAACACAAGTCAATTGAGTTCCACCAGTAACCTAACATGTTGATCCAGAGGAAGACAAAAGCCCCATGAGGCAGATGCTAATCTGGAATACTGTGTCCAGTTTTGGGCACCACATTTTAAAAAAGACATCAACAAACTGGAGCAAGTTCAGAGAAGAGCCACCAGAATGGTGACCGGTCTGCAAACCATGTCCTATGAGGAACGGTTGCAGGATTTGGGAATGTTTAGCTTGCAAAAAAGAAGACTGAGAGGAGACTTAATAGCTGTCTACAAATATCTCAAGGGCTGTCACATTGTAGAAGGATCATCTTTATTCTCATTTGCACAAGGAAAGACTAGAAGCAATGGGATGAAACTGAATGGGAGGAGACACAGATTAGATATTAGAAAAAACTTTTTGACAGTTAGGGTGATCAAGAGTGGAACAGGCTGCCACAGAGTGGTGAGTTCTCCTTCAATGGAAGTCTTCAAACAGAGGCTGGATAGACATCTGTCTGGGATGATTTAGAGAATCCTGCTTTGAGCAGGGGGTTGGACCAGAAGGCCCAGGAGGTCCCTTCCAACTCTACCATTCTATGATTCTATGATTCTAAGTCCCCATTTTATTGGAAACTTTTCTTCCTAACTCCACATATGGCAATAAGACTAGTTCCCTGGATCAACATTCCATGACAGAATCTAGTACCCATAATCTGTAATATTATATTTTTCAAGAAAGGCATCCAGGCCCTCCTTGAACTTTTTTAGTGGATCAACTATCACAACATCATTTGGCATAGAGTTCCCAAATCTCACTGCTCTCAAACTAAAGAATCGACATCTATGACGATGATCAAACATTCTTTTCTCTAGACGTAGAGAAGTGGTCCCCAACCTTTCTTATCTAAAGAGCCACATTAATCTCTAAGAGATGGTTGTGAGCCACATCCAGCGCCCCTCAAGTAGTGACACATAGCAACCCCACCCTACAATAGTGACACCTAGAATCCACCATGACCGGTATAATGACAGTTAAACCTTCTCCAAAACAATCACGTTGAGACTTTACGTCATCCTCTCTTATATATATATATATATATATATATTATATATATATATATAGTTATAACTGGGAGTTCCCATCTTGACCCCATTAAGTATTCTGGCATCAAGCACTCCCTAAACACTATCTTATCCAGTTTTAAGCAAACATCTAACTCGTCATCATTACTCCATCTTAAAATATTGCTATATCAAGCCTATGACCAGTATATGTTCATACAGATCTGCTCTTCTGTGCAGGGCTACTCACAAAACCCACCATCTGGAGAACTGCTCTTCATAGTTTTTTGCGAAACCTGCCATTAATGCACCAGGCTGGCAGACAGTGGCGATCCATACCTGATGGGCCTGTGAGCCACATGTTGCTACCAAGCCAGGTTGGGGATCTGTGACGAAGAGGAAGCCCTCTGTTCATCAGTGCCAGCCTAGCTGTAAAATGATTATACAGACCTCTGCACAGTCCCTTCATATATTTGTATATTGTAATAAGATCGCCCCTAGGCCTTTATTTTTACAAACTGAATAACCTCAAGTCTGATAACCTGTCATGGTAGTACATTTTCGTACATTTTCCTTCCTCAGTCCAAGTGCTTGACCTTACATTTATCCTCTTATTGTTAGCCTTAATTCTCATTTAATGGCCCAAGCCTTCAGTTTTTTCCAAATCCCCAAATCCATCTGTAATATTAACTCATCCTTCTATATAGTTGATTAGTTTTCAAAGTTTAATATCATCTGCAAATATTGAAATACTACTCTGTATGTCCTCTAGTCATTAATAAATATGTTAAAAAAGTAGATGGCCCAATACTGACCCCTGTAGTACCTTAATATTAACCATGTCACATTCAGAATAGGTTTTATTAACAATCACCCTGTTTCCTATCACTGTGCCAGTTGTTAATCCAATTAAACATATTTTCTTCTAGTCTCATTGACCTTTTTTTATGTACCCACCTATAGTGTGGCACTGTATTGAATGTATTTGAAATGTCCAGATTCACAACATCCACGGCCTTACACTTGTCCAATCTGGATCTTACCTCTTCATACAAGCTAATAGTTTAAAAAGATTTCATATTCTTTTGGTTATGGGAGGAGATTTTCCTTAAAGAGGACCTGTTACTAGGTCAAAAGCGGACAGTTTTTGCACTTATTGTATTGCAGCTGCTCACCTCAGTATTCTGTTTAATTTTGTTTTTTAATCCGCCATGTGGTTCCAGCGATATTGTTTTTTCTTGTTAATTTTTATGGTCCTTGCTATGGATCAAATGTTGAGGAAGCATTTGATACAGCTGAATAATCTGCCTTGCTATTAAAACATGGTTTCTATCAATGTCAGGTGCTTTCCTGTCGTACCTGTAAGAGGGTGAGTAGTAGCTCAAGAAAATGTCATGGAAATGTATTTTATCCTTATGGCCTTAAGGCGATTGTGTGTTTTGGTTTCCTGAAGGTTTAACTTCAAGGCCATCCCCAGGGAGTGGGGATATTGTTAGTACACTCTGGATAGGATACAGTTAAATGGTTTGAGAATAACCCACATACTGGGCGGGATTATAGAAAACAAAAAGCGGCAGCAATACCTGATAGAGAGTCTCAAACAGTGTTAGTTCATGTGTAAGATTCAAGTCAAGTTCAGTTCATGTACAAGCTGTGATGGGCCCTAATAGTACCAAGCTGCCAAACAGCAGCAGGATGCATCTCAAGCCTAGACAGATCCCTGGACGTAGCAGAGGCTTCCGGCCTACAAGTAAGAGCAGAGCGTATGCAACAGCACAACACACATGGGAAAAATAACCGTGCACAAGAGAGGTTTCAGGGTGAAGAGAAGTAAGAACCAGCCCACAGCCTAAGCCATGAGCCCCCTTCATACCCGTAGTGGTACTGACCAAGTATTTCTTAAATTCGAGCAAAACTCTCAAGTCCACCTGGTCTCTCACAAGCCTCTCATTCGTTTTGTCTTTCAGATCACTTTTCAACACCTCCAATCATGCACAGCTACTGATCTTAACTCTAGTCAGATTGGATGCCCTCTACCAGACTCTTGACCTTGCTTCATCCAGAAGCTTCTCACGGAACACAGATGTGTTCACTACATGGTCAAACACACCGTTTTTGATTTTGCCACTAGTTACCCCCTTAAATAGTGTTTACAAAAAGTAAAGTCACAAACTGCATTCATCAGTCAGGGTCCCTTTAAAGTGACAAGCTTGAAATGTCATTTAGAAGGAAAAACACACTGAGGTCAGAGAGAGCCTTCTTACCATAGCACAACATTATAGGCATAACTCACAGTTCAGATAATATCCAGTTCTCCCAAGACCTCCTTCTCTCGGCCACACATTCCTCATCCAATCACCTCCAAGACTTTTCTTGAGTATCTCCCATCTTCTGGAATTCTGTGCCCCAACACGTCCGATTATCCACCACATTTGGATCCTTCAGACCGAACGTGAAAACCCATCTCGTCAAGAAAGCTTACAGCCTGCAATGACACCGCTGCCACCTCACCCCCGCTGGAACAGCTACAACCTCCATATTTTGTATGAAACCCATTCTCATGTACAGCACCATAGAAAAATGGTGCTCTAAACATAAATAATAATTACCGTATAATAACAGTTCACACCAGGAAACATTAAAAACAAAAGGTAGATTCACAACAAAAATGAATGATTCCACTGGGCCACTCTTACACCGAAACATTATACTTGAAATAAAAAATACCAGAAAAGCAGACATATAGAAACCCTAATGGAATTTGAAAATGTAGTGTGAATAGATGCTAACGCCTATGTCATGCTGCGAAGAGCACAAAGCAATACAAGGCACCGTCTACAGAGGGAAAGACAACGTTTGCAGCTGTTCTTTATGGATGTTCTGAGTGAATGACATCACTTTACTAGAGCTTATATTTATTTTATTTTATTTATTTTACTCACTTATATAGCGCCATTAATTCCACAGCACTTTACAGACATTATCACCACTGTCCCCGATGGGGCTCACAATCTAAATTCCCTATCAGAATGTCTTTGGAGTGTGGGAGGACCCGGCAGAAACCCACACAAACACTGGGAGAACATACAAACTCCTCCTTGCAGATGTTGTCCTTGGTGGGATTTGAACCCAGGACCCCAGCGCTGCAAGGCTGTGTAAGGGGGTGAAGGAGTATTACTGTTTCGCCCCGCCCCTTAAGTGTACTTACTGTTTCCTATGTAAATAATCGTATAGTTATAGACATTCAGTGGTACTGCTACATAGTTCTATGTATTACCGCTAGTATTTATGGTGCTGCGCCACATTTATTATGTGTTACCTTTATGTATATAATATTGTATATGCATTGTGCTCTTTTAGTCAACACTGTATATAATGTATTTGTTGTGTGTTAACGCTCTTGTATATTTTAGGGAAAGTTAGGTGCTGTCTTCTGTGGACACTAAAGGAGGGCACCGTAGTATATAGTTCTCATATACTGGGTAAGTGTAGTTCTGTTGCGGGCCACTAGATGAGGGCATACTAGTGGGCCTTAGTAGGTAAAGCTGGTAGGAAGTTTACATAGGGCTAAGTGTAGGAGGGACTGCCGGGTAGTAAGGAGAGGGTTCCAGTTAGATTAGCCCAGACGGGGGCCAGCTTGCCCAAGTGTAAGGTTCTTTGTCTCTGTTGACATGTTCCTTGAAACTCAGTTTTCCGTCGGCCATTTTGCTTTCTGTCTTTCTGCAGCTCTTGCCCTCAGTTAATATGGAGTTTCCAGTTTTCATGTTCCCGCCCTGATTCTTCCCTCTTGCTTCTTAAGCAGCCTCAGCTGAACAATCAGTGCTCCTGAATCAAGCCTCAGTCAGTCTGTGACCTGACTCCTGGAAGCCTTGGACTTGTACTCCAGCTATTCCCTACTGAGGAACCTTGGAACACTTTTGGACTCTGGAAACCTGCTGTTTGGTGAATCCATGTTTGCAGAGGAATTACGGTACAGAGAAGAGATCCTGAACCTGCTTTGGAGATTTATTGTAGTGCTTGAAGTTACTCTGGCCTGCTGTGTCTCCTGTCGCTGTTCCTGCAAACTGTGTGAACTTTTCAGCATGCTTGTATGAAGTAATACAAGTCATTTCATTTCAACCTATGTCTCCTGTGTTTTCCTCGCACCCAAGCACAAGACGCTATAGGAACTGTACACTATACATGACACCAAGTGTCCACTAGGGCTTAGGCCCGGACAACCTTCAGCCACGCAACGTTTAAGGACAGTAACCCACGTTACCCATGGCCGCTGCATAGTCTCGCAGTGGGCCTGTATAGAGAAGAAAGATGTGGCATCTTACTGCCTGGGCCAATGCTTTTAGGGCAGAAGTTGGCTGGACTAAGGAAGTGAGGGGAGCTGGAGCTTCGACGAGTTCAGTACAGACGGGCCGGATGCTTCACCAAACGTAGTGATTGATGAATTCAGTTCTGGGGAGAAGCAAGCTGAAGGAAATGTCATTATAGCGAGGTCAGGCCTGGAAGGAACTGGGGAACAGTCTAGTAGGGTCCGGTCTGGGCGTGTACTGCACAGAAGTGACAGCAAAGCAGGGAAAGATAAGGAAACAAATTAAACACCTGTTGTGCCAACTTTGGTTGCAAGATGTGAAGAGTTAAGTAAAGAGTATGTTCAAGTTATTCTGGACTGTGTCTCCATTACTGGGGATCGCCTGGAAGAGGTACCATCGATGCCTGGGAGGTGCTCAGGACAGATGGAATCTGGAGATGCAGGTATACCAGAGGAAAGAACACAGCTTCATGCAGGGGATGGACTGGACATGGCTGTTGCAGTAATTCCGGTTCATGACTACGGTCCTGTCCAGGGTCGGACTGGCCCACCGGAGAACCGGAGGATTCTCCGGTGGGCCCTGGTATCTGGGGGGCCCTGGCACCTGCTGGCATACAGGGGCCAGTTGCCTAGGGCCCCCGCTGCTCCAGGGGCCCCCAGCCGGTGGCGTGTTGCTAATAGCGGCACACCACACAGCTGCCATGGGGGCCCCGTGCCAGCGGAGCAGCAGCGGGTGACAGGAGGCAGGAGCCCCTGTCCCCGCTGCTAAAGAGAAATGAATATTCACTGCTTCCCACGCCCACATGGGCGTGGGAAGCAGTGAATATCATTACTTACCTGTCACCCGCTCCACCGCTGAGCGTCGCTGTGTCATCGCGTCCTCTCTTGCTGCAATGTTCAGGCAGAGGGCGCGATGATGTCATTAGTGAGCGCCGCGCCCCCTGCCTGAACATTCACTGCCGGAGGACCGAAGACAGCGGCGCTCAGCAGTGGACCCGGTGACAGGTAAATATCGCAGGTGCCCAGGACACCAGCACCTGGCCCCCAGCGACGAGAGGTGAGTATGTCTTTTTTTTTTTTTTGCAGCATCTATGGGGGCACAGTGGAGCATCTATGGGGGCATAATCTATGGGGGCACAATCTGTGTAGCATTTATGGGGGCATAATCTATGGGGGCATAATCTGGAGCATTTATGGGGGCATAATCTATGGGGGCATAATCTGTGTAGCATTTATGGGGGCATAATCTATGGGGGCATAATCTGGAGCATTTATGGGGGCATAATCTATGGGGGCATAATCTGTGGAGCATTTATGGGGGCATAATCTATGGGGGCATAATCTGTGGAGCATTTATGGGGCATAATCTATGGGGGCATAATCTGTGGAGCATTTATGGGGGCATAATCTGTGGAGCATTTATGGGGGCATAATCTAAGGGGGCATAATCTGTGGAGCATTTATGGGGGCATAATCTATGGGGGCATAATCTGTGGAGCATTTATAGGGGCATAATCTGTGGAGCATTTATGGGGGAATAATCTAAGGAGCATTTATGGGGGCATAATCTATGGAGCATCTATGGGGGCATAATCTAAGGAGCACTTATGGGGGCATAATCTATGGAGCATCTATGGGGGCATAGTCTATGGGGGCATAATCTAAGGAGCATTTATGGGGGCATAATCTATGGGGGCATAATCTAAGGAGCATCTATGGGGGCATAATCTAAGGAGCATTTATGGGGGCATAATCTATGGAGCATCTATAGGGGCATAATCTATGGGGGCACAATCTATGGAGCTTCTATGGGGGCATAATCTAAGGAGCATCTATGGGGGCATAATCTAAGGAGCATTTATGGGGGCATAATCTATGGAGCATCTATAGGGGCATAATCTATGGGGGCATAATCTATGGGGGGCACAATCTATGGAGCTTCTATGGGGGCATAATCTAAGGAGCATCTATGGGGCACAATCTATGGAGCTTCTATGGGGGTATAATCTAAGGAGCATCTATGGGGGAATAATCTATGGAGCATCTATGGGGGCATAATCTATGGGGGCATAATATATGGAGCATCTATGGGGGCATAATCTATGGAGCATCTATGAGGGCACAATCTATGGATTATTTATGGGGCATAATACATGGGCAGCATATGGGGCACAATCTATGGAGCATCTTGTGGGGCATAATACATGGGGCAGCATATGGGGCATAATCTCATTTTCCACCCTAGGCTTATACTCGAGTTGATAAGTTTTCCCAGTTTTTTGTGGCAAAATTAGGGGGGTCAGCTTATACTCGAGTATATATGGTATCTATCATCTATCTATATATATGTATAGCATTATACCCTATGAGGGGGGGCAGCATTATCATCTATGAGGGGGGCAGCATTATCCCCTATGAGGGGGGCTGCTTTATAATCTATGAGGGAGGCTACCCCAACTCCTGCTACATAATTAAGACATGTACTACCTTATATTATACCCTGATATTAGTGTGTTTTACTGCACAATTTGTGGTCTTGTATTTATTTCTATGTAGCTACATAGTGGGCCCCAAGAATGATTTTCTCTGGTGGGCCCAAGGTGTTCCAGTCCGACGCTGGTCCTGTCCCTCCCTTACACTTGCAGTGCTAACTACTGAGCCACTGTGCCACCCTATTATAGGGCTATTTTATACTTCACATCCCCGTTAAGCCTTGCCGCAGGTTAATTTGTGCCCATGCTTACTCATGCTTACCTATTTTCCACTATTGGTGCTATTATTAGCAGCAAAAAGAATATTTATTTGAGCTATGTACTGTATATCACTACCTTGTTACACACTATTGACAATATTTGACACTAAGTTGACACTCTACATGTTATTTAGGCATTGATAGCTGCTAATCTGGTCACTGAACATGTGAACATATTGTTTATCCAAGTACAAATTATATAGGAACTATATGAAATGTGTAATTGGGCAAATTGTGGAACCATTTTGGCACTGTTTGTAGATTTTTATAGGATGTTTGCGTAATAGGGGAAGACCAGATGCCACTGCAAGCTTTGCAGCATGAACAGTGGGTATGGAAAGTATTCAGACCCTTTTAAATGTTTCACTCTTTGTTTCATTGCAGCCATTTGGTAAATTCTAAAAAGTTCTTTTTTTTCTCATTAATGTGCACTCTGCACCCCATCTTGACAGAAAAAAAACAGAAATGTAGAAATTTTTGCAAATTTATTAAAAAAGAAAAACTGAAATATCACATGGGCATAAGTATTCAGACCCTTTGCTCAGACACTCATATTTAAGTCACATGCTGTCCATTTCATTGTGATCCTCCTTGAGATGATTCTACTCCTTCATTGGAGTCCAGCTGTGTGTAATTAAACTGATAGGACTTGATTTGTAAAGGCGCACACCTGTCTATATAAGACCTCACAGCTCACAGTGCATGTCAGACCAAATGAGAATTATGAAGTCAAAGGAACTGGCCAAGGAGCTCAGAGACAGACTTGTGGCAAGGCACAGTTCTGGCCAAGGTTACAAAAGAATTTCAGCAGTACTCAAGGTTCCTAAGAGCACAGTGGCCTCCATAATCCTTAAATGGAAGATGTTTGGGACAACCAGAAGTCTTCCTAGACCTGGCCGTCCAGCCAAACCGAGCAATCGTGGGAGAAGAGCCTTGATGAGAGAGGTAAAGAAAAACCCCAAGATCACTGTGGCTGAGCTCCACAGATGCAGTAGGGAGATGGGAGAAAGTTCCACCAAGTCAACTGTCACTGCAGCCCTCCACCTGTCGGGCTTTTATGTCAGAGTGGCCCAAAGGAAGCCTCTCCTCAGTGCCAGACATATGAAAGTCCGCATACAGTTTGCTAAAAAACACATGAAGGACTCCCAGACTATGACAAATAAGATTCTCTGGTCTGATGAGACAAAGATAGAACTTTTTGGTGATAATTCTAAGTGGTATGTGTGGAGAAAACCAGGCACTGCTCATCACCTGCCCAATACAATCCCAACAGTGAAACATGGTGGTGACAGCATCATGCTATGGGGGTGTTGTAGCTGCAGGGACAGGATGACTGGTTGCAATTGAAGGAAACATGAATGCGGCCAAGTACAGAGATATCCTGGATGAAAACCTCTTCCAGAGTGCTCTGGACCTCAGACTTGAATGAAGGTTCACCTTCCAACAAGACAATGACCCTAAGCACACAGCAAAAATAACAAAGGAGTGGCCTCAGAGCAACTCTGTGACCATTCTTGACTGCCCAGCCAGAGCCCTGACCTAAACCCAATTGAGCATCTCTGGAGAGACCTGAAAATGGCTGTCCACCAACGTTCACCATCCAACCTGATGGAGCTGGAGAGGATCTGCAAGGAAGAATGGCAGAGGATCCCTAAATCCAGGTGTGAAAAACTTGTTGCATCATTCCCAAGAAGACTCATGGCTGTACTAGCTCAAAAGGTGCTTCTACTCAATACTGAGCAAAGGGTCTGAATACTTTTGACCATGTGATATTTCAGTTTTTCTTTTTTAATAAATTTTCAAAAAATTCTACATTTCTGTTTTTTTCAGTCAAGATGGGGTGCAGAGTGTACATTAATGAGAAAAAATGAACTGTTTTAAATTTACCAAATGGCTGCAATGAAACAAAGAGTGAAAAATTTAAAGGGGTCTGAATACTTTAAGTACCCACTGTACAATGTGGCCATATTTGTGGTCATCCAAAATGGAGGCACTTAAACTTTTAAAATTGCACAACAGCATAACTATTCAAGAAATCTACACAATCTCCACCTTTCCTGGTGCACCTTATCTTGTGTTGCCACTGTAACACCACTGGACTTTCAACTACACTGTTAGCCCATACTTCCCGTCTTGGCACACTCTCACACTCTTATTCAAGTGCAACTGCTCTCTGCAGGGGTGGTCACTGACGGAAGAGGCCCCTGTGCAAAAACAGTATATGTGCCCTTTGCAGTCAGATACTTTATCACAATGCACATGTTTATGTGTCCTTGACAGAAGCTGCATGCTGTTTTGGACAGGTTGCACCAATAGTATGTCCGCCTCTGGCTCTCTGAATTGGTCAATCTACATTACAGTGCCCACTTGGATCGTCCCCTCCTGAACATGCACTGCAGGTTGCCATTCTAACAGCACTACTTGCACTTCCAGACCGAACACTCCCGGATCACTGGGTTCTTCCACCCGTCTTTGGCCTACTGGCTTCTTTAGGTTGAGCTATCTATTCCTCTCATGGTTATATGGTTACTGATTATGCTCACCTTGCTTTGGCTATGGTGGCTATCTTAGGTAGCATGCACTTGCTGTCTATCTAAACTTTGCTTTCTCAAACTTCAGGCAGTATGCATCCCCGGTCCCTCATCCAATCTCCAGTAGACACTTTCTGTTAGGGTATATAGAAGAAAAGGGAGTGCTCTAACATAGGTTTTTCATGTATACCCGATGGTTGAGTCTCACTACTTCCATTTCTTCTATATGCTTTGCTGGGCTCCATCAGCGGGATTTGGCACTAGCGGGATTCGGCACCCACCGGCTTTGGTCTTCTCAGCTTTCCATCTCCCATCAAACGTGGTGAGTTGTCATCTTGTGTTTTTCTATAAGGGTAGTCTTTTCTTCTCTGCATCAGGGATGGGCAGCCTCTGGTGCCCTGGAGAGTCGTAAAGGCAATCTACCCTCTGTAACCTGGTGCAGCACACAGTTTCCACTGCTTATCTGCCAACCACTGCTGAATAACATGGCCCTCACTGACTATACTGGCTCTCTGCAACTGAGACATGTCTTCTGCAACTGACGCTGGAGGGAGGGCAAACAGTTCTAAATAACCTCTGTCTGTCAACAACACTGTCTGCCCAGCCTCTGTGTCCTGGACTACGCATCTTAACTCCTAAATTAGTACATCATTAGCCTGACTCAGCACTACTCACAGGCACAAAGCACATGCACACAAAATTCATTGCTCGAAATGAACATAAAATTAAAACATAGACAAGTGCACTGAACATTAGTGTTGAGCGATACGATAATGCAAATATCGGCTATCAGACGATATTAGCTCTATCGGCCTTTCGATAATTTGTTTCGATATTTTCGTCTTATCGAATACCGTAATCGGATTTGTCACTGTCACTGTGAGTGTCCGTCGGTCGGGTCTGTCAGGAGTCAGCGGCACTTACCTGGCAGAAGATCTCCGGCGGTCACGTCCTGGACTGCTTGATGGCCGCCATTATCTTCTCCCTGGCGGTCACATGCAGTTTTTCGCGATAACTGCAGTGACTGCAGGGTAATCCCGGCCGTAAACCAGTCCGATGACGTCACCGCCGGGGAAGCAGGTAATCAGCTGTGCTGCGCCGGGATTCTGATGTAGCAGAGCTGGATCGTCGTGGGACACTCGTTACTATGGACTGCGTCGGACAGGTGGTATACTGCTGGTTTTTTTTTTCATTTTTTTACAGGAGATCGATGGCGTCGCAGGATGAGACTGTAATAAAAGTAATGAAAACTGTGTTTTTTTTTTTTTATTAAATTAAAAAACTTTTTTATAAACATTCACCCGTCCGGGTACATAAACAATTTAACTATTTATCAACAATTTAACTATTTACATACAGGGACCCTGTCCGGGTTATTTATACTTCTTTGGCAGGGGTGTTCCAGGTACCACCTGGTACTCTTCTGATGCTTGCCAAACATCCGAGGCACCAAGGACCACCAGGACCTGATGACGTCGTGTGGCCTGTACAGTCAAGTCGTGACCCGCTATCTGGGTCTGTGTGGCCACCTCTTTCATCTCCCTCCGGGTCTGGAGCCCTATGTCCCGGACTGAACGAACCCCAGGGGGCCTAACAGGCGCCGGGTACGGGCCAGCTATACTTATCATGTCCATAGCTGGGGCTGCTGAGGAGACCACTGAGGGAGGCTTGGGAGATTTACGGCGTGGGGTGGGCACTTTTGCAGAGGCCTGGATGTGGGAGGCTGAAGGCTGGGAGGGTCTCACAGGTTCCTGACACACTGGGGAGTAGGGGTCGCACCTGGTAACATTTAGGGCGTACCATCCATTGTAACCCCAGTGTCGGGTGTAAGTCACCAAGTCTCCTGGCAACAGGTCCCTCCCCGGGTGTCCTTCTGGGAGGTGAGCCTCCACGTCCCGCCGGTTCACAAAGACTTCTAAATAAAGTCCAGGCTCCTTGATGAAGCCCCACCCACCTTTCAATTTAAAGCTCCGTACTGCACCCTTACGCCGCGGCTCACACAGGGTTCCTTTATCCTTTCTCATCCGGTCCTTATCTGCCCGGTCCTTCTCCAGGTTACGTTGCCGAAGTTTTTGGGATTCTCGCTGCTCCCTTTGTCGCTCTGCTTCCCGCTCCCAACGTCTCCACTCTTCCTCCTGACGCCGGTTGAAATTCTCCTCCACCAGCTGCTCCATGTCTCCACCACTCCACTGCAGCTTACAGTGTCCGGTTTGCGGCAGCTCTCCTGTCGCCCCCCAGTCCTGGCGGCGCTCCCCTGCGGAGGAAGCAGACGGCTCTAAATCAGATGACAGTCGGGGCTCCGGTACAGGCAGGTAGTGCTCTGGTGCCTGCGCGGCCTCCTCCATGAGGACGGGTGTCGCTTCTTCTGTCTCAGCGACGGGGTCAGACAGCGGGATCTGGGGTGCTGACGGTGCTGCGGTTTTTGCAGGAACGGGTGCCTCCACTGCGACAACGTCAACCGGATCACATTGAAGGACTCCTCTACTAGAACGGGTGCCTCACCTTCCGGTACAGACACTTCAGGTAAGAGGGATTGGCGCCGCTCCAAGTTTAGTTTTAGTGCACGCCAG